>CM077467.1:19681529-20281529 GCA_039654755.1 Calcarius lapponicus | reverse complement strand
AGGATGAGCTCAAAATTATTCACTAGTGCATCGTAGAATGGACCAGAAGGGAAATTAGGAGAGCAATCATGTATACTGGCTGAGATATGGGTCAGATGAAGGATGGATGTGTCAGGCATTAAACATCCATGTAAGAGCTAAGAAACCATTCAGTCAGGGAGTGACTATGCTGCCTGCTGTGGGAGGGAGAGTTCACCCTCAAAGGTTAGCATGTTTAAGGTATCAGAAAATAAAGAATGGGACCCATTAGAACACTTACCCCCTCCACCTCCAATAGCCCCAGATGCACCTCCCCTGCTCTCTGATGGTCCTAGCCAGAACACCAGAAACAGGGTGGGACAATGAGAGGAAAGCAGATCAGGGAATGGGAACCAAGCTGTGGGATTATATCCCCTGAGGGAATGTGTACCCCACTGTGTGGGGTGCAGGGAGGAATTAGATTTGTAACCAGGCCTCTCAGTTCTTCTGGCATGAGAATGTTCAAGAAATAATTGAAAGGATTACTAGAGGACCTCACTGGATTAGTGGAACAGTTAGACCAGTTTCTGGGGCCCAATATTTATACATGGGAAGAGATGCAATCAATAATGACCATGTTATTCACAGCAGAAGAAAGGTAGATGATCCAGGAGGCTGGGATACAGATATGGAAAAGGGAGCATGTGCTAGAACCTCCTGGGGATCTGAAAATGCCCACAGTGCGCCCCATCTGGGACCACAACAGCATGGGGGTGGGGGGCAAGACATGGAGGAATACAGAACATTGATTGTAAAAGGTATCAAAGAGGCATCTCCACATAACCAAAATGCCCATGAGGCTTTTGGTGAGCAGCAAAAGAGGGAAGAAACCCCAACAGAGTGGTTAGAAAGGTTGAGGAAAAATATAAGGCAGTATTCAGGAGTTCACCCTGACACGGTGGCTGAACAGATCTTACTGAAGAGAAATTTTGTTACTCACACCTGGCCAGATATACAGAGAAAGTTAGAAAAATTAAATGGTTGGCAAGAAAAGAGGTTAAGAAAATCTTTCAGGAAAGCACAGAAGGTGTATGTAAAAAGGGATGAAGAGAAGGCCAAGGCAAAAGCCAAAGTAATGGCAACTCCATTAGGGAAGGAAACCAGTATGTAATGAGCAACCCAGGTAAGGGAGGGGGATTCTGAGTGTGGGAAGATAGATGGAGGAGAGATGCAGCTCCTCGGGACTGGGGACAAAAAGGAGAGTTTGGGAAACGGGAACTTAGGACCAGTCTGCTTTTACTGTAAAGAGAATGGACATATCAGAAGGAATTGCCCCCAGAAGGAAAAGGAGCTGAGGGTCTATGAGACTGAGCAAAAAGAAGAAGTGGAACACTGGGGGTGTCAAGGACTCTACCTCCTGGGGACAGAATACCATCAGGAGCCCTTGATAACTTTAAAAATAGGCCCCCAGGAGGAAGAAATTGAATTCTTAGTAGACACAGGGGCTGAAAGAACTTGTGTTTGTAGAATTCCAAAGGGGTGCAAAAAGGGTCAAGATACTGTGCAGGTAGTAGGTGCTGAAGGGGAAGGGTTCAAAGCCTCAGTTATAAAGCAAATAAAGTTTGAACAAACAAGTAAAATAGGAACTGGGGATGTTCTATTTAGTTCCAGAAGCAGGGTGAAATTTATTAGGACAGGATTTACAGGTGCAGTTTCACATTGGAGCACTTCCAGAGGAAGGGAAAATTTTAGTTAAGATTGTCCAATTAAGGGAAGAAGATGAGGAGAAAATTCATGAGATGGTGTGGGCAAAACAAAAAAACTGAGGTAAATTAAACATGAAACCTATAGTAATAAAAATAATTAATGAGAACCATCCAGTTTGGATACGACAATATCCACTCTCCCTGGAAGGCAGACGAGGACTACGGCCGGTGATCCAGGACTTACTTAAGGACAGGACCTTAGAACCATGTATGACCCCCCATAATACACCCATATTACCAGTAAAGAAGTCAGATGGGACTTACAGGCTTGTCCAAGATTTGAGAGAAGTGAACAAAAGAACAGTGAATCAGTACCCAGTAGTGCCTAACCCCTCTATGCTACTAAGTAATATCCCCCCAGCACACCAGAGGTTCAGTGTGATAGACCTAAAAGATGCTTTTGGCATATCCACTGGCAGAGGAAAGTGGGATATATTTGCCTTTGAATGGGAGGACCCCGATTCCAGGAGGAAGCAACAACTTTGATGGACTGGGTCACCCCAAGGGTTTTCCGAATCCCCAAACCTCCTCAGCCAGGCCTTGAGAGAAGTAACACAACACTTTTCCATTAAACCTGAGATAAAGCTCATCCAGTATGTCAATGATTTGCTTCTCTCAGGACAGGAAGGAAACGAAGTCCAAGAATCCACCATAGTGTTGTTAAATTATCTGGGAAACCAAGGACTTCAAATATAAAAAGGGAAACTCCAATTTGTAGAGAGGGAAGTAAAATTCCCTGGGACATGTGATTTGTCAAAGGAGCTGGCAGCTGAACCCTGAGAGAATTATGGGAATAGTCTCACTCCCATTGCCAAAAACTAAGAGGGAAGTCAGAAAGTTTTTAGGCCTGTTGGGATACTGTAGGCTATGGATTGAAGGATGCTGCAGGCTGTCCGGTTCTCATCGGAAAGGTTAGTTGAAGAAGAGATAAGGTGGGAAAAGACGATGAACAGAAGTTTGAAGCTTTGAACAAAAAATTAGTCAGTGCAATGTCACTGAGTCTTCCTGCCTTAGACAAACCCTTCTATCTGTTTGTGGATATAGAAAAAGGGGTAGCACATGGAGTGTTAGCCCAGGTCTGGGAAGGATCCAGGAAACCAGTGTCCTATTTATCAAAACTGCTAGACCCTGTCAGCCGGGGTGGCCAACCTGCATTCAGGCTGTGCCAGTGACTGCCCTACTCATAGCAAAAAGCAAAAAATTACCTTTGGGGGAAAATTGAAGATATATATCCCAAACTCAGTAAGGAGTATCCTGAGCCAAATGGCCGAGAAATGGCTCACTGATTCCTGAGTGCTAAAGTATGAAGCCATCTTAATAGATAATGCTTTAGAGCTAATCATGAGCAACCAACTCAACCCTGCCCAATTTTGTACGGGGAACCAGATGAGGAACTAATATATAATTGGCTACAAGTTATAAACTATCAAACTAGAGTCAGACAGGACCTAACAGATCAACCACTCCAAGGTGGAAAACAATTGTACATCGATGGAAACGATTGCGCATCAATGGATCTTCATGGGTAATTGTGGGAATGCTAATTATTAGAAGCTGGAAAAGTACTGTGTTTAGCCTTCTGATCTGAGTTCTTGCACCTGCGAAAACACTGTGTCCTTGGACATCTCTAAATGTGATAACAAGGAGTCAGAGAGGCGTGGGAAAGTAGAATGCAAGACTGAAAGAATGAAGAAGAGTTGATGTTTAGCTTAACGAATAGAATGCTTAGGTTACAGAATATGTATAAGCTTATTAACACTATTATAAAAGTGTGTAACCTAATCAATAAATTGGAGACCAATGATCATCACCCCTAAGATGTGCACGTCTCTCCTTCACCTCCTCAAATGGTGACCCTTCCTTAAATGGAGTTTTTCCTTAAATAGTGGATTTCTCCTTAAATGGTGACTTTTCTTTTAACAGGTAATAAAACGGCACAACATATTGGCGTATGCTATAGTGCATGAAGGGTTGGAAGCAATAGAAAAGGGAAAGTTACCTTCCAACTGGTCAGCCCAAGATGTGAGTTGTATGTCCTAAAGTGAGCTCTTGGAATATTGGCACACAAAACTGTATATATTTAACTGTAATATTTAACTGTAAAAAGAAATCTTCTGGATGAACCGCATTAGAACAGAGGGAAATCAAGGCAGAGCCATGATTTGTCAGGACTTGCCTGATCCTAATGAGCCCTGTGATGCATTTGGAGCTGAGCCCTTGAACCCTGGGCCTGACAGGAGATTGCACAAACCTTTCCAGGAGTTCAACTCACAAGAAAACCCCAAAGTGTCTCGAGGCATGAATGGGTCCTACTCAGGTCCATCCCCAACATAAGCTGTCATGGACTCGGGGGAGAAGAGAACTGAAAGCCAGGATGGCACAAAAACCTCTCAGACACTCAGTGTAGAATGGAAATTCCAAACTACCTTAAAAACTTTGAGTACCTCAAAGTATTAACAAGCCTCACTGAGTGTCAGTACAAAGCTCTCCAGGGACTCATTAAAGCAGATATTTGGGGCCATGATTGCACAAACCTCTCACAGAGTTTCTTTCAAAAGGGAAACACCAAGTACCTTAAAATTACTGAAGTACCCTGAAGTATTAATGAACCCCACTGAGTGTTGTTACTGACAAAGCCTCTTCAGGGACTAATTACAGCAGATAATTGGAGGCCATGATTGCACAAACCTCTCAGAGACTCCAAGGCAAAAGCCAAACCCAAAGTCCTTTGAAAAAGCTGCAGGCCCTGCAGGGAGCATTCAGGAGCCCCCAGGGCCATTGCTGAGCAAGGCTCCCCAGGGACTCCTTCCAGCAGATCCTTGAGGCCACTGGGATGTGGGCTAGGGGGGGATGCTGAGGGCAGGACAAGGGGCTGACAGTGCCCAGCCTGGCTGGGGCTGTGCCAGGAGGCCCCAGGGCCTCAGGACAAGGTGTCTCCTCCCAGCCCTTGCTGGCACAGACCCTGCTGTGCCCCAGGGCACCAAGACTTGGCTGCTCTTTGTCCCCACCTGTCATCACTGCCTCCAGTTCTCTGCTCTGCCTGGGGCCTGGGGACACTTTCTCAGTTGTGTTCCTCAGTGGGACCCATTAAAAGTCCTAGGAACTTTGGAGTTGGATTCTGACTTGGAGTTCTGGAGAGGTTTCTTCATCTCCCTCTCAGGGACTGATGTTCAGGGCCTGAGCACAAAGCCCCAGAGGCTCATTCAAGTCCTTGTGCTGTGTCTGTGCTGCTGAGCTGGGCTGGGCTGCTGGTACAGAGGCAGCTCCTGGTAAGCAAGAAGAGCTTCAAAAGCACATTTCTCTTGATGAGCAGCTCTTCTGCCAGCCCAGCAGGGCTGGGGCACTGCCTGCAGCCAGCCCGGGCACAGCACAGAGGCACAGAGAGCTTCAATCAGTCAGGGCTGGGAAGGTGCTGAGAAGTGCCTGGGGCAGAATCCCTGCCAGCCCTTGGCACAGGAACCTCTGGCTGCAGGACAATGCAGCTGCAGCTCCTGGAGCCATCTCCTAAAGCTGGAACATCCCAATGCCTCCAGAGCCTGTGAGTACATTCTCTGATTGTCTCTTGTGCAGAGCAGCCAGGGGTGCCCAGGGCTGTCCTGCAGAGCAGGGTCCTGCAGCCCAGGGCGCTGTGCTGGGGCAGGGACTCTGCTGCCTGCCAGGGACAGCTCTCAGCCAGCCCTGGCAGCTGCTCCCAGCACTGGGGGACAAGATCTGGGTGGGTGGGGACAGCTGGTGAGGCTTGGAAGTGTTCTCCTTGTGTGGGGAGGATGCTGCATTGATCAGGACTTCTTCCAGCATAGCATTTAATGTCAGAACAAGTAGATTATACAGGGAGCACAGCAAGGCAAAGACTGCATGAAAGGGAAAATCCTGCATTATTAATCGACTGCTCTGGGTGTCCTGGATGGAAAATTGCACATAGATATTCATCTCTCAGTTCAGGTTGAGAGAAAAAACCAAACTTCTCTCAGATTTAAATAAACCAGGCAGTGACAGAAATCAGCAAAGGGCCCCTTACAGAAAGCATCAGTGTTTCTTTTCCAGCCTCCTCAGGGTGGCTCTGACGTTGCCATCAGAGCCTGCAGAGCCAGAGCTGCCCCTGGGCAGTGCCTGAGCTGGGTGGGGTCTGCAGGGCAGAGCTGAGCCCCCAGGGCTGGGCTGGGCTCTGGCAGCACTGGCAGGGCCCAGCCCTGGGCACAGGGAAGCAGCTGCTGGCAGGGACAGCTCCAGGCGGCAGAGCCCTGGGCAGGCAGTGGGGGGAAAGTGCCCCCAGACTGTGCTGGGATATTTCAAGTCCTCTCCATACCCAACTATTCCATGATTCCTTTTCTTACAGGTCTCCATGCCAAGGCACCACAAATGTCCAACAGCAGCTCCATCAGGCACTTCCTGCTGCTGGCATTGGCAGACACGCGGCAGCTGCAGCTCCTGCACTTCTGCCTCTTGCTGGGCATCTCCCTGGCTGCCCTCCTGGGCAACGGCCTCATCATCAGCGCCGTAGCCTGCGGCCACCACCTGCACACGCCCATGTTCTTCTTCCTGCTCAACCTGGCCCTCGCTGACCTGGGCTCCATCTGCACCACTGTCCCCAAAGCCATGCACAATTCCCTCTGGGACACCAGGAACATCTCCTACACAGGATGTGCTGCACAGGTCTTTTTTTTTTGGATATTTCATTTCAGCAGAGTATCTTTTCCTGACCATCATGTGCTACGACCGCTACGTGTCCATCTGCAAACCCCTGCACTACAGGACCCTCCTGGGCAGCAGAGCTTGTGCCCACATGGCAGCAGCTGCCTGGGCCAGTGGCTTTCTCTATTCCCTGCTGCACACAGCCAATACATTTTCCCTGCCCCTGTGCCATGGCAATGCCCTGGGCCAGTTCTTCTGTGAAATCCCACAGATCCTCAAGCTTTCCTGCTCCAACACCCACCTCAGGGAACTTGGGCTTCTTGCTGTTAGTGCCTTTTTGGTATTTGCTTGTTTTGTGTTCATTGTTTTCTCCTATGTGCAGATCTTCAGGGTTGTGCTGAGGATCCCCTCTGAGCAGGGACGGCACAAAGCCTTTTCCACCTGCCTCCCTCACCTGGCTGTGGTCTCTCTGTTCATCAGCACTGCAGTGTTTGCCAACCTAAAGCCCCCCTCCATGTCCTCCCCATCCCTGGATCTGGCCCTGTCAGTTCTGTACTCGGTGGTGCCTCCAGCCCTGAACCCCCTCATCTACAGCCTGAGGAATCAGGAGCTCAAGGCTGCAGTGTGGAGACTGATGACTGGATGGTTTCAGAAACATTAAACAGCTGGCCAATTTCGGCCTCTCACTTGTAATAAAAGTCACCCTTGATACTTTTTTTTTTTTGTTTCATTTTGAAGACTCTTTTCTTTCGGTTTACATTTTTCATATTGTCCACAAAGACATATCATTGTTTGTGCCATTTCTCATTTTGTTTCTCTCCACCTTCCCTGTGGACAAAGACTCTGTCAATGAGGGGCTGCGCTCTCAGTGGCTTTAAAGGAACTAAAGGATCTCCCAGCAGAGTTTTCTGCAGAGATGCCCTTTTGTTGCCTTCTCTGGAGCTGCAGCAGCAATGTCTGTGTGCAGAGCTGGGGCAGATCAGTGCAGGCCCAGCAGCTGTGCCCAGCAGCAGCAGCAGAACTTGGTATTGCCAGTGCTGCTGCCGTGGCCCTGCCCTGCTGCCCTGCTGGCCCTGGTGTTGCTGCAGGGCCTGAGTGCTCTCGGGGCCGGGCACAGCCCTGGGGGTGGCAGTGCCGGGGCTGCAGCAGGGACAGGCCATGGGCACTGCTGGGGCAGCGCTGACGCCTCAGCCCAGGCCCTGGGGGCTCCAGGCTCCTTGCCCAGGCTCTCTCCAGAACACAGCCAGGCCAATGCTCAGCACAGAAACCCCCGTGAGCAGCCCCAGGCTGGCCGTGTGTAGGCTGGGGGCAAACAGCATGGCTGGGGCTCTGCAAGGGCCCTGGGGCAGACAGGAAGGAGCAGCAGAGAAGGGGCTGATCCATCCCCAGGGCGTTGCACAGCCCAGGGCAGCGTCCCAGAGCATCCTGATGGAGCTGCCAACAACATCCCCCCTCTGCAGCCCTGGCCTCTCCCCCAGCTCACACAGGTGCCCCATCCTTGCAGGCACAGCCACGGCAGCACTGGCTCAGCAGCCCCTGTTTGCATTGCACACAGCAGGGGGAGCACCCCCATGCTGTTGCTGTGGGGACATGAACCTGAGGGAGCACAAATGCCATCAGCCCCTGGGGCCAGCAAGGGCTGGGGGACACCAGGGAAACCACTCAGCTTTGTCCTGGCCTCTGCACTCAGCCAGAAAGTTTGTTCCCATCAGCTGGGAGTTTCCTGTGCCACTGCAGACGCTGTTGCTCAGAGCCAGGGCTGCCTGGCAGCCACCCCCAAACTGCCCTCAGCATTTCCTTGGCTTCACCTTTGCTCTATTTGCTTTTCCCTGCTACACATTTCTTCCTCTTGCCCAGCCCTGTCCCCTGCCCTGCAAACAGCCCATCCCTGTTTGCCCTTTCCTCTCTGGCCCCACTCCCCATTGCAGTTCCTGACTTGGCACCATGGGAACATCCCTTGGGCAGCAGGATCATCCCACAAGTGCTGCAGGAATTGTCTGCAGGCTCCTGCAGTGCCTGGTGCTGCTCCCTTGCCAGAGGCACCCCAGGCCAGGGGGGCACATCTGGGCTGCTGTGTCTGCCTCTGGGGCTCCCTGTTCTGGGCAGTGAGGAGGAGCTGCAGAGGCTCTGCAGGACTGACAGGATGGGCTTTGGGGCTGGCAGGAGAAGCTGAGGGACCTGGGCTGCTGGAGCTGCTGAAGAGGAGGCCCAGGGCTCATCCTGCAACTGCTCCAAGGGTGGTTTCAGAGAATCCCAGAATCAGCAAGGCTGGAAAAGACCTTGGAGATCATCAAGTCCAGCCTGTGCCCTGACACTGCCTTGTCTCCCCTGAGCCTCCTTTTCTGCAGGATAAACAACCCCAGTTCCCTCAGCCACTCTTCACAGGACTTTTGCTCCAGACCCCTCCCCAGCCTTGTTGCCCTTCTCTGGACACGCTCCAGCCCCTCCATGTCCTTCCTAAATAGGGGGCCCAGAACTGGACACAGCACTCAAGGTGCTGCCCAAGCAGTGCTGAGCACAGGGGAAGAATCACTGCCCTGCTCCTGCTGGCTACACCATTCCTGATCCATAGGAGGGCCAGGGGTTGGATGAGGGAAATGCTGCGGAGGGGGTAGGGGCAAAGCGTTATTTGTTGTCAGCCATGAAGGGTCTTGACTTTAATTTCTGTCCTGACTGCATTTGAAGGTGCTGGGGCTTAATATCAATTGGACACTGATGATATCAATCTATAAACAGGAAAAGAACAGGACAAATCAATTCTCTCTGCATTGTTTTCAGTAGAGTATATTGCAGTGTCAAAATGGTCTCCTTGTTTCTACAGAGTCCCTTGGTTCAATGAGGCCTTGAAGTGTCACAGTGGGCTCCAGTCGTCCATGAGGACCTGTAATGTCACAATGAACCTTTGGTTCCACGAGTCCCACATTGTCCCATGAATCCTTAGTTCCAAGGGACTGTGTAGTGTCACAATTTTCTCCTTGGTTCTATGGTGCCACACAGAGCCACAATTCCCCTTTGCCCCAACAGGGCCTCATAGTGTCACAATGGCCCCTTGGTTCCATGGGGACACAAACTGCTACAATCGTCCTTTGGTTTCGCAAGGCCACAAAGTGTGAAAATGGCCTCCATGGTTTCATGAGCCCGTGCTGTGTCACGATGGACCTATGACTCCATGATGCCCCCGAGTATCACAATGGCCTCCTTGGTTCTGCACTTTAAGAATACCCCCTTGATCTCTTGGAGCACCACAGTGTCAGTACTGTGCCCTTGTTTCCATGAGGCCCTGCCATGCTACAATGGTCCTTTGGTTCCAATGGGTTCCAAAACCTCATAATGGTCTCCATGGTTCCATGAGGCCCTGCCATATCCCAATGGACCCTTGGTTCCCAGGGAGCCCACAGTGTCACAAAGCTGCCTTAGTTCAATGAGGCCCTGCAATGTTGTAGTGGCCCCTTGGTTCCATAGAGCACCACAGTGTCACCATGGTCCCATTGGTTCCATGGAGCACTACAGTGTCACCATGGTCCAATTGGTTCCATGGAGCACCACAGTGTCACCATGGTCCAATTGGTTCCACAGGGCCCCTCAGTGTAACAATGGACCTTTGGTTCCATGAGGTTCCACTGCATCACAATAGACTTTGGTTCCATGAGGTTCTTCAGTGTCTCAAAGGTCCCTTGGCTCCATGTGGCCCTGCTGTGTCACAGTGGCAGGTGGTTCCATGAAGCCCCACAGTGTCCAAATTGTCTCCTTGGTTCGGTGAAACCCTGCAGAGCCACAATGGACCCTTGGTTCCATGAGCTTCTGCACTGTCAACAATGGGCTCAGTTCCACAGTATCACCATGCATGCTTTGTTCCATGAGGTTCCATAGCATAGCATGACCACCTTGATTCCAGAAGGTTCTACAGTGTCACAATGGACCATTGGTTCCATGCAGGCCCAAACTCTCACAATGACCCCATGGCTCCATGAGCTTCCATACTGTCAGCAGTGGTCTCCTGGGTTCCATGAGGCCTTGCTCTGATACAATGGACTTTTGGTTCCATGGGGTTCTGCTACATCACAATGGACCCTTTGTTCCATGAGGTTCCAAGTGTCACAGCTGGATCCTTGGTTCTATGAGCTTCTGCTGTCACCAAATTGCCAAAATATCAGAATAAGACTCCTTAACACTAATTTGGTGTTTAGGAGACCATCATTTATTCAGGCCTGAGGTCCAGTGAGTGATAACTCCTTACGTGGACACGTGAATCTACGAGTGTATCACTCATATACAATCACTATGTGTATATAAAATTTACCCATTTCCATAAAACCCAGCCCAAGTTCCCAGATTCAGTCCTTGCTTTTTCTATCACTGCATTCTTGAGCCAGATGTCTTCATCTTCTCTTCCAACCATTCCTGCTGGGAAGGAAAGCAGCCCCTGAATGTCTTTTTTCTCTGCTGAAAGTTCACAGGCACAGAAAAAATGGAATTAACCCTTTTGGTACCAAGCCCAAGGCTTTGTGTGGGCAGGCAGGAGGCAGAGCTGTCAGCAAAGGAAGGGCCCAGCCAGGTGGGGCAGCCGGGGGATGCCGACAGCCTGCAGGGACAGAGGCGCAGGGCAGGGACACCGTGGGACAGCCTGGGCTGCACAGGGCACAGGCATGTGCAGCAGCTGCAAGACAGCCCTGACAGAGCCAACTTGGGCAGCACTTTGGCCATGGCTGCTGGCCCTGGGCCTGAGGCCACGAGGGGACAAGTGACCCTGGCAGGCCTGGGGCCTCATTGCCTCCTTGTCCCTGCTCAGCAGCCTGGCAGGGGCCGCCCCATGCTCCTGCCCTTGGCATTGCACATCCCCATATGCCAGTGCCCATCCCGGGAAGAGCCCTGAGCAACGAGGGAGGGACAGGATCTGCCTGGCCAGGGCCTGGGGCTCAGGCCTTGTCCCTTTGCATTCCTGAACCACATCCAGGTTTGCTCAGCACCAGAGACACCTTTGCCTTGTTTGTCCCCACCTGTCATTACTATCTCCAGTGTTCTGCTCTACTTGGAACTTAGGGATACTTTCTCAGTCCTGTCCCTCAGACCCATTTAAAGCTAAAGAAAGTTTGGACTTAGAATCTGATTTTGAGTCCCTGAGAAGTTCTTTGAGCACACTCTGAGGGACTGGGTCTGATGCAAAGATCACCAAAGCCCCAGAGGGTCATTAAAGTCCTGGTGCTGTGTCTGTGCTGCTGAGCTGGGCCGGGCTCCTGGCCCAGAGGCAGCTCCTGGCAAGGGCAGCGCTGCAGAGAGACAGCTCTGGCCAGGAGCAGCTCCTGTGCACAGCCCAGCAGGGCTGGGGCACTGCCAGGGCCCCTCAGGGACACCAGCAGGGCACAGACAGAGCTCACAGGGGCTCAGCACTGGCAGGGGCTGGGGGATGGCCCAGAGGGGGCTGTGTCATAGCAGCTCCTCTTTGGCTGTGCCCTAGAGGCACAGAGCAGCTGGGATGGCAGCAAGGGGCTGTGTGACAGCACAGAGTGGGCTGTGTGAGGGCACAGATTGGGCTGTGACATCACAGAGCTTTTTGTGTGAGGTCATCGAGCAGCTACAGCATGACAGAGGGAACTGTGTGACATCACAGAGCAGGCTGTGACATCATGGCATGGCTGTGTGACATCATAGAGCGGGCTGTGAGGTCAAAGTGTGTGCTGTGACATTACAGAGTGTCATTATGACATCACAGAGAAGTTTTTGTGGCATCACTGAGGGGGTTGTGACATCACACAGCTGTCTGTGACATCATAGAGTAGGGTGTGAGGCCATAGAGCAGATCCTGCCATCATAGAGGATACAACTGTGACATCAGAGAGTGGGTTGTGACATCACTGGGTGGCTGTGTAACATCATAGAGCAGGCTGTGACATCACAGAACATACTGTGACATCACAGGGTGACTTTCTGATATCACAGAGAGAGAGACTTCTGTGTCATCACAGTGCAGCTGCATGACGTTCCAGGGTGACAGACCAGAGTTGGCTCTGTGACATCACAAGGGTGCTGTGTGATATTATAGAGGGCTCTGTGACATCACAGGAGGTTTTTGGACATCCCAGGTGGCTGTGTGACATCACAGGGGACTGTGTGACATCCCAGGGGCTATGTGAGGTCACAGAGATGGATGTGTGACATCACAGGGGACTGTGTGACATCACAGGGTGCTGTGTGACATCACGGGGGCTGTGTGAGGTCCCTGGGGAGGTCACTCTGCCCCGGCCCCCTCACAGCTCCCCCCAGAGCAGTCCAACGCTGCTCGTGCGCAGCGGGGTCCCCTGTCCCCCCGGGTCCCCCCGCCCCCGGCCCCGCAGCCTCCCCCAGAGGATGTTCCACGAGATCGACCCCAGAGCCTGACACGGGCACGGGGGGCCGGGGCCCTGGGGGTGGCACAGGGGGACAGGGACCCCCGGCAGCGTCCCCGTGTCCCCCAGGGCCAGAGCCTGGGCCAGGGCTCCTTCACCCTGGTACCAACGAGGGCTTGAGAGTGCTGAAAAAATCCCCGGCAAGGGAGCAGCAAAAACCAGATTGAATATTAAGGGACAGCAGCACAAAGTTCCTTGGCAAGAGTCACTCTGCTCCTGACTGGACACTTCAGGCACACCAAGGAAACAAAGCAACAACAAAACCAAACCAAATCCAGGCAATCAAACCAGGAATGAACCAAGAACTGTCCCTCTGTGTGTGTGTGTGTGACAACAGGACAGTCAGGGCAAGCATAAAAGGAATTTGGGCCAAAAGCTTAACAGAGCTCAAACTTAACAGAACTTAACTTATACCTTAACCTTAACTGATACCTTAAATGTCGCAATTTAGCCAAAAACAGCAGCTAACAGTATTTAACCTAACTTATAACCTATGACTTTTTAATTTAACAGAGGATTAACATTTTACACTATTTAATTCAGCTTATAACTTATATTAAACATAACAATTTATCAAAAGAAAAACTCTTAGCAGCATTTAACTTCACATAGACCTTGTGACTTAACGCTACCTTACCTACCAGGCAATGTTTCATCCTGGCCACACTTGGCATCAACAGCTTTCTTTGGCAGTGTGAGAACAGGGATGTTGTGCCGCTGAGGGAACAAAAACAGTTCCCAGGGCTGCTCCTCCAGAAAGCAGGAGCTGGTTGGGCAGCAGCAGTGCCTGGAGCAGACAGTGTTTGTGATGAGCTGCAGAGGAGCTGAGCCCAGGGGCTGTTGGCCAAGGCCGAGCCCCAAGGAGCATTTCTCAGCTGGCAGGGCGGCCTGAGAAGGGGAGTGGGGAATGCAGCAGCACAGGGCCCATGGGACCAAGGGACCATTGTGACACTGTGGGGCCCTGTGAGACCAAGGGACCATTGTGACACTGTTGGGCCCTGTGAGACCAAGGGACCATTGTGACACTTGGGGCCCTGTGAGACCAAGGGACCATTGTGACACTGTGGGGTGTCATGGAGCCAAAGGTCCATTGTGACATTGCTGGGCCTCATGGAACCAAGGAGAGACCACTAAGACACTTCACAGTTTCACAGAACCAAGGGACCATTGTGCCACTATGGGAGCCTGTGACGCCAAGGGGCCATTGTGATACTGTGGGGCCTCATGGAATCATGGAGTGCACTGTGACATTGCTGGGCTCATGGAACCAAGGAGGCCGTGCTGACTCTGTGTGGCTCCTTGGAATGTAGGGATGATTGTGATACTGAGAGGCTCCATCAAACCAAGGGTCCATTGTGACACTGTGGGGCCTCATGGAACTGTGGAGAGCATAGTGACACTTTGGGGTGTCATGGAACCAAGGGGGCATTTTGACACTTTGAGACTCAAAGGAGCCAAAAGTCCATTGTGACATTGCAAGGCCACATGGAACCATGGAAACACCATTAAGAGACTTCACAGCCTCATTGAACCAAGGGGCCATTGTGACACTGTGGGGCACCATGGAACCGAGGAGACCATTGTTACCCCGAGGGGACTCATGGGCTCATGGAGACCATTGTGACACTGTGAGGCCCCCTGGAATAAGCAAAGCATTGTGACAATGTAAGGCCACATGGAAACAGTGAGACCGTTGTGACCCTGGGGGTCCCCACAGAACCAAGAGGACCATTGTGGTACTGTGGGGCCTTGTGAAACCAAGAGGCCTTTGTGACACTGCAGGGCTGCATGGAACCAAAGCTCCATTGTGACATTGCAGGGCCTTGTGTCATCAGTGGTCCTATGTGACCTTGTTGAGCCAAAGGAGACCATGGTGACACTGCAGGGCTGCATGGAACCAAAGCTCCAGGGTGACACAGAGGGGCCTCTTGTCATTTTTGGTCCATTGTGACACTGCAAACCCCCAGGGACCAAAGGTCCATTGTGACATTGCAGGGTCATGGAACAGAGGAGTCCCGTGACATTGTGGGGGCTGAGGAACCATGGAGACCATTGTGACACTGCAAGGCCTCATGGAATTTTGGGCCCACTGTGACACTGCAGGGCCTTATGACACCTAGGGGCTACTGTGAAACTGTGAGACCCCATTGAAACAAAGGTCCATTGTGACACTGAGGGTCTTTTTGTTATCAAGGAGCCATCGTGACACTGCTGGATCCCATGGAAACAAGTCACCCTTATGGCACTGTGGGGCCTCATAGATCCAAGGCACAATTGTGACACTGTGGGGCCCCACAAAACCAAGGGAACACAGAACAGGCCCAGCAGCTTTGGCCTCCCAGGAGCCACCTGACTGGTCCAGCTGACCTTGGCATGTTGAGGGTCTCTTCTCTTCTGCTGCTGAAACACAGGGGCTCTGTGCTTTCTTTCCTATGGAAAAGAACTGTCCTTCTTCTCCAGGCACCCATAGCGAGAATTGGGATTTCACCTCCAAATTTCCTTATATCCAGGGATTGTTCCAATAGGAATAATGCCAGGACAAGTCTGGCTGGCAATGGTTTCATGAGGGTCACCTCCCATCTGTCCACAAAACACTGGGGAAGGTTCTGTGCTTTCCTTCCTATGGGAAAGAACTGTCCTGCTTCTCCAGGTGCCCATGGCCAAGACTGGGCATCCACCTCCAAAATTCCCTCTATCAAAAGACTGCTTTCAGGTCTGCCATTCCTGAAAAGTATGGCTGGCCTTGGACTAGTGAGGCTCTCACCTGCCTTCCAAACACTGGGGCTCTGTGCTTTCCTTCCTGTGGAAAAGTACTCTCCTTCTTGTCCAGGCGCCCGTGGCCAGAATTCGGATTTCACCTCCAATATTCCCTACTATGACAGACTGGAGGAGATTGTTGGCTGGAAACCTTTTGTGTGGGTGGGAGAAGGGGTAGGTCCAGCCCTGCCCTGCCCTGGAACCCCAATCCCCCCAGAGCCTCTATCCCAGCCCAGCAGTGGCTGCCAGTCCCTGGCACAGCACAGGCAATGCTCCACAGCCCCCTCTGCAGCCCCAGCCCAGCTCCTGAGGGACCAAATGAGCCCAAGTCCCACCTGGGGAAGGGCCCAGGAAGACCAAGGGGTATTGAAGGCTGACCACAAGGCAAGCACACATCTTGGCCCTACCTCCTCTTGGAATTTCCATCTGAACACCACTGGAAGCCAGGAGTTGGTAGCTGTGTGTGTGTGCTTCTCTGTAACTTTTTTGTCTTTCTCTCTTTCTGTGTCTTCTTCTGTTTCTGTGCTCCTGCAAATTTTGATTAACATTAAATTGAACAGGCTTAGAATTTATGAAGTTGAAGGGCCAAGTCAGTGCTTTGAAAAGTCTTTTGTTGATTGAATGTCTGTTGTAGTTTGACATGAGAAGAATTTTTAAAAGTAATACAAAACTTTTTGTGTAACTTACAATCTGTTAAACCACTAAGATGCTGAACACGCCTCTGAGAAACACAGATGTTAAAGATGAAAAAACCCAGGAACTTCCTCTTTCTTTTCCCGTCAACAAAGAAGCAGCAGGCCCCTGGCCCAGCCCCCACTTCAACCAAACCAAACCAAACCAAACCAAACCAAACCAAACCAAGCAACCCTGCAATGGGCTGAGCCCCTTCCCCCTTCCCCAGGCAACCCCCCGCCCCATCACCCCATTCTAACCAAACCAAACCCCAACAATTACCAAACAGGAAAACAAAAGAGTCTACAAAACCCCAACCAGAACAAAGCCAGCCACAGCTATTAAAATCTTACCATCAAGTCCCCTTTCTGCAACAAAATTAAAAGTAAAAACTCCTACATTCTACAGCACATACAAAATAACCCTACAACTAAAGCACCAAAAAACCCCAAAACCAACCATAAAACCAATGCTAATACAACCCAACCACAACTTCCACCACAAGTTATGGGCAGGTCAGCTGTTAATCCTTTCAATACTTCAATCCTCCCTCAAGTAAAATAAAAACAAAATACAAGCATATAAAAAACAACATAAAACCATCAAAGTCAGTAAAGAAGAAATTAAATCCCAAATAAAAAAAGAAGAAAAAATCCCTAATCTTAAAACTAAAATCCTCTTGTAAACTATAAAGAAAAAAATATTTTTAATTATAACACATAAAATTATAAAAATAAAAATATTCAAAATAATATCAAACAAAACCCTCCATATTAAAAGAAACAAAAAGTTAAAATAACTGTCATTTCATCAAAATTTTAAACAGAAAAATAAAAAATAATCCAGTACCCCCAAGGGAAGATCTCTATTCTCAGAGATAAAAATAGTTTTAGAAGTAAATAACAAATATTTTTACCTTTAAAGAATTAATTTTTAAAACAATACTTCGTAAGTCAATGTGGCCCATGAACAAGCTGTAAAAAATAAATATTGTAGCAATATTGTAGCAATAAAAACAACTTCACAATAACAAAGTTCCCCAGAAAACTGTTATCAATGACAAAATTAAGAACCACAAAAAACCAATGTTTCTTCTTGTAAAAAAATCTCCATAACCTTAACAAGAAAAACTTGTCCCAAAGTAAACTAAAAAAATCTATTCTAGAAATAGTAAACTAACTAGAAAATTTAAGTTTACTTTCTTTACATTGTCAGTAAAAAAAAAGTTGTAAACAAAAAAAAGTGTTTTAAAGAGTATATTTTAATTCTTACAACCCTTTTTCTTTAACTTTTTTTAAATAACATTTTCTTTATACCCTTTTAAAATTTTAAGCCTACTTTACCTTTCTCATAATCCTATTTCAGAACAAAATAAACACATAAATAATTAACTGAGAAAAAAACCCACTACACTCATCAATCCATTAATTAAGAAATCTCAAGAGTAGAAAAATCTTAAATTAACAAACCAAAGCCACTACAATGTCATAATAAACCTTTTGCCAAAGTTTCTCTGAATTTCTAAAGTTGCCAGTAAAGGATGTTTTGTTTTTTGAGCTCCCAAGAATCTCTTGTTCGTATTTCTCCAGAGAGTCCAACTCAGAGAACACAAACAATTGTAATTCATTTTAAATGTCTCCTTGAGAGAATTTTTTAGTGGATGGGAGTCAAAGCTTGTGTGTCCTGCTTGGCCCAGCCCAGGCAGGGCTTTCCCAGCCACATTCCACACTCCATTGCCCAGCTGGAGCCGCTGCTGCCTCTGAGTTGGGCTGCCCCAGCCCCAGGGACGCTCTCCTTGTCTGCCCATTCCCCCACGGTCTCTGGGCAGGGATGGCCTCACTGGGGGCTGCTGACATCCTCAGCACCTTGGAGGCTGCTGCTGAATTTCACTGCTGCAGAGGCTTGTTCAGTCTTCAGCTTTTCAGTGCAGGAATTCAGTGTCCCAGGGCTCATCAACATTCAGAACACCTGAACAAGCCAAGCCTCTGGGAATAATTTGATTTTAATTTTCAAATCAGTTGTGGTTAATTCGACAGATCTCAGTAGTATATCCAAAGTGAATGCAATATATTTAAAAAGACAGTGACAAAACATATTTTTAAGTCCTGTTTAGGTTTTTTTCCTATTAATTCATTGATATATACAATCTCCAATTGACACTGAATCCAAGAACTGCTCCAGAGGCTTGTTCAGCCTTCAGCTCTTCAGTGCAGGAATTCAGTGTCCCAGGGCTCATTAACATTCAGAACACCTTAACAAGCCAAGCCTCTGGGAATAATTTGATTTCAGTTTCCAAATCTTCGGTGATTAATAAGAGAGATTTCAGAAGTGCATTCAACTGAATATGTTATTTTGAAAAAGACAGTGAGAAAAGATTTTTTACGTCCTGTTTAGGTTTTTAATTTTTTTTCCCTGTTAATAGCAATCTCCAATTGAAACTGAATCCAAGTACCTCCTCATGCAGCTTGAATGGACATGAAGATCAGGACCCTCCATGGCTGAGAATCAATCAGACTCTGTCCCTACCCCCACCCCACCATTTCCCCCATCCAAGCCCTGGCACTCAGAGCAGCCTTGTGCAAATCTGAGCTCCCTCCAGCCCAGGCTGCACCTGCAGCTTTCAGCTCCTTGGCTCCAACTCCCACCTGCTTTCCTTGGAGAAGGAGCGGCCAGAGACACAGAGGGATGTTCATTTCTTGTCAGTCAACAAAGCCAAGGGAAGGCACAGCTCCATCCAATGCAAAAGTCATTCTTCTCCCTGGCTGTGCCCTGCCTCTGATCCCCACAGCCTGTCCTGTTTCCTTCATCCCTGCATTGCCAGGGACTCTCTGGGACAAGGGAGCTCTGCTCTGGCTACGGAGGGAGGTCCAAGTCTCACCATTGGAGTGGGAACCACAACTCATCAGGTTTGTGTCCTTTGGGGGTCAGGAACTGCTGATACTGAGAGGCACAGAAAAGTTTCTCTTCATGGCCAACAGACCACAGTTGAACAGGACACAATTTAATAACAATCACAGTCTTCCCTGAGCTATGTGCAACATCCCAGCAGCATCTGATGAATCCATCATTCCCAAGTGATTTCCATACTAAAATTAATTTTAGATAAGCATGGTTCTGTGATAGATATAAAAACAATTAAGTTCTTGTATAAGGATGCTCATCCCAGAGTGGGTGCAAAACAGCTCCAACAGTCCCTGATTTGCAAAGCTGTCAGTGGTGGATGGAGAAGGAAGGTCAGGCTGCTTTTGGTGTTGAGGAAATGCTGAAACCAGCCTGACTCATTTCATCTCCTCCTGTCCTGGCTGATCTCCCCTCTTTCCCCTCCCACCCATTGGCTTTTGTCTCCCCCCAGGCCCCCGGTGAAGAGCCTGGCTCTGTGTTCTCCATCCCCTCCTGGCTGGCACTGCCAGGCTGGGATGAGGAGCCCCTCAGCCTTCCCTGCTCCAGGCTGGACAAGCCCAGCTCCCTCAGCCTCTGCTCACAGCCCAGGGGGCTCCAGCCCCACCTTGGAGGCCCTTCCCAGACCCTGCTCCAGCTGCCAGACATCTTTCCTGCCCTGGGCAACCCAACCCAGGCCCCAGTGACCTGGATAATCCCCGTCCTTGATGTCCTGGTCACACAGCCCTGGCCCCTTGTCCCCTGTCAGGCTCTGGCGTGGATCCTGTGGAACATCCTTTGGTGGAGGCTGTGGCTCCAGGTGGGCCGGGGGGATCCCGGGGGGAAAGGGACCCCGCTGGGCATGAACAGCATTGGACTTGTTGGGAGAAACTGTGAGGGGGAGCTGGGGCGGAATGACCAACCCAGTGACCTGACACAGCCCTGCTGGGATGTCACACAACCCCCCCTGGGATGTCACAGCCTGCTCTGTGAGGTCATAGTCTGCTCTGTGATGTCATAGTCTGTTCTATGATGTCAGACCTCTGCCCTCTGATGTCACAACTGGATCTGTGGTGTCACAGAAGCAGTCTATGATGCAGTATATGCTCCATGACCTCACATAACCCACTCTGTGATGTCACAGCCCACTCTGTGACCTCATGTTACCAGATGATAAATTGTCTCCACCAGGTGAGCTGACACCTAGAGCTTGTTCTCCACAACCCCAGGCCTATGGAAACCACACAATGCCCATTGTGTGAGAAGGGGAACTGGAAGTTCACCAGCCCCAGTGTCCTGCCAGCCCAGCCAGGCCCACAGGAACATTGGGGTCCACGACCACCAGGGACCACCAGAGAGACCCCAGGACAGAAGAACACCTGGGTAAAGGGGAGGGGAAATGTGTTAATGATTTTAGGGAAGTGATTATCATATGTATGTTTAGTCAGGGACAATCAATGGATATATGAGCAAAATACAGAAAATAAACAGAAACTTTCTTGTACTCAGCCTGCAGGGCTTTGGGAGGAGCTCTCCCCCGTGCATCCAGCTGAATAAAGAATGCTGCTTCTTAATGCCACATTGATGTTAAGGACTTTTCTGTTTTACTGAATTTTTGGTAACACTCCCACTGCCAGGGAAAGCTCTGTCTGCTGCTGTTCACAAACAGAGAAGGGCTGGGGGGAGATGTGGGGCTCAGAGACTGCCTGGGGCACAGTGACCAAGAAATAATCAAGTTTTCAATGTCCTGTGAAAGAAGGTGGGGCAGCAACAGAACTTCTACACTGGAATGAGGAAGGGCAGACTTTGGCCTATTTAGGATGCAGATTTGGGGAGTACTGAATCAGGTACTGATTTTTTGAAAGGAAACGGACCTTAAGAACAAAGGGGTCCAGGAAGGATGGACACATTCCAAGAAAGTAATCTTAAGGGGGAAGGAGCAGCCGGTCCCAGTGTGGCAAAAGATGAGCTGGTGAGGAAAATGACTGGCCTGGCTGGGCATGTTTGTGGGAACTCAGGGGAAAAAAGAGGGTGCATCATTTTTGGAAAGAGAAACAGGCAACTGAGAAAGTGTTTAAGAATGTTGTTAGGTTATGGAGAAAGAAAAGGAAAGAAGTGAAAGCTGAATTAGAGCTTTACCTGGACACTTCTGTGAAAAATAATAGGAAATGTTTATATAAATAAATTAATAGCAAAACACCAGAGAATGAGTGCGGGGAGCAGGGACAGACAGGCTCTCAGAATAATTTCGGGATGTCACGGGAAGACTCAGGAATGCAACCTCCCCCCTTTTCCAGAGATAAGGATCACCCTGGAATGTAGCCAACCCAGCAGACCCCTCTAACAAAGAAATACCAGTAATTTTCCAAAGACTAACCCTAGAAAGTTAGTGTAAGACCACCCTCTGACATAGAGAAGTACCTAGTCTATAAAACCCCTGGAGATGAGATAATAAACGCCTTATGATCGTCTGCCCTACGGGTGTCTGCGTTGTCATTTGTGCCCGGCCGATCGAAATGGGATCGCCGTAATCTCTCTTTGAGAACCAGGTCGCCCCTGCCTTCCTACCAAAGGCAGCAAAAGTGGTGCCGAACCCCTGGGAAATCGAAATTCTCGGGAGACGGGAATCACCTGGACAGAGAGACGACAACCACAGCTGCAGGATCAGCGGTGGCAAGAAGGGGGGTGCCCCTGGGGGACCCGTGCAACAATGGAAGCTGCAACGAAGGTTGTATGTATGATGTTTGATCAATAGGGGATAAAATATGAAATTAGGAGCTTTAATCTAGCCATGGCCAGGCTCCTGGAACTTGGGGCTATCAGTCAGCCCGGGGAAATATTGTATTCAGAGGTGTGGGAGAGATGTACTGCTGTCCTGGCGGAAGATACAAAATCCACAGGCAGTGGAAAATATTTGAAAGCATGGGGGAAGGTAGAAATCGCCCTACGTAAGGCTTTAAATGAGCAGGAGACGTGGAATGTCATGCGGTCACGTTTATTGATTACGCCACAGCCGGGGGGAGGCGCGACCACGCAAACCACGTCGGAGACCGATCCGACTGCAGACGGGGACGTGAGGGGGTTAGGCGTGCCTCATCCCTCCCCAAACCCGAGCTCAGAACCCCCAGAACAGCCCGGAGATCCGCCAAACCCCCCACGGGAACCGCCGGGTCCAATCCCCCCCGTAGAACCGCCCGAAAAAGCCGCGGGAATGCAAGGGGACCCCCCCGCCCCTCTTGCGGGACGCGCAGGGTCCAGGCAGCCCCGTAGAAATGCCCGAAAAAATCGCGGTTTCCCTAACCGTCCCTCCGCCGCCAACCTTCGATCCGGCACACACGGCAGAGTACAGCGCGCGGTCATTTTGGGGGGAGCTGATGCAGGATGCCCGAAATGCTGAGAGAGAGGCTAGCATGGACCCGCGGGATGCTGCGGCTGCTTTCCCCCCCCCTTATGCCTTTGAAAATGGCGCCGGTGGCTATGGGGAGGGGTGGAGCTGGGAACCGCACGGCGGGAACAACTCAGAGACCCGGATGATCGCTAGCGTGCATGTGCGGGGGGGCGGCAGGGGGCGGACACTCGATCGGGAGCCGCGCCCACTGCTGCCACCATATAAGGGAGAGATCCCTCCCTGCGGGGGGTGGGACGAACCCAGGGGGCAGGAGCGGTGCCCCCCCCGAGGGGAGGAGCGGGGTCGGAGTCGAACAAAATGGCGGGGGAGACTGGAAGTGGTTCGCCACTCGTCTTCCGGCTCTGAAGGGAGCAACAGCTCCTCGGACCGTTCCTCCGAGCTGACCGAGTGCGGCAGTGACTCCGAAACGGAGAGAACAGAATTAATGCGGTTTCAGGTGAAACCAAATAAATCTTTAATCAAGGTCGGTAACCAAACGCATTGGCCCAGACACTGGCAGTTTCAAGAGGTCCCTCCGGTGAATGGGGTGGGGGGACAGACCCGGGCATGGAAAAGCACCCAGCTGGTGGCTTTAACACTTCACACAGACAAGGGACCAGAACAGACAGTAGCAATTTACCCCTACATTTTGCAAAATTCTCCACCCCTGATAGGGAGAGATGTCCTTGCTATGCTAGGAGTCAGGATTACAAATTTATCATAAGGGCCACTGCCGTACATCCTTAGCTGCCAATCAAATTGACTTGGACATCATCAGAAATAGTATGGATAGCGCAGTGGCCTTTATCAGAGCCTCGAGTGGCAGCTTTGCTAGAACTGGTCAATCGAGAACTGCAAAAGGGTCACATAGAACCCTCCATCAGCCCATGGAATACCCCTGTGTTTGTAATCCCCAAAAGGTCTGGAGAAGGTTATCGTCTCGTCCACGACCTGAGAGAAGTGAACAAAATAATCAGACCCATGGGTCCGGTTCAGACACTGCTCCCAGCGAACTCAGCAATCCCCGAAGGACAGCCATGCGCAGTGCTGGACATCAAAGACTGTTTCTTTTCAATACCCCTGCACCCAGAGGACAGAGAACGCTTTGCCTTTTCCGTTGTGTTCCCAAACGGTGAGCGGCCCAATCTCCGTTTCCAATGGAAGGTACTACCACAAGGCCTGGTAGACAGCCCGACCATCTGCCAGATCACAGTGGACAAAGCGCTGACGCCAGTCTGACACTCCTACCCCACCGCAACCATCATTCAGTACATGGACGACATCCTAGTTGCAGCACCATCAGCGAGCCAAGTGGAACACCTGGTGTCTACAATCACGGAAACCCTCCAGGCCAACGGCTTCGAGATGGCGAGTGCAAAGATCAAGAGAGGACCTTGCGTGACCTTCCTGGGAGTGGGAATCACAAGCTCCTATGTGACTCCTCCAGAGGTGAAGGTCCTCCGAGACATCAAGACACTCCACGATGTGCAACGCCTGGTGGGATCGCTGCAGTGGGTTTGTAACGTCGTCCTGATTCCTCCCGAAGTCATGGACCCTTTATATGACCTGAAAGGAAAGCACCCCTGGGAACCCAAGGAGCTGACACTGCAAGCAGCGAGCTCCCTCGACTTCATCGAACAGCAGATGTCCACTGGCACGCTTGCCAGGTGGAACCCAGCCATGCCCATGGACCTGTACGTTCACTTCATGCCAAAGGGGGGAGTGGGAGCGCTGGCTCAAGGACATTCCGAAAAGTCCTGACCGATCCAGTGGATAGTCCTCGGAAGACCTGCCCGCGCATTCTCCCCAGGAATCGAATGCATCGCCAACCTCATCATGAAAGGCAGGAAACTCGCCTTGAGACACCTAGGGACTGAGCCAACAAAAATCCACCTTCCCTTCCGCAAGCCACCGACCACGGAATCAACCACAATATCGGAATATCTAGCCCTTGCTCTCACCGGCTTCGGAGGAGAAATCTCCTACTCCGCCAGCCCGCCCTGGACTCAGCTGCTGACCATCATCGACATAGACGTACCGCCAAAGGTCAAGGACCGGCCGCAGCCAGGACCGACAGTCTTCACAGACGCTTCCTCCACAACTTCTACCGCAGCAGCAGTGTGGCAGACAGGAGAACAGTGGCATTGCATCAAAGCATGCGACCCCACACTGTCAGTGCAGCAACTGGAAGCAGCAGTGGTAGTTTTGGCATGCGGACTCTTCAAAGAGGAACATCTCAACATTGTAACAGACTCTATATTCGTGGCAAAGCTTTGCTTAGCCATGGCAGGACCAGGTGTGTCGACATCCACAGCAGCCATGATGCTGGAGGAAGCACTCTTCTCGCGACAGGGGACCGTATCTGTCATTCACGTCAACAGTCACGACCCAGTCAAAGGTTACTTCCAGATCGGCAACGACAAAGCGGACACCGCAGCAAAAGGCGTGTGGACGCTGCAGGAAGCTCGTCAGCTGCACGAGTCGCTCCACATCGGAGCCAAAGCACTGGAAAGGAGATGCGGGATCACAACGGCGGACGCAAAGCACGTGGTGGCCACCTGTCCTCACTGCCAGAAATCACCCCTGCGGACCAGCGGGGTCAACCCGAGAGGTCTCAAGCCTTCAGAGATCTGGCAGTCGGACTTCACCCTGTGCCAGCTGCTGAAGCCTCGAGCGTGGCTCGCAGTGACAGTGGACACTTTCAGCGGCACAATCATAGCCACACAGCATCTCAAAACTAACTCTAAAGCCACAATTCAGCACTGGCTGACAGCCATGGCATGGCTTGGTGTCCGCAAACAAATCAAAACTGACAATGGTTCCAATTTCACCTCCAAACCAGTGCAGGAATTCACTTCAAAGTGGGGTATCACATTAGTGCAAGGTATCCCGTATAACAGTACCGGGCAGGCCATAGTCGAACGAGCAAATCAGACCCTGAAAACCAGGATAGAAGTGTTGGCAAAAGCAGAGGGCTTTGCAAATGCCATTCCCCCAGCAGATCAGGCACGTATTCTAGCAACCGCTTTGCTAGCACTGAATCAGTTCCCTAGGGGGGATGAAACAAACAGCCCCATTCAAAAACACTGGGCCTCCTGAGCACTAGAGGAGGGCCCACAGGTGGCAATCAAAAATGAGCTAGGCGAATGGGAACCGGGCTGGAGGTTGATGCTCACGGGAAGAGGGTACGCAGCGGTCAAAAAGGACGGCAAAATTAGGTGGTGTTCACTTAAGTCAATTAAGCCTGACCTTCACAGTAGGCAGGACGAGACTGATGAGAATTGTGAGTTTCTGTTTACAGGAATTGCTCATAGGCCGCCCCAGGAATGCGTACCTTCCCCTTCCAGAGGAAAGAGACAGACCTCCGACCCGCCAAGCAGCGCCTGAGAGACCCACACGGGCGAGACCGCAGCATCAACGGTGTCTTTGTGTGATTTTGCTGATGGGGCTTGTCGCCAGAGGGCAAGCCAGCCCAGACTACTATCCCCATCAGCCCTTCAGGTGGGTCATGCGACATCTTACCAGTGACAGGACGCTCAAAGACATCACCACGCCGAACACCCCATCCTTCGTGCTTCACATTACCGACCTGTTTCCAGGACAACCTAAGGTACACGCCACACACATGTACCTATCCTACTGGTGCCCAGCTTCAAACCCAGGAAAAAGTTACTGTAATCACCCAGGGTGGGGATACTGTGGGCACTGGGGTTGTGAGACAATAGTCACGGATGCCAGGCCATCAGGGCCTGGGTGGGACCCACAAGAGCCCGACAGATTCCTACAATTCACCTGGGCACCCACAGGTTGCAAAACACCTGTCTTCCTTCAAGGAAGTTTCTATCGAAACCGCCATAAAGTCCCCAGATTTCGGAAATGCACACACTACAACATGACAGTCTTACAGCCAAATCACCCTAGCTGGGCTGTGGGCAGAGCTTGGACAGTGGTCCTTCAAGGGTCAAAGGAGTGGGTGAACGTGAGAATCACCAGGCTCCAACTGTCAGCACCCAGAGCAGTTGGACCCAACAAAATAATCAAAAGCACACAGAAAGGGAGAAACATAACCTACCCCAAAGCCTTGCCCACAAAAGTCACCGACGTCCCAACCGGCGATGCAGAAGCCTTTCAGATAGGCCGTTCAGCCGGGTCGGACTCAGACCCAATCCTTCGCATGCTAGAAGCTACCTACCTATCCCTGAACGAATCTAACCCTAACCTGACAGACTCCTGCTGGCTTTGTTATGATGTCAAACCCCCTTTTTACGAAGGAGTCGCTTTAGATGCCCCTTTTAGTTATTCCTCAGCTGAGGCCCCTTCCCAATGCAGGTGGGACACGCCCCGCAAAGGGATCACCCTAAGCCAAGTCACAGGTCGAGGCAGATGCTTTGGCAATGCCACCCTGGCCAGGCGGAAGGGCAACGTTTGCACAGAAGTGGTCGAGCCCGACCGAAAGAACAACAAGTGGGTAGTCCCATCCTCATCGGGAATGTGGGTTTGCCAGAGGACTGGTGTGAGTCCTTGCGTGTTCCTTGCCAAATTTCATGACTCTAACGACTTTTGTGTCCAAGTTCTGATCGTTCCTAGGGTCTTGTACCACCCCGACGAGGAGGTGTATCACCTCTTTGAAGAACCCAGCCGGCTCCACAAAAGAGAAATACTAACAGGTGTAACTATCGCAATGCTGCTCGGCCTAGGAGCAGCCGGAACGGCGACGGGCGTGTCGGCCCTGGCGACCCAACATCAAGGACTGTCCCAGCTGCAAATGACCATTGATGAGGACCTCCAAAGGATCGAAAAATCCATTTCGTTCCTAGAGAAGTCGGTCTCCTCACTCTCAGAGGTGGTCCTCCAAAACAGGCGAGGACTGGATCTCTTGCTCATGCAACAAGGAGGTCTGTGTGCCGCCTTGAAAGAGGAATGCTGCTTTTATGCAGACCACACGGGAGTCGTCAGAGATTCCATGGCAGAACTCCGAAACAGACTGGCTCAGAGGCAGAAAGACAGGGAAGCCCAACAGGGTTGGTTTGAGTCCTGGTTCAATCAATCACCATGGCTGACCACCCTAATTTCTACCCTAGTTGGTCCAGTGGCAATGCTACTTTTAGCTATCACTTTCAGACCATGTCTGCTGAACAAGCTAGTCTCGTTCATTCAAAATCGCCTAGAACGGGCTAACATCCTGTTCATAGGCCGACAACAAATACTGTGAGTTCTGCAGGGAACACCGCCAGTCACGAGATCTTCTAAACTCGCCTGGCAAAAACTTACTCAGGTTTCCCAAGCCCTTTTCCTTAGTCCAGTCTCAACCTTCTACCTCGTTTCAGTGCCTATGTATGTAACTACCTCATTCTTTTTTTTTTAAAAAGAAAGGGGGGGAGATGTGGGGAGCAGGGACAGGCGATCGGAAGATATCGGGACTGACATGAAAAGATACAGGAATGCATCCCCTCCCTTTCCCAGAGATAAGGATCACACTGGAATGTAGCCAACGTAGCAGACCCCTCTAACAAAGGAAACCCAGTACTTTTCCATTTACTAACCCTAGAAGGAATTAGGAGACCACCACTTTGACGTAGAAAAGACCCTAATCTATAAAACCCTAGGAGATGAGATAATAAACGCCTTTTGACCATCCGCCCTAGGAGTGTTTGCGCTGTCATTTGTGCCCGGACGATCGAAATGGATCGCTGTAATATCGCTCCCTAAGAACCAGGTCGCCCCTGCCTTCCTACCGAAGGCAGCACAGGGCTTCCTGGTTTAAGAAACCCTAACCCTAGGCTCAACTGTAACCATTTCCATAGGCAGGTAAATCAGCCTAGGGTTAGGGAAGGTCCCAAGGAAAAAGGGGTGGAGACAGCCATGTTGTGGCAGTTTTGCGCTCTCTTTGGGATGCCTTTTGCAGCTGCAGTGTGCCTGGAGCTCAGGGCTTCCTGGTTTAAGAAACCCTAACCCTAGGATCAGTAATAACCTTTTCCATAGGCAGGTAAATCAGCCTAGGGTTAGGGAAGGTCCCAAGGAAAAAGGGGTGGAGACAGCCATGTTTTCGCAATTTATCGATCTCTTTGGGATGCCTTTTGCAGCTGCAGTGTGCCTGGAGCTCAGGGCTTCCTGGTTTAAAAAACCCTAACCCTAGGCTCAGTAATAACCTTTTCCATAGGCAAGTAAATCATCTAGGGTAAAGTAAGGTCCCAAGGAAAAAGGGGTGGAGACAGCCATGTTCTGGCAGTTTTGCGCTCTCTTTGGGATGCCTTTTGCAGCTGCAGTGTGCCTGGAGCTCAGGGCTTCCTGGTTTAAGAAACCCTCTCCATAGGCTCAGTAATAACCATTTCCATAGGCAAGTAAATCACCTAGGGTTAAGTAAGGTCCCAAGGTAGAAGGGGTGGAGACAGCCATGTTGTGGCAGTTTTGTGCTCTCTTTGGGATGCCTTTTGCAGCTGCAGTGTGCCTGGAGCTCAGGGCTTCCTGGTTTGAGAAACCCTAACCCTAGGCTCAGTAATTACCTTTTCCATAGGCAGGTAAACCAGCCTAGGGTTAGGGAAGGTCCCAAGGAAAAAGCGGTGGGGTCAGCCATGTTGTGGCAGTTCTGCACTTTCCTTGGGGTGCCTTTTGCAGCTGCAGTGTGCCTGGAGCTCAGGGCTTCCTGGTTTGAGAAACCCTAACCCTAGGCTCAACCCTAACCCTAACCCTAGGCAGGTAAATCAGCCTAGGGTTAGGGAAGGTCCCAAGGAAAAAGGGGTGGAGACAGCCATGTTGTGGCAGTTTTGCGCTCTCTTTGGGATGCCTTTTGCAGTTGCATTGTGCCTGGAGCTCAGGGCTTCCTGGTTTAAGAAACCCTAACCCTAGGCTCTGTAATAACCTTTTCCATAGGCAGGTAAACCAGCCTAGGGTTAGGGAAGTTCCCAAAGAAAAAGGGGTGGAGACAGCCATGTTGTGGCAGTTTTGCGCTCTCTTTGGGATGCCTTTTGCAGCTGCAGTGTGCCTGGAGCTCAGGGCTTCCTGGTTTAAGAAACCCTAACCCTAGGCTCTGTAATAACCTTTTCCATAGGCAGGTAAATCAGCCTAGGGTTAGGGAAGGTCCCAAGGAAGAAGGGGTGGAGACAGCCATGTTGTGGCAGTTTTGCGCTCTCTTTGGGATGCCTTTTGCAGCTGCAGTGTGCCTGGAGCTCAGGGCTTCCTGGTTTAAGAAACCCTAACCCTAGGCTCTGTAATAAACTTTTCCATAGGCAGGTAAATCACTTAGGGTTAGGGAAGGTCCCAAGGAAAAAGGGGTGGAGACAGCCATGTTGTGGCAGTTTTGCGCTCTCTTTGGGATGCCTTTTGCAGCTGCAGTGGGCCTGGAGCTCAGGGCTTCCTGGTTTAAGAAACCCTAACCCTAGGCTCTGTAATTACCTTTTCCATAGGCAGGTAAACCAGCATAGGGTTAGGGAAGGTTCCAAGGAAAAAGGGGTGCAGACAGCAATGTTGTGGCAATTCTGCACTTTCCTTGGGGTGCCTTTTGCAGCTGCAGTGTGCCTGGAGCTCAGAGTTTCCTGGTTTGAGAAACCCTAACCCTAGGCTCAACCCTAACCCTAACCCTAGGCAGGTAATCAGCCTAGGGTTAAGTAAGGTCCCAAGGAAAAAGCGGTGGAGACAGCCATGTTGTGGCAGTTTTGCGCTCTCTTTGGGATGCCTTTTGCAGCTGCAGTGTGCCTGGATCTCAGGGCTTCCTCGTTTAAAAAACCCTAACCCTAGGCTCAGTATTAACCTTTTCCATAGGCAGGTAAATCAGCCTAGGGTTAGGGAAGGTCCCAAGGAAAAAGGGGTGGAGACAGCCATGTTGCTGCAGTGTTGCGCTCTCTTTGGCATGCATTTTGCAGCTGCAGTGTGCCTGGAGCTCAGGCCTGTCTGGTTTAAAATCCCTAACCCTAGGCTCAACCCTAACCCTAACCCTAGGCAGGTAAATCAGCCTAGGGTTAGGGAAGGTCCCAAGGAAAAAGGGGTGGAGACAGCCATGTTCTGGCAGTTTTGCGCTCTCTTTGGGATGCCTTTTGCAGCTGCAGTGTGCCTGGAGCTCAGGGCTTCCTGGTTTAAGAAACCCTACCCCTAGGATCAGTAATAACCTTTTCCATAGGCAGGTATATCAGGCAAGGGTTAGGGAAGGTCCCAAGGAAAAAGGGGTGGAGACAGCCATGTTGTGGCAGTTTTGCGCTCTCTTTGGGATGCCTTTTGCAGCTGCAGTGTGCCTGGAGCTCAGGGCTTCCTGGTTTGAGAAACCCTAACCCTAGGCTCAACCCTAACCCTAACCCTAGGCAGGTAAATCAGCCTCGGGTTTAGGGAAGGTCCCAAGGAAAAAGGGGTGGAGACAGCCATGTGTTGGCAGACTTGCGCTCTCTTTGGGATGCCTTTTGCAGCTGCAGTGTGCCTGGAGCTCAGGGCTTCCTGCTTTAAGAAACCCTAACCCTAGGCTCTGTAATTACATTTTCCATAGGCAGGTAAATCAGCCGAGGGTTAGGGAAGGTCCCAAGGAAAAAGGGGTGGAGACAGCCATGTTGTGGAAGTTTTGTGCTCTCTTTGGGATGCTTTTTGCAGCTGCAGTGTGCCTGGAGCTCAGGGCTTCCTGGTTTAAGAAACCCTAACCCTAGGCACAGTAATAACCATTTTCCAAAGGCAGGTAAATCAGCCTAGGGTTAGAGAAATTCCCAAGAAAAAAGGGCTGGAGACAGCCATGTTGTGGCCGTTTTGTGCTCTCTTTGGGATGCCTTTTGCAGCTGCAGTGTGCCTGGAGCTCAGGGCTTCCTGGTTTAAGAAACCCTAACCCTAGGCTCAACCCTAACCCTAACCCTAGGCAGGTAAATCAGCCTAGGGTTAGGGAAGGTCCCAAGGAAAAAGGGGTGGAGACAGCCATGTTGTGGCAGTTTTGCGCTCTCTTTGGGATGCCTTTTACAGCTACAGTGTGCCTGGAGCTCAGGGCTTCCTGGTTTAAGAAACCCTAACCCTAGGCTCAACCGTAACCCTAACCCTAGGCAGGTAAATCAGCCTAGGGTTAGGGAAGGTCCCAAGGAAAAAGGGGTGGAGACAGCCATGTTGTGGCAGTTTTGCGCTCTCTTTGGGATGCCTTTTGCAGCTGCAGTGTGCCTGGAGCTCAGGGCTTCCTGGTTTAAAAAACCCTAACCCTAGGCTCAACCCTAACCCTAACCCTAGGCAGGTAAATCAGCCTAGGGTTCGGGACGGTCCCAAGGAAAAAGGGATGGAGACAGCCATGTTGTGGCAGTTTTGCGCTCTCTTTGGGATGGCTTTTGCAGCTGCAGTGTGCCTGGAGCTCAGGGCTTCCTGGTTTAAGAAACCCTAACCCTAGGCTCAACCCTAACCCTAACCCTAGGCAGGTAAATCAGCCTAGGGTTAGGGAAGGTCCCAAGGAAAAAGGGGTGGAGACAGCCATGTTGTGGCAGTTTTGCGCTCTCTTTGGGATGCCTTTTGCAGCTGCAGTGTGCCTGGAGCTCAGGGCTTCCTGGTTTAAGAAACCCTAACCCTAGGATCAGTAATAACCTTTTCCATAGGCAGGTATATCAGGCAAGGGTTAGGGAAGGTCCCAAGGAAAAAGGGGTGGAGACAGCCATGTTGTGGCAGTTTTGCGCTCTCTTTGGGATGCCTTTTGCAGCTGCAGTGTGCCTGGAGCTCAGGGCTTCCTGGTTTGAGAAACCCTAACCCTAGGCTCAACCCTAACCCTAACCCTAGGGAGGTAAATCAGCCTAGGGTTAGGGAAGGTCCCAAGGAAAAAGGGGTGGAGACAGCCATGTTTTGGCAATTTATCGATCTCTTTGGGATGGCTTTTGCAGCTGCAGTGTGCCTGGAGCTCAGGGCTTCCTGGTTTAAAAAACCCTAACCCTAGGCTCAGTAATAACCTTTTCCATAGGCAAGTAAATCATCTAGGGTAAAATAAGGTCCCAAGGAAAAAGGGGTGGAGACAGCCATGTTCTGGCAGTTTTGCGCTCTCTTTGGGATGCCTTTTGCAGCTGCAGTGTGCCTGGAGCTCAGGGCTTCCTGGTTTGAGAAACCCTAACCCTAGGCTCTGTAATTACCTTTTCCATAGGCAGGTAAACCAGCATAGGGTTAGGGAAGGTTCCAAGGAAAAAGGGGTGCAGACAGCAATGTTGTGGCAATTCTGCACTTTCCTTGGGGTGCCTTTTGCAGCTGCAGTGTGCCTGGAGCTCAGGGCTTCCTGGTTTGAGAAACCCTAACCCTAGGCTCAACCCTAACCCTAACCCTAGGCAGGTAATCAGCCTAGGGTTAGGGAAGGTCCCAAGGAAAAAGGGGTGGAGACAGCCATGTTCTGGCAGTTTTGCGCTCTCTTTGGGATGCCTTTTGCAGCTGCAGTGTGCCTGGAGCTCAGGGCTTCCTGGTTTAAAAAACCCTAACCCCAGGCTCTGTAATTACCTTTTCCATAGGCAGGTAAACCAGCATAGGGTTAGGGAAGGTTCCAAGGAAAAAGGGGTGCAGACAGCAATGTTGTGGCAATTCTGCACTTTCCTTGGGGTGCCTTTTGCAGCTGCAGTGTGCCTGGAGCTCAGGGCTTCCTGGTTTGAGAAACCCTAACCCTAGGCTCAACCCTAACCCTAACCCTAGGCAGGTAATCAGCCTAGGGTTAGGGAAGGTCCCAAGGAAAAAGGGGTGGAGACAGCCATGTTCTGGCAGTTTTGCGCTCTCTTTGGGATGCCTTTTGCAGCTGCAGTGTGCCTGGAGCTCAGGGCTTCCTGGTTTAAAAAACCCTAACCCTAGGCTCTCTAATAACCTTTTCCTAACCCTAGGCAGGTAAATCAGCCTAGGGTTAGGGAAGGTCCCAAGGAAGATGGGGTGGAGACAGCCATGTTGCGGCAGTTTTGCGCTCTCTTTGGGATGCCTTTTGCAGCTGCAGTGTGCCTGGAGCTCAGGGCTTCCTGTTTTAAAAAACCCTAACCCTAGGCTCAACCCTAATCCTAACCCTAGGCAGGTAAATCAGCCTAGGGTTATGGAAGGTCCCAAGGAAAAAGGGATGGAGACAGCCATGTTGTGGCAGTTTTGCGCTCTCTTTGGGATGCCTTTTGCAGCTGCAGTGTGCCTGGAGCTCAGGGCTTCCTGGTTTAAGAAACCCTAACCCTAGGCTCTGTAATAACCTTTTCCATAGGCAGGTAAATCAGCCTAGGGTTAGGGAAGGCCCCAAGGAAAAAGGGGTGGAGACAGCCATGTTGTGGCAGTTTTGTGCTCTCTTTGGGATGCCTTTTGCAGCTGCAGTGTGCCTGGAGCTCAGGGCTTCCTGGTTTAAAAAACCCTAACCCTAGGCTCAACCCTAACCCTAACCCTAGGCAGGTAATCAGCCTAGGGTTAGGGAAGGTCCCAAGGAAAAAGGGATGGAGACAGCCATGTTGTGGCAGTTTTGCGCTCTCTTTGGGATGCCTTTTGCAGCTGCAGTGTGCCTGGAGCTCAGGGCTTCCTGGTTTAAGAAACCCTAACCCCAGGCTCTGTAATAACTTTTTCCATAGGCAGGTAAATCAGCCTAGGGTTAGGGAAGGTCCCAAGGAAAAAGGGGTGGAGACAGCCATGTTGTGGCAGTTTTGCGCTCTCTTTGGGATGCCTTTTGCAGCTGCAGTGTGCCTGGAGCTCAGGGCTTCCTGGTTTGAGAAACCCTAACCCTAGGCTCAACCCTAACCCTAACCCTAGGCAGGTAAATCAGCCTAGGGTTAGGGAAGGTCCCAAGGAAAAAGGGGTGGAGACAGCCATGTTGTGGCAGTTTTGCGCTCTCTTTGGGATGCCTTTTGCAGCTGCAGTGTGCCTGGAGCTCAGGGCTTCCTGGTTTAAGAAACACTAACCCTAGGCTCTGTAATAACCTTATCCATAGGCAGGTAAATCAGCCTAGGGTTAGGGAAGGTCCCAAGGAAAAAGGGGTGGAGACAGCCGTGTTGTGGCAGTTTTGCGCTCTCTTTGGGATGCCTTTTGCAGCCACAGTGTGCCTGGAGCTCAGGGCTTCCTGGTTTAAGAAACCCTAACCCTAGGCTCAATAATAACCTTTTCCATAGGCAGGTAAACCACCTAGGGTTAGGGAAGGTCCCAAGGAAAAAGGGGTGGAGACAGCCATGTTGTGGCAGTTTTGCGCTCTCTTTGGGATGCCTTTTGCAGCTGCAGTGTGCCTGGAGCTCAGGGCTTCCTGTTTTAAAAAACCCTAACCCTAGGCTCAACCCTAACCCTAACCCTAGGCAGGTAAACCAGCCTAGGGTTAGGGAAGGTCCCAAGGAAAAAGGGGTGGAGACAGCCATGTTGTGGCAGTTTTGCGCTCTCTTTGGGATGCCTTTTGCAGCTGCAGTGTGCCTGGAGCTCAGGGCTTCCTGGTTTAAAGAACCCTAACCCTAGGCTCAACTCTAACCCTAACCCTAGGCAGGTAAATCAGCCTAGGGTTAGGGAAGGTCCCAAGGAAAAAGGGGTGGAGACAGCCATGTTGTGGCAGTTTTGCGCTCTCTTTGGGATGCCTTTTGCAGCTGCAGTGTGCCTGGAGCTCAGGGCTTCCTCGTTTAAGAAACCCTAACCCTAGGCTCTGTAATACCTTTTCCATAGGCAGGTAAATCAGCCTAGGGTTAGGGAAGGTCCCAAGGAAAAAGGGGTGGAGACAGCCATGTTCTGGCAGTTTTGCGCTCTCTTTGGGATGCCTTTTGCAGCTGCAGTGTGCCTGGAGCTCAGGGCTTCCTGGTTTGAGAAACCCTAACCCTAGGCTCAACCCTAACCCTAACCCTAGGCAGGTAAATCAGCCTAGGGTTAGGGAAGGTCCCAAGGAAAAAGGGGTGGAGACAGCCATGTTGTGGCAGTTTTGCGCTCTCTTTGGGATGCCTTTTGCAGCTGCAGTGTGCCTGGAGCTCAGGGCTTCCTGGTTTGAGAAACCCTAACCCTAGGCTCTGTAATAACCTTTTCCATAGGCAGGTAAATCACCTAGGGTTAGGGAAGGTCCCAAGGAAAAAGGGGTGGAGACAGCCATGTTGTGGCAGTTTTGCGCTCTCTTTGGGATGCCTTTTGCAGCTGCAGTGTGCCTGGAGCTCAGGGCTTCCTGGTTTAAGAAACCCTAACTCTAGGATCAGTAATAACCTTTTCCATAGGCAGGTATATCAGGCAAGGGTTAGGGAAGGTCCCAAGGAAAAAGGGGTGGAGACAGCCATGTTTTGGCAATTTATCGATCTCTTTGGGATGGCTTTTGCAGCTGCAGTGTGCCTGGAGCTCAGGGCTTCCTGGTTTGAGAAACCCTAACCCTAGGCTCTGTAATAACCTTTTCCATAGGCAGGTAAACCGGACTAGGGATAGGGAAGTTCCTAAGGAAGAAGGGGTGGAGACAGCCATGTTGTGGCAATTTTGCGCTGTCTTTGGGACGCCTTTTGCAGCTGCAGTGTGCCTGGAGCTCAGGGCTTCCTGGTTAAAAAAACCCTCTCCATAGGCTCAGTAATAACCATTTCCCTAGGCAAGTAAATCACCCTGGGTTAAGTAAGGTCCCAAGGAAAAAGGGGTGGAGACAGCCATGTTGTGGCAGTTCTGCACTTTCCTTGGGGTGCCTTTTGCAGCTGCAGTGTGCCTGGAGCTCAGGGCTTCCTGTTTTAAGAAACCCTAACCCTAGGCACTCTAATAACCTTTTCCATAGGCATGTAAATCAGCTTAGGGTTAGGGAAGGTCCCAAGGAAAAAGGGGTGGAGACAGCCATGTTGTGGCAGTTTTGCGCTCTCTTTGGGATGCCTTTTGCAGCTGCAGTGTGCCTGGAGCTCAGGGCTTCCTGGTTTAAGAAACCCTAACCCTAGGCTCTGTAATTACCTTTTCCTTAGGCAGGTAAACCAGCATAGGGTTAGGGAAGGTTCCAAGGAAAAAGGGGTGCAGACAGCAATGTTGTGGCAATTCTGCACTTTCCTTGGGGAGCCTTTTGCAGCTGCAGTGTGCCTGGAGCTCAGGGCTTCCTGGTTTGAGAAACCCTAACCCTAGGCTCAACCCTAACCCTAACCCTAGGCAGGTAATCAGACTAGGGTTAGGGAAGGTCCCAAGGAAAAAGGGGTGGAGACAGCCATGTTGTGGCAGCTTTGCGCTCTCTTTGGGATGCCTTTTGCAGCTGCAGTGTGCCTGGAGCTCAGGGCTTCCTGGTTTAAAAAACCCTAACCCTAGGCTCTCTAATAACCTTTTCCTAACCCTAGGCAGGTAAATCAGCCTAGGGTTAGGGAAGGTCCCAAGGAAGATGGGGTGGAGACAGCCATGTTGTGGCAGTTTTGCGCTCTCTTTGGGATGCCTTTTGCAGCTGCAGTGTGCCTGGAGCTCAGGGCTTCCTGGTTTAAGAAACCCTAACCCTAGGCTCTGTAATAACCTTTTCCATAGGCAGGTAAATCAGCCTAGGGTTAGGGAAGGCCCCAAGGAAAAAGGGGTGGAGACAGCCATGTTGTGGCAGTTTTGTGCTCTCTTTGGGATGCCTTTTGCAGCTGCAGTGTGCCTGGAGCTCAGGGCTTCCTGGTTTAAAAAACCCTAACCCTAGGCTCAACCCTAACCCTAACCCTAGGCAGGTAATCAGCCTAGGGTTAGGGAAGGTCCCAAGGAAAAAGGGATGGAGACAGCCATGTTGTGGCAGTTTTGCGCTCTCTTTGGGATGCCTTTTGCAGCTGCAGTGTGCCTGGAGCTCAGGGCTTCCTGGTTTAAGAAACCCTAACCCCAGGCTCTGTAATAACTTTTTCCATAGGCAGGTAAATCAGCCTAGGGTTAGGGAAGGTCCCAAGGAAAAAGGGGTGGAGACAGCCATGTTGTGGCAGTTTTGCGCTCTCTTTGGGATGCCTTTTGCAGCTGCAGTGTGCCTGGAGCTCAGGGCTTCCTGGTTTGAGAAACCCTAACCCTAGGCTCAACCCTAACCCTAACCCTAGGCAGGTAAATCAGCCTAGGGTTAGGGAAGGTCCCAAGGAAAAAGGGGTGGAGACAGCCATGTTGTGGCAGTTTTGCGCTCTCTTTGGGATGCCTTTTGCAGCTGCAGTGTGCCTGGAGCTCAGGGCTTCCTGGTTTAAGAAACACTAACCCTAGGCTCTGTAATAACCTTATCCATAGGCAGGTAAATCAGCCTAGGGTTAGGGAAGGTCCCAAGGAAAGAGGGGTGGAGACAGCCATGTTGTGGCAGTTTTGCGCTCTCTTTGGGATGCCTTTTGCAGCCACAGTGTGCCTGGAGCTCAGGGCTTCCTGGTTTAAGAAACCCTAACCCTAGGCTCAATAATAACCTTTTCCATAGGCAGGTAAACCACCTAGGGTTAGGGAAGGTCCCAAGGAAAAAGGGGTGGAGACAGCCATGTTGTGGCAGTTTTGCGCTCTCTTTGGGATGGCTTTTGCAGCTGCAGTGTGCCTGGAGCTCAGGGCTTCCTGGTTTAAGAAACCCTAACCCTAGGCTCAATAATAACCTTTTCCATAGGCAGGTAAACCACCTAGGGTTAGGGAAGGTCCCAAGGAAAAAGGGGTGGAGACAGCCATGTTGTGGCAGTTTTGCGCTCTCTTTGGGATGCCTTTTGCAGCTGCAGTGTGCCTGGAGCTCAGGGCTTCCTGTTTTGAAAAACCCTAACCCTAGGCTCAACCCTAACCCTAACCCTAGGCAGGTAAACCAGCCTAGGGTTAGGGAAGGTCCCAAGGAAAAAGGGGTGGAGACAGCCATGTTGTGGCAGTTTTGCGCTCTCTTTGGGATGCCTTTTGCAGCTGCAGTGTGCCTGGAGCTCAGGGCTTCCTAGTTTGAGACGCCCTAACCCTAGGCTCAACCCTAACCCTAACCCTAGGGAGGTAAATCAGCCTAGGGTTAGGGAAGGTCCCAAGGAAAAAGGGGTGGAGACAGCCATGTTGTGGCAGTTTTGCGCTCTCTTTGGGATGCCTTTTGCAGCTGCAGTGTGCCTGGAGCTCAGGGCTTCCTGGTTTAAAGAACCCCAACCCTAGGCTCAACCCTAACCCTAACCCTAGGCAGGTAAATCAGCCTAGGGTTAGGGAAGGTCCCAAGGAAAAAGGGGTGGAGACAGCCATGTTGTGGCAGTTTTGCGCTCTCTTTGGGATGCCTTTTGCAGCTGCAGTGTGCCTGGAGCTCAGGGCTTCCTGGTTTAAAGAACCCTAACCCTAGGCTCAACCCTAACCCTAACCCTAGGCAGGTAAATCAGCCTAGGGTTAGGGGAGGTCCCAAAGAAGAAAGGGGTGGAGACAGCCATGTTGTGGCAGTTTTGCGCTCTCTTTGGGATGCCTTTTGCAGCTGCAGTGTGCCTGGAGTTCAGGGCTTCCTGGTTTGAGAAACCCTAACCCTAGGCTCAACCCTAACCCTAACCCTAGGCAGGTAAATCAGCCTAGGGTTAGGGAAGGTCCCAAGGAAAAAGGGGTGGAGACAGCCATGTTGTGGCAGTTTTGCGCTCTCTTTGGGATGCCTTTTGCAGCTGCAGTGTGCCTGGAGCTCAGGGCTTCCTGGTTTGAAGAACCCCAACCCTAGGCTCAACCCTAACCCTAACCCTAGGCAGGTAAATCAGCCTAGGGTTAGGGAAGGTCCCAAGGAATAAGGGGTGGAGACAGTCATGTTGTGGCAGTTTTGCGCTCTCTTTGGGATGCCTTTTGCAGCTGCAGTGTGCCTGGAGCTCAGGGCTTCCTGGTTTGAGAAACCCTAACCCTAGGCTCAACCCTAACCCTAACCCTAGGCAGGTAAATCAGCCTAGGGTTAGGGAAGGTCCCAAGGAAAAAGGGGTGGAGACAGCCATGTTGTGGCAGTTTTGCGCTCTCTTTGGGATGCCTTTTGCAGCTGCAGTGTGCCTGGAGCTCAGGGCTTCCTCGTTTAAGAAACCCTAACCCTAGGCTCTGTAATACCTTTTCCATAGGCAGGTAAATCAGCCTAGGGTTAGGGAAGGTCCCAAGGAAAAAGGGGTGGAGACAGCCATGTTGTGGCAGTTTTGCGCTCTCTTTGGGATGCCTTTTGCAGCTGCAGTGTGCCTGGAGCTCAGGGCTTCCTGGTTTAAGAAACCCTAACCCTAGGCTCAACCCTAACCCTAACCCTAGGCAGGTAAATCAGCCTAGGGTTAGGGAAGGTCCCAAGGAAAAAGGGGTGGAGACAGCCATGTTGTGGCAGTTTTGCGCTCTCTTTGGGATGCCTTTTGCAGCTGCAGTGTGCCTGGAGCTCAGGGCTTCCTGGTTTAAAGAACCCTAACCCTAGGCTCAACTCTAACCCTAACCCTAGGCAGGTAAATCAGCCTAGGGTTAGGGAAGGTCCCAAGGAAAAAGGGGTGGAGACAGCCATGTTCTGGCAGTTTTGCGCTCTCTTTGGGATGCCTTTTGCAGCTGCAGTGTGCCTGGAGCTCAGGGCTTCCTCGTTTAAGAAACCCTAACCCTAGGCTCTGTAATACCTTTTCCATAGGCAGGTAAATCAGCCTAGGGTTAGGGAAGGTCCCAAGGAAAAAGGGGTGGAGACAGCCATGTTGTGGCAGTTTTGCGCTCTCTTTGGGATGCCTTTTGCAGCTTCAGTGTGCCTGGAGCTCAGGGCTTCCTGGTTTGAGAAACCCTAACCCTAGGCTCAACCCTAACCCTAACCCTAGGCAGGTAAATCAGCCTAGGGTTAGGGAAGGTCCCAAGGAAAAAGGGGTGGAGACAGCCATGTTGTGGCAGTTTTGCGCTCTCTTTGGGATGCCTTTTGCAGCTGCAGTGTGCCTGGAGCTCAGGGCTTCCTGGTTTGAGAAACCCTAACCCTAGGCTCTGTAATATCTTTTCCATAGGCAGGTAAATCAGCCTAGGGTTAGGGAAGGTCCCAAGGAAAAAGGGGTGGAGACAGCCATGTTGTGGCAGTTTTGCGCTCTCTTTGGGATGCCTTTTGCAGCTGCAGTGTGCCTGGAGCTCAGGGCTTCCTGGTTTGAGAAACCCTAACCCTAGGCTCAACCCTAACCCTAACCCTAGGCAGGTAAATCAGCCTAGGGTTAGGGAAGGTCCCAAGGAAAAAGGGGTGGAGACAGCCATGTTGTGGCAGCTTTGCGCTCTCTTTGGGATGCCTTTTGCAGCTGCAGTGTGCCTGGAGTTCAGGGCTTCCTGGTTTAAAAAACCCTAACCCTAGGCTCTCTAATAACCTTTTCCTAACCCTAGGCAGGTAAATCAGCCTAGGGTTAGGGAAGGTCCCAAGGAAGATGGGGTGGAGACAGCCATGTTGTGGCAGTTTTGCGCTCTCTTTGGGATGCCTTTTGCAGCTGCAGTGTGCCTGGAGCTCAGGGCTTCCTGTTTTAAGAAACCCTAACCCTAGGCTCAACCCTAATCCTAACCCTAGGCAGGTAAATCAGCCTAGGGTTATGGAAGGTCCCAAGGAAAAAGGGATGGAGACAGCCATGTTGTGGCAGTTTTGCGCTCTCTTTGGGATGCCTTTTGCAGCTGCAGTGTGCCTGGAGCTCAGGGCTTCCTGGTTTAAGAAACCCTAACCCTAGGCTCTGTAATAACCTTTTCCATAGGCAGGTAAATCAGCCTAGGGTTAGGGAAGGTCCCAAGGAAAAAGGGGTGGAGACAGCCATGTTGTGGCAGTTTTGCGCTCTCTTTGGGATGCCTTTTGCAGCTGCAGTGTGCCTGGAGCTCAGGGCTTCCTGGTTTGAGAAACCCTAACCCTAGGCTCAACCCTAACCCTAACCCTAGGCAGGTAAATCAGCCTAGGGTTAGGGAAGGTCCCAAGGAAAAAGGGGTGGAGACAGCCATGTTGTGGCAGTTTTGCGCTCTCTTTGGGATGCCTTTTGCAGCTGCAGTGTGCCTGGAGCTCAGGGCTTCCTGGTTTGAGAAACCCTAACCCTAGGCTCTGTAATACCTTTTCCATAGGCAGGTAAATCAGCCTAGGGTTAGGGAAGGTCCCAAGGAAAAAGGGGTGGAGACAGCCATGTTGTGGCAGTTTTGCGCTCTCTTTGGGATGCCTTTTGCAGCTGCAGTGTGCCTGGAGCTCAGGGCTTCCTGGTTTGAGAAACCCTAACCCTAGGCTCAACCCTAACCCTAACCCTAGGCAGGTAAATCAGCCTAGGGTTAGGGAAGGTCCCAAGGAAAAACGGGTGGAGACAGCCATGTTGTGGCAGTTTTGCGCTCTCTTTGGGATGCCTTTTGCAGCTGCAGTGTGCCTGGAGCTCAGGGCTTCCTGGTTTAAAGAACCCTAACCCTAGGCTCAACTCTAACCCTAACCCTAGGCAGGTAAATCAGCCTAGGGTTAGGGAAGGTCCCAAGGAAAAAGGGGTGGAGACAGTCATGTTGTGGCAGTTTTGCGCTCTCTTTGGGATGCCTTTTGCAGCTGCAGTGTGCCTGGAGCTCAGGGCTTCCTGGTTTGAGAAACCCTAACCCTAGGCTCAACCCTAACCCTAACCCTAGGCAGGTAAATCAGCCTAGGGTTAGGGAAGGTCCCAAGGAAAAAGGGGTGGAGACAGCCATGTTCTGGCAGTTTTGCGCTCTCTTTGGGATGCCTTTTGCAGCTGCAGTGTGCCTGGAGCTCAGGGCTCCCTGGTTTGAGAAACCCTAACCCTAGGCTCAACCCTAACCCTAACCCTAGGCATGTAAATCAGCCTAGGGTTAGGGAAGGTCCCAAGGAAAAAGGGGTGGAGACAGCCATGTTGTGGCAGTTTTGCGCTCTCTTTGGGATGCCTTTTGCAGCTGCAGTGTGCCTGGAGCTCAGGGCTTCCTCGTTTAAGAAACCCTAACCCTAGGCTCTGTAATACCTTTTCCATAGGCAGGTAAATCAGCCTAGGGTTAGGGGAGGTCCCAAAGAAAAAAGGGGTGGAGACAGCCATGTTGTGGCAGTTTTGCGCTCTCTTTGGGATGCCTTTTGCAGCTGCAGTGTGCCTGGAGCTCAGGGCTTCCTGGTTTGAGAAACCCTAACCCTAGGCTCAACCCTAACCCTAACCCTAGGCAGGTAAATCAGCCTAGGGTTAGGGAAGGTCCCAAGGAAAAAGGGGTGGAGACAGCCATGTTGTGGCAGTTTTGCGCTCTCTTTGGGATGCCTTTTGCAGCTGCAGTGTGCCTGGAGCTCAGGGCTTCCTGGTTTGAGAAACCCTAACCCTAGGCTCAACCCTAACCCTAACCCTAGGCAGGTAAATCAGCCTAGGGTTAGGGAAGGTCCCAAGGAAAAAGGGGTGGAGACAGCCATGTTGTGGCAGTTTTGCGCTCTCTTTGGGATGCCTTTTGCAGCTGCAGTGTGCCTGGAGCTCAGGGCTTCCTGGTTTAAAGAACCCTAACCCTAGGCTCAACTCTAACCCTAACCCTAGGCAGGTAAATCACCTAGGGTTAGGGAAGGTCCCAAGGAAAAACGGGTGGAGACAGCCATGTTGTGGCAGTTTTGCGCTCTCTTTGGGATGCCTTTTGCAGCTGCTGTGGGCCTGGAGCTCAGGGCTTCCTGGTTTAAGAAACCCTAACCCTAGGCTCTGTAATTACCTTTTCCATAGGCAGGTAAACCAGCATAGGGTAAGGGAAGGTTCCAAGGAAAAAGGGGTGCAGACAGCAATGTTGTGGCAATTCTGCACTTTCCTTGGGGTGCCTTTTGCAGCTGCAGTGTGCCTGGAGCTCAGGGCTTCCTGGTTTGAGAAACCCTAACCCTAGGCTCAACTCTAACCCTAACCCTAGGTAGGTAATCAGCCTAGGGTTAGGGAAGGTCCCAAGGAAAAAGGGGTGGAGACAGCCATGTTCTGGCAGTTTTGCGCTCTCTTTGGGATGCCTTTTGCAGCTGCAGTGTGCCTGGAGCTCAGGGCTTCCTGGTTTAAAAAACCCTAACCCTAGGCTCTCTAATAACCTTTTCCTAACCCTAGGCAGGTAAATCAGCCTAGGGTTAGGGAAGGTCCCAAGGAAGATGGGGTGGAGACAGCCATGTTGTGGCAGTTTTGCGCTCTCTTTGGGATGCCTTTTGCAGCTGCAGTGTGCCTGGAGCTCAGGGCTTCCTGTTTTAAGAAACCCTAACCCTAGGCTCAACCCTAATCCTAACCCTAGGCAGGTAAATCAGCCTAGGGTTAGGGAAGGTCCCAAGGAAAAAGGGGTGGAGACAGCCATGTTTTCGCAATTTATCGATCTCTTTGGGATGCCTTTTGCAGCTGCAGTGTGCCTGGAGCTCAGGGCTTCCTGGTTTAAGAAACCCTAACCCTAGGCTCTGTAATAACCTTTTCCATAGGCAGGTAAATCAGCCTAGGGTTAGGGAAGGTCCCAAGGAAAAAGGGGTGGAGACAGCCATGTTGTGGCAGTTTTGTGCTCTCTTTGGGATGCCTTTTGCAGCTGCAGTGTGCCTGGAGCTCAGGGCTTCCTGGTTTAAGAAACCCTAACCCTAGGCTCAACCCTAACCCTAACCCTAGGCAGGTAATCAGCCTAGGGTTAGGGAAGGTCCCAAGGAAAAAGGGATGGAGACAGCCATGTTGTGGCAGTTTTGCGCTCTCTTTGGGATGCCTTTTGCAGCTGCAGTGTGCCTGGAGCTCAGGGCTTCCTGGTTTAAGAAACCCTAACCCCAGGCTCTGTTATAACTTTTTCCATAGGCAGGTAAATCAGCCGAGGGTTAGGGAAGGTCCCAAGGAAAAAGGGGTGGAGACAGCCATGTTGTGGCAGTTTTGCGCTCTCTTTGGGATGCCTTTTGCAGCTGCAGTGTGCCTGGAGCTCAGGGCTTCCTGGTTTGAGAAACCCTAACCCTAGGCTCAACCCTAACCCTAACCCTAGGCAGGTAAATCAGCCTAGGGTTAGGGAAGGTCCCAAGGAAAAAGGGGTGGAGACAGCCATGTTGTGGCAGTTTTGCGCTCTCTTTGGGATGCCTTTTGCAGCTGCAGTGTGCCTGGAGCTCAGGGCTTCCTGGTTTAAGAAACACTAACCCTAGGCTCTGTAATAACCTTATCCATAGGCAGGTAAATCAGCCTAGGGTTAGGGAAGGTCCCAAGGAAAAAGGGGTGGAGACAGCCATGTTGTGGCAGTTTTGCGCTCTCTTTGGGATGCCTTTTGCAGCCACAGTGTGCCTGGAGCTCAGGGCTTCCTGGTTTAAGAAACCCTAACCCTAGGCTCTGTAATAACCTTTTCCATAGGCAGGCAAATCAGCCTAGGGTTAGGGATGGTCCCAAGGAAAAACGGGTGGAGACAGCCATGTTGTGGCAGTTTTGCGCTCTCTTTGGGATGCCTTTTGCAGCTGCAGTGTGCCTGGAGCTCAGGGCTTCCTGGTTTAAGAAACCCTAACCCTAGGCTCAATAATAACCTTTTCCATAGGCAGGAAAACCACCTAGGGTTAGGGAAGGTCCCAAGGAAAAAAAGGGTGGAGACAGCCATGTTGTGGCAGTTTTGCGCTCTCTTTGGGATGCCTTTTGCAGCTGCAGTGTGCCTGGAGCTCAGGGCTTCCTGTTTTAAAAAACCCTAACCCTAGGCTCAACACTAACCCTAACCCTAGGCAGGTAAACCAGCCTAGGGTTAGGGAAGGTCCCAAGGAAAAAGGGGTGGAGACAGCCATGTTGTGGCAGTTTTGCGCTCTCTTTGGGATGCCTTTTGCAGCTGCAGTGTGCCTGGAGCTCAGGGCTTCCTAGTTTGAGACGCCCTAACCCTAGGCTCAACCCTAACCCTAACCCTAGGGAGGTAAATCAGCCTAGGGTTAGGGAAGGTCCCAAGGAAAAAGGGGTGGAGACAGCCATGTTGTGGCAGTTTTGCGCTCTCTTTGGGATGCCTTTTGCAGCTGCAGTGTGCCTGGAGCTCAGGGCTTCCTGGTTTGAGAAACCCTAACCCTAGGCTCAACCCTAACCCTAACCCTAGGCAGGTAAATCAGCCTAGGGTTAGGGAAGGTCCCAAGGAAAAAGGGGTGGAGACAGCCATGTTGTGGCAGTTTTGCGCTCTCTTTGGGATGCCTTTTGCAGCTGCAGTGTGCCTGGAGCTCAGGGCTTCCTCGTTTAAGAAACCCTAACCCTAGGCTCAACCCTAACCCTAACCCTAGGCAGGTAAATCAGCCTAGGGTTAGGGAAGGTCCCAAGGAATAAGGGGTGGAGACAGTCATGTTGTGGCAGTTTTGCGCCCTCTTTGGGATGCCTTTTGCAGCTGCAGTGTGCCTGGAGCTCAGGGCTTCCTGGTTTGAGAAACCCTAACCCTAGGCTCAACCCTAACCCTAACCCTAGGCAGGTAAATCAGCCTAGGGTTAGGGAAGGTCCCAAGGAAAAAGGGGTGGAGACAGCCATGTTGTGGCAGTTTTGCGCTCTCTTTGGGATGCCTTTTGCAGCTGCAGTGTGCCTGGAGCTCAGGGCTTCCTCGTTTAAGAAACCCTAACCCTAGGCTCTGTAATACCTTTTCCATAGGCAGGTAAATCAGCCTAGGGTTAGGGAAGGTCCCAAGGAAAAAGGGGTGGAGACAGCCATGTTGTGGCAGTTTTGTGCTCTCTTTGGGATGCCTTTTGCAGCTGCAGTGTGCCTGGAGCTCAGGGCTTCCTGGTTTGAGAAACCCTAACCCTAGGCTCAACCCTAACCCTAACCCTAGGCAGGTAAATCAGCCTAGGGTTAGGGAAGGTCCCAAGGAAAAAGGGGTGGAGACAGCCATGTTGTGGCAGTTTTGCGCTCTCTTTGGGATGCCTTTTGCAGCTGCAGTGTGCCTGGAGCTCAGGGCTTCCTGGTTTGAGAAACCCTAACCCTAGGCTCTGTAATACCTTTTCCATAGGCAGGTAAATCAGCCTAGGGTTAGGGAAGGTCCCAAGGAAAAAGGGGTGGAGACAGCCATGTTGTGGCAGTTTTGCGCTCTCTTTGGGATGCCTTTTGCAGCTTCAGTGTGCCTGGAGCTCAGGGCTTCCTGGTTTGAGAAACCCTAACCCTAGGCTCAACCCTAACCCTAACCCTAGGCAGGTAAATCAGCCTAGGGTTAGGGAAGGTCCCAAGGAAAAAGGGGTGGAGACAGCCATGTTGTGGCAGTTTTGCGCTCTCTTTGGGATGCCTTTTGCAGCTGCAGTGTGCCTGGAGCTCAGGGCTTCCTGGTTTGAGAAACCCTAACCCTAGGCTCAACCCTAACCCTAACCCTAGGCAGGTAAATCAGCCTAGGGTTAGGGAAGGTCCCAAGGAAAAAGGGGTGGAGACAGCCATGTTGTGGCAGTTTTGCGCTCTCTTTGGGATGCCTTTTGCAGCTGCAGTGTGCCTGGAGCTCAGGGCTTCCTGGTTTGAGAAACCCTAACCCTAGGCTCTGTAATACCTTTTCCATAGGCAGGTAAATCAGCCTAGGGTTAGGGAAGGTCCCAAGGAAAAAGGGGTGGAGACAGCCATGTTGTGGCAGTTTTGCGCTCTCTTTGGGATGCCTTTTGCAGCTGCAGTGTGCCTGGAGCTCAGGGCTTCCTCGTTTAAGAAACCCTAACCCTAGGCTCTGTAATACCTTTTCCATAGGCAGGTAAATCAGCCTAGGGTTAGGGGAGGTCCCAAAGAAAAAAGGGGTGGAGACAGCCATGTTGTGGCAGTTTTGCGCTCTCTTTGGGATGCCTTTTGCAGCTGCAGTGTGCCTGGAGCTCAGGGCTTCCTGGTTTAAACAACCCTAACCCTAGGCTCAACCCTAACCCTAACCCTAGGCAGGTAAATCAGCCTAGGGTTAGGGAAGGTCCCAAGGAAAAAGGGGTGGAGACAGCCATGTTGTGGCAGTTTTGCGCTCTCTTTGGGATGCCTTTTGCAGCTGCAGTGTGCCTGGAGCTCAGGGCTTCCTGGTTTAAACAACCCTAACCCTAGGCTCAACTCTAACCCTAACCCTAGGCAGGTAAATCAGCCTAGGGTTAGGGAAGGTCCCAAGGAAAAAGGGGTGGAGACAGCCATGTTGTGGCAGTTTTGCGCTCTCTTTGGGATGCCTTTTGCAGCTGCAGTGTGCCTGGAGCTCAGGGCTTCCTGGTTTGAGAAACCCTAACCCTAGGCTCAACCCTAACCCTAACCCTAGGCAGGTAAATCAGCCTAGGGTTAGGGAAGGTCCCAAGGAAAAAGGGGTGGAGACAGCCACGTTGTGGCAGTTTTGCGCTCTCTTTGGGATGCCTTTTGCAGCTGCAGTGTGCCTGGAGCTCAGGGCTTCCTGGTTTGAGAAACCCTAACCCTAGGCTCAACCCTAACCCTAACCCTAGGCAGGTAAATCAGCCTAGGGTTAGGGAAGGTCCCAAGGAAAAAGGGGTGGAGACAGCCATGTTGTGGCAGTTTTGCGCTCTCTTTGGGATGCCTTTTGCAGCTGCAGTGTGCCTGGAGCTCAGGGCTTCCTGGTTTAAAGAACCCTAACCCTAGGCTCAACCCTAACCCTAACCCTAGGCAGGTAAATCAGCCTAGGGTTAGGGAAGGTCCCAAGGAAAAAGGGGTGGAGACAGCCATGTTGTGGCAGTTTTGCGCTCTCTTTGGGATGCCTTTTGCAGCTGCAGTGTGCCTGGAGCTCAGGCCTTCCTGGTTTGAGAAACCCTAACCCTAGGCTCAACCCTAACCCTAACCCTAGGCAGGTAAATCAGCCTAGGGTTAGGGAAGGTCCCAAGGAAAAAGGGGTGGAGACAGCCATGTTGTGGCAGTTTTGCGCTCTCTTTGGGATGCCTTTTGCAGCTGCAGTGTGCCTGGAGCTCAGGGCTTCCTGGTTTGAGAAACCCTAACCCTAGGCTCAACCCTAACCCTAACCCTAGGCAGGTAAATCAGCCTAGGGTTAGGGAAGGTCCCAAGGAAAAACGGGTGGAGACAGCCATGTTGTGGCAGTTTTGCGCTCTCTTTGGGATGCCTTTTGCAGCTGCAGTGTGCCTGGAGCTCAGGGCTTCCTCGTTTAAGAAACCCTAACCCTAGGCTCTGTAATACCTTTTCCATAGGCAGGTAAATCAGCCTAGGGTTAGGGAAGGTCCCAAGGAAAAAGGGGTGGAGACAGCCATGTTGTGGCAGTTTTGCGCTCTCTTTGGGATGCCTTTTGCAGCTGCAGTGTGCCTGGAGCTCAGGCCTTCCTGGTTTGAGAAACCCTAACCCTAGGCTCAACCCTAACCCTAACCCTAGGCAGGTAAATCAGCCTAGGGTTAGGGAAGGTCCCAAGGAAAAAGGGGTGGAGACAGCCATGTTGTGGCAGTTTTGCGCTCTCTTTGGGATGCCTTTTGCAGCTGCAGTGTGCCTGGAGCTCAGGGCTTCCTGGTTTAAGAAACCCTAACCCTAGGCTCAACTCTAACCCTAACCCTAGGCAGGTAAATCAGCCTAGGGTTATGGAAGGTCCCAAGGAAAAAGGGGTGGAGACAGCCATGTTGTGGCAGTTTTGCACTCTCTTTGGGATGCCTTTTGCAGCTGCAGTGTGCCTGGAGTTCAGGGCATCCTGGTTTGAGAAACCCTAACCCTAGGCTCAACCGTAACCCTAACCCTAGGCAGGTAAATCAGCCTAGGGTTAGGGAAGGTCCCAAGGAAAAAGGGGTGGAGACAGCCATGTTGTGGCAGTTTTGCGCTCTCTTTGGGATGCCTTTTGCAGCTGCAGTGTGCCTGGAGCTCAGGGCTTCCTCGTTTAAGAAACCCTAACCCTAGGCTCTGTAATACCTTTTCCATAGGCAGGTAAATCAGCCTAGGGTTAGGGAAGGTCCCAAAGAAAAAAGGGGTGGAGACAGCCATGTTGTGGCAGTTTTGCGCTCTCTTTGGGATGCCTTTTGCAGCTGCAGTGTGCCTGGAGCTCAGGGCTTCCTGGTTTGAGAAACCCTAACCCTAGGCTCAACCCTAACCCTAACCCTAGGCAGGTAAATCAGCCTAGGGTTAGGGAAGGTCCCAAGGAAAAACGGGTGGAGACAGCCATGTTGTGGCAGTTTTGCGCTCTCTTTGGGATGCCTTTTGCAGCTGCAGTGTGCCTGGAGCTCAGGGCTTCCTCGTTTAAGAAACCCTAACCCTAGGCTCTGTAATACCTTTTCCATAGGCAGGTAAATCAGTCTAGGGTTAGGGAAGGTCCCAAGGAAAAAGGGGTGGAGACAGCCATGTTGTGGCAGTTTTGTGCTCTCTTTGGGATGCCTTTTGCAGCTGCAGTGTGCCTGGAGCTCAGGGCTTCCTGGTTTGAGAAACCCTAACCCTAGGCTCAACCCTAACCCTAACCCTAGGCAGGTAAATCAGCCTAGGGTTAGGGAAGGTCCCAAGGAAAAAGGGGTGGAGACAGCCATGTTGTGGCAGTTTTGCGCTCTCTTTGGGATGCCTTTTGCAGCTGCAGTGTGCCTGGAGCTCAGGGCTTCCTGGTTTGAGAAACCCTAACCCTAGGCTCTGTAATACCTTTTCCATAGGCAGGTAAATCAGCCTAGGGTTAGGGAAGGTCCCAAGGAAAAAGGGGTGGAGACAGCCATGTTGTGGCAGTTTTGCGCTCTCTTTGGGATGCCTTTTGCAGCTTCAGTGTGCCTGGAGCTCAGGGCTTCCTGGTTTGAGAAACCCTAACCCTAGGCTCAACCCTAACCCTAACCCTAGGCAGGTAAATCAGCCTAGGGTTAGGGAAGGTCCCAAGGAAAAAGGGGTGGAGACAGCCATGTTGTGGCAGTTTTGCGCTCTCTTTGGGATGCCTTTTGCAGCTGCAGTGTGCCTGGAGCTCAGGGCTTCCTGGTTTGAGAAACCCTAACCCTAGGCTCAACCCTAACCCTAACCCTAGGCAGGTAAATCAGCCTAGGGTTAGGGAAGGTCCCAAGGAAAAAGGGGTGGAGACAGCCATGTTGTGGCAGTTTTGCGCTCTCTTTGGGATGCCTTTTGCAGCTGCAGTGTGCCTGGAGCTCAGGGCTTCCTGGTTTGAGAAACCCTAACCCTAGGCTCTGTAATACCTTTTCCATAGGCAGGTAAATCAGCCTAGGGTTAGGGAAGGTCCCAAGGAAAAAGGGGTGGAGACAGCCATGTTGTGGCAGTTTTGCGCTCTCTTTGGGATGCCTTTTGCAGCTGCAGTGTGCCTGGAGCTCAGGGCTTCCTCGTTTAAGAAACCCTAACCCTAGGCTCTGTAATACCTTTTCCATAGGCAGGTAAATCAGCCTAGGGTTAGGGGAGGTCCCAAAGAAAAAAGGGGTGGAGACAGCCATGTTGTGGCAGTTTTGCGCTCTCTTTGGGATGCCTTTTGCAGCTGCAGTGTGCCTGGAGCTCAGGGCTTCCTGGTTTAAACAACCCTAACCCTAGGCTCAACCCTAACCCTAACCCTAGGCAGGTAAATCAGCCTAGGGTTAGGGAAGGTCCCAAGGAAAAAGGGGTGGAGACAGCCATGTTGTGGCAGTTTTGCGCTCTCTTTGGGATGCCTTTTGCAGCTGCAGTGTGCCTGGAGCTCAGGGCTTCCTGGTTTAAACAACCCTAACCCTAGGCTCAACTCTAACCCTAACCCTAGGCAGGTAAATCAGCCTAGGGTTAGGGAAGGTCCCAAGGAAAAAGGGGTGGAGACAGCCATGTTGTGGCAGTTTTGCGCTCTCTTTGGGATGCCTTTTGCAGCTGCAGTGTGCCTGGAGCTCAGGGCTTCCTGGTTTGAGAAACCCTAACCCTAGGCTCAACCCTAACCCTAACCCTAGGCAGGTAAATCAGCCTAGGGTTAGGGAAGGTCCCAAGGAAAAAGGGGTGGAGACAGCCACGTTGTGGCAGTTTTGCGCTCTCTTTGGGATGCCTTTTGCAGCTGCAGTGTGCCTGGAGCTCAGGGCTTCCTGGTTTGAGAAACCCTAACCCTAGGCTCAACCCTAACCCTAACCCTAGGCAGGTAAATCAGCCTAGGGTTAGGGAAGGTCCCAAGGAAAAAGGGGTGGAGACAGCCATGTTGTGGCAGTTTTGCGCTCTCTTTGGGATGCCTTTTGCAGCTGCAGTGTGCCTGGAGCTCAGGGCTTCCTGGTTTAAAGAACCCTAACCCTAGGCTCAACCCTAACCCTAACCCTAGGCAGGTAAATCAGCCTAGGGTTAGGGAAGGTCCCAAGGAAAAAGGGGTGGAGACAGCCATGTTGTGGCAGTTTTGCGCTCTCTTTGGGATGCCTTTTGCAGCTGCAGTGTGCCTGGAGCTCAGGCCTTCCTGGTTTGAGAAACCCTAACCCTAGGCTCAACCCTAACCCTAACCCTAGGCAGGTAAATCAGCCTAGGGTTAGGGAAGGTCCCAAGGAAAAAGGGGTGGAGACAGCCATGTTGTGGCAGTTTTGCGCTCTCTTTGGGATGCCTTTTGCAGCTGCAGTGTGCCTGGAGCTCAGGGCTTCCTGGTTTGAGAAACCCTAACCCTAGGCTCAACCCTAACCCTAACCCTAGGCAGGTAAATCAGCCTAGGGTTAGGGAAGGTCCCAAGGAAAAACGGGTGGAGACAGCCATGTTGTGGCAGTTTTGCGCTCTCTTTGGGATGCCTTTTGCAGCTGCAGTGTGCCTGGAGCTCAGGGCTTCCTCGTTTAAGAAACCCTAACCCTAGGCTCTGTAATACCTTTTCCATAGGCAGGTAAATCAGCCTAGGGTTAGGGAAGGTCCCAAGGAAAAAGGGGTGGAGACAGCCATGTTGTGGCAGTTTTGCGCTCTCTTTGGGATGCCTTTTGCAGCTGCAGTGTGCCTGGAGCTCAGGCCTTCCTGGTTTGAGAAACCCTAACCCTAGGCTCAACCCTAACCCTAACCCTAGGCAGGTAAATCAGCCTAGGGTTAGGGAAGGTCCCAAGGAAAAAGGGGTGGAGACAGCCATGTTGTGGCAGTTTTGCGCTCTCTTTGGGATGCCTTTTGCAGCTGCAGTGTGCCTGGAGCTCAGGGCTTCCTGGTTTAAGAAACCCTAACCCTAGGCTCAACTCTAACCCTAACCCTAGGCAGGTAAATCAGCCTAGGGTTATGGAAGGTCCCAAGGAAAAAGGGGTGGAGACAGCCATGTTGTGGCAGTTTTGCACTCTCTTTGGGATGCCTTTTGCAGCTGCAGTGTGCCTGGAGTTCAGGGCATCCTGGTTTGAGAAACCCTAACCCTAGGCTCAACCGTAACCCTAACCCTAGGCAGGTAAATCAGCCTAGGGTTAGGGAAGGTCCCAAGGAAAAAGGGGTGGAGACAGCCATGTTGTGGCAGTTTTGCGCTCTCTTTGGGATGCCTTTTGCAGCTGCAGTGTGCCTGGAGCTCAGGGCTTCCTCGTTTAAGAAACCCTAACCCTAGGCTCTGTAATACCTTTTCCATAGGCAGGTAAATCAGCCTAGGGTTAGGGAAGGTCCCAAAGAAAAAAGGGGTGGAGACAGCCATGTTGTGGCAGTTTTGCGCTCTCTTTGGGATGCCTTTTGCAGCTGCAGTGTGCCTGGAGCTCAGGGCTTCCTGGTTTGAGAAACCCTAACCCTAGGCTCAACCCTAACCCTAACCCTAGGCAGGTAAATCAGCCTAGGGTTAGGGAAGGTCCCAAGGAAAAACGGGTGGAGACAGCCATGTTGTGGCAGTTTTGCGCTCTCTTTGGGATGCCTTTTGCAGCTGCAGTGTGCCTGGAGCTCAGGGCTTCCTCGTTTAAGAAACCCTAACCCTAGGCTCTGTAATACCTTTTCCATAGGCAGGTAAATCAGTCTAGGGTTAGGGAAGGTCCCAAGGAAAAAGGGGTGGAGACAGCCATGTTGTGGCAGTTTTGCGCTCTCTTTGGGATGCCTTTTGCAGCTGCAGTGTGCCTGGAGCTCAGGGCTTCCTGGTTTAAAGAACCCTAACCCTAGGCTCAACCCTAACCCTAACCCTAGGCAGGTAAATCAGCCTAGGGTTAGGGAAGGTCCCAAGGAAAAAGGAGTGGAGACAGCCATGTTGTGGCAGTTTTGCGCTCTCTTTGGGATGCCTTTTGCAGCTGCAGTGTGCCTGGAGCTCAGGCCTTCCTGGTTTGAGAAACCCTAACCCTAGGCTCAACCCTAACCCTAACCCTAGGCAGGTAAATCAGCCTAGGGTTAGGGAAGGTCCCAAGGAAAAAGGGGTGGAGACAGCCATGTTGTGGCAGTTTTGCGCTCTCTTTGGGATGCCTTTTGCAGCTGCAGTGTGCCTGGAGCTCAGGGCTTCCTGGTTTAAAGAACCCTAACCCTAGGCTCAACTCTAACCCTAACCCTAGGCAGGTAAATCAGCCTAGGGTTAGGGAAGGTCCCAAGGAAAAAGGGGTGGAGACAGCCATGTTGTGGCAGTTTTGCGCTCTCTTTGGGATGCCTTTTGCAGCTGCAGTGTGCCTGGAGCTCAGGGCTTCCTCGTTTAAGAAACCCTAACCCTAGGCTCTGTAATACCTTTTCCATAGGCAGGTAAATCAGCCTAGGGTTAGGGAAGGTCCCAAGGAAAAAGGGGTGGAGACAGCCATGTTGTGGCAGTTTTGCGCTCTCTTTGGGATGCCTTTTGCAGCTGCAGTGTGCCTGGAGCTCAGGCCTTCCTGGTTTGAGAAACCCTAACCCTAGGCTCAACCCTAACCCTAACCCTAGGCAGGTAAATCAGCCTAGGGTTAGGGAAGGTCCCAAGGAAAAAGGGGTGGAGACAGCCATGTTGTGGCAGTTTTGCGCTCTCTTTGGGATGCCTTTTGCAGCTGCAGTGTGCCTGGAGCTCAGGGCTTCCTGGTTTGAGAAACCTTAACCCTAGGCTCAACCCTAACCCTAACCCTAGGCAGGTAAATCAGCCTAGGGTTAGGGAAGGTCCCAAGGAAAAAGGGGTGGAGACAGCCATGTTGTGGCAGTTTTGCGCTCTCTTTGGGATGCCTTTTGCAGCTGCAGTGTGCCTGGAGCTCAGGCCTTCCTGGTTTGAGAAACCCTAACCCTAGGCTCAACCCTAACCCTAACCCTAGGCAGGTAAATCAGCCTAGGGTTAGGGAAGGTCCCAAGGAAAAAGGGGTGGAGACAGCCATGTTGTGGCAGTTTTGCGCTCTCTTTGGGATGCCTTTTGCAGCTGCAGTGTGCCTGGAGCTCAGGCCTTCCTGGTTTGAGAAACCCTAACCCTAGGCTCAACCCTAACCCTAACCCTAGGCAGGTGAATCAGGCTAGGGTTAGGGAAGGTCCCAAGGAAAAAGGGGTGGAGACAGCCATGTTGTGGCAGTTTTGCGCTCTCTTTGGGATGCCTTTTGCAGCTGCAGTGTGCCTGGAGCTCAGGGCTTCCTCGTTTAAGAAACCCTAACCCTAGGCTCAACCCTAACCCTAACCCTAGGCAGGTGAATCAGGCTAGGGTTAGGGAAGGTCCCAAGGAAAAACGGGTGGAGACAGCCATGTTGTGGCAGTTTTGCGCTCTCTTTGGGATGCCTTTTGCAGCTGCAGTGTGCCTGGAGCTCAGGGCTTCCTCGTTTAAGAAACCCTAACCCTAGGCTCTGTAATACCTTTTCCATAGGCAGGTAAATCAGCCTAGGGTTAGGGAAGGTCCCAAGGAAAAAGGGGTGGAGACAGCCATGTTGTGGCAGTTTTGCGCTCTCTTTGGGATGCCTTTTGCAGCTGCAGTGTGCCTGGAGCTCAGGCCTTCCTGGTTTGAGAAACCCTAACCCTAGGCTCAACCCTAACCCTAACCCTAGGCAGGTAAATCAGCCTAGGGTTAGGGAAGGTCCCAAGGAAAAAGGGGTGGAGACAGCCATGTTGTGGCAGTTTTGCGCTCTCTTTGGGATGCCTTTTGCAGCTGCAGTGTGCCTGGAGCTCAGGGCTTCCTCGTTTAAGAAACCCTAACCCTAGGCTCAACTCTAACCCTAACCCTAGGCAGGTAAATCAGCCTAGGGTTATGGAAGGTCCCAAGGAAAAAGGGGTGGAGACAGCCATGTTGTGGCAGTTTTGCGCTCTCTTTGGGATGCCTTTTGCAGCTGCAGTGTGCCTGGAGCTCAGGGCTTCCTGGTTTGAGAAACCTTAACCCTAGGCTCAACCCTAACCCTAACCCTAGGCAGGTAAATCAGCCTAGGGTTAGGGAAGGTCCCAAGGAAAAAGGGGTGGAGACAGCCATGTTGTGGCAGTTTTGCGCTCTCTTTGGGATGCCTTTTGCAGCTGCAGTGTGCCTGGAGCTCAGGGCTTCCTGGTTTGAGAAACCCTAACCCTAGGCTCTGTAATACCTTTTCCATAGGCAGGTAAATCAGCCTAGGGTTAGGGAAGGTCCCAAGGAAAAAGGGGTGGAGACAGCCATGTTGTGGCAGTTTTGCGCTCTCTTTGGGATGCCTTTTGCAGCTGCAGTGTGCCTGGAGCTCAGGCCTTCCTGGTTTGAGAAACCCTAACCCTAGGCTCAACCCTAACCCTAACCCTAGGCAGGTAAATCAGCCTAGGGTTAGGGAAGGTCCCAAGGAAAAAGGGGTGGAGACAGCCATGTTGTGGCAGCTTTGCGCTCTCTTTGGGATGCCTTTTGCAGCTGCAGTGTGCCTGGAGCTCAGGGCTTCCTGGTTTGAGAAACCCTAACCCTAGGCTCAACCCTAACCCTAACCCTAGGCAGGTAAATCAGCCTAGGGTTAGGGGAGGTCCCAAAGAAAAAAGGGGTGGAGACAGCCATGTTGTGGCAGTTTTGCGCTCTCTTTGGGATGCCTTTTGCAGCTGCAGTGTGCCTGGAGCTCAGGGCTTCCTGGTTTGAGAAACCCTAACCCTAGGCTCAACCCTAACCCTAACCCTAGGCAGGTAAATCAGCCTCGGGTTAGGGAAGGTCCCAAGGAAAAAGGGGTGGAGACAGCCATGTTGTGGCAGTTTTGCGCTCTCTTTGGGATGCCTTTTGCAGCTGCAGTGTGCCTGGAGCTCAGGCCTTCCTGGTTTGAGAAACCCTAACCCTAGGCTCAACCCTAACCCTAACCCTAGGCAGGTAAATCAGCCTAGGGTTAGGGAAGGTCCCAAGGAAAAACGGGTGGAGACAGCCATGTTGTGGCAGTTTTGCGCTCTCTTTGGGATGCCTTTTGCAGCTGCAGTGTGCCTGGAGCTCAGGGCTTCCTCGTTTAAGAAACCCTAACCCTAGGCTCTGTAATACCTTTTCCATAGGCAGGTAAATCAGCCTAGGGTTAGGGGAGGTCCCAAAGAAAAAAGGGGTGGAGACAGCCATGTTGTGGCAGTTTTGCGCTCTCTTTGGGATGCCTTTTGCAGCTGCAGTGTGCCTGGAGCTCAGGGCTTCCTGGTTTGAGAAACCCTAACCCTAGGCTCAACCCTAACCCTAACCCTAGGCAGGTAAATCAGCCTAGGGTTAGGGAAGGTCCCAAGGAAAAAGGGGTGGAGACAGCCATGTTGTGGCAGTTTTGCGCTCTCTTTGGGATGCCTTTTGCAGCTGCAGTGTGCCTGGAGCTCAGGGCTTCCTGGTTTAAACAACCCTAACCCTAGGCTCAACCCTAACCCTAACCCTAGGCAGGTAAATCAGCCTAGGGTTAGGGAAGGTCCCGGAAAAAGGGGTGGAGACAGCCATGTTGTGGCAGTTTTGCGCTCTCTTTGGGATGCCTTTTGCAGCTGCAGTGTGCCTGGAGCTCAGGGCTTCCTCGTTTAAGAAACCCTAACCCTAGGCTCTGTAATACCTTTTCCATAGGCAGGTAAATCAGCCTAGGGTTAGGGGAGGTCCCAAAGAAAAAAGGGGTGGAGACAGCCATGTTGTGGCAGTTTTGCACTCTCTTTGGGATGCCTTTTGCAGCTGCAGTGTGCCTGGAGTTCAGGACTTCCTGGTTTGAGAAACCCTAACCCTAGGCTCAACCCTAACCCTAACCCTAGGCAGGTAAATCAGCCTAGGGTTGGGAAGGTCCCAAGGAAAAACGGGTGGAGACAGCCATGTTGTGGCAGTTTTGCGCTCTCTTTGGGATGCCTTTTGCAGCTGCAGTGTGCCTGGAGCTCAGGGCTGTTGCCGACATCTCCTCATAAAAATCCTTTCATTAGGATTTTTCCAGCTGGGGCTGAGAAGTCTCAGCAACAAGATTAAACAATTGTTATCAGCTGCTGTGGAATGTAACAGGTTCACCTGTGATTGGCCCATCTCTCATGTTTATAATTAATGGCCAATCAACGACTGTGTCCTATCGGACAGAGCCGGGAGAGCGTCTTTGTTGATTCATTCCTTCTATCTCTCTTCTTAGCATTAGCCCTCAGAGAAACCCTCTCTTGCTCTCCGTGTCTCTTTTAGTATAGTTAATATATATATATATCTTAATATAATAAATGAGCCTTCTGATAATGGAGTCTGCATTCTCGTCCATCCTTCACCCCAAAACACCTTGAGATCACTGTAACAACTGGTGAACCCCGACTGAAGAGGAGCATTTGCTGCACTGGGTAGACCCCGAATGTGTGGCATTGGTGGTTGCTTCACAAGTGACCACAGAAGTGGATTCTAGCCAGGAGCTGAAGAACTGAAGATCCAGATTTGGACAGAGTTCACAGCCAAGGCTGACCACAGAGGGAACCTTCTGGAAAGCCTCCAGGAAGATGGCTGGAAAGCCTCACAGCACCATGGAGATAGCCAGAGAGCCCTGGACACTGGTAGAAGGTACTGTGGGGTTTCGTTTTCCTGAAGACGAGCCCATTCGTAGTTTGTGGCTGCAGTTGTGGAGGATTCCTCCCACAGAGGCTGTTGAGGTTTCATTCTCCCCTTCAGAGGAGAAATTTATTGCCCTCTGGCGAAAATGGGCTAAGGAGGATGGACTTCTCCTGTTGGAAATACATTGTCGTTGGTTTTTTCGATGGGCAAAGCTATTTGGGTTTTTCACAGATGTTATCTATGCCTTCGATCTGTTCATCTGGGAGTGCATGGACTCAATTATTCGTTTTGTTCGGGAGCAGGGGGTCGGGCTCCCTCGTGTTTACCCAATCTTTGGTTTACTCTACTCTATTTTGAAAAGGAGAGCAGCTGTTTTTTCCTGGGTTGCTGAATGCAGGGGGCAAGCCCCGTTCCCCCCGATTCCCGGGGAAGCAGACCCTTTGGAGGGGGATGATTTGCTGGTTCTCAGCCCCCCCGAATCGCCGTTGGAGGCGGACGACCTGATGGTTTTCAGCCCCCCCGCATCGCCGCGGGGGGGTGAAACTTCGCCCGCAGCAGAAGTTTTTTTTACTTCGTCTTCGGAGCAAGCTCAGACGGAGCCGTCTTTACTCCCCCCACGTCTCCCTCCGGGGGAGGAGAAGTGGGCTGAGCCGCCCCGGCCAGCCCCGCGGGCTCCGCCCCGCTCAGAGATGGGGGCGGCACCGGCCTTCGAGGTCCCGCCTTCCGGGCCGGCAGGGCCGCCTCTCGGACCCGCCCCGCGGCCGCCTCCCCGGGCCGCCTCCCCGCCTGTGGCTCCGCCGGCGCCGGAGAGCTCCGAAGCGTTGGTTTCTGCGCCTGCCCAGATGTTGCTAAGCAACGGGGATCCGGCGTCTCCTCCATCGACTTCTGCGCCTGTGCACACGTTGCTAGGCAACAGCGATTCACCGCTCCCCCCGGCCGTCCCGTCCGCGCCTGTGTCGACCCCGGCAGGCTCTGCGACTTCGCAGCTGATTCCAGAATTAGGGGCTGAAGACGCTGACGAGCCCGTGTCTCTGCTGCCGCTCCCGGAGCCGATTGAGACAACCGCGGCGCCTCTGCCGCCTCCCCTGCTGCCTCCCCCCGAGCCAGTCCCTGTTCAGGATGTTGCTGAAAATGGGGTCGAGTTCGCGGTCCCGCCACCTCCCCAGGCCGTCCCGCCAGGCGCCCCAGCGGCTCTTCCACCTTCTGGGACTTCGTCCTCCGAGTCTGCGTCAGAGACTGCCTCGGAGCCGGCCGTTTGTCCGAGTCCGGGCCGTCCCGGGCCACTTGCCCTTGTAGAAGCTGCCCCAGCTTCTGGTCTCTCCTTCCGTGGGGGGGGCATCGCTCGGCAACTGATGGCGGGGGCAGCCCGGCTGCCGTCTTTTAAGATCAGCATTCTTGGCAGCTTGGGGGGTGTTTGGTCCGGGGTGACCCCTTGGGGGCTGCGAATGTCTCTGCCGCCCCTCGTGCGCCCGAGCGGCGAGGGGGAGGGGGCTCCCGAAAGTCCTGCCTCCGGTCCCCAGCCCAGAGGGGGTGGGGGTGATACCGGGGGGCAGGTGGGAGCAGAACGCCTTCTGTCTGCTTTGCAGACGGAACAGCAGAAAACCATCATTGCTCGTCTGCTGTGGGGATCAAACATTCCTAGACCCGAGATGGGGGTTCTTGGGACAGCTTCTGTTGGAGCTGTTCCCCTGCTGCTGGGATGTGATTTTGGAGAAAGGTGCTGTCTGATTTGGTTCCATGGGCCCCCTGATGGCCTCTTGTTCTCTTTGGGGATTTTACTTCCCCCTTCTGGTCCTGGGCCACCGTTTTGTGGGCCAGGTCTGGGGTTCCTGGTTTCTCCAGGGCCCCGAGGGCTTCTCTCTGACCTCTGCTGCTGCTCTTTGCTCTTTCCGACAAAAAAAAAAAAAAAAAAAAAAAAAAAAAAAAAAAAAAAAAAAAAAAAAAAAAAAAAAAAAAAAAAAAAATTAAATAAAAAAGGTTGAAAGAGCTGGCAGCAGCTCAAAGGCATTGAAGAGCCAAAAAGTAGCTTCAGCCCGCATTCTTCAATAAAGGGCTGTGGCAAGACATTTAGGACATTTCAGAGATTTTCTAAAGACTGTTTGAAATTGTTTGAAGACTGTCAATGGACTTTTGATAGCTATTGATGGACATTTCTCCAGCAAGTCTGGTTTCAGGACCAAAGAGGAACATCTTCAGTGCATGGACTTTTCCTGAAACTCAGCTGCTTGGACTCGAATTTTCTTTGTGTTGTTTTTTGTATTTTTCCTATGATGTAAGATTGTTTTAGTGATATGATAGAATTCTATGCTCTACAGGTGAAGAAGATCTCTGTTCATTCCACAGCAGCACTTGATTGAGATTTGGATTGGCAAAAGATAACCTGTCAGGTGTTTGTTCTTTCCTCTGCATGGTTACAGCAGAGGAAATTACAAACATCTTTCTTTTTAATTTAATTAAATAAAAAAGGGTGAGATGTTGCCGACATCTCCTCATAAAAATCCTTTCATTAGGATTTTTCCAGCTGGGGCTGAGAAGTCTCAGCAACAAGATTAAACAATTGTTATCAGCTGCTGTGGAATGTAACAGGTTCACCTGTGATTGGCCCATCTCTCATGTTTATAATTAATGGCCAATCAACGACTGTGTCCTATCGGACAGAGCCGGGAGAGCGTCTTTGTTGATTCATTCTTTCTATCTCTCTTCTTAGCATTAGCCCTCAGAGAAACCCTCTCTTGCTCTCCGTGTCTCTTTTAGTATAGTTAATATATATATATATCCTAATATAATAAATGAGCCTTCTGATAATGGAGTCTGCATTCTCGTCCATCCTTCACCCCAAAACACCTTGAGATCACTGTAACACAGGGCTTCCTCGTTTAAGAAACCCTAACCCTAGGCTCTGTAATACCTTTTCCATAGGCAGGTAAATCAGTCTAGGGTTAGGGAAGGTCCCAAGGAAAAGGGGGTGGAGACAGCCATGTTGTGGCAGTTTTGCGCTCTCTTTGGGATGCCTTTTGCAGCTGCAGTGTGCCTGGAGCTCAGGGCTTCCTGGTTTAAAGAACCCTAACCCTAGGCTCAACTCTAACCCTAACCCTAGGCAGGTAAATGTGCATAGGGTTAGGGAAGGTCCCAAGGAAAAAGGGGTGGAGACAGTCATGTTGTGGCAGTTTTGCGCTCTCTTTGGGATGCCTTTTGCAGCTGCAGTGTGCCTGGAGCTCAGGGCTTCCTGGTTTGAGAAACCCTAACCCTAGGCTCAACCCTAACCCTAACCCTAGGCAGGTAAATCAGCCTAGGGTTAGGGAAGGTCCCAAGGAAAAAGGGGTGGAGACAGCCATGTTGTGGCAGTTTTGCGCTCTCTTTGGGATGCCTTTTGCAGCTGCAGTGTGCCTGGAGCTCAGGGCTTCCTGGTTTGAGAAACCCTAACCCTAGGCTCAACCCTAACCCTAACCCTAGGCAGGTAAATCAGCCTAGGGTTAGGGAAGGTCCCAAGGAAAAAGGGGTGGAGACAGCCATGTTGTGGCAGTTTTGCGCTCTCTTTGGGATGCCTTTTGCAGCTGCAGTGTGCCTGGAGCTCAGGGCTTCCTGGTTTAAAGAACCCTAACCCTAGGCTCAACTCTAACCCTAACCCTAGGCAGGTAAATCAGCCTAGGGTTATGGAAGGTCCCAAGGAAAAAGGGGTGGAGACAGCCATGTTGTGGCAGTTTTGCGCTCTCTTTGGGATGCCTTTTGCAGCTGCAGTGTGCCTGGAGCTCAGGGCTTCCTCGTTTAAGAAACCCTAACCCTAGGCTCTGTAATACCTTTTCCATAGGCAGGTAAATCAGCCTAGGGTTAGGGAAGGTCCCAAGGAAAAAGGGGTGGAGACAGCCATGTTGTGGCAGTTTTGCGCTCTCTTTGGGATGCCTTTTGCAGCTGCAGTGTGCCTGGAGCTCAGGGCTTCCTGGTTTGAGAAACCCTAACCCTAGGCTCAACCCTAACCCTAACCCTAGGCAGGTAAATCAGCCTAGGGTTCGGGAAGGTCCCAAGGAAAAAGGGGTGGAGACAGCCACGTTGTGGCAGTTTTGCGCTCTCTTTGGGATGCCTTTTGCAGCTGCAGTGTGCCTGGAGCTCAGGGCTTCCTGGTTTGAGAAACCCTAACCCTAGGCTCAACCCTAACCCTAACCCTAGGCAGGTAAATCAGCCTAGGGTTAGGGAAGGTCCCAAGGAAAAAGGGGTGGAGACAGCCATGTTGTGGCAGTTTTGCGCTCTCTTTGGGATGCCTTTTGCAGCTGCAGTGTGCCTGGAGCTCAGGGCTTCCTGGTTTGAGAAACCCTAACCCTAGGCTCAACCCTAACCCTAACCCTAGGCAGGTAAATCAGCCTAGGGTTAGGGAAGGTCCCAAGGAAAAAGGGGTGGAGACAGCCATGTTGTGGCAGTTTTGCGCTCTCTTTGGGATGCCTTTTGCAGCTGCAGTGTGCCTGGAGCTCAGGCCTTCCTGGTTTAAAGAACCCTAACCCTAGGCTCAACCCTAACCCTAACCCTAGGCAGGTAAATCAGCCTAGGGTTAGGGAAGGTCCCAAGGAAAAAGGGGTGGAGACAGCCATGTTGTGGCAGTTTTGCGCTCTCTTTGGGATGCCTTTTGCAGCTGCAGTGTGCCTGGAGCTCAGGCCTTCCTGGTTTGAGAAACCCTAACCCTAGGCTCTGTAATACCTTTTCCATAGGCAGGTAAATCAGCCTAGGGTTAGGGAAGGTCCCAAGGAAAAAGGGGTGGAGACAGCCATGTTGTGGCAGTTTTGCGCTCTCTTTGGGATGCCTTTTGCAGCTGCAGTGTGCCTGGAGCTCAGGCCTTCCTGGTTTGAGAAACCCTAACCCTAGGCTCAACCCTAACCCTAACCCTAGGCAGGTAAATCAGCCTAGGGTTAGGGAAGGTCCCAAGGAAAAAGGGGTGGAGACAGCCATGTTGTGGCAGTTTTGCGCTCTCTTTGGGATGCCTTTTGCAGCTGCAGTGTGCCTGGAGCTCAGGGCTTCCTGGTTTAAAGAACCCTAACCCTAGGCTCAACTCTAACCCTAACCCTAGGCAGGTAAATCAGCCTAGGGTTATGGAAGGTCCCAAGGAAAAAGGGGTGGAGACAGCCATGTTGTGGCAGTTTTGCGCTCTCTTTGGGATGCCTTTTGCAGCTGCAGTGTGCCTGGAGCTCAGGGCTTCCTGGTTTGAGAAACCTTAACCCTAGGCTCAACCCTAACCCTAACCCTAGGCAGGTAAATCAGCCTAGGGTTAGGGAAGGTCCCAAGGAAAAAGGGGTGGAGACAGCCATGTTGTGGCAGTTTTGCGCTCTCTTTGGGATGCCTTTTGCAGCTGCAGTGTGCCTGGAGCTCAGGGCTTCCTCGTTTAAGAAACCCTAACCCTTGGCTCTGTAATACCTTTTCCATAGGCAGGTAAATCAGCCTAGGGTTAGGGAAGGTCCCAAGGAAAAAGGGGTGGAGACAGTCATGTTGTGGCAGTTTTGCGCTCTCTTTGGGATGCCTTTTGCAGCTGCAGTGTGCCTGGAGCTCAGGGCTTCCTGGTTTGAGAAACCCTAACCCTAGGCTCAACCCTAACCCTAACCCTAGGCAGGTAAATCAGCCTAGGGTTAGGGAAGGTCCCAAGGAAAAAGGGGTGGAGACAGCCATGTTGTGGCAGCTTTGCGCTCTCTTTGGGATGCCTTTTGCAGCTGCAGTGTGCCTGGAGCTCAGGGCTTCCTGGTTTAAAGAACCCTAACCCTAGGCTCAACCCTAACCCTAACCCTAGGCAGGTAAATCAGCCTAGGGTTAGGGGAGGTCCCAAAGAAAAAAGGGGTGGAGACAGCCATGTTGTGGCAGTTTTGCACTCTCTTTGGGATGCCTTTTGCAGCTGCAGTGTGCCTGGAGTTCAGGGCATCCTGGTTTGAGAAACCCTAACCCTAGGCTCAACCGTAACCCTAACCCTAGGCAGGTAAATCAGCCTAGGGTTAGGGAAGGTCCCAAGGAAAAACGGGAGGAGACAGCCATGTTGTGGCAGTTTTGCGCTCTCTTTGGGATGCCTTTTGCAGCTGCAGTGTGCCTGGAGCTCAGGGCTTCCTCGTTTAAGAAACCCTAACCCTAGGCTCTGTAATACCTTTTCCATAGGCAGGTAAATCAGCCTAGGGTTAGGGAAGGTCCCAAAGAAAAAAGGGGTGGAGACAGCCATGTTGTGGCAGTTTTGCGCTCTCTTTGGGATGCCTTTTGCAGCTGCAGTGTGCCTGGAGCTCAGGGCTTCCTGGTTTGAGAAACCCTAACCCTAGGCTCAACCCTAACCCTAACCCTAGGCAGGTAAATCAGCCTAGGGTTAGGGAAGGTCCCAAGGAAAAACGGGTGGAGACAGCCATGTTGTGGCAGTTTTGCGCTCTCTTTGGGATGCCTTTTGCAGCTGCAGTGTGCCTGGAGCTCAGGGCTTCCTCGTTTAAGAAACCCTAACCCTAGGCTCTGTAATACCTTTTCCATAGGCAGGTAAATCAGCCTAGGGTTAGGGAAGGTCCCAAGGAAAAAGGGGTGGAGACAGCCATGTTGTGGCAGTTTTGCGCTCTCTTTGGGATGCCTTTTGCAGCTGCAGTGTGCCTGGAGCTCAGGGCTTCCTGGTTTAAAGAACCCTAACCCTAGGCTCAACCCTAACCCTAACCCTAGGCAGGTAAATCAGCCTAGGGTTAGGGAAGGTCCCAAGGAAAAAGGAGTGGAGACAGCCATGTTGTGGCAGTTTTGCGCTCTCTTTGGGATGCCTTTTGCAGCTGCAGTGTGCCTGGAGCTCAGGCCTTCCTGGTTTGAGAAACCCTAACCCTAGGCTCAACCCTAACCCTAACCCTAGGCAGGTAAATCAGCCTAGGGTTAGGGAAGGTCCCAAGGAAAAAGGGGTGGAGACAGCCATGTTGTGGCAGTTTTGCGCTCTCTTTGGGATGCCTTTTGCAGCTGCAGTGTGCCTGGAGCTCAGGGCTTCCTGGTTTAAAGAACCCTAACCCTAGGCTCAACTCTAACCCTAACCCTAGGCAGGTAAATCAGCCTAGGGTTATGGAAGGTCCCAAGGAAAAAGGGGTGGAGACAGCCATGTTGTGGCAGTTTTGCGCTCTCTTTGGGATGCCTTTTGCAGCTGCAGTGTGCCTGGAGCTCAGGGCTTCCTCGTTTAAGAAACCCTAACCCTAGGCTCTGTAATACCTTTTCCATAGGCAGGTAAATCAGCCTAGGGTTAGGGAAGGTCCCAAGGAAAAAGGGGTGGAGACAGCCATGTTGTGGCAGTTTTGCGCTCTCTTTGGGATGCCTTTTGCAGCTGCAGTGTGCCTGGAGCTCAGGCCTTCCTGGTTTGAGAAACCCTAACCCTAGGCTCAACCCTAACCCTAACCCTAGGCAGGTAAATCAGCCTAGGGTTAGGGAAGGTCCCAAGGAAAAAGGGGTGGAGACAGCCATGTTGTGGCAGTTTTGCGCTCTCTTTGGGATGCCTTTTGCAGCTGCAGTGTGCCTGGAGCTCAGGGCTTCCTGGTTTGAGAAACCTTAACCCTAGGCTCAACCCTAACCCTAACCCTAGGCAGGTAAATCAGCCTAGGGTTAGGGAAGGTCCCAAGGAAAAAGGGGTGGAGACAGCCATGTTGTGGCAGTTTTGCGCTCTCTTTGGGATGCCTTTTGCAGCTGCAGTGTGCCTGGAGCTCAGGGCTTCCTGGTTTGAGAAACCCTAACCCTAGGCTCAACCCTAACCCTAACCCTAGGCAGGTAAATCAGCCTAGGGTTAGGGAAGGTCCCAAGGAAAAAGGGGTGGAGACAGCCATGTTGTGGCAGTTTTGCGCTCTCTTTGGGATGCCTTTTGCAGCTGCAGTGTGCCTGGAGCTCAGGCCTTCCTGGTTTGAGAAACCCTAACCCTAGGCTCAACCCTAACCCTAACCCTAGGCAGGTGAATCAGGCTAGGGTTAGGGAAGGTCCCAAGGAAAAAGGGGTGGAGACAGCCATGTTGTGGCAGTTTTGCGCTCTCTTTGGGATGCCTTTTGCAGCTGCAGTGTGCCTGGAGCTCAGGGCTTCCTCGTTTAAGAAACCCTAACCCTAGGCTCAACCCTAACCCTAACCCTAGGCAGGTAAATCAGCCTAGGGTTAGGGAAGGTCCCAAGGAAAAAGGGGTGGAGACAGCCATGTTGTGGCAGTTTTGCGCTCTCTTTGGGATGCCTTTTGCAGCTGCAGTGTGCCTGGAGCTCAGGCCTTCCTGGTTTAAAGAACCCTAACCCTAGGCTCAACCCTAACCCTAACCCTAGGCAGGTAAATCAGCCTAGGGTTAGGGAAGGTCCCAAGGAAAAAGGGGTGGAGACAGCCATGTTGTGGCAGTTTTGCGCTCTCTTTGGGATGCCTTTTGCAGCTGCAGTGTGCCTGGAGCTCAGGCCTTCCTGGTTTGAGAAACCCTAACCCTAGGCTCAACCCTAACCCTAACCCTAGGCAGGTGAATCAGGCTAGGGTTAGGGAAGGTCCCAAGGAAAAACGGGTGGAGACAGCCATGTTGTGGCAGTTTTGCGCTCTCTTTGGGATGCCTTTTGCAGCTGCAGTGTGCCTGGAGCTCAGGGCTTCCTCGTTTAAGAAACCCTAACCCTAGGCTCTGTAATACCTTTTCCATAGGCAGGTAAATCAGCCTAGGGTTAGGGAAGGTCCCAAGGAAAAAGGGGTGGAGACAGCCATGTTGTGGCAGTTTTGCGCTCTCTTTGGGATGCCTTTTGCAGCTGCAGTGTGCCTGGAGCTCAGGCCTTCCTGGTTTGAGAAACCCTAACCCTAGGCTCAACCCTAACCCTAACCCTAGGCAGGTAAATCAGCCTAGGGTTAGGGAAGGTCCCAAGGAAAAAGGGGTGGAGACAGCCATGTTGTGGCAGTTTTGCGCTCTCTTTGGGATGCCTTTTGCAGCTGCAGTGTGCCTGGAGCTCAGGGCTTCCTCGTTTAAGAAACCCTAACCCTAGGCTCAACTCTAACCCTAACCCTAGGCAGGTAAATCAGCCTAGGGTTATGGAAGGTCCCAAGGAAAAAGGGGTGGAGACAGCCATGTTGTGGCAGTTTTGCGCTCTCTTTGGGATGCCTTTTGCAGCTGCAGTGTGCCTGGAGCTCAGGGCTTCCTGGTTTGAGAAACCTTAACCCTAGGCTCAACCCTAACCCTAACCCTAGGCAGGTAAATCAGCCTAGGGTTAGGGAAGGTCCCAAGGAAAAAGGGGTGGAGACAGCCATGTTGTGGCAGTTTTGCGCTCTCTTTGGGATGCCTTTTGCAGCTGCAGTGTGCCTGGAGCTCAGGGCTTCCTCGTTTAAGAAACCCTAACCCTAGGCTCTGTAATACCTTTTCCATAAGCATGTAAATCAGCCTAGGGTTAGGGAAGGTCCCAAGGAAAAAGGGGTGGAGACAGTCATGTTGTGGCAGTTTTGCGCTCTCTTTGGGATGCCTTTTGCAGCTGCAGTGTGCCTGGAGCTCAGGGCTTCCTGGTTTGAGAAACCCTAACCCTAGGCTCAACCCTAACCCTAACCCTAGGCAGGTAAATCAGCCTAGGGTTAGGGAAGGTCCCAAGGAAAAAGGGGTGGAGACAGCCATGTTGTGGCAGCTTTGCGCTCTCTTTGGGATGCCTTTTGCAGCTGCAGTGTGCCTGGAGCTCAGGGCTTCCTGGTTTAAAGAACCCTAACCCTAGGCTCAACCCTAACCCTAACCCTAGGCAGGTAAATCAGCCTAGGTTTAGGGGAGGTCCCAAAGAAAAAAGGGGTGGAGACAGCCATGTTGTGGCAGTTTTGCACTCTCTTTGGGATGCCTTTTGCAGCTGCAGTGTGCCTGGAGTTCAGGGCATCCTGGTTTGAGAAACCCTAACCCTAGGCTCAACCGTAACCCTAACCCTAGGCAGGTAAATCAGCCTAGGGTTAGGGAAGGTCCCAAGGAAAAACGGGAGGAGACAGCCATGTTGTGGCAGTTTTGCGCTCTCTTTGGGATGCCTTTTGCAGCTGCAGTGTGCCTGGAGCTCAGGGCTTCCTCGTTTAAGAAACCCTAACCCTAGGCTCTGTAATACCTTTTCCATAGGCAGGTAAATCAGCCTAGGGTTCGGGAAGGTCCCAAAGAAAAAAGGGGTGGAGACAGCCATGTTGTGGCAGTTTTGCGCTCTCTTTGGGATGCCTTTTGCAGCTGCAGTGTGCCTGGAGCTCAGGGCTTCCTGGTTTGAGAAACCCTAACCCTAGGCTCAACCCTAACCCTAACCCTAGGCAGGTAAATCAGCCTAGGGTTAGGGAAGGTCCCAAGGAAAAACGGGTGGAGACAGCCATGTTGTGGCAGTTTTGCGCTCTCTTTGGGATGCCTTTTGCAGCTGCAGTGTGCCTGGAGCTCAGGGCTTCCTCGTTTAAGAAACCCTAACCCTAGGCTCTGTAATACCTTTTCCATAGGCAGGTAAATCAGTCTAGGGTTAGGGAAGGTCCCAAGGAAAAAGGGGTGGAGACAGCCATGTTGTGGCAGTTTTGCGCTCTCTTTGGGATGCCTTTTGCAGCTGCAGTGTGCCTGGAGCTCAGGGCTTCCTGGTTTAAAGAACCCTAACCCTAGGCTCAACCCTAACCCTAACCCTAGGCAGGTAAATCAGCCTAGGGTTAGGGAAGGTCCCAAGGAAAAAGGAGTGGAGACAGCCATGTTGTGGCAGTTTTGCGCTCTCTTTGGGATGCCTTTTGCAGCTGCAGTGTGCCTGGAGCTCAGGCCTTCCTGGTTTGAGAAACCCTAACCCTAGGCTCAACCCTAACCCTAACCCTAGGCAGGTAAATCAGCCTAGGGTTAGGGAAGGTCCCAAGGAAAAAGGGGTGGAGACAGCCATGTTGTGGCAGTTTTGCGCTCTCTTTGGGATGCCTTTTGCAGCTGCAGTGTGCCTGGAGCTCAGGGCTTCCTGGTTTAAAGAACCCTAACCCTAGGCTCAACTCTAACCCTAACCCTAGGCAGGTAAATCAGCCTAGGGTTATGGAAGGTCCCAAGGAAAAAGGGGTGGAGACAGCCATGTTGTGGCAGTTTTGCGCTCTCTTTGGGATGCCTTTTGCAGCTGCAGTGTGCCTGGAGCTCAGGGCTTCCTCGTTTAAGAAACCCTAACCCTAGGCTCTGTAATACCTTTTCCATAGGCAGGTAAATCAGCCTAGGGTTAGGGAAGGTCCCAAGGAAAAAGGGGTGGAGACAGCCATGTTGTGGCAGTTTTGCGCTCTCTTTGGGATGCCTTTTGCAGCTGCAGTGTGCCTGGAGCTCAGGCCTTCCTGGTTTGAGAAACCCTAACCCTAGGCTCAACCCTAACCCTAACCCTAGGCAGGTAAATCAGCCTAGGGTTAGGGAAGGTCCCAAGGAAAAAGGGGTGGAGACAGCCATGTTGTGGCAGTTTTGCGCTCTCTTTGGGATGCCTTTTGCAGCTGCAGTGTGCCTGGAGCTCAGGGCTTCCTCGTTTAAGAAACCCTAACCCTAGGCTCAACTCTAACCCTAACCCTAGGCAGGTAAATCAGCCTAGGGTTATGGAAGGTCCCAAGGAAAAAGGGGTGGAGACAGCCATGTTGTGGCAGTTTTGCGCTCTCTTTGGGATGCCTTTTGCAGCTGCAGTGTGCCTGGAGCTCAGGGCTTCCTGGTTTGAGAAACCTTAACCCTAGGCTCAACCCTAACCCTAACCCTAGGCAGGTAAATCAGCCTAGGGTTAGGGAAGGTCCCAAGGAAAAAGGGGTGGAGACAGCCATGTTGTGGCAGTTTTGCGCTCTCTTTGGGATGCCTTTTGCAGCTGCAGTGTGCCTGGAGCTCAGGGCTTCCTCGTTTAAGAAACCCTAACCCTAGGCTCTGTAATACCTTTTCCATAGGCAGGTAAATCAGCCTAGGGTTAGGGAAGGTCCCAAGGAAAAAGGGGTGGAGACAGCCATGTTGTGGCAGTTTTGCGCTCTCTTTGGGATGCCTTTTGCAGCTGCAGTGTGCCTGGAGCTCAGGCCTTCCTGGTTTGAGAAACCCTAACCCTAGGCTCAACCCTAACCCTAACCCTAGGCAGGTAAATCAGCCTAGGGTTAGGGAAGGTCCCAAGGAAAAAGGGGTGGAGACAGCCATGTTGTGGCAGTTTTGCGCTCTCTTTGGGATGCCTTTTGCAGCTGCAGTGTGCCTGGAGCTCAGGGCTTCCTCGTTTAAGAAACCCTAACCCTAGGCTCAACTCTAACCCTAACCCTAGGCAGGTAAATCAGCCTAGGGTTATGGAAGGTCCCAAGGAAAAAGGGGTGGAGACAGCCATGTTGTGGCAGTTTTGCGCTCTCTTTGGGATGCCTTTTGCAGCTGCAGTGTGCCTGGAGCTCAGGGCTTCCTGGTTTGAGAAACCTTAACCCTAGGCTCAACCCTAACCCTAACCCTAGGCAGGTAAATCAGCCTAGGGTTAGGGAAGGTCCCAAGGAAAAAGGGGTGGAGACAGCCATGTTGTGGCAGTTTTGCGCTCTCTTTGGGATGCCTTTTGCAGCTGCAGTGTGCCTGGAGCTCAGGGCTTCCTCGTTTAAGAAACCCTAACCCTAGGCTCTGTAATACCTTTTCCATAAGCATGTAAATCAGCCTAGGGTTAGGGAAGGTCCCAAGGAAAAAGGGGTGGAGACAGTCATGTTGTGGCAGTTTTGCGCTCTCTTTGGGATGCCTTTTGCAGCTGCAGTGTGCCTGGAGCTCAGGGCTTCCTGGTTTGAGAAACCCTAACCCTAGGCTCAACCCTAACCCTAACCCTAGGCAGGTAAATCAGCCTAGGGTTAGGGAAGGTCCCAAGGAAAAAGGGGTGGAGACAGCCATGTTGTGGCAGCTTTGCGCTCTCTTTGGGATGCCTTTTGCAGCTGCAGTGTGCCTGGAGCTCAGGGCTTCCTGGTTTAAAGAACCCTAACCCTAGGCTCAACCCTAACCCTAACCCTAGGCAGGTAAATCAGCCTAGGTTTAGGGGAGGTCCCAAAGAAAAAAGGGGTGGAGACAGCCATGTTGTGGCAGTTTTGCACTCTCTTTGGGATGCCTTTTGCAGCTGCAGTGTGCCTGGAGTTCAGGGCATCCTGGTTTGAGAAACCCTAACCCTAGGCTCAACCGTAACCCTAACCCTAGGCAGGTAAATCAGCCTAGGGTTAGGGAAGGTCCCAAGGAAAAACGGGAGGAGACAGCCATGTTGTGGCAGTTTTGCGCTCTCTTTGGGATGCCTTTTGCAGCTGCAGTGTGCCTGGAGCTCAGGGCTTCCTCGTTTAAGAAACCCTAACCCTAGGCTCTGTAATACCTTTTCCATAGGCAGGTAAATCAGCCTAGGGTTCGGGAAGGTCCCAAAGAAAAAAGGGGTGGAGACAGCCATGTTGTGGCAGTTTTGCGCTCTCTTTGGGATGCCTTTTGCAGCTGCAGTGTGCCTGGAGCTCAGGGCTTCCTGGTTTGAGAAACCCTAACCCTAGGCTCAACCCTAACCCTAACCCTAGGCAGGTAAATCAGCCTAGGGTTAGGGAAGGTCCCAAGGAAAAACGGGTGGAGACAGCCATGTTGTGGCAGTTTTGCGCTCTCTTTGGGATGCCTTTTGCAGCTGCAGTGTGCCTGGAGCTCAGGGCTTCCTCGTTTAAGAAACCCTAACCCTAGGCTCTGTAATACCTTTTCCATAGGCAGGTAAATCAGTCTAGGGTTAGGGAAGGTCCCAAGGAAAAAGGGGTGGAGACAGCCATGTTGTGGCAGTTTTGCGCTCTCTTTGGGATGCCTTTTGCAGCTGCAGTGTGCCTGGAGCTCAGGGCTTCCTGGTTTAAAGAACCCTAACCCTAGGCTCAACCCTAACCCTAACCCTAGGCAGGTAAATCAGCCTAGGGTTAGGGAAGGTCCCAAGGAAAAAGGAGTGGAGACAGCCATGTTGTGGCAGTTTTGCGCTCTCTTTGGGATGCCTTTTGCAGCTGCAGTGTGCCTGGAGCTCAGGCCTTCCTGGTTTGAGAAACCCTAACCCTAGGCTCAACCCTAACCCTAACCCTAGGCAGGTAAATCAGCCTAGGGTTAGGGAAGGTCCCAAGGAAAAAGGGGTGGAGACAGCCATGTTGTGGCAGTTTTGCGCTCTCTTTGGGATGCCTTTTGCAGCTGCAGTGTGCCTGGAGCTCAGGGCTTCCTGGTTTAAAGAACCCTAACCCTAGGCTCAACTCTAACCCTAACCCTAGGCAGGTAAATCAGCCTAGGGTTATGGAAGGTCCCAAGGAAAAAGGGGTGGAGACAGCCATGTTGTGGCAGTTTTGCGCTCTCTTTGGGATGCCTTTTGCAGCTGCAGTGTGCCTGGAGCTCAGGGCTTCCTCGTTTAAGAAACCCTAACCCTAGGCTCTGTAATACCTTTTCCATAGGCAGGTAAATCAGCCTAGGGTTAGGGAAGGTCCCAAGGAAAAAGGGGTGGAGACAGCCATGTTGTGGCAGTTTTGCGCTCTCTTTGGGATGCCTTTTGCAGCTGCAGTGTGCCTGGAGCTCAGGCCTTCCTGGTTTGAGAAACCCTAACCCTAGGCTCAACCCTAACCCTAACCCTAGGCAGGTAAATCAGCCTAGGGTTAGGGAAGGTCCCAAGGAAAAAGGGGTGGAGACAGCCATGTTGTGGCAGTTTTGCGCTCTCTTTGGGATGCCTTTTGCAGCTGCAGTGTGCCTGGAGCTCAGGGCTTCCTCGTTTAAGAAACCCTAACCCTAGGCTCAACTCTAACCCTAACCCTAGGCAGGTAAATCAGCCTAGGGTTATGGAAGGTCCCAAGGAAAAAGGGGTGGAGACAGCCATGTTGTGGCAGTTTTGCGCTCTCTTTGGGATGCCTTTTGCAGCTGCAGTGTGCCTGGAGCTCAGGGCTTCCTGGTTTGAGAAACCTTAACCCTAGGCTCAACCCTAACCCTAACCCTAGGCAGGTAAATCAGCCTAGGGTTAGGGAAGGTCCCAAGGAAAAAGGGGTGGAGACAGCCATGTTGTGGCAGTTTTGCGCTCTCTTTGGGATGCCTTTTGCAGCTGCAGTGTGCCTGGAGCTCAGGGCTTCCTCGTTTAAGAAACCCTAACCCTAGGCTCTGTAATACCTTTTCCATAGGCAGGTAAATCAGCCTAGGGTTAGGGAAGGTCCCAAGGAAAAAGGGGTGGAGACAGTCATGTTGTGGCAGTTTTGCGCTCTCTTTGGGATGCCTTTTGCAGCTGCAGTGTGCCTGGAGCTCAGGGCTTCCTGGTTTGAGAAACCCTAACCCTAGGCTCAACCCTAACCCTAACCCTAGGCAGGTAAATCAGCCTAGGGTTAGGGAAGGTCCCAAGGAAAAAGGGGTGGAGACAGCCATGTTGTGGCAGCTTTGCGCTCTCTTTGAGATGCCTTTTGCAGCTGCAGTGTGCCTGGAGCTCAGGGCTTCCTGGTTTAAAGAACCCTAACCCTAGGCTCAACCCTAACCCTAACCCTAGGCAGGTAAATCAGCCTAGGTTTAGGGGAGGTCCCAAAGAAAAAAGGGGTGGAGACAGCCATGTTGTGGCAGTTTTGCACTCTCTTTGGGATGCCTTTTGCAGCTGCAGTGTGCCTGGAGTTCAGGGCATCCTGGTTTGAGAAACCCTAACCCTAGGCTCAACCGTAACCCTAACCCTAGGCAGGTAAATCAGCCTAGGGTTAGGGAAGGTCCCAAGGAAAAACGGGAGGAGACAGCCATGTTGTGGCAGTTTTGCGCTCTCTTTGGGATGCCTTTTGCAGCTGCAGTGTGCCTGGAGCTCAGGGCTTCCTCGTTTAAGAAACCCTAACCCTAGGCTCTGTAATACCTTTTCCATAGGCAGGTAAATCAGCCTAGGGTTCGGGAAGGTCCCAAAGAAAAAAGGGGTGGAGACAGCCATGTTGTGGCAGTTTTGCGCTCTCTTTGGGATGCCTTTTGCAGCTGCAGTGTGCCTGGAGCTCAGGGCTTCCTGGTTTGAGAAACCCTAACCCTAGGCTCAACCCTAACCCTAACCCTAGGCAGGTAAATCAGCCTAGGGTTAGGGAAGGTCCCAAGGAAAAAGGGGTGGAGACAGCCATGTTGTGGCAGTTTTGCGCTCTCTTTGGGATGCCTTTTGCAGCTGCAGTGTGCCTGGAGCTCAGGGCTTCCTCGTTTAAGAAACCCTAACCCTAGGCTCTGTAATACCTTTTCCATAGGCAGGTAAATCAGTCTAGGGTTAGGGAAGGTCCCAAGGAAAAAGGGGTGGAGACAGCCATGTTGTGGCAGTTTTGCGCTCTCTTTGGGATGCCTTTTGCAGCTGCAGTGTGCCTGGAGCTCAGGGCTTCCTGGTTTAAAGAACCCTAACCCTAGGCTCAACCCTAACCCTAACCCTAGGCAGGTAAATCAGCCTAGGGTTAGGGAAGGTCCCAAGGAAAAAGGAGTGGAGACAGCCATGTTGTGGCAGTTTTGCGCTCTCTTTGGGATGCCTTTTGCAGCTGCAGTGTGCCTGGAGCTCAGGCCTTCCTGGTTTGAGAAACCCTAACCCTAGGCTCAACCCTAACCCTAACCCTAGGCAGGTAAATCAGCCTAGGGTTAGGGAAGGTCCCAAGGAAAAAGGGGTGGAGACAGCCATGTTGTGGCAGTTTTGCGCTCTCTTTGGGATGCCTTTTGCAGCTGCAGTGTGCCTGGAGCTCAGGGCTTCCTGGTTTAAAGAACCCTAACCCTAGGCTCAACTCTAACCCTAACCCTAGGCAGGTAAATCAGCCTAGGGTTATGGAAGGTCCCAAGGAAAAAGGGGTGGAGACAGCCATGTTGTGGCAGTTTTGCGCTCTCTTTGGGATGCCTTTTGCAGCTGCAGTGTGCCTGGAGCTCAGGGCTTCCTCGTTTAAGAAACCCTAACCCTAGGCTCTGTAATACCTTTTCCATAGGCAGGTAAATCAGCCTAGGGTTAGGGAAGGTCCCAAGGAAAAAGGGGTGGAGACAGCCATGTTGTGGCAGTTTTGCGCTCTCTTTGGGATGCCTTTTGCAGCTGCAGTGTGCCTGGAGCTCAGGCCTTCCTGGTTTGAGAAACCCTAACCCTAGGCTCAACCCTAACCCTAACCCTAGGCAGGTAAATCAGCCTAGGGTTAGGGAAGGTCCCAAGGAAAAAGGGGTGGAGACAGCCATGTTGTGGCAGTTTTGCGCTCTCTTTGGGATGCCTTTTGCAGCTGCAGTGTGCCTGGAGCTCAGGGCTTCCTGGTTTGAGAAACCTTAACCCTAGGCTCAACCCTAACCCTAACCCTAGGCAGGTAAATCAGCCTAGGGTTAGGGAAGGTCCCAAGGAAAAAGGGGTGGAGACAGCCATGTTGTGGCAGTTTTGCGCTCTCTTTGGGATGCCTTTTGCAGCTGCAGTGTGCCTGGAGCTCAGGGCTTCCTGGTTTGAGAAACCCTAACCCTAGGCTCAACCCTAACCCTAACCCTAGGCAGGTAAATCAGCCTAGGGTTAGGGAAGGTCCCAAGGAAAAAGGGGTGGAGACAGCCATGTTGTGGCAGTTTTGCGCTCTCTTTGGGATGCCTTTTGCAGCTGCAGTGTGCCTGGAGCTCAGGCCTTCCTGGTTTGAGAAACCCTAACCCTAGGCTCAACCCTAACCCTAACCCTAGGCAGGTGAATCAGGCTAGGGTTAGGGAAGGTCCCAAGGAAAAAGGGGTGGAGACAGCCATGTTGTGGCAGTTTTGCGCTCTCTTTGGGATGCCTTTTGCAGCTGCAGTGTGCCTGGAGCTCAGGGCTTCCTCGTTTAAGAAACCCTAACCCTAGGCTCTGTAATACCTTTTCCATAGGCAGGTAAATCAGCCTAGGGTTAGGGAAGGTCCCAAGGAAAAAGGGGTGGAGACAGCCATGTTGTGGCAGTTTTGCGCTCTCTTTGGGATGCCTTTTGCAGCTGCAGTGTGCCTGGAGCTCAGGGCTTCCTCGTTTAAGAAACCCTAACCCTAGGCTCAACTCTAACCCTAACCCTAGGCAGGTAAATCAGCCTAGGGTTATGGAAGGTCCCAAGGAAAAAGGGGTGGAGACAGCCATGTTGTGGCAGTTTTGCGCTCTCTTTGGGATGCCTTTTGCAGCTGCAGTGTGCCTGGAGCTCAGGGCTTCCTGGTTTGAGAAACCTTAACCCTAGGCTCAACCCTAACCCTAACCCTAGGCAGGTAAATCAGCCTAGGGTTAGGGAAGGTCCCAAGGAAAAAGGGGTGGAGACAGCCATGTTGTGGCAGTTTTGCGCTCTCTTTGGGATGCCTTTTGCAGCTGCAGTGTGCCTGGAGCTCAGGCCTTCCTGGTTTGAGAAACCCTAACCCTAGGCTCAACCCTAACCCTAACCCTAGGCAGGTGAATCAGGCTAGGGTTAGGGAAGGTCCCAAGGAAAAAGGGGTGGAGACAGCCATGTTGTGGCAGTTTTGCGCTCTCTTTGGGATGCCTTTTGCAGCTGCAGTGTGCCTGGAGCTCAGGGCTTCCTCGTTTAAGAAACCCTAACCCTAGGCTCTGTAATACCTTTTCCATAGGCAGGTAAATCAGCCTAGGGTTAGGGAAGGTCCCAAGGAAAAAGGGGTGGAGACAGCCATGTTGTGGCAGTTTTGCGCTCTCTTTGGGATGCCTTTTGCAGCTGCAGTGTGCCTGGAGCTCAGGCCTTCCTGGTTTGAGAAACCCTAACCCTAGGCTCAACCCTAACCCTAACCCTAGGCAGGTAAATCAGCCTAGGGTTAGGGAAGGTCCCAAGGAAAAAGGGGTGGAGACAGCCATGTTGTGGCAGTTTTGCGCTCTCTTTGGGATGCCTTTTGCAGCTGCAGTGTGCCTGGAGCTCAGGGCTTCCTCGTTTAAGAAACCCTAACCCTAGGCTCAACTCTAACCCTAACCCTAGGCAGGTAAATCAGCCTAGGGTTATGGAAGGTCCCAAGGAAAAAGGGGTGGAGACAACCATGTTGTGGCAGTTTTGCGCTCTCTTTGGGATGCCTTTTGCAGCTGCAGTGTGCCTGGAGCTCAGGGCTTCCTGGTTTGAGAAACCTTAACCCTAGGCTCAACCCTAACCCTAACCCTAGGCAGGTAAATCAGCCTAGGGTTAGGGAAGGTCCCAAGGAAAAAGGGGTGGAGACAGCCATGTTGTGGCAGTTTTGCGCTCTCTTTGGGATGCCTTTTGCAGCTGCAGTGTGCCTGGAGCTCAGGGCTTCCTCGTTTAAGAAACCCTAACCCTAGGCTCTGTAATACCTTTTCCATAGGCAGGTAAATCAGCCTAGGGTTAGGGAAGGTCCCAAGGAAAAAGGGGTGGAGACAGTCATGTTGTGGCAGTTTTGCGCTCTCTTTGGGATGCCTTTTGCAGCTGCAGTGTGCCTGGAGCTCAGGGCTTCCTGGTTTGAGAAACCCTAACCCTAGGCTCAACCCTAACCCTAACCCTAGGCAGGTAAATCAGCCTAGGGTTAGGGAAGGTCCCAAGGAAAAAGGGGTGGAGACAGCCATGTTGTGGCAGCTTTGCGCTCTCTTTGGGATGCCTTTTGCAGCTGCAGTGTGCCTGGAGCTCAGGGCTTCCTGGTTTAAAGAACCCTAACCCTAGGCTCAACCCTAACCCTAACCCTAGGCAGGTAAATCAGCCTAGGGTTAGGGGAGGTCCCAAAGAAAAAAGGGGTGGAGACAGCCATGTTGTGGCAGTTTTGCACTCTCTTTGGGATGCCTTTTGCAGCTGCAGTGTGCCTGGAGTTCAGGGCATCCTGGTTTGAGAAACCCTAACCCTAGGCTCAACCGTAACCCTAACCCTAGGCAGGTAAATCAGCCTAGGGTTAGGGAAGGTCCCAAGGAAAAACGGGAGGAGACAGCCATGTTGTGGCAGTTTTGCGCTCTCTTTGGGATGCCTTTTGCAGCTGCAGTGTGCCTGGAGCTCAGGGCTTCCTCGTTTAAGAAACCCTAACCCTAGGCTCTGTAATACCTTTTCCATAGGCAGGTAAATCAGCCTAGGGTTCGGGAAGGTCCCAAAGAAAAAAGGGGTGGAGACAGCCATGTTGTGGCAGTTTTGCGCTCTCTTTGGGATGCCTTTTGCAGCTGCAGTGTGCCTGGAGCTCAGGGCTTCCTGGTTTGAGAAACCCTAACCCTAGGCTCAACCCTAACCCTAACCCTAGGCAGGTAAATCAGCCTAGGGTTAGGGAAGGTCCCAAGGAAAAACGGGTGGAGACAGCCATGTTGTGGCAGTTTTGCGCTCTCTTTGGGATGCCTTTTGCAGCTGCAGTGTGCCTGGAGCTCAGGGCTTCCTCGTTTAAGAAACCCTAACCCTAGGCTCTGTAATACCTTTTCCATAGGCAGGTAAATCAGTCTAGGGTTAGGGAAGGTCCCAAGGAAAAAGGGGTGGAGACAGCCATGTTGTGGCAGTTTTGCGCTCTCTTTGGGATGCCTTTTGCAGCTGCAGTGTGCCTGGAGCTCAGGGCTTCCTGGTTTAAAGAACCCTAACCCTAGGCTCAACCCTAACCCTAACCCTAGGCAGGTAAATCAGCCTAGGGTTAGGGAAGGTCCCAAGGAAAAAGGGGTGGAGACAGCCATGTTGTGGCAGTTTTGCGCTCTCTTTGGGATGCCTTTTGCAGCTGCAGTGTGCCTGGAGCTCAGGCCTTCCTGGTTTGAGAAACCCTAACCCTAGGCTCAACCCTAACCCTAACCCTAGGCAGGTAAATCAGCCTAGGGTTAGGGAAGGTCCCAAGGAAAAAGGGGTGGAGACAGCCATGTTGTGGCAGTTTTGCGCTCTCTTTGGGATGCCTTTTGCAGCTGCAGTGTGCCTGGAGCTCAGGGCTTCCTGGTTTAAAGAACCCTAACCCTAGGCTCAACTCTAACCCTAACCCTAGGCAGGTAAATCAGCCTAGGGTTATGGAAGGTCCCAAGGAAAAAGGGGTGGAGACAGCCATGTTGTGGCAGTTTTGCGCTCTCTTTGGGATGCCTTTTGCAGCTGCAGTGTGCCTGGAGCTCAGGGCTTCCTCGTTTAAGAAACCCTAACCCTAGGCTCTGTAATACCTTTTCCATAGGCAGGTAAATCAGCCTAGGGTTAGGGAAGGTCCCAAGGAAAAAGGGGTGGAGACAGCCATGTTGTGGCAGTTTTGCGCTCTCTTTGGGATGCCTTTTGCAGCTGCAGTGTGCCTGGAGCTCAGGCCTTCCTGGTTTGAGAAACCCTAACCCTAGGCTCAACCCTAACCCTAACCCTAGGCAGGTAAATCAGCCTAGGGTTAGGGAAGGTCCCAAGGAAAAAGGGGTGGAGACAGCCATGTTGTGGCAGTTTTGCGCTCTCTTTGGGATGCCTTTTGCAGCTGCAGTGTGCCTGGAGCTCAGGGCTTCCTGGTTTGAGAAACCTTAACCCTAGGCTCAACCCTAACCCTAACCCTAGGCAGGTAAATCAGCCTAGGGTTAGGGAAGGTCCCAAGGAAAAAGGGGTGGAGACAGCCATGTTGTGGCAGTTTTGCGCTCTCTTTGGGATGCCTTTTGCAGCTGCAGTGTGCCTGGAGCTCAGGGCTTCCTGGTTTGAGAAACCCTAACCCTAGGCTCAACCCTAACCCTAACCCTAGGCAGGTAAATCAGCCTAGGGTTAGGGAAGGTCCCAAGGAAAAAGGGGTGGAGACAGCCATGTTGTGGCAGTTTTGCGCTCTCTTTGGGATGCCTTTTGCAGCTGCAGTGTGCCTGGAGCTCAGGCCTTCCTGGTTTGAGAAACCCTAACCCTAGGCTCAACCCTAACCCTAACCCTAGGCAGGTGAATCAGGCTAGGGTTAGGGAAGGTCCCAAGGAAAAAGGGGTGGAGACAGCCATGTTGTGGCAGTTTTGCGCTCTCTTTGGGATGCCTTTTGCAGCTGCAGTGTGCCTGGAGCTCAGGGCTTCCTCGTTTAAGAAACCCTAACCCTAGGCTCTGTAATACCTTTTCCATAGGCAGGTAAATCAGCCTAGGGTTAGGGAAGGTCCCAAGGAAAAAGGGGTGGAGACAGCCATGTTGTGGCAGTTTTGCGCTCCCTTTGGGATGCCTTTTGCAGCTGCAGTGTGCCTGGAGCTCAGGGCTTCCTGGTTTGAGAAACCCTAACCCTAGGCTCAACCCTAACCCTAACCCTAGGCAGGTAAATCAGCCTAGGGTTAGGGAAGGTCCCAAGGAAAAAGGGGTGGAGACAGTCATGTTGTGGCAGTTTTGCGCTCTCTTTGGGATGCCTTTTGCAGCTGCAGTGTGCCTGGAGCTCAGGGCTTCCTGGTTTGAGAAACCCTAACCCTAGGCTCAACCCTAACCCTAACCCTAGGCAGGTAAATCAGCCTAGGGTTAGGGAAGGTCCCAAGGAAAAAGGGGTGGAGACAGCCATGTTGTGGCAGTTTTGCGCTCTCTTTGGGATGCCTTTTGCAGCTGCAGTGTGCCTGGAGCTCAGGCCTTCCTGGTTTGAGAAACCCTAACCCTAGGCTCAACCCTAACCCTAACCCTAGGCAGGTAAATCAGCCTAGGGTTAGGGAAGGTCCCAAGGAAAAAGGGGTGGAGACAGCCATGTTGTGGCAGTTTTGCGCTCTCTTTGGGATGCCTTTTGCAGCTGCAGTGTGCCTGGAGCTCAGGGCTTCCTCGTTTAAGAAACCCTAACCCTAGGCTCTGTAATACCTTTTCCATAGGCAGGTAAATCAGCCTAGGGTTAGGGAAGGTCCCAAGGAAAAAGGGGTGGAGACAGCCATGTTGTGGCAGTTTTGCGCTCTCTTTGGGATGCCTTTTGCAGCTGCAGTGTGCCTGGAGCTCAGGGCTTCCTGGTTTGAGAAACCCTAACCCTAGGCTCTGTAATACCTTTTCCATAGGCAGGTAAATCAGCCTAGGGTTAGGGAAGGCCCCAAGGAAAAAGGGGTGGAGACAGCCATGTTGTGGCAGTTTTGCGCTCTCTTTGGGATGCCTTTTGCAGCTGCAGTGTGCCTGGAGCTCAGGGCTTCCTGGTTTGAGAAACCCTAACCCTAGGCTCAACCCTAACCCTAACCCTAGGCAGGTAAATCAGCCTAGGGTTAGGGAAGGTCCCAAGGAAAAAGGGGTGGAGACAGCCATGTTGTGGCAGCTTTGCGCTCTCTTTGGGATGCCTTTTGCAGCTGCAGTGTGCCTGGAGCTCAGGGCTTCCTGGTTTGAGAAACCCTAACCCTAGGCTCAACCCTAACCCTAACCCTAGGCAGGTAAATCAGCCTAGGGTTATGGAAGGTCCCAAGGAAAAAGGGGTGGAGACAGCCATGTTGTGGCAGTTTTGCGCTCTCTTTGGGATGCCTTTTGCAGCTGCAGTGTGCCTGGAGCTCAGGGCTTCCTGGTTTGAGAAACCCTAACCCTAGGCTCTGTAATACCTTTTCCATAGGCAGGTAAATCAGCCTAGGGTTAGGGAAGGCCCCAAGGAAAAAGGGGTGGAGACAGCCATGTTGTGGCAGTTTTGCGCTCTCTTTGGGATGCCTTTTGCAGCTGCAGTGTGCCTGGAGCTCAGGGCTTCCTGGTTTGAGAAACCCTAACCCTAGGCTCAACCCTAACCCTAACCCTAGGCAGGTAAATCAGCCTAGGGTTAGGGAAGGTCCCAAGGAAAAAGGGGTGGAGACAGCCATGTTGTGGCAGCTTTGCGCTCTCTTTGGGATGCCTTTTGCAGCTGCAGTGTGCCTGGAGCTCAGGGCTTCCTGGTTTGAGAAACCCTAACCCTAGGCTCAACCCTAACCCTAACCCTAGGCAGGTAAATCAGCCTAGGGTTAGGGGAGGTCCCAAAGAAAAAATGGGGTGGAGACAGCCATGTTGTGGCAGTTTTGCGCTCTCTTTGGGATGCCTTTTGCAGCTGCAGTGTGCCTGGAGCTCAGGGCTTCCTGGTTTGAGAAACCCTAACCCTAGGCTCAACCCTAACCCTAACCCTAGGCAGGTAAATCAGCCTAGGGTTAGGGAAGGTCCCAAGGAAAAAGGGGTGGAGACAGCCATGTTGTGGCAGTTTTGCGCTCTCTTTGGGATGCCTTTTGCAGCTGCAGTGTGCCTGGAGCTCAGGGCTTCCTGGTTTGAGAAACCCTAACCCTAGGCTCAACCCTAACCCTAACCCTAGGCAGGTAAATCAGCCTAGGGTTAGGGAAGGTCCCAAGGAAAAAGGGGTGGAGACAGCCATGTTGTGGCAGTTTTGCGCTCTCTTTGGGATGCCTTTTGCAGCTGCAGTGTGCCTGGAGCTCAGGGCTTCCTGGTTTAAAGAACCCTAACCCTAGGCTCAACTCTAACCCTAACCCTAGGCAGGTAAATCAGCCTAGGGTTAGGGAAGGTCCCGGAAAAAGGGGTGGAGACAGCCATGTTGTGGCAGTTTTGCGCTCTCTTTGGGATGCCTTTTGCAGCTGCAGTGTGCCTGGAGCTCAGGGCTTCCTCGTTTAAGAAACCCTAACCCTAGGCTCTGTAATACCTTTTCCATAGGCAGGTAAATCAGCCTAGGGTTAGGGAAGGTCCCAAGGAATAAGGGGTGGAGACAGTCATGTTGTGGCAGTTTTGCGCTCTCTTTGGGATGCCTTTTGCAGCTGCAGTGTGCCTGGAGCTCAGGGCTTCCTGGTTTAAAGAACCCTAACCCTAGGCTCAACCCTAACCCTAACCCTAGGCAGGTAAATCAGCCTAGGGTTAGGGGAGGTCCCAAAGAAAAAAGGGGTGGAGACAGCCATGTTGTGGCAGTTTTGCGCTCTCTTTGGGATGCCTTTTGCAGCTGCAGTGTGCCTGGAGCTCAGGCCTTCCTGGTTTGAGAAACCCTAACCCTAGGCTCAACCCTAACCCTAACCCTAGGCAGGTAAATCAGCCTAGGGTTAGGGAAGGTCCCAAGGAAAAACAGGAGGAGACAGCCATGTTGTGGCAGTTTTGCGCTCTCTTTGGGATGCCTTTTGCAGCTGCAGTGTGCCTGGAGCTCAGGGCTTCCTCGTTTAAGAAACCCTAACCCTAGGCTCTGTAATACCTTTTCCATAGACTGGTAAATCAGCCTAGGGTTAGGGAAGGTCCCAAAGAAAAAAGGGGTGGAGACAGCCATGTTGTGGCAGTTTTGCGCTCTCTTTGGGATGCCTTTTGCAGCTGCAGTGTGCCTGGAGTTCAGGACTTCCTGGTTTGAGAAACCCTAACCCTAGGCTCAACCCTAACCCTAACCCTAGGCAGGTAAATCAGCCTAGGGTTAGGGAAGGTCGCAAGGAAAAAGGGGTGGAGACAGCCATGTTGTGGCAGTTTTGCGCTCTCTTTGGGATGCCTTTTGCAGCTGCAGTGTGCCTGGAGCTCAGGGCTTCCTCGTTTAAGAAACCCTAACCCTAGGCTCTGTAATACCTTTTCCATAGGCAGGTAAATCAGTCTAGGGTTAGGGAAGGTCCCAAGGAAAAAGGGGTGGAGACAGCCATGTTGTGGCAGTTTTGCGCTCTCTTTGGGATGCCTTTTGCAGCTGCAGTGTGCCTGGAGCTCAGGGCTTCCTGGTTTAAAGAACCCTAACCCTAGGCTCAACTCTAACCCTAACCCTAGGCAGGTAAATCTGCATAGGGTTAGGGAAGGTCCCAAGGAAAAAGGGGTGGAGACAGTCATGTTGTGGCAGTTTTGCGCTCTCTTTGGGATGCCTTTTGCAGCTGCAGTGTGCCTGGAGCTCAGGGCTTCCTGGTTTGAGAAACCCTAACCCTAGGCTCAACCCTAACCCTAACCCTAGGCAGGTAAATCAGCCTAGGGTTAGGGAAGGTCCCAAGGAAAAAGGGGTGGAGACAGCCATGTTGTGGCAGTTTTGCGCTCTCTTTGGGATGCCTTTTGCAGCTGCAGTGTGCCTGGAGCTCAGGCCTTCCTGGTTTGAGAAACCCTAACCCTAGGCTCAACCCTAACCCTAACCCTAGGCAGGTAAATCAGCCTAGGGTTAGGGAAGGTCCCAAGGAAAAAGGGGTGGAGACAGCCATGTTGTGGCAGTTTTGCGCTCTCTTTGGGATGCCTTTTGCAGCTGCAGTGTGCCTGGAGCTCAGGGCTTCCTGGTTTAAAGAACCCTAACCCTAGGCTCAACTCTAACCCTAACCCTAGGCAGGTAAATCAGCCTAGGGTTATGGAAGGTCCCAAGGAAAAAGGGGTGGAGACAGCCATGTTGTGGCAGTTTTGCGCTCTCTTTGGGATGCCTTTTGCAGCTGCAGTGTGCCTGGAGCTCAGGGCTTCCTCGTTTAAGAAACCCTAACCCTAGGCTCTGTAATACCTTTTCCATAGGCAGGTAAATCAGCCTAGGGTTAGGGAAGGTCCCAAGGAAAAAGGGGTGGAGACAGCCATGTTGTGGCAGTTTTGCGCTCTCTTTGGGATGCCTTTTGCAGCTGCAGTGTGCCTGGAGCTCAGGGCTTCCTGGTTTGAGAAACCCTAACCCTAGGCTCTGTAATACCTTTTCCATAGGCAGGTAAATCAGCCTAGGGTTAGGGAAGGCCCCAAGGAAAAAGGGGTGGAGACAGCCATGTTGTGGCAGTTTTGCGCTCTCTTTGGGATGCCTTTTGCAGCTGCAGTGTGCCTGGAGCTCAGGGCTTCCTGGTTTGAGAAACCCTAACCCTAGGCTCAACCCTAACCCTAACCCTAGGCAGGTAAATCAGCCTAGGGTTAGGGAAGGTCCCAAGGAAAAAGGGGTGGAGACAGCCATGTTGTGGCAGCTTTGCGCTCTCTTTGGGATGCCTTTTGCAGCTGCAGTGTGCCTGGAGCTCAGGGCTTCCTGGTTTGAGAAACCCTAACCCTAGGCTCAACCCTAACCCTAACCCTAGGCAGGTAAATCAGCCTAGGGTTATGGAAGGTCCCAAGGAAAAAGGGGTGGAGACAGCCATGTTGTGGCAGTTTTGCGCTCTCTTTGGGATGCCTTTTGCAGCTGCAGTGTGCCTGGAGCTCAGGGCTTCCTGGTTTGAGAAACCCTAACCCTAGGCTCTGTAATACCTTTTCCATAGGCAGGTAAATCAGCCTAGGGTTAGGGAAGGCCCCAAGGAAAAAGGGGTGGAGACAGCCATGTTGTGGCAGTTTTGCGCTCTCTTTGGGATGCCTTTTGCAGCTGCAGTGTGCCTGGAGCTCAGGGCTTCCTGGTTTGAGAAACCCTAACCCTAGGCTCAACCCTAACCCTAACCCTAGGCAGGTAAATCAGCCTAGGGTTAGGGAAGGTCCCAAGGAAAAAGGGGTGGAGACAGCCATGTTGTGGCAGCTTTGCGCTCTCTTTGGGATGCCTTTTGCAGCTGCAGTGTGCCTGGAGCTCAGGGCTTCCTGGTTTGAGAAACCCTAACCCTAGGCTCAACCCTAACCCTAACCCTAGGCAGGTAAATCAGCCTAGGGTTAGGGGAGGTCCCAAAGAAAAAATGGGGTGGAGACAGCCATGTTGTGGCAGTTTTGTGCTCTCTTTGGGATGCCTTTTGCAGCTGCAGTGTGCCTGGAGCTCAGGGCTTCCTGGTTTGAGAAACCCTAACCCTAGGCTCAACCCTAACCCTAACCCTAGGCAGGTAAATCAGCCTAGGGTTAGGGAAGGTCCCAAGGAAAAAGGGGTGGAGACAGCCATGTTGTGGCAGTTTTGCGCTCTCTTTGGGATGCCTTTTGCAGCTGCAGTGTGCCTGGAGCTCAGGGCTTCCTGGTTTGAGAAACCCTAACCCTAGGCTCAACCCTAACCCTAACCCTAGGCAGGTAAATCAGCCTAGGGTTAGGGAAGGTCCCAAGGAAAAAGGGGTGGAGACAGCCATGTTGTGGCAGTTTTGCGCTCTCTTTGGGATGCCTTTTGCAGCTGCAGTGTGCCTGGAGCTCAGGGCTTCCTGGTTTAAAGAACCCTAACCCTAGGCTCAACTCTAACCCTAACCCTAGGCAGGTAAATCAGCCTAGGGTTAGGGAAGGTCCCGGAAAAAGGGGTGGAGACAGCCATGTTGTGGCAGTTTTGCGCTCTCTTTGGGATGCCTTTTGCAGCTGCAGTGTGCCTGGAGCTCAGGGCTTCCTCGTTTAAGAAACCCTAACCCTAGGCTCTGTAATACCTTTTCCATAGGCAGGTAAATCAGCCTAGGGTTAGGGAAGGTCCCAAGGAATAAGGGGTGGAGACAGTCATGTTGTGGCAGTTTTGCGCTCTCTTTGGGATGCCTTTTGCAGCTGCAGTGTGCCTGGAGCTCAGGGCTTCCTGGTTTAAAGAACCCTAACCCTAGGCTCAACCCTAACCCTAACCCTAGGCAGGTAAATCAGCCTAGGGTTAGGGGAGGTCCCAAAGAAAAAAGGGGTGGAGACAGCCATGTTGTGGCAGTTTTGCGCTCTCTTTGGGATGCCTTTTGCAGCTGCAGTGTGCCTGGAGCTCAGGGCTTCCTGGTTTGAGAAACCCTAACCTTAGGCTCAACCCTAACCCTAACCCTAGGCAGGTAAATCAGCCTAGGGTTAGGGAAGGTCCCAAGGAAAAACAGGAGGAGACAGCCATGTTGTGGCAGTTTTGCGCTCTCTTTGGGATGCCTTTTGCAGCTGCAGTGTGCCTGGAGCTCAGGGCTTCCTCGTTTAAGAAACCCTAACCCTAGGCTCTGTAATACCTTTTCCATAGACTGGTAAATCAGCCTAGGGTTAGGGAAGGTCCCAAAGAAAAAAGGGGTGGAGACAGCCATGTTGTGGCAGTTTTGCGCTCTCTTTGGGATGCCTTTTGCAGCTGCAGTGTGCCTGGAGTTCAGGACTTCCTGGTTTGAGAAACCCTAACCCTAGGCTCAACCCTAACCCTAACCCTAGGCAGGTAAATCAGCCTAGGGTTAGGGAAGGTCCCAAGGAAAAAGGGGTGGAGACAGCCATGTTGTGGCAGTTTTGCGCTCTCTTTGGGATGCCTTTTGCAGCTGCAGTGTGCCTGGAGCTCAGGGCTTCCTCGTTTAAGAAACCCTAACCCTAGGCTCTGTAATACCTTTTCCATAGGCAGGTAAATCAGTCTAGGGTTAGGGAAGGTCCCAAGGAAAAAGGGGTGGAGACAGCCATGTTGTGGCAGTTTTGCGCTCTCTTTGGGATGCCTTTTGCAGCTGCAGTGTGCCTGGAGCTCAGGGCTTCCTGGTTTAAAGAACCCTAACCCTAGGCTCAACTCTAACCCTAACCCTAGGCAGGTAAATCTGCATAGGGTTAGGGAAGGTCCCAAGGAAAAAGGGGTGGAGACAGTCATGTTGTGGCAGTTTTGCGCTCTCTTTGGGATGCCTTTTGCAGCTGCAGTGTGCCTGGAGCTCAGGGCTTCCTGGTTTGAGAAACCCTAACCCTAGGCTCAACCCTAACCCTAACCCTAGGCAGGTAAATCAGCCTAGGGTTAGGGAAGGTCCCAAGGAAAAAGGGGTGGAGACAGCCATGTTGTGGCAGTTTTGCGCTCTCTTTGGGATGCCTTTTGCAGCTGCAGTGTGCCTGGAGCTCAGGCCTTCCTGGTTTGAGAAACCCTAACCCTAGGCTCAACCCTAACCCTAACCCTAGGCAGGTAAATCAGCCTAGGGTTAGGGAAGGTCCCAAGGAAAAAGGGGTGGAGACAGCCATGTTGTGGCAGTTTTGCGCTCTCTTTGGGATGCCTTTTGCAGCTGCAGTGTGCCTGGAGCTCAGGGCTTCCTGGTTTAAGAAACCCTAACCCTAGGCTCTGTAATACCTTTTCCATAGGCAGGTAAATCAGCCTAGGGTTAGGGAAGGTCCCAAGGAAAAAGGGGTGGAGACAGCCATGTTGTGGCAGTTTTGCGCTCCCTTTGGGATGCCTTTTGCAGCTGCAGTGTGCCTGGAGCTCAGGGCTTCCTGGTTTGAGAAACCTTAACCCTAGGCTCAACCCTAACCCTAACCCTAGGCAGGTAAATCAGCCTAGGGTTAGGGAAGGTCCCAAGGAAAAAGGGGTGGAGACAGCCATGTTGTGGCAGTTTTGCGCTCTCTTTGGGATGCCTTTTGCAGCTGCAGTGTGCCTGGAGCTCAGGGCTTCCTGGTTTGAGAAACCCTAACCCTAGGCTCAACCCTAACCCTAACCCTAGGCAGGTAAATCAGCCTAGGGTTAGGGAAGGTCCCAAGGAAAAAGGGGTGGAGACAGTCATGTTGTGGCAGTTTTGCGCTCTCTTTGGGATGCCTTTTGCAGCTGCAGTGTGCCTGGAGCTCAGGGCTTCCTGGTTTGAGAAACCCTAACCCTAGGCTCAACCCTAACCCTAACCCTAGGCAGGTAAATCAGCCTAGGGTTAGGGAAGGTCCCAAGGAAAAAGGGGTGGAGACAGCCATGTTGTGGCAGTTTTGCGCTCTCTTTGGGATACCTTTTGCAGCTGCAGTGTGCCTGGAGCTCAGGGCTTCCTGGTTTAAAGAACCCTAACCCTAGGCTCAACTCTAACCCTAACCCTAGGCTGGTAAATCAGCCTAGGGTTAGGGAAGGTCCCGAGGAAAAAGGGGTGGAGACAGCCATGTTGTGGCAGTTTTGCGCTCTCTTTGGGATGCCTTTTGCAGCTGCAGTGTGCCTGGAGCTCAGGGCTTCCTGGTTTGAGAAACCCTAACCCTAGGCTCAACCCTAACCCTAACCCTAGGCAGGTAAATCAGCCTAGGGTTAGGGAAGGTCCCAAGGAAAAAGGGGTGGAGACAGTCATGTTGTGGCAGTTTTGCGCTCTCTTTGGGATGCCTTTTGCAGCTGCAGTGTGCCTGGAGCTCAGGGCTTCCTGGTTTGAGAAACCCTAACCCTAGGCTCAACCCTAACCCTAACCCTAGGCAGGTAAATCAGCCTAGGGTTAGGGAAGGTCCCAAGGAAAAAGGGGTGGAGACAGCCATGTTGTGGCAGTTTTGCGCTCTCTTTGGGATGCCTTTTGCAGCTGCAGTGTGCCTGGAGCTCAGGCCTTCCTGGTTTGAGAAACCCTAACCCTAGGCTCAACCCTAACCCTAACCCTAGGCAGGTAAATCAGCCTAGGGTTAGGGAAGGTCCCAAGGAAAAAGGGGTGGAGACAGCCATGTTGTGGCAGTTTTGCGCTCTCTTTGGGATGCCTTTTGCAGCTGCAGTGTGCCTGGAGCTCAGGGCTTCCTGGTTTAAAGAACCCTAACCCTAGGCTCAACTCTAACCCTAACCCTAGGCAGGTAAATCAGCCTAGGGTTATGGAAGGTCCCAAGGAAAAAGGGGTGGAGACAGCCATGTTGTGGCAGTTTTGCGCTCTCTTTGGGATGCCTTTTGCAGCTGCAGTGTGCCTGGAGCTCAGGGCTTCCTCGTTTAAGAAACCCTAACCCTAGGCTCTGTAATACCTTTTCCATAGGCAGGTAAATCAGCCTAGGGTTAGGGAAGGTCCCAAGGAAAAAGGGGTGGAGACAGCCATGTTGTGGCAGTTTTGCGCTCTCTTTGGGATGCCTTTTGCAGCTGCAGTGTGCCTGGAGCTCAGGGCTTCCTGGTTTGAGAAACCCTAACCCTAGGCTCTGTAATACCTTTTCCATAGGCAGGTAAATCAGCCTAGGGTTAGGGAAGGCCCCAAGGAAAAAGGGGTGGAGACAGTCATGTTGTGGCAGTTTTGCGCTCTCTTTGGGATGCCTTTTGCAGCTGCAGTGTGCCTGGAGCTCAGGGCTTCCTGGTTTGAGAAACCCTAACCCTAGGCTCAACCCTAACCCTAACCCTAGGCAGGTAAATCAGCCTAGGGTTAGGGAAGGTCCCAAGGAAAAAGGGGTGGAGACAGCCATGTTGTGGCAGTTTTGCGCTCTCTTTGGGATGCCTTTTGCAGCTGCAGTGTGCCTGGAGCTCAGGCCTTCCTGGTTTGAGAAACCCTAACCCTAGGCTCAACCCTAACCCTAACCCTAGGCAGGTAAATCAGCCTAGGGTTAGGGAAGGTCCCAAGGAAAAAGGGGTGGAGACAGCCATGTTGTGGCAGTTTTGCGCTCTCTTTGGGATGCCTTTTGCAGCTGCAGTGTGCCTGGAGCTCAGGGCTTCCTGGTTTAAGAAACCCTAACCCTAGGCTCTGTAATACCTTTTCCATAGGCAGGTAAATCAGCCTAGGGTTAGGGAAGGTCCCAAGGAAAAAGGGGTGGAGACAGCCATGTTGTGGCAGTTTTGCGCTCTCTTTGGGATGCCTTTTGCAGCTGCAGTGTGCCTGGAGCTCAGGGCTTCCTGGTTTGAGAAACCCTAACCCTAGGCTCAACCCTAACCCTAACCCTAGGCAGGTAAATCAGCCTAGGGTTAGGGAAGGTCCCAAGGAAAAAGGGGTGGAGACAGCCATGTTGTGGCAGTTTTGCGCTCCCTTTGGGATGCCTTTTGCAGCTGCAGTGTGCCTGGAGCTCAGGGCTTCCTGGTTTGAGAAACCTTAACCCTAGGCTCAACCCTAACCCTAACCCTAGGCAGGTAAATCAGCCTAGGGTTAGGGAAGGTCCCAAGGAAAAAGGGGTGGAGACAGCCATGTTGTGGCAGTTTTGCGCTCTCTTTGGGATGCCTTTTGCAGCTGCAGTGTGCCTGGAGCTCAGGGCTTCCTGGTTTGAGAAACCCTAACCCTAGGCTCAACCCTAACCCTAACCCTAGGCAGGTAAATCAGCCTAGGGTTAGGGAAGGTCCCAAGGAAAAAGGGGTGGAGACAGTCATGTTGTGGCAGTTTTGCGCTCTCTTTGGGATGCCTTTTGCAGCTGCAGTGTGCCTGGAGCTCAGGGCTTCCTGGTTTGAGAAACCCTAACCCTAGGCTCAACCCTAACCCTAACCCTAGGCAGGTAAATCAGCCTAGGGTTAGGGAAGGTCCCAAGGAAAAAGGGGTGGAGACAGCCATGTTGTGGCAGTTTTGCGCTCTCTTTGGGATACCTTTTGCAGCTGCAGTGTGCCTGGAGCTCAGGGCTTCCTGGTTTAAAGAACCCTAACCCTAGGCTCAACTCTAACCCTAACCCTAGGCTGGTAAATCAGCCTAGGGTTAGGGAAGGTCCCGAGGAAAAAGGGGTGGAGACAGCCATGTTGTGGCAGTTTTGCGCTCTCTTTGGGATGCCTTTTGCAGCTGCAGTGTGCCTGGAGCTCAGGGCTTCCTGGTTTGAGAAACCCTAACCCTAGGCTCAACCCTAACCCTAACCCTAGGCAGGTAAATCAGCCTAGGGTTAGGGAAGGTCCCAAGGAAAAAGGGGTGGAGACAGTCATGTTGTGGCAGTTTTGCGCTCTCTTTGGGATGCCTTTTGCAGCTGCAGTGTGCCTGGAGCTCAGGGCTTCCTGGTTTGAGAAACCCTAACCCTAGGCTCAACCCTAACCCTAACCCTAGGCAGGTAAATCAGCCTAGGGTTAGGGAAGGTCCCAAGGAAAAAGGGGTGGAGACAGCCATGTTGTGGCAGTTTTGCGCTCTCTTTGGGATGCCTTTTGCAGCTGCAGTGTGCCTGGAGCTCAGGCCTTCCTGGTTTGAGAAACCCTAACCCTAGGCTCAACCCTAACCCTAACCCTAGGCAGGTAAATCAGCCTAGGGTTAGGGAAGGTCCCAAGGAAAAAGGGGTGGAGACAGCCATGTTGTGGCAGTTTTGCGCTCTCTTTGGGATGCCTTTTGCAGCTGCAGTGTGCCTGGAGCTCAGGGCTTCCTGGTTTAAAGAACCCTAACCCTAGGCTCAACTCTAACCCTAACCCTAGGCAGGTAAATCAGCCTAGGGTTATGGAAGGTCCCAAGGAAAAAGGGGTGGAGACAGCCATGTTGTGGCAGTTTTGCGCTCTCTTTGGGATGCCTTTTGCAGCTGCAGTGTGCCTGGAGCTCAGGGCTTCCTCGTTTAAGAAACCCTAACCCTAGGCTCTGTAATACCTTTTCCATAGGCAGGTAAATCAGCCTAGGGTTAGGGAAGGTCCCAAGGAAAAAGGGGTGGAGACAGCCATGTTGTGGCAGTTTTGCGCTCTCTTTGGGATGCCTTTTGCAGCTGCAGTGTGCCTGGAGCTCAGGGCTTCCTGGTTTGAGAAACCCTAACCCTAGGCTCTGTAATACCTTTTCCATAGGCAGGTAAATCAGCCTAGGGTTAGGGAAGGCCCCAAGGAAAAAGGGGTGGAGACAGCCATGTTGTGGCAGTTTTGCGCTCTCTTTGGGATGCCTTTTGCAGCTGCAGTGTGCCTGGAGCTCAGGGCTTCCTGGTTTGAGAAACCCTAACCCTAGGCTCAACCCTAACCCTAACCCTAGGCAGGTAAATCAGCCTAGGGTTAGGGAAGGTCCCAAGGAAAAAGGGGTGGAGACAGCCATGTTGTGGCAGCTTTGCGCTCTCTTTGGGATGCCTTTTGCAGCTGCAGTGTGCCTGGAGCTCAGGGCTTCCTGGTTTGAGAAACCCTAACCCTAGGCTCAACCCTAACCCTAACCCTAGGCAGGTAAATCAGCCTAGGGTTATGGAAGGTCCCAAGGAAAAAGGGGTGGAGACAGCCATGTTGTGGCAGTTTTGCGCTCTCTTTGGGATGCCTTTTGCAGCTGCAGTGTGCCTGGAGCTCAGGGCTTCCTGGTTTGAGAAACCCTAACCCTAGGCTCTGTAATACCTTTTCCATAGGCAGGTAAATCAGCCTAGGGTTAGGGAAGGCCCCAAGGAAAAAGGGGTGGAGACAGCCATGTTGTGGCAGTTTTGCGCTCTCTTTGGGATGCCTTTTGCAGCTGCAGTGTGCCTGGAGCTCAGGGCTTCCTGGTTTGAGAAACCCTAACCCTAGGCTCAACCCTAACCCTAACCCTAGGCAGGTAAATCAGCCTAGGGTTAGGGAAGGTCCCAAGGAAAAAGGGGTGGAGACAGCCATGTTGTGGCAGCTTTGCGCTCTCTTTGGGATGCCTTTTGCAGCTGCAGTGTGCCTGGAGCTCAGGGCTTCCTGGTTTGAGAAACCCTAACCCTAGGCTCAACCCTAACCCTAACCCTAGGCAGGTAAATCAGCCTAGGGTTAGGGGAGGTCCCAAAGAAAAAATGGGGTGGAGACAGCCATGTTGTGGCAGTTTTGCGCTCTCTTTGGGATGCCTTTTGCAGCTGCAGTGTGCCTGGAGCTCAGGGCTTCCTGGTTTGAGAAACCCTAACCCTAGGCTCAACCCTAACCCTAACCCTAGGCAGGTAAATCAGCCTAGGGTTAGGGAAGGTCCCAAGGAAAAAGGGGTGGAGACAGCCATGTTGTGGCAGTTTTGCGCTCTCTTTGGGATGCCTTTTGCAGCTGCAGTGTGCCTGGAGCTCAGGGCTTCCTGGTTTGAGAAACCCTAACCCTAGGCTCAACCCTAACCCTAACCCTAGGCAGGTAAATCAGCCTAGGGTTAGGGAAGGTCCCAAGGAAAAAGGGGTGGAGACAGCCATGTTGTGGCAGTTTTGCGCTCTCTTTGGGATGCCTTTTGCAGCTGCAGTGTGCCTGGAGCTCAGGGCTTCCTGGTTTAAAGAACCCTAACCCTAGGCTCAACTCTAACCCTAACCCTAGGCAGGTAAATCAGCCTAGGGTTAGGGAAGGTCCCAAGGAAAAAGGGGTGGAGACAGCCATGTTGTGGCAGTTTTGCGCTCTCTTTGGGATGCCTTTTGCAGCTGCAGTGTGCCTGGAGCTCAGGGCTTCCTCGTTTAAGAAACCCTAACCCTAGGCTCTGTAATACCTTTTCCATAGGCAGGTAAATCAGCCTAGGGTTAGGGAAGGTCCCAAGGAATAAGGGGTGGAGACAGTCATGTTGTGGCAGTTTTGCGCTCTCTTTGGGATGCCTTTTGCAGCTGCAGTGTGCCTGGAGCTCAGGGCTTCCTGGTTTAAAGAACCCTAACCCTAGGCTCAACCCTAACCCTAACCCTAGGCAGGTAAATCAGCCTAGGGTTAGGGGAGGTCCCAAAGAAAAAAGGGGTGGAGACAGCCATGTTGTGGCAGTTTTGCGCTCTCTTTGGGATGCCTTTTGCAGCTGCAGTGTGCCTGGAGCTCAGGGCTTCCTGGTTTGAGAAACCCTAACCTTAGGCTCAACCCTAACCCTAACCCTAGGCAGGTAAATCAGCCTAGGGTTAGGGAAGGTCCCAAGGAAAAACAGGAGGAGACAGCCATGTTGTGGCAGTTTTGCGCTCTCTTTGGGATGCCTTTTGCAGCTGCAGTGTGCCTGGAGCTCAGGGCTTCCTCGTTTAAGAAACCCTAACCCTAGGCTCTGTAATACCTTTTCCATAGACTGGTAAATCAGCCTAGGGTTAGGGAAGGTCCCAAAGAAAAAAGGGGTGGAGACAGCCATGTTGTGGCAGTTTTGCGCTCTCTTTGGGATGCCTTTTGCAGCTGCAGTGTGCCTGGAGTTCAGGACTTCCTGGTTTGAGAAACCCTAACCCTAGGCTCAACCCTAACCCTAACCCTAGGCAGGTAAATCAGCCTAGGGTTAGGGAAGGTCCCAAGGAAAAAGGGGTGGAGACAGCCATGTTGTGGCAGTTTTGCGCTCTCTTTGGGATGCCTTTTGCAGCTGCAGTGTGCCTGGAGCTCAGGGCTTCCTCGTTTAAGAAACCCTAACCCTAGGCTCTGTAATACCTTTTCCATAGGCAGGTAAATCAGTCTAGGGTTAGGGAAGGTCCCAAGGAAAAAGGGGTGGAGACAGCCATGTTGTGGCAGTTTTGCGCTCTCTTTGGGATGCCTTTTGCAGCTGCAGTGTGCCTGGAGCTCAGGGCTTCCTGGTTTAAAGAACCCTAACCCTAGGCTCAACTCTAACCCTAACCCTAGGCAGGTAAATCTGCATAGGGTTAGGGAAGGTCCCAAGGAAAAAGGGGTGGAGACAGTCATGTTGTGGCAGTTTTGCGCTCTCTTTGGGATGCCTTTTGCAGCTGCAGTGTGCCTGGAGCTCAGGGCTTCCTGGTTTGAGAAACCCTAACCCTAGGCTCAACCCTAACCCTAACCCTAGGCAGGTAAATCAGCCTAGGGTTAGGGAAGGTCCCAAGGAAAAAGGGGTGGAGACAGCCATGTTGTGGCAGTTTTGCGCTCTCTTTGGGATGCCTTTTGCAGCTGCAGTGTGCCTGGAGCTCAGGCCTTCCTGGTTTGAGAAACCCTAACCCTAGGCTCAACCCTAACCCTAACCCTAGGCAGGTAAATCAGCCTAGGGTTAGGGAAGGTCCCAAGGAAAAAGGGGTGGAGACAGCCATGTTGTGGCAGTTTTGCGCTCTCTTTGGGATGCCTTTTGCAGCTGCAGTGTGCCTGGAGCTCAGGGCTTCCTGGTTTAAGAAACCCTAACCCTAGGCTCTGTAATACCTTTTCCATAGGCAGGTAAATCAGCCTAGGGTTAGGGAAGGTCCCAAGGAAAAAGGGGTGGAGACAGCCATGTTGTGGCAGTTTTGCGCTCTCTTTGGGATGCCTTTTGCAGCTGCAGTGTGCCTGGAGCTCAGGGCTTCCTGGTTTGAGAAACCCTAACCCTAGGCTCAACCCTAACCCTAACCCTAGGCAGGTAAATCAGCCTAGGGTTAGGGAAGGTCCCAAGGAAAAAGGGGTGGAGACAGCCATGTTGTGGCAGTTTTGCGCTCCCTTTGGGATGCCTTTTGCAGCTGCAGTGTGCCTGGAGCTCAGGGCTTCCTGGTTTGAGAAACCTTAACCCTAGGCTCAACCCTAACCCTAACCCTAGGCAGGTAAATCAGCCTAGGGTTAGGGAAGGTCCCAAGGAAAAAGGGGTGGAGACAGCCATGTTGTGGCAGTTTTGCGCTCTCTTTGGGATGCCTTTTGCAGCTGCAGTGTGCCTGGAGCTCAGGGCTTCCTGGTTTGAGAAACCCTAACCCTAGGCTCAACCCTAACCCTAACCCTAGGCAGGTAAATCAGCCTAGGGTTAGGGAAGGTCCCAAGGAAAAAGGGGTGGAGACAGTCATGTTGTGGCAGTTTTGCGCTCTCTTTGGGATGCCTTTTGCAGCTGCAGTGTGCCTGGAGCTCAGGGCTTCCTGGTTTGAGAAACCCTAACCCTAGGCTCAACCCTAACCCTAACCCTAGGCAGGTAAATCAGCCTAGGGTTAGGGAAGGTCCCAAGGAAAAAGGGGTGGAGACAGCCATGTTGTGGCAGTTTTGCGCTCTCTTTGGGATGCCTTTTGCAGCTGCAGTGTGCCTGGAGCTCAGGGCTTCCTGGTTTAAAGAACCCTAACCCTAGGCTCAACTCTAACCCTAACCCTAGGCTGGTAAATCAGCCTAGGGTTAGGGAAGGTCCCGAGGAAAAAGGGGTGGAGACAGCCATGTTGTGGCAGTTTTGCGCTCTCTTTGGGATGCCTTTTGCAGCTGCAGTGTGCCTGGAGCTCAGGGCTTCCTGGTTTGAGAAACCTTAACCCTAGGCTCAACCCTAACCCTAACCCTAGGCAGGTAAATCAGCCTAGGGTTAGGGAAGGTCCCAAGGAAAAAGGGGTGGAGACAGCCATGTTGTGGCAGTTTTGCGCTCTCTTTGGGATGCCTTTTGCAGCTGCAGTGTGCCTGGAGCTCAGGGCTTCCTCGTTTAAGAAACCCTAACCCTAGGCTCTGTAATACCTTTTCCATAGGCAGGTAAATCAGTCTAGGGTTAGGGAAGGTCCCAAGGAAAAAGGGGTGGAGACAGCCATGTTGTGGCAGTTTTGCGCTCTCTTTGGGATGCCTTTTGCAGCTGCAGTGTGCCTGGAGCTCAGGGCTTCCTGGTTTGAGAAACCCTAACCCTAGGCTCAACCCTAACCCTAACCCTAGGCAGGTAAATCAGCCTAGGGTTAGGGAAGGTCCCAAGGAAAAAGGGGTGGAGACAGTCATGTTGTGGCAGTTTTGCGCTCTCTTTGGGATGCCTTTTGCAGCTGCAGTGTGCCTGGAGCTCAGGGCTTCCTGGTTTGAGAAACCCTAACCCTAGGCTCTGTAATACCTTTTCCATAGGCAGGTAAATCAGCCTAGGGTTAGGGAAGGCCCCAAGGAAAAAGGGGTGGAGACAGCCATGTTGTGGCAGTTTTGCGCTCTCTTTGGGATGCCTTTTGCAGCTGCAGTGTGCCTGGAGCTCAGGGCTTCCTGGTTTGAGAAACCCTAACCCTAGGCTCAACCCTAACCCTAACCCTAGGCAGGTAAATCAGCCTAGGGTTAGGGAAGGTCCCAAGGAAAAAGGGGTGGAGACAGCCATGTTGTGGCAGCTTTGCGCTCTCTTTGGGATGCCTTTTGCAGCTGCAGTGTGCCTGGAGCTCAGGGCTTCCTGGTTTGAGAAACCCTAACCCTAGGCTCAACCCTAACCCTAACCCTAGGCAGGTAAATCAGCCTAGGGTTAGGGGAGGTCCCAAAGAAAAAATGGGGTGGAGACAGCCATGTTGTGGCAGTTTTGCGCTCTCTTTGGGATGCCTTTTGCAGCTGCAGTGTGCCTGGAGCTCAGGGCTTCCTGGTTTGAGAAACCCTAACCCTAGGCTCAACCCTAACCCTAACCCTAGGCAGGTAAATCAGCCTAGGGTTAGGGAAGGTCCCAAGGAAAAAGGGGTGGAGACAGCCATGTTGTGGCAGTTTTGCGCTCTCTTTGGGATGCCTTTTGCAGCTGCAGTGTGCCTGGAGCTCAGGGCTTCCTGGTTTGAGAAACCCTAACCCTAGGCTCAACCCTAACCCTAACCCTAGGCAGGTAAATCAGCCTAGGGTTAGGGAAGGTCCCAAGGAAAAAGGGGTGGAGACAGCCATGTTGTGGCAGTTTTGCGCTCTCTTTGGGATGCCTTTTGCAGCTGCAGTGTGCCTGGAGCTCAGGGCTTCCTGGTTTAAAGAACCCTAACCCTAGGCTCAACTCTAACCCTAACCCTAGGCAGGTAAATCAGCCTAGGGTTAGGGAAGGTCCCGGAAAAAGGGGTGGAGACAGCCATGTTGTGGCAGTTTTGCGCTCTCTTTGGGATGCCTTTTGCAGCTGCAGTGTGCCTGGAGCTCAGGGCTTCCTCGTTTAAGAAACCCTAACCCTAGGCTCTGTAATACCTTTTCCATAGGCAGGTAAATCAGCCTAGGGTTAGGGAAGGTCCCAAGGAATAAGGGGTGGAGACAGTCATGTTGTGGCAGTTTTGCGCTCTCTTTGGGATGCCTTTTGCAGCTGCAGTGTGCCTGGAGCTCAGGGCTTCCTGGTTTAAAGAACCCTAACCCTAGGCTCAACCCTAACCCTAACCCTAGGCAGGTAAATCAGCCTAGGGTTAGGAGAGGTCCCAAAGAAAAAAGGGGTGGAGACAGCCATGTTGTGGCAGTTTTGCGCTCTCTTTGGGATGCCTTTTGCAGCTGCAGTGTGCCTGGAGCTCAGGGCTTCCTGGTTTGAGAAACCCTAACCTTAGGCTCAACCCTAACCCTAACCCTAGGCAGGTAAATCAGCCTAGGGTTAGGGAAGGTCCCAAGGAAAAACAGGAGGAGACAGCCATGTTGTGGCAGTTTTGCGCTCTCTTTGGGATGCCTTTTGCAGCTGCAGTGTGCCTGGAGCTCAGGGCTTCCTCGTTTAAGAAACCCTAACCCTAGGCTCTGTAATACCTTTTCCATAGACTGGTAAATCAGCCTAGGGTTAGGGAAGGTCCCAAAGAAAAAAGGGGTGGAGACAGCCATGTTGTGGCAGTTTTGCGCTCTCTTTGGGATGCCTTTTGCAGCTGCAGTGTGCCTGGAGTTCAGGACTTCCTGGTTTGAGAAACCCTAACCCTAGGCTCAACCCTAACCCTAACCCTAGGCAGGTAAATCAGCCTAGGGTTAGGGAAGGTCCCAAGGAAAAAGGGGTGGAGACAGCCATGTTGTGGCAGTTTTGCGCTCTCTTTGGGATGCCTTTTGCAGCTGCAGTGTGCCTGGAGCTCAGGGCTTCCTCGTTTAAGAAACCCTAACCCTAGGCTCTGTAATACCTTTTCCATAGGCAGGTAAATCAGTCTAGGGTTAGGGAAGGTCCCAAGGAAAAAGGGGTGGAGACAGCCATGTTGTGGCAGTTTTGCGCTCTCTTTGGGATGCCTTTTGCAGCTGCAGTGTGCCTGGAGCTCAGGGCTTCCTGGTTTAAAGAACCCTAACCCTAGGCTCAACCCTAACCCTAACCCTAGGCAGGTAAATCTGCATAGGGTTAGGGAAGGTCCCAAGGAAAAAGGGGTGGAGACAGTCATGTTGTGGCAGTTTTGCGCTCTCTTTGGGATGCCTTTTGCAGCTGCAGTGTGCCTGGAGCTCAGGGCTTCCTGGTTTGAGAAACCCTAACCCTAGGCTCAACCCTAACCCTAACCCTAGGCAGGTAAATCAGCCTAGGGTTAGGGAAGGTCCCAAGGAAAAAGGGGTGGAGACAGCCATGTTGTGGCAGTTTTGCGCTCTCTTTGGGATGCCTTTTGCAGCTGCAGTGTGCCTGGAGCTCAGGCCTTCCTGGTTTGAGAAACCCTAACCCTAGGCTCAACCCTAACCCTAACCCTAGGCAGGTAAATCAGCCTAGGGTTAGGGAAGGTCCCAAGGAAAAAGGGGTGGAGACAGCCATGTTGTGGCAGTTTTGCGCTCTCTTTGGGATGCCTTTTGCAGCTGCAGTGTGCCTGGAGCTCAGGGCTTCCTGGTTTAAGAAACCCTAACCCTAGGCTCTGTAATACCTTTTCCATAGGCAGGTAAATCAGCCTAGGGTTAGGGAAGGTCCCAAGGAAAAAGGGGTGGAGACAGCCATGTTGTGGCAGTTTTGCGCTCTCTTTGGGATGCCTTTTGCAGCTGCAGTGTGCCTGGAGCTCAGGGCTTCCTGGTTTGAGAAACCCTAACCCTAGGCTCAACCCTAACCCTAACCCTAGGCAGGTAAATCAGCCTAGGGTTAGGGAAGGTCCCAAGGAAAAAGGGGTGGAGACAGCCATGTTGTGGCAGTTTTGCGCTCCCTTTGGGATGCCTTTTGCAGCTGCAGTGTGCCTGGAGCTCAGGGCTTCCTGGTTTGAGAAACCTTAACCCTAGGCTCAACCCTAACCCTAACCCTAGGCAGGTAAATCAGCCTAGGGTTAGGGAAGGTCCCAAGGAAAAAGGGGTGGAGACAGCCATGTTGTGGCAGTTTTGCGCTCTCTTTGGGATGCCTTTTGCAGCTGCAGTGTGCCTGGAGCTCAGGGCTTCCTGGTTTGAGAAACCCTAACCCTAGGCTCAACCCTAACCCTAACCCTAGGCAGGTAAATCAGCCTAGGGTTAGGGAAGGTCCCAAGGAAAAAGGGGTGGAGACAGTCATGTTGTGGCAGTTTTGCGCTCTCTTTGGGATGCCTTTTGCAGCTGCAGTGTGCCTGGAGCTCAGGCCTTCCTGGTTTGAGAAACCCTAACCCTAGGCTCAACCCTAACCCTAACCCTAGGCAGGTAAATCAGCCTAGGGTTAGGGAAGGTCCCAAGGAAAAAGGGGTGGAGACAGCCATGTTGTGGCAGTTTTGCGCTCTCTTTGGGATGCCTTTTGCAGCTGCAGTGTGCCTGGAGCTCAGGGCTTCCTCGTTTAAGAAACCCTAACCCTAGGCTCAACTCTAACCCTAACCCTAGGCTGGTAAATCAGCCTAGGGTTAGGGAAGGTCCCGAGGAAAAAGGGGTGGAGACAGCCATGTTGTGGCAGTTTTGCGCTCTCTTTGGGATGCCTTTTGCAGCTGCAGTGTGCCTGGAGCTCAGGGCTTCCTGGTTTGAGAAACCCTAACCCTAGGCTCAACCCTAACCCTAACCCTAGGCAGGTAAATCAGCCTAGGGTTAGGGAAGGTCCCAAGGAAAAAGGGGTGGAGACAGTCATGTTGTGGCAGTTTTGCGCTCTCTTTGGGATGCCTTTTGCAGCTGCAGTGTGCCTGGAGCTCAGGGCTTCCTGGTTTGAGAAACCCTAACCCTAGGCTCAACCCTAACCCTAACCCTAGGCAGGTAAATCAGCCTAGGGTTAGGGAAGGTCCCAAGGAAAAAGGGGTGGAGACAGCCATGTTGTGGCAGTTTTGCGCTCTCTTTGGGATGCCTTTTGCAGCTGCAGTGTGCCTGGAGCTCAGGCCTTCCTGGTTTGAGAAACCCTAACCCTAGGCTCAACCCTAACCCTAACCCTAGGCAGGTAAATCAGCCTAGGGTTAGGGAAGGTCCCAAGGAAAAAGGGGTGGAGACAGCCATGTTGTGGCAGTTTTGCGCTCTCTTTGGGATGCCTTTTGCAGCTGCAGTGTGCCTGGAGCTCAGGGCTTCCTGGTTTAAAGAACCCTAACCCTAGGCTCAACTCTAACCCTAACCCTAGGCAGGTAAATCAGCCTAGGGTTATGGAAGGTCCCAAGGAAAAAGGGGTGGAGACAGCCATGTTGTGGCAGTTTTGCGCTCTCTTTGGGATGCCTTTTGCAGCTGCAGTGTGCCTGGAGCTCAGGGCTTCCTCGTTTAAGAAACCCTAACCCTAGGCTCTGTAATACCTTTTCCATAGGCAGGTAAATCAGCCTAGGGTTAGGGAAGGTCCCAAGGAAAAAGGGGTGGAGACAGCCATGTTGTGGCAGTTTTGCGCTCTCTTTGGGATGCCTTTTGCAGCTGCAGTGTGCCTGGAGCTCAGGGCTTCCTGGTTTGAGAAACCCTAACCCTAGGCTCTGTAATACCTTTTCCATAGGCAGGTAAATCAGCCTAGGGTTAGGGAAGGCCCCAAGGAAAAAGGGGTGGAGACAGCCATGTTGTGGCAGTTTTGCGCTCTCTTTGGGATGCCTTTTGCAGCTGCAGTGTGCCTGGAGCTCAGGGCTTCCTGGTTTGAGAAACCCTAACCCTAGGCTCAACCCTAACCCTAACCCTAGGCAGGTAAATCAGCCTAGGGTTAGGGAAGGTCCCAAGGAAAAAGGGGTGGAGACAGCCATGTTGTGGCAGCTTTGCGCTCTCTTTGGGATGCCTTTTGCAGCTGCAGTGTGCCTGGAGCTCAGGGCTTCCTGGTTTGAGAAACCCTAACCCTAGGCTCAACCCTAACCCTAACCCTAGGCAGGTAAATCAGCCTAGGGTTATGGAAGGTCCCAAGGAAAAAGGGGTGGAGACAGCCATGTTGTGGCAGTTTTGCGCTCTCTTTGGGATGCCTTTTGCAGCTGCAGTGTGCCTGGAGCTCAGGGCTTCCTGGTTTGAGAAACCCTAACCCTAGGCTCTGTAATACCTTTTCCATAGGCAGGTAAATCAGCCTAGGGTTAGGGAAGGCCCCAAGGAAAAAGGGGTGGAGACAGCCATGTTGTGGCAGTTTTGCGCTCTCTTTGGGATGCCTTTTGCAGCTGCAGTGTGCCTGGAGCTCAGGGCTTCCTGGTTTGAGAAACCCTAACCCTAGGCTCAACCCTAACCCTAACCCTAGGCAGGTAAATCAGCCTAGGGTTAGGGAAGGTCCCAAGGAAAAAGGGGTGGAGACAGCCATGTTGTGGCAGCTTTGCGCTCTCTTTGGGATGCCTTTTGCAGCTGCAGTGTGCCTGGAGCTCAGGGCTTCCTGGTTTGAGAAACCCTAACCCTAGGCTCAACCCTAACCCTAACCCTAGGCAGGTAAATCAGCCTAGGGTTAGGGGAGGTCCCAAAGAAAAAATGGGGTGGAGACAGCCATGTTGTGGCAGTTTTGCGCTCTCTTTGGGATGCCTTTTGCAGCTGCAGTGTGCCTGGAGCTCAGGGCTTCCTGGTTTGAGAAACCCTAACCCTAGGCTCAACCCTAACCCTAACCCTAGGCAGGTAAATCAGCCTAGGGTTAGGGAAGGTCCCAAGGAAAAAGGGGTGGAGACAGCCATGTTGTGGCAGTTTTGCGCTCTCTTTGGGATGCCTTTTGCAGCTGCAGTGTGCCTGGAGCTCAGGGCTTCCTGGTTTGAGAAACCCTAACCCTAGGCTCAACCCTAACCCTAACCCTAGGCAGGTAAATCAGCCTAGGGTTAGGGAAGGTCCCAAGGAAAAAGGGGTGGAGACAGCCATGTTGTGGCAGTTTTGCGCTCTCTTTGGGATGCCTTTTGCAGCTGCAGTGTGCCTGGAGCTCAGGGCTTCCTGGTTTAAAGAACCCTAACCCTAGGCTCAACTCTAACCCTAACCCTAGGCAGGTAAATCAGCCTAGGGTTAGGGAAGGTCCCGGAAAAAGGGGTGGAGACAGCCATGTTGTGGCAGTTTTGCGCTCTCTTTGGGATGCCTTTTGCAGCTGCAGTGTGCCTGGAGCTCAGGGCTTCCTCGTTTAAGAAACCCTAACCCTAGGCTCTGTAATACCTTTTCCATAGGCAGGTAAATCAGCCTAGGGTTAGGGAAGGTCCCAAGGAATAAGGGGTGGAGACAGTCATGTTGTGGCAGTTTTGCGCTCTCTTTGGGATGCCTTTTGCAGCTGCAGTGTGCCTGGAGCTCAGGGCTTCCTGGTTTAAAGAACCCTAACCCTAGGCTCAACCCTAACCCTAACCCTAGGCAGGTAAATCAGCCTAGGGTTAGGGGAGGTCCCAAAGAAAAAAGGGGTGGAGACAGCCATGTTGTGGCAGTTTTGCGCTCTCTTTGGGATGCCTTTTGCAGCTGCAGTGTGCCTGGAGCTCAGGGCTTCCTGGTTTGAGAAACCCTAACCTTAGGCTCAACCCTAACCCTAACCCTAGGCAGGTAAATCAGCCTAGGGTTAGGGAAGGTCCCAAGGAAAAACAGGAGGAGACAGCCATGTTGTGGCAGTTTTGCGCTCTCTTTGGGATGCCTTTTGCAGCTGCAGTGTGCCTGGAGCTCAGGGCTTCCTCGTTTAAGAAACCCTAACCCTAGGCTCTGTAATACCTTTTCCATAGACTGGTAAATCAGCCTAGGGTTAGGGAAGGTCCCAAAGAAAAAAGGGGTGGAGACAGCCATGTTGTGGCAGTTTTGCGCTCTCTTTGGGATGCCTTTTGCAGCTGCAGTGTGCCTGGAGTTCAGGACTTCCTGGTTTGAGAAACCCTAACCCTAGGCTCAACCCTAACCCTAACCCTAGGCAGGTAAATCAGCCTAGGGTTAGGGAAGGTCCCAAGGAAAAAGGGGTGGAGACAGCCATGTTGTGGCAGTTTTGCGCTCTCTTTGGGATGCCTTTTGCAGCTGCAGTGTGCCTGGAGCTCAGGGCTTCCTCGTTTAAGAAACCCTAACCCTAGGCTCTGTAATACCTTTTCCATAGGCAGGTAAATCAGTCTAGGGTTAGGGAAGGTCCCAAGGAAAAAGGGGTGGAGACAGCCATGTTGTGGCAGTTTTGCGCTCTCTTTGGGATGCCTTTTGCAGCTGCAGTGTGCCTGGAGCTCAGGGCTTCCTGGTTTAAAGAACCCTAACCCTAGGCTCAACTCTAACCCTAACCCTAGGCAGGTAAATCTGCATAGGGTTAGGGAAGGTCCCAAGGAAAAAGGGGTGGAGACAGTCATGTTGTGGCAGTTTTGCGCTCTCTTTGGGATGCCTTTTGCAGCTGCAGTGTGCCTGGAGCTCAGGGCTTCCTGGTTTGAGAAACCCTAACCCTAGGCTCAACCCTAACCCTAACCCTAGGCAGGTAAATCAGCCTAGGGTTAGGGAAGGTCCCAAGGAAAAAGGGGTGGAGACAGCCATGTTGTGGCAGTTTTGCGCTCTCTTTGGGATGCCTTTTGCAGCTGCAGTGTGCCTGGAGCTCAGGCCTTCCTGGTTTGAGAAACCCTAACCCTAGGCTCAACCCTAACCCTAACCCTAGGCAGGTAAATCAGCCTAGGGTTAGGGAAGGTCCCAAGGAAAAAGGGGTGGAGACAGCCATGTTGTGGCAGTTTTGCGCTCTCTTTGGGATGCCTTTTGCAGCTGCAGTGTGCCTGGAGCTCAGGGCTTCCTGGTTTAAGAAACCCTAACCCTAGGCTCTGTAATACCTTTTCCATAGGCAGGTAAATCAGCCTAGGGTTAGGGAAGGTCCCAAGGAAAAAGGGGTGGAGACAGCCATGTTGTGGCAGTTTTGCGCTCTCTTTGGGATGCCTTTTGCAGCTGCAGTGTGCCTGGAGCTCAGGGCTTCCTGGTTTGAGAAACCCTAACCCTAGGCTCAACCCTAACCCTAACCCTAGGCAGGTAAATCAGCCTAGGGTTAGGGAAGGTCCCAAGGAAAAAGGGGTGGAGACAGCCATGTTGTGGCAGTTTTGCGCTCCCTTTGGGATGCCTTTTGCAGCTGCAGTGTGCCTGGAGCTCAGGGCTTCCTGGTTTGAGAAACCTTAACCCTAGGCTCAACCCTAACCCTAACCCTAGGCAGGTAAATCAGCCTAGGGTTAGGGAAGGTCCCAAGGAAAAAGGGGTGGAGACAGCCATGTTGTGGCAGTTTTGCGCTCTCTTTGGGATGCCTTTTGCAGCTGCAGTGTGCCTGGAGCTCAGGGCTTCCTGGTTTGAGAAACCCTAACCCTAGGCTCAACCCTAACCCTAACCCTAGGCAGGTAAATCAGCCTAGGGTTAGGGAAGGTCCCAAGGAAAAAGGGGTGGAGACAGTCATGTTGTGGCAGTTTTGCGCTCTCTTTGGGATGCCTTTTGCAGCTGCAGTGTGCCTGGAGCTCAGGGCTTCCTGGTTTGAGAAACCCTAACCCTAGGCTCAACCCTAACCCTAACCCTAGGCAGGTAAATCAGCCTAGGGTTAGGGAAGGTCCCAAGGAAAAAGGGGTGGAGACAGCCATGTTGTGGCAGTTTTGCGCTCTCTTTGGGATGCCTTTTGCAGCTGCAGTGTGCCTGGAGCTCAGGGCTTCCTGGTTTAAAGAACCCTAACCCTAGGCTCAACTCTAACCCTAACCCTAGGCTGGTAAATCAGCCTAGGGTTAGGGAAGGTCCCGAGGAAAAAGGGGTGGAGACAGCCATGTTGTGGCAGTTTTGCGCTCTCTTTGGGATGCCTTTTGCAGCTGCAGTGTGCCTGGAGCTCAGGGCTTCCTGGTTTGAGAAACCTTAACCCTAGGCTCAACCCTAACCCTAACCCTAGGCAGGTAAATCAGCCTAGGGTTAGGGAAGGTCCCAAGGAAAAAGGGGTGGAGACAGCCATGTTGTGGCAGTTTTGCGCTCTCTTTGGGATGCCTTTTGCAGCTGCAGTGTGCCTGGAGCTCAGGGCTTCCTCGTTTAAGAAACCCTAACCCTAGGCTCTGTAATACCTTTTCCATAGGCAGGTAAATCAGTCTAGGGTTAGGGAAGGTCCCAAGGAAAAAGGGGTGGAGACAGCCATGTTGTGGCAGTTTTGCGCTCTCTTTGGGATGCCTTTTGCAGCTGCAGTGTGCCTGGAGCTCAGGGCTTCCTGGTTTGAGAAACCCTAACCCTAGGCTCAACCCTAACCCTAACCCTAGGCAGGTAAATCAGCCTAGGGTTAGGGAAGGTCCCAAGGAAAAAGGGGTGGAGACAGTCATGTTGTGGCAGTTTTGCGCTCTCTTTGGGATGCCTTTTGCAGCTGCAGTGTGCCTGGAGCTCAGGGCTTCCTGGTTTGAGAAACCCTAACCCTAGGCTCAACCCTAACCCTAACCCTAGGCAGGTAAATCAGCCTAGGGTTAGGGAAGGTCCCAAGGAAAAAGGGGTGGAGACAGCCATGTTGTGGCAGTTTTGCGCTCTCTTTGGGATGCCTTTTGCAGCTGCAGTGTGCCTGGAGCTCAGGCCTTCCTGGTTTGAGAAACCCTAACCCTAGGCTCAACCCTAACCCTAACCCTAGGCAGGTAAATCAGCCTAGGGTTAGGGAAGGTCCCAAGGAAAAAGGGGTGGAGACAGCCATGTTGTGGCAGTTTTGCGCTCTCTTTGGGATGCCTTTTGCAGCTGCAGTGTGCCTGGAGCTCAGGGCTTCCTGGTTTAAAGAACCCTAACCCTAGGCTCAACTCTAACCCTAACCTTAGGCAGGTAAATCAGCCTAGGGTTATGGAAGGTCCCAAGGAAAAAGGGGTGGAGACAGCCATGTTGTGGCAGTTTTGCGCTCTCTTTGGGATGCCTTTTGCAGCTGCAGTGTGCCTGGAGCTCAGGGCTTCCTCGTTTAAGAAACCCTAACCCTAGGCTCTGTAATACCTTTTCCATAGGCAGGTAAATCAGCCTAGGGTTAGGGAAGGTCCCAAGGAAAAAGGGGTGGAGACAGCCATGTTGTGGCAGTTTTGCGCTCTCTTTGGGATGCCTTTTGCAGCTGCAGTGTGCCTGGAGCTCAGGGCTTCCTGGTTTGAGAAACCCTAACCCTAGGCTCAACCCTAACCCTAACCCTAGGCAGGTAAATCAGCCTAGGGTTAGGGAAGGTCCCAAGGAAAAAGGGGTGGAGACAGCCATGTTGTGGCAGTTTTGCGCTCTCTTTGGGATGCCTTTTGCAGCTGCAGTGTGCCTGGAGCTCAGGGCTTCCTGGTTTGAGAAGCCTTAACCCTAGGCTCAACCCTAACCCTAACCCTAGGCAGGTAAATCAGCCTAGGGTTAGGGAAGGTCCCAAGGAAAAAGGGGTGGAGACAGCCATGTTGTGGCAGTTTTGCGCTCTCTTTGGGATGCCTTTTGCAGCTGCAGTGTGCCTGGAGCTCAGGCCTTCCTGGTTTGAGAAACCCTAACCCTAGGCTCAACCCTAACCCTAACCCTAGGCAGGTGAATCAGGCTAGGGTTAGGGAAGGTCCCAAGGAAAAAGGGGTGGAGACAGCCATGTTGTGGCAGTTTTGCGCTCTCTTTGGGATGCCTTTTGCAGCTGCAGTGTGCCTGGAGCTCAGGGCTTCCTGGTTTGAGAAACCCTAACCCTAGGCTCAACCCTAACCCTAACCCTAGGCAGGTAAATCAGCCTAGGGTTAGGGAAGGTCCCAAGGAAGAAGGGGTGGAGACAGCCATGTTGTGGCAGTTTTGCGCTCTCTTTGGGATGCCTTTTGCAGCTGCAGTGTGCCTGGAGCTCAGGGCTTCCTGGTTTAAAGAACCCTAACCCTAGGCTCAACCCTAACCCTAACCCTAGGCAGGTAAATCAGCCTAGGGTTAGGGAAGGTCCCAAGGAAAAAGGGGTGGAGACAGTCATGTTGTGGCAGTTTTGCGCTCTCTTTGGGATGCCTTTTGCAGCTGCAGTGTGCCTGGAGCTCAGGGCTTCCTGGTTTGAGAAACCCTAACCCTAGGCTCAACCCTAACCCTAACCCTAGGCAGGTAAATCAGCCTAGGGTTAGGGAAGGTCCCAAGGAAAAAGGGGTGGAGACAGCCATGTTGTGGCAGTTTTGCGCTCTCTTTGGGATGCCTTTTGCAGCTGCAGTGTGCCTGGAGCTCAGGCCTTCCTGGTTTGAGAAACCCTAACCCTAGGCTCAACCCTAACCCTAACCCTAGGCAGGTAAATCAGCCTAGGGTTAGGGAAGGTCCCAAGGAAAAAGGGGTGGAGACAGCCATGTTGTGGCAGTTTTGCGCTCTCTTTGGGATGCCTTTTGCAGCTGCAGTGTGCCTGGAGCTCAGGGCTTCCTGGTTTGAGAAACCCTAACCCTAGGCTCAACCCTAACCCTAACCCTAGGCAGGTAAATCAGCCTAGGGTTAGGGAAGGTCCCAAGGAAAAAGGGGTGGAGACAGCCATGTTGTGGCAGTTTTGCGCTCCCTTTGGGATGCCTTTTGCAGCTGCAGTGTGCCTGGAGCTCAGGGCTTCCTGGTTTGAGAAACCTTAACCCTAGGCTCAACCCTAACCCTAACCCTAGGCAGGTAAATCAGCCTAGGGTTAGGGAAGGTCCCAAGGAAAAAGGGGTGGAGACAGCCATGTTGTGGCAGTTTTGCGCTCTCTTTGGGATGCCTTTTGCAGCTGCAGTGTGCCTGGAGCTCAGGGCTTCCTGGTTTGAGAAACCCTAACCCTAGGCTCAACCCTAACCCTAACCCTAGGCAGGTAAATCAGCCTAGGGTTAGGGAAGGTCCCAAGGAAAAAGGGGTGGAGACAGCCATGTTGTGGCAGTTTTGCGCTCTCTTTGGGATGCCTTTTGCAGCTGCAGTGTGCCTGGAGCTCAGGGCTTCCTGGTTTAAAGAACCCTAACCCTAGGCTCAACTCTAACCCTAACCCTAGGCTGGTAAATCAGCCTAGGGTTAGGGAAGGTCCCGAGGAAAAAGGGGTGGAGACAGCCATGTTGTGGCAGTTTTGCGCTCTCTTTGGGATGCCTTTTGCAGCTGCAGTGTGCCTGGAGCTCAGGGCTTCCTCGTTTAAGAAACCCTAACCCTAGGCTCTGTAATACCTTTTCCATAGGCAGGTAAATCAGTCTAGGGTTAGGGAAGGTCCCAAGGAAAAAGGGGTGGAGACAGCCATGTTGTGGCAGTTTTGCGCTCTCTTTGGGATGCCTTTTGCAGCTGCAGTGTGCCTGGAGCTCAGGGCTTCCTGGTTTGAGAAACCCTAACCCTAGGCTCAACCCTAACCCTAACCCTAGGCAGGTAAATCAGCCTAGGGTTAGGGAAGGTCCCAAGGAAAAAGGGGTGGAGACAGTCATGTTGTGGCAGTTTTGCGCTCTCTTTGGGATGCCTTTTGCAGCTGCAGTGTGCCTGGAGCTCAGGGCTTCCTGGTTTGAGAAACCCTAACCCTAGGCTCAACCCTAACCCTAACCCTAGGCAGGTAAATCAGCCTAGGGTTAGGGAAGGTCCCAAGGAAAAAGGGGTGGAGACAGCCATGTTGTGGCAGTTTTGCGCTCTCTTTGGGATGCCTTTTGCAGCTGCAGTGTGCCTGGAGCTCAGGCCTTCCTGGTTTGAGAAACCCTAACCCTAGGCTCAACCCTAACCCTAACCCTAGGCAGGTAAATCAGCCTAGGGTTAGGGAAGGTCCCAAGGAAAAAGGGGTGGAGACAGCCATGTTGTGGCAGTTTTGCGCTCTCTTTGGGATGCCTTTTGCAGCTGCAGTGTGCCTGGAGCTCAGGGCTTCCTGGTTTAAAGAACCCTAACCCTAGGCTCAACTCTAACCCTAACCCTAGGCAGGTAAATCAGCCTAGGGTTATGGAAGGTCCCAAGGAAAAAGGGGTGGAGACAGCCATGTTGTGGCAGTTTTGCGCTCTCTTTGGGATGCCTTTTGCAGCTGCAGTGTGCCTGGAGCTCAGGGCTTCCTCGTTTAAGAAACCCTAACCCTAGGCTCTGTAATACCTTTTCCATAGGCAGGTAAATCAGCCTAGGGTTAGGGAAGGTCCCAAGGAAAAAGGGGTGGAGACAGCCATGTTGTGGCAGTTTTGCGCTCTCTTTGGGATGCCTTTTGCAGCTGCAGTGTGCCTGGAGCTCAGGGCTTCCTGGTTTGAGAAACCCTAACCCTAGGCTCAACCCTAACCCTAACCCTAGGCAGGTAAATCAGCCTAGGGTTAGGGAAGGTCCCAAGGAAAAAGGGGTGGAGACAGCCATGTTGTGGCAGTTTTGCGCTCTCTTTGGGATGCCTTTTGCAGCTGCAGTGTGCCTGGAGCTCAGGGCTTCCTGGTTTGAGAAGCCTTAACCCTAGGCTCAACCCTAACCCTAACCCTAGGCAGGTAAATCAGCCTAGGGTTAGGGAAGGTCCCAAGGAAAAAGGGGTGGAGACAGCCATGTTGTGGCAGTTTTGCGCTCTCTTTGGGATGCCTTTTGCAGCTGCAGTGTGCCTGGAGCTCAGGCCTTCCTGGTTTGAGAATCCCTAACCCTAGGCTCAACCCTAACCCTAACCCTAGGCAGGTGAATCAGGCTAGGGTTAGGGAAGGTCCCAAGGAAAAAGGGGTGGAGACAGCCATGTTGTGGCAGTTTTGCGCTCTCTTTGGGATGCCTTTTGCAGCTGCAGTGTGCCTGGAGCTCAGGGCTTCCTGGTTTGAGAAACCCTAACCCTAGGCTCAACCCTAACCCTAACCCTAGGCAGGTAAATCAGCCTAGGGTTAGGGAAGGTCCCAAGGAAGAAGGGGTGGAGACAGCCATGTTGTGGCAGTTTTGCGCTCTCTTTGGGATGCCTTTTGCAGCTGCAGTGTGCCTGGAGCTCAGGGCTTCCTGGTTTAAAGAACCCTAACCCTAGGCTCAACCCTAACCCTAACCCTAGGCAGGTAAATCAGCCTAGGGTTAGGGAAGGTCCCAAGGAAAAAGGGGTGGAGACAGTCATGTTGTGGCAGTTTTGCGCTCTCTTTGGGATGCCTTTTGCAGCTGCAGTGTGCCTGGAGCTCAGGGCTTCCTGGTTTGAGAAACCCTAACCCTAGGCTCAACCCTAACCCTAACCCTACCCAGGTATATCAGCCTAGGGTTAGGGAAGGTCCCAAGGAAAAACGGGTGGAGACAGCCATGTTGTGGCAGTTTTGCGCTCTCTTTGGGATGCCTTTTGCAGCTGCAGTGTGCCTGGAGCTCAGGGCTTCCTGGTTTAAGAAACCCTAACCCCAGGCTCAACCCTAACCCTAACCTCAGGCAGGTAAATCAGCCTAGGGTTAGGGAAGGTCCCAAGGAAGAAGGGCTGGAGACAGCCATGTTGTGGCAGTTTTGCGCTCTCTTTGGGATGCCTTTTGCAGCTGCAGTGTGCCTGGAGCTCAGGGCTTCCTGGTTTAAAGAACCCTAACCCTAGGCTCAACCCTAACCCTAACCCTAGGCAGGTAAATCAGCCTAGGGTTAGGGAAGGTCCCAAGGAAAAAGGGGTGGAGACAGCCATGTTGTGGCAGTTTTGCGCTCTCTTTGGGATGCCTTTTGCAGCTGCAGTGTGCCTGGAGCTCAGGGCTTCCTGGTTTAAAGAACCCTAACCCTAGGCTCAACTCTAACCCTAACCCTAGGCTGGTAAATCAGCCTAGGGTTAGGGAAGGTCCCGAGGAAAAAGGGGTGGAGACAGCCATGTTGTGGCAGTTTTGCGCTCTCTTTGGGATGCCTTTTGCAGCTGCAGTGTGCCTGGAGCTCAGGGCTTCCTGGTTTGAGAAACCTTAACCCTAGGCTCAACCCTAACCCTAACCCTAGGCAGGTAAATCAGCCTAGGGTTAGGGAAGGTCCCAAGGAAAAAGGGGTGGAGACAGCCATGTTGTGGCAGTTTTGCGCTCTCTTTGGGATGCCTTTTGCAGCTGCAGTGTGCCTGGAGCTCAGGGCTTCCTCGTTTAAGAAACCCTAACCCTAGGCTCTGTAATACCTTTTCCATAGGCAGGTAAATCAGTCTAGGGTTAGGGAAGGTCCCAAGGAAAAAGGGGTGGAGACAGCCATGTTGTGGCAGTTTTGCGCTCTCTTTGGGATGCCTTTTGCAGCTGCAGTGTGCCTGGAGCTCAGGGCTTCCTGGTTTGAGAAACCCTAACCCTAGGCTCAACCCTAACCCTAACCCTAGGCAGGTAAATCAGCCTAGGGTTAGGGAAGGTCCCAAGGAAAAAGGGGTGGAGACAGTCATGTTGTGGCAGTTTTGCGCTCTCTTTGGGATGCCTTTTGCAGCTGCAGTGTGCCTGGAGCTCAGGGCTTCCTGGTTTGAGAAACCCTAACCCTAGGCTCAACCCTAACCCTAACCCTAGGCAGGTAAATCAGCCTAGGGTTAGGGAAGGTCCCAAGGAAAAAGGGGTGGAGACAGCCATGTTGTGGCAGTTTTGCGCTCTCTTTGGGATGCCTTTTGCAGCTGCAGTGTGCCTGGAGCTCAGGCCTTCCTGGTTTGAGAAACCCTAACCCTAGGCTCAACCCTAACCCTAACCCTAGGCAGGTAAATCAGCCTAGGGTTAGGGAAGGTCCCAAGGAAAAAGGGGTGGAGACAGCCATGTTGTGGCAGTTTTGCGCTCTCTTTGGGATGCCTTTTGCAGCTGCAGTGTGCCTGGAGCTCAGGGCTTCCTGGTTTAAAGAACCCTAACCCTAGGCTCAACTCTAACCCTAACCTTAGGCAGGTAAATCAGCCTAGGGTTATGGAAGGTCCCAAGGAAAAAGGGGTGGAGACAGCCATGTTGTGGCAGTTTTGCGCTCTCTTTGGGATGCCTTTTGCAGCTGCAGTGTGCCTGGAGCTCAGGGCTTCCTCGTTTAAGAAACCCTAACCCTAGGCTCTGTAATACCTTTTCCATAGGCAGGTAAATCAGCCTAGGGTTAGGGAAGGTCCCAAGGAAAAAGGGGTGGAGACAGCCATGTTGTGGCAGTTTTGCGCTCTCTTTGGGATGCCTTTTGCAGCTGCAGTGTGCCTGGAGCTCAGGGCTTCCTGGTTTGAGAAACCCTAACCCTAGGCTCAACCCTAACCCTAACCCTAGGCAGGTAAATCAGCCTAGGGTTAGGGAAGGTCCCAAGGAAAAAGGGGTGGAGACAGCCATGTTGTGGCAGTTTTGCGCTCTCTTTGGGATGCCTTTTGCAGCTGCAGTGTGCCTGGAGCTCAGGGCTTCCTGGTTTGAGAAGCCTTAACCCTAGGCTCAACCCTAACCCTAACCCTAGGCAGGTAAATCAGCCTAGGGTTAGGGAAGGTCCCAAGGAAAAAGGGGTGGAGACAGCCATGTTGTGGCAGTTTTGCGCTCTCTTTGGGATGCCTTTTGCAGCTGCAGTGTGCCTGGAGCTCAGGCCTTCCTGGTTTGAGAAACCCTAACCCTAGGCTCAACCCTAACCCTAACCCTAGGCAGGTGAATCAGGCTAGGGTTAGGGAAGGTCCCAAGGAAAAAGGGGTGGAGACAGCCATGTTGTGGCAGTTTTGCGCTCTCTTTGGGATGCCTTTTGCAGCTGCAGTGTGCCTGGAGCTCAGGGCTTCCTGGTTTGAGAAACCCTAACCCTAGGCTCAACCCTAACCCTAACCCTAGGCAGGTAAATCAGCCTAGGGTTAGGGAAGGTCCCAAGGAAGAAGGGGTGGAGACAGCCATGTTGTGGCAGTTTTGCGCTCTCTTTGGGATGCCTTTTGCAGCTGCAGTGTGCCTGGAGCTCAGGGCTTCCTGGTTTAAAGAACCCTAACCCTAGGCTCAACCCTAACCCTAACCCTAGGCAGGTAAATCAGCCTAGGGTTAGGGAAGGTCCCAAGGAAAAAGGGGTGGAGACAGTCATGTTGTGGCAGTTTTGCGCTCTCTTTGGGATGCCTTTTGCAGCTGCAGTGTGCCTGGAGCTCAGGGCTTCCTGGTTTGAGAAACCCTAACCCTAGGCTCAACCCTAACCCTAACCCTAGGCAGGTAAATCAGCCTAGGGTTAGGGAAGGTCCCAAGGAAAAAGGGGTGGAGACAGCCATGTTGTGGCAGTTTTGCGCTCTCTTTGGGATGCCTTTTGCAGCTGCAGTGTGCCTGGAGCTCAGGCCTTCCTGGTTTGAGAAACCCTAACCCTAGGCTCAACCCTAACCCTAACCCTAGGCAGGTAAATCAGCCTAGGGTTAGGGAAGGTCCCAAGGAAAAAGGGGTGGAGACAGCCATGTTGTGGCAGTTTTGCGCTCTCTTTGGGATGCCTTTTGCAGCTGCAGTGTGCCTGGAGCTCAGGGCTTCCTGGTTTGAGAAACCCTAACCCTAGGCTCAACCCTAACCCTAACCCTAGGCAGGTAAATCAGCCTAGGGTTAGGGAAGGTCCCAAGGAAAAAGGGGTGGAGACAGCCATGTTGTGGCAGTTTTGCGCTCCCTTTGGGATGCCTTTTGCAGCTGCAGTGTGCCTGGAGCTCAGGGCTTCCTGGTTTGAGAAACCTTAACCCTAGGCTCAACCCTAACCCTAACCCTAGGCAGGTAAATCAGCCTAGGGTTAGGGAAGGTCCCAAGGAAAAAGGGGTGGAGACAGCCATGTTGTGGCAGTTTTGCGCTCTCTTTGGGATGCCTTTTGCAGCTGCAGTGTGCCTGGAGCTCAGGGCTTCCTGGTTTGAGAAACCCTAACCCTAGGCTCAACCCTAACCCTAACCCTAGGCAGGTAAATCAGCCTAGGGTTAGGGAAGGTCCCAAGGAAAAAGGGGTGGAGACAGCCATGTTGTGGCAGTTTTGCGCTCTCTTTGGGATGCCTTTTGCAGCTGCAGTGTGCCTGGAGCTCAGGGCTTCCTGGTTTAAAGAACCCTAACCCTAGGCTCAACTCTAACCCTAACCCTAGGCTGGTAAATCAGCCTAGGGTTAGGGAAGGTCCCGAGGAAAAAGGGGTGGAGACAGCCATGTTGTGGCAGTTTTGCGCTCTCTTTGGGATGCCTTTTGCAGCTGCAGTGTGCCTGGAGCTCAGGGCTTCCTCGTTTAAGAAACCCTAACCCTAGGCTCTGTAATACCTTTTCCATAGGCAGGTAAATCAGTCTAGGGTTAGGGAAGGTCCCAAGGAAAAAGGGGTGGAGACAGCCATGTTGTGGCAGTTTTGCGCTCTCTTTGGGATGCCTTTTGCAGCTGCAGTGTGCCTGGAGCTCAGGGCTTCCTGGTTTGAGAAACCCTAACCCTAGGCTCAACCCTAACCCTAACCCTAGGCAGGTAAATCAGCCTAGGGTTAGGGAAGGTCCCAAGGAAAAAGGGGTGGAGACAGTCATGTTGTGGCAGTTTTGCGCTCTCTTTGGGATGCCTTTTGCAGCTGCAGTGTGCCTGGAGCTCAGGGCTTCCTGGTTTGAGAAACCCTAACCCTAGGCTCAACCCTAACCCTAACCCTAGGCAGGTAAATCAGCCTAGGGTTAGGGAAGGTCCCAAGGAAAAAGGGGTGGAGACAGCCATGTTGTGGCAGTTTTGCGCTCTCTTTGGGATGCCTTTTGCAGCTGCAGTGTGCCTGGAGCTCAGGCCTTCCTGGTTTGAGAAACCCTAACCCTAGGCTCAACCCTAACCCTAACCCTAGGCAGGTAAATCAGCCTAGGGTTAGGGAAGGTCCCAAGGAAAAAGGGGTGGAGACAGCCATGTTGTGGCAGTTTTGCGCTCTCTTTGGGATGCCTTTTGCAGCTGCAGTGTGCCTGGAGCTCAGGGCTTCCTGGTTTAAAGAACCCTAACCCTAGGCTCAACTCTAACCCTAACCCTAGGCAGGTAAATCAGCCTAGGGTTATGGAAGGTCCCAAGGAAAAAGGGGTGGAGACAGCCATGTTGTGGCAGTTTTGCGCTCTCTTTGGGATGCCTTTTGCAGCTGCAGTGTGCCTGGAGCTCAGGGCTTCCTCGTTTAAGAAACCCTAACCCTAGGCTCTGTAATACCTTTTCCATAGGCAGGTAAATCAGCCTAGGGTTAGGGAAGGTCCCAAGGAAAAAGGGGTGGAGACAGCCATGTTGTGGCAGTTTTGCGCTCTCTTTGGGATGCCTTTTGCAGCTGCAGTGTGCCTGGAGCTCAGGGCTTCCTGGTTTGAGAAACCCTAACCCTAGGCTCAACCCTAACCCTAACCCTAGGCAGGTAAATCAGCCTAGGGTTAGGGAAGGTCCCAAGGAAAAAGGGGTGGAGACAGCCATGTTGTGGCAGTTTTGCGCTCTCTTTGGGATGCCTTTTGCAGCTGCAGTGTGCCTGGAGCTCAGGGCTTCCTGGTTTGAGAAGCCTTAACCCTAGGCTCAACCCTAACCCTAACCCTAGGCAGGTAAATCAGCCTAGGGTTAGGGAAGGTCCCAAGGAAAAAGGGGTGGAGACAGCCATGTTGTGGCAGTTTTGCGCTCTCTTTGGGATGCCTTTTGCAGCTGCAGTGTGCCTGGAGCTCAGGCCTTCCTGGTTTGAGAATCCCTAACCCTAGGCTCAACCCTAACCCTAACCCTAGGCAGGTGAATCAGGCTAGGGTTAGGGAAGGTCCCAAGGAAAAAGGGGTGGAGACAGCCATGTTGTGGCAGTTTTGCGCTCTCTTTGGGATGCCTTTTGCAGCTGCAGTGTGCCTGGAGCTCAGGGCTTCCTGGTTTGAGAAACCCTAACCCTAGGCTCAACCCTAACCCTAACCCTAGGCAGGTAAATCAGCCTAGGGTTAGGGAAGGTCCCAAGGAAGAAGGGGTGGAGACAGCCATGTTGTGGCAGTTTTGCGCTCTCTTTGGGATGCCTTTTGCAGCTGCAGTGTGCCTGGAGCTCAGGGCTTCCTGGTTTAAAGAACCCTAACCCTAGGCTCAACCCTAACCCTAACCCTAGGCAGGTAAATCAGCCTAGGGTTAGGGAAGGTCCCAAGGAAAAAGGGGTGGAGACAGTCATGTTGTGGCAGTTTTGCGCTCTCTTTGGGATGCCTTTTGCAGCTGCAGTGTGCCTGGAGCTCAGGGCTTCCTGGTTTGAGAAACCCTAACCCTAGGCTCAACCCTAACCCTAACCCTACCCAGGTATATCAGCCTAGGGTTAGGGAAGGTCCCAAGGAAAAACGGGTGGAGACAGCCATGTTGTGGCAGTTTTGCGCTCTCTTTGGGATGCCTTTTGCAGCTGCAGTGTGCCTGGAGCTCAGGGCTTCCTGGTTTAAGAAACCCTAACCCCAGGCTCAACCCTAACCCTAACCTCAGGCAGGTAAATCAGCCTAGGGTTAGGGAAGGTCCCAAGGAAGAAGGGCTGGAGACAGCCATGTTGTGGCAGTTTTGCGCTCTCTTTGGGATGCCTTTTGCAGCTGCAGTGTGCCTGGAGCTCAGGGCTTCCTGGTTTAAAGAACCCTAACCCTAGGCTCAACCCTAACCCTAACCCTAGGCAGGTAAATCAGCCTAGGGTTAGGGAAGGTCCCAAGGAAAAAGGGGTGGAGACAGCCATGTTGTGGCAGTTTTGCGCTCTCTTTGGGATGCCTTTTGCAGCTGCAGTGTGCCTGGAGCTCAGGGCTTCCTGGTTTGAGAAACCCTAACCCTAGGCTCAACCCTAACCCTAACCCTAGGCAGGTAAATCAGCCTAGGGTTAGGGAAGGTCCCAAGGAAAAAGGGGTGGAGACAGCCATGTTGTGGCAGTTTTGCGCTCTCTTTGGGATGCCTTTTGCAGCTGCAGTGTGCCTGGAGCTCAGGGCTTCCTGGTTTGAGAAACCCTAACCCTAGGCTCAACCCTAACCCTAACCCTAGGCAGGTAAATCAGCCTAGGGTTAGGGAAGGTCCCAAGGAAAAAGGGGTGGAGACAGCCATGTTGTGGCAGTTTTGCGCTCTCTTTGGGATGCCTTTTGCAGCTGCAGTGTGCCTGGAGCTCAGGGCTTCCTGGTTTGAGAAACCCTAACCCTAGGCTCAACCCTAACCCTAACCCTAGGCAGGTGAATCAGGCTATGGTTAGGGAAGGTCCCAAGGAAAAACGGGTGGAGACAGCCATGTTGTGGCAGTTTTGCGCTCTCTTTGGGATGCCTTTTGCAGCTGCAGTGTGCCTGGAGCTCAGGGCTTCCTCGTTTAAGAAACCCTAACCCTAGGCTCTGTAATACCTTTTCCATAGGCAGGTAAATCAGCCTAGGGTTAGGGAAGGTCCCAAGGAAAAAGGGGTGGAGACAGCCATGTTGTGGCAGTTTTGCGCTCTCTTTGGGATGCCTTTTGCAGCTGCAGTGTGCCTGGAGCTCAGGGCTTCCTGGTTTGAGAAACCCTAACCCTAGGCTCAACCCTAACCCTAAACCTAGGCAGGTAAATCAGCCTAGGGTTAGGGAAGGTCCCAAGGAAAAAGGGGTGGAGACAGCCATGTTGTGGCAGTTTTGCGCTCTCTTTGGGATGCCTTTTGCAGCTGCAGTGTGCCTGGAGCTCAGGCCTTCCTGCTTTAAAGAACCCTAACCCTAGGCTCAACCCTAACCCTAACCCTAGGCAGGTAAATCAGCCTAGGGTTAGGGAAGGTCCCAAGGAATAAGGGGTGGAGACAGCCATGTTGTGGCAGTTTTGCGCTCTCTTTGGGATGCCTTTTGCAGCTGCAGTGTGCCTGGAGCTCAGGGCTTCCTGGTTTGAGAAACCCTAACCCTAGGCTCAACCCTAACCCTAACCCTAGGCAGGTAAATCAGCCTAGGGTTAGGGAAGGTCCCAAGGAAAAAGGGGTGGAGACAGCCATGTTGTGGCAGTTTTGCGCTCTCTTTGGGATGCCTTTTGCAGCTGCAGTGTGCCTGGAGCTCAGGGCTTCCTGGTTTAAAAAACCCTAACCCTAGGCTCAACCCTAACCCTAACCCTAGGCAGGTAAATCAGCCTAGGGTTAGGGAATGTCCCAAGGAAAAAGGGGTGGAGACAGCCATGTTGTGGCAGTTTTGCGCTCTCTTTGGGATGCCTTTTGCAGCTGCAGTGTGCCTGGAGTTCAGGGCTTCCTGGTTTGAGAAACCCTAACCCTAGGCTCAACCCTAACCCTAACCCTAGGCAGGTAAATCAGCCTAGGGTTAGGGAAGGTCCCAAGGAAAAACGGGTGGAGACAGCCATGTTGTGGCAGTTTTGCGCTCTCTTTCGGATGCCTTTTGCAGCTGCAGTGTGCCTGGAGCTCAGGGCTTCCTCGTTTAAGAAACCCTAACCCTAGGCTCTGTAATACCTTTTCCATAGGCAGGTAAATCAGCCTAGGGTTAGGGAAGGTCCCAAGGAAAAAGGGGTGGAGGCAGCCATGTTGTGGCAGTTTTGCGCTCTCTTTGGGATGCCTTTTGCAGCTGCAGTGTGCCTGGAGCTCAGGGCTTCCTGGTTTAAAGAACCCTAACCCTAGGCTCAACTCTAACCCTAACCCTAGGCAGGTAAATCAGCCTAGGTTTAGGGAAGGTCCCAAGGAAAAAGGGGTGGAGACAGTCATGTTGTGGCAGTTTTGCGCTCTCTTTGGGATGCCTTTTGCAGCTGCAGTGTGCCTGGAGCTCAGGGCTTCCTGGTTTGAGAAACCCTAACCCTAGGCTCAACCCTAACCCTAACCCTAGGCAGGTAAATCAGCCTAGGGTTAGGGAAGGTCCCAAGGAAAAAGGGGTGGAGACAGCCATGTTGTGGCAGTTTTGCGCTCTCTTTGGGATGCCTTTTGCAGCTGCAGTGTGCCTGGAGCTCAGGGCTTCCTCGTTTAAGAAACCCTAACCCTAGGCTCTGTAATAACCTTTACCATAGGCAGGTAAATCAGCCTAGGGTTAGGGAAGGTCCCAAGGAAAAAGGGGTGGAGACAGCCCTGTTGTGGCAGTTTTGCACTCTCTTTGGGATGCCTTTTGCAGCGGCAGTGTGCCTGGAGCTCAGGGCTTCCTGGTTTAAAAAACCCTAACCCTAGGCTCTGTAATAACCTTTTCCATAGGCAGGTAAATCAGCCTAGGGTTACGGAAGGTCCCAAGGAAAAAGGGGTGGAGACAGTCATGTTGTGGCAGTTTTGCGCTCTCTTTGGGATGCCTTTTGCAGCTGCAGTGTGCCTGGAGCTCAGGGCTTCCTGGTTTAAGAAACCCTAACCCTAGGCTCTGTATTAACCTTTTCCATAGGCAGGTAAGTCAGCCTAGGGTTAGGGAAGGCCCCAAGTAAAAAGGGGTGGAGACAGCCATGTTGTGGCAGTTTTGCGCTCTCTTTGGGATGCCTTTTGCAGCTGCAGTGTGCCTGGAGCTCAGGGATTCCTGGTTTAAAAAACCCTAACCCTAGGCTCAACCCTAACCCTAACCCTAGGCAGGTAAATCAGCCTAGGGTTAGGGAAGGTCCCAAGGAAAAAGGGGTGGAGACAGCCATGTTGTGGCAGTTTTGCGCTCTCTTTGGGATGCCTTCTGCAGATGCAGTGTGCCTGGAGCTCAGGGCTTCCTGGTTTGAGAAGCCCTAACCCTAGGCTCAACCCTAACCCTAACCCTAGGCAGGTAAATCAGCCTACGGTTAGGGAAGGTCCCAAGGAAAAAGGTGTGGAGACAGCCATGTTGTGGCAGTTTTGCGCTCTCTTTGGGATGCCTTTTGCAGCTGCAGTGTGCCTGGAGCTCAGGGCTTCCTGGTTTAAGAAACCCTAACCCTAGGCTCAGTAATAACCTTTTCCTTAGGCAGGTAAATCACCTAGGGTTAGGGAAGGTCCCAAGGAAAAAGGGGTGGAGACAGCCATGTTGTGGCAGTTTTGCGCTCTCTTTGGGATGCCTTTTGCAGCTGCAGTGTGCCTGGAGCTCAGGGCTTCCTGGTTTGAGAAACCCTAACCCTAGGCTCAACCCTAACCCTAACCCTAGGCAGGTAAATCAGCCTAGGGTTAGGGAAGGTCCCAAGGAAAAAGGGGTGGAGACAGCCATGTTGTGGCAGTTTTGCGCTCTCTTTGGGATGCCTTTTGCAGCTGCAGTGTGCCTGGAGCTCAGGGCTTCGTGGTTTAAGAAACCCTAACCCTAGGCTCTGTAATAACCTTTTCCATAGGCAGGTAAATCAGCCTAGGGTTAAGTAAGGTCCAAAGGAAAAAGCAGTGGAGACAGCCATGTTGTGGCAGTTTTGCGCTCTCTTTAGGATGCCTTTTGCAGCTGCAGTGTGCCTGGAACTCGGGGTATCCTGGTTTAAAAAACCCCTCTGCATAGGCTCAGTAATAACCATTTCCATAGGCAAGTAAATCAGGCTAGGTTTAGGGAAGGTCCCAAGGAAAAAGGGGTGGAGACAGCCATGTTGTGGCAGTTTTGCGCTCTCTTTGGGATGCCTTTTGCAGCTGCAGTGTGCCTGGAGCTCAAGGCTTCCTGGTTTGAGAAACCCTTATCCTAGGCTCAACCCTAATCCTAACCCTAGGCAGGTAAATCAGCCTAGGGTTAGGGAAGGTCCCAAGGAAAAAGGGGTGGAGACAGCCATGTTGTGGCAGTTTTGTGCTCTCCTTGGGATGACTTTTGCAGCTGCGGTGTGCCTGGAGCTCAGGGCTTCCTGGTTTAAGAAACCCTAACCCTAGGCTCAGTAATAACCTTTTCCAAAAGGCAGGTAAATCAGCATAGGGTTAGGGAAGGTCCCAAGGAAAAAGGGTTGGAGACAGCCATGTTGTGGCAGTTTTGCGCTCTCTTTGGGATGACTTTTGCAGCTGCAGTGTGCCTGGAGCTCAGGGCTTCCTGGTTTAAGAAACCCTAACCCTAGGCTCAGTAATACCCTTTTCCATAGGCAGGTAAATCAGCCGAGGATTAGGGATGGTCCCAAGGAAGAAGGGGTGGAGACAGCCATGTTGTGGCAGTTTTGCGCTCTCTTTGGGATGCCTTTTGCAGCTGCAGTGTGCCTGGAGCTCAGGGCTTCCTGGTTTAAGAAACCCTAACCCTAGGCTCAACTGTAACCTTTTCCATAGGCAGGTAAATCAGGCTAGGGTTAGGGAAGATCCCAAGGAATAAAGGGTGGAGACAGCCATGTTGTGGCAGTTTTGCACTCTCTTTGGGATGCCTTTTGCAGCTGCAGTGTGCCTGGAACTCAGGGCTTCCTGCTTTAAAAAACCCTAACCCTAGCCTCAGTAATAACCTTTTCCATAGGCAGGTAAATCAGCCTAGGGTTAGGGAAGGTCCCAAGGAATAAGGAATGGAGACGGCAACGTTGTGGCAGTTCTGCACTTTCCTTGGGGTGCCTTTCACAGCTGCAGTGTGCCTGGAGCTCAGGGCTTCCTGGTTTAAGATACCCTAACCCTAGGCTCTGTAATAACCTATTCCATAGGCAGGTAAATCAGCCTAGGGTTAGGGAAGGTCCCAAGGAAAAAGGAGTGGAGACAGCCATGTTGTGGCAGTTTTGCGCTCTCTTTGGGATGCCTTTTGCAGCTGCAGTGTGCCTGGAGCTCAGGGCTTCCTGGTTTAAGAAAACCTAACCCTAGGCTCTGTAATAACCTTTTCCATAGGCAGGTAAATCAGCTAGTCTTAGGAAAGGTCCCAGGGAAAAAGCGCTGGAGACAGCCATGTTGTGGCAGTTTTGCGCTCTCTTTGGGATGCCTTTTGCAGCTGCAGTGTGCCTGGAGCTCAGGGCTTCCTGTTTTGAGAAACCCTAACCCTAGGCTCAACCCTAACCCTAACCTTAGGCAGGTAAATCAGCCGAGGGTTAGGGAAGGTCCCAAGGAAAAAGGGGTGGAGACAGCCATGTTGTGGCAGTTCTGCACTTTTCGTGCGGTGCCTTTTGCAGCTGCAGTGTGCCTGGAGCTCAGGGCTTCCTGGTTTGAGAAACCATAACCCTAGGCTCAGTAATAACCTTTTCCATCGGCAAGTAAAACACCTGGGGTTAAGTAAGGTCCCAAGGAAGAAGGGGTGGAGACAGCCATGTTGTGGCAGTTTTACGCTCTCTTTGGGATGCCTTTTGCAGCTGCAGTGTGCCTGGAGCTCAGGGCTTCCTGGTTTAAAAAACCCTAACCCTAGGCCCATTAATAACCTTTTCCATAGGCAAGCAAATCAGGCTAGGGTTAGGGAAGGTCCCAAGGAAAAAGGGGTGGAGACAGCCATGTTGTGGCAGTTTTGCACTCTCTTTGGGATGCCTTTTGCAGCTGCAGTGTGCCTGGACTTCAGGGCTTCCTGGTTGAAAAACCCCTAACCCTAGGCCCAGTAATAACCTTTTCCATAGGCAAATAAATCAGCCTAGGGTTAGGGAAGGTCCAAGGAAAACGGGATCGAGACGGCAATGTTGTGGCAGTTCTGCACTTTCCTTGGGGTGCCTTTTGCAGCTGCAGTGTGCCTGGAGCTCAGGGCTTCCTAGTTTAAGAAACCTTAACCCGAGGCTCTGTAATAACCTTTTCCATAGGCAAGTAAATAAGCTAGGGTTAAGTAAGGTCCGAAGGAAAAATCAGTGGAGACAGCCATGTTGTGGCAGTTTTGCGCTCTCTTTGGGATGCCTTTTGCAGCTGCAGTGTGCCTGGAGCTCAGGGCTTCCTGGTTTAAGAAACCCTAACCCTAGGCTCAGTAATAACCTTTTCCATAGGCAGGTAAATCAGCCTAGGGTTAAGTAATGTCCCAAGGAAAAAGCAGTGGAGACAGCCATGTTGTGGCAGTTTTGCGCTCTGTTTGGGATGCCTTTTGCAGCTGCAGTGTGCCTGGAGCTCAGGGCTTCCTGTTTTGAGAAACCCTAACCCTAGGCTCAACCCTAACCCTAACCCTACCCAGGTATATCAGCCTAGGGTTAGGGAAGGTCCCAAGGAAGAAGGGCTGGAGACAGCCATGTTGTGGCAGTTTTGCGCTCTCTTTGGGATGCCTTTTGCAGCTGCAGTGTGCCTGGATCTCAGGGCTTCCTGCTTTAAAAAACCCTAACCTTAGGCTCAACCCTAACCCTAACCCTAGGCAGGTGTATCAGCCTAGGGTTAGGGAAGGTCCCAAGGAAGAAGGGGTGGAGACAGCCATGTTGTGGCAGTTTTGCGCTCTCTTTGGGATGCCTTTTGCAGCTGCAGTGTGCCTGGAGCTCAGGGCTCCCTGGTTTAAGAAACCTTAACCCTAGGCTCAACCCTAACCCTAACCTTAGGCAGGTAAATCAGCCAAGGGTTAGGGAAGGTCCCAAGGAAAAAGGGGTGGAGACAGCCATGTTGTGGCAGTTTTGCGCTCTCTTTGGGATGCCTTTTGCAGCTGCAGTGTGCCTGGAGCTCAGGGCTTCCTGGTTTAAGAAACCCTAACCCTAGGCTCAGTAATAACCTTTTCCTTAGGCAGGTAAATCACCTAGGGTTAGGGAAGGTCCCAAGGAAAAAGGGGTGGAGACAGCCATGTTGTGGCAGTTTTGCGCTCTCTTTGGGATGCCTTTTGCAGCTGCAGTGTGCCTGGAGCTCAGGGCTTCCTGGTTTAAAAAACCCTAAACCTAGGGTCAACCCTAACCCTAACCCTAGGCAGGTAAATCAGCCTAGGGTTAGGGAAGGTCCCAAGGAAAAAGGGGTGGAGACAGCCATGTTGTGGCAGTTTTGCGCTCTCTTTGGGATGCCTTTTGCAGCTGCAGTGTGCCTGGAGCTCAGGGCTTCGTGGTTTAAGAAACCCTAACCCTAGGCTCTGTAATAACCTTTTCCATAGGCAGGTAAATCAGCCTAGGGTTAAGTAAGGTCCAAAGGAAAAAGCAGTGGAGACAGCCATGTTGTGGCAGTTTTGCGCTCTCTTTAGGATGCCTTTTGCAGCTGCAGTGTGCCTGGAACTCGGGGTATCCTGGTTTAAAAAACCCCTCTGCATAGGCTCAGTAATAACCATTTCCATAGGCAAGTAAATCAGGCTAGGTTTAGGGAAGGTCCCAAGGAAAAAGGGGTGGAGACAGCCATGTTGTGGCAGTTTTGCGCTCTCTTTGGGATGCCTTTTGCAGCTGCAGTGTGCCTAGAGCTCAGGGCTTCCTGGTTTGAGAAACCCTTATCCTAGGCTCAACCCTAATCCTAACCCTAGGCAGGTAAATCAGCCTAGGGTTAGGGAAGGTCCCAAGGAAAAAGGGGTGGAGACAGCCATGTTGTGGCAGTTTTGTGCTCTCCTTGGGATGACTTTTGCAGCTGCGGTGTGCCTGGAGCTCAGGGCTTCCTGGTTTAAGAAACCCTAACCCTAGGCTCAGTAATAACCTTTTCCAAAAGGCAGGTAAATCAGCATAGGGTTAGGGAAGGTCCCAAGGAAAAAGGGTTGGAGACAGCCATGTTGTGGCAGTTTTGCGCTCTCTTTGGGATGACTTTTGCAGCTGCAGTGTGCCTGGAGCTCAGGGCTTCCTGGTTTAAGAAACCCTAACCCTAGGCTCAACCCTAACCCTAACCTCAGGCAGGTAAATCAGCCTAGGGTTAGGGACGGTCCCAAGGAAAAAGGGGTGGAGACAGCTATGTTGTGGCAGTTTTGCGCTCTCTTTGGGATGCCTTTTGCAGCTGCAGTGTGCCTGGAGCTCAGGGCTTCCTGGTTTAAGAAACCCTAACCCTAGGCTCAGTAATAACCTTTTCCATAGGCAGGTAAATCAGCCGAGGATTAGGGATGGTCCCAAGGAAGAAGGGGTGGAGACAGCCATGTTGTGGCAGTTTTGCGCTCTCTTTGGGATGCCTTTTGCAGCTGCAGTGTGCCTGGAGCTCAGGGCTTCCTGGTTTAAGAAACCCTAACCCTAGGCTCAACTGTAACCTTTTCCATAGGCAGGTAAATCAGGCTAGGGTTAGGGAAGATCCCAAGGAATAAAGGGTGGAGACAGCCATGTTGTGGCAGTTTTGCACTCTCTTTGGGATGCCTTTTGCAGCTGCAGTGTGCCTGGAACTCAGGGCTTCCTGCTTTAAAAAACCCTAACCCTAGCCTCAGTAATAACCTTTTCCATAGGCAGGTAAATCAGCCTAGGGTTAGGGAAGGTCCCAAGGAATAAGGAATGGAGACGGCAACGTTGTGGCAGTTCTGCACTTTCCTTGGGGTGCCTTTCACAGCTGCAGTGTGCCTGGAGCTCAGGGCTTCCTGGTTTAAGATACCCTAACCCTAGGCTCTGTAATAACCTATTCCATAGGCAGGTAAATCAGCCTAGGGTTAGGGAAGGTCCCAAGGAAAAAGGAGTGGAGACAGCCATGTTGTGGCAGTTTTGCGCTCTCTTTGGGATGCCTTTTGCAGCTGCAGTGTGCCTGGAGCTCAGGGCTTCCTGGTTTAAGAAACCCTAACCCTAGGCTCAGTAACAACCTTTTCCATAGGCAGGTAAATCGGCCTAGGGTTAGGGAAGGTCCCAAGGAAAAACGGGTGGAGACGGCCATGTTGTGGCAGTTTTGCGCTCTCTTTGGGATGCCTTTTGCAGCTGCAGTGTGCCTGGAGCTCAGGGCTTCCTGTTTTGAGAAACCCTAACCCTAGGCTCAACCCTAACCCTAACCCTACCCAGGTATATCAGCCTAGGGTTAGGGAAGGTCCCAAGGAAGAAGGGCTGCAGACAGCCATGTTGTGGTTGGTTTCGCCCTCTTTGGGATGCCTTTTGCAGCTGCACTGTGCCTGGAGCTCAGGGCTCCCTGGTTTAAGAAACCCTAACCCTAGGCTCAACCCTAACCCTAAACCTAGGCAGGTAAATCAGCCGAGGGTTAGGGAAGGTCCCAAGGAAAAAGGGGTGGAGACAGCCATGTTGTGGCAGTTCTGCACTTTTCGTGCGGTGCCTTTTGCAGCTGCAGTGTGCCTGGAGCTCAGGGCTTCCTGGTTTGAGAAACCATAACCCTAGGCTCAGTAATAACCTTTTCCATCGGCAAGTAAAACACCTGGGGTTAAGTAAGGTCCCAAGGAAGAAGGGGTGGAGACAGCCATGTTGTGGCAGTTTTACGCTCTCTTTGGGATGCCTTTTGCAGCTGCAGTGTGCCTGGAGCTCAGGGCTTCCTGGTTTAAAAAACCCTAACCCTAGGCCCATTAATAACCTTTTCCATAGGCAAGCAAATCAGGCTAGGGTTAGGGAAGGTCCCAAGGAAAAAGGGGTGGAGACAGCCATGTTGTGGCAGTTTTGCACTCTCTTTGGGATGCCTTTTGCAGCTGCAGTGTGCCTGGACTTCAGGGCTTCCTGGTTGAAAAACCCCTAACCCTAGGCCCAGTAATAACCTTTTCCATAGGCAAATAAATCAGCCTAGGGTTAGGGAAGGTCCAAGGAAAACGGGATCGAGACGGCAATGTTGTGGCAGTTCTGCACTTTCCTTGGGGTGCCTTTTGCAGCTGCAGTGTGCCTGGAGCTCAGGGCTTCCTAGTTTAAGAAACCTTAACCCGAGGCTCTGTAATAACCTTTTCCATAGGCAAGTAAATAAGCTAGGGTTAAGTAAGGTCCGAAGGAAAAATCAGTGGAGACAGCCATGTTGTGGCAGTTTTGCGCTCTCTTTGGGATGCCTTTTGCAGCTGCAGTGTGCCTGGAGCTCAGGGCTTCCTGGTTTAAGAAACCCTAACCCTAGGCTCAGTAATAACCTTTTCCATAGGCAGGTAAATCAGCCTAGGGTTAAGTAATGTCCCAAGGAAAAAGCAGTGGAGACAGCCATGTTGTGGCAGTTTTGCGCTCTGTTTGGGATGCCTTTTGCAGCTGCAGTGTGCCTGGAGCTCAGGGCTTCCTGTTTTGAGAAACCCTAACCCTAGGCTCAACCCTAACCCTAACCCTACCCAGGTATATCAGCCTAGGGTTAGGGAAGGTCCCAAGGAAAAAGGGGTGGAGACAGCCATGTTGTGGCAGTTCTGCACTTTTCGTGCGGTGCCTTTTGCAGCTGCAGTGTGCCTGGAGCTCAGGGCTTCCTGGTTTAAGAAACCCTAACCCTAGGCTCAACTGTAACCTTTTCCATAGGCAGGTAAATCAGGCTAGGGTTAGGGAAGATCCCAAGGAATAAAGGGTGGAGACAGCCATGTTGTGGCAGTTTTGCACTCTCTTTGGGATGCCTTTTGCAGCTGCAGTGTGCCTGGAACTCAGGGCTTCCTGCTTTAAAAAACCCTAACCCTAGCCTCAGTAATAACCTTTTCCATAGGCAGGTAAATCAGCCTAGGGTTAGGGAAGGTCCCAAGGAATAAGGAATGGAGACGGCAACGTTGTGGCAGTTCTGCACTTTCCTTGGGGTGCCTTTCGCAGCTGCAGTGTGCCTGGAGCTCAGGGCTTCCTGGTTTAAGATACCCTAACCCTAGGCTCTGTAATAACCTATTCCATAGGCAGGTAAATCAGCCTAGGGTTAGGGAAGGTCCCAAGGAAAAAGGAGTGGAGACAGCCATGTTGTGGCAGTTTTGCGCTCTCTTTGGGATGCCTTTTGCAGCTGCAGTGTGCCTGGAGCTCAGGGCTTCCTGGTTTAAGAAACCCTAACCCTAGGCTCAGTAACAACCTTTTCCATAGGCAGGTAAATCGGCCTAGGGTTAGGGAAGGTCCCAAGGAAAAACGGGTGGAGACGGCCATGTTGTGGCAGTTTTGCGCTCTCTTTGGGATGCCTTTTGCAGCTGCAGTATGCCTGGAGCTCAGGGCTTCCTGGTTTAAAAAACCCTAACCCTAGGCTCAACCCTAACCCTAAACCTAGGCAGGTAAATCAGCCTAGGGTTAGGGAATGTCCCAAGGAAAAAGGGTTGGAGAAAGCCATGTTGTGGCAGTTTTGCGCTCTCTTTGGCATGCCCTTTACAGCTGCAGTGTGCCTGGAGCTCAGGGCTTCCTGGTTTGCGAAACCCTAACCCTAGGCTCAACCCTAACCCTAACCCTAGGCAGGCATATCAGCCTAGGGTTAGGGAAGGTCCCAAGGAAAAAGGGGTGGAGACAGCCATGTTGTGGTTGTTTTCGCCCTCTTTGGGATGCCTTTTGCAGCTGCAGTGTGCCTGGAGCTCAGGGCTTCCTGCTTTAAAAAACCCTAACCCTAGGCTCAGTAATAACCTTTTCCATAGGAAAGTAAATCAGCCTAGGGTTAGGGAAGGTCCCAAGGAAAAAGGGGTGGAGACAGCCATGTTGTGGCAGTTTTGCGCTCTCTTTGGGATGCCTTTTGCAGCTGCAGTGTGCCTGGAGCTCAGGGCTCCCTGGTTTAAGAAACCCTAACCCTAGGCTCAACCCTAACCCTAACCTTAGGCAGGTAAATCAGCCGAGGGTTAGGGAAGGTCCCAAGGAAAAAGGGGTGGAGACAGCCATGTTGTGGCAGTTCTGCACTTTTCGTGCGGTGCCTTTTGCAGCTGCAGTGTGCCTGGAGCTCAGGGCTTCCTGGTTTGAGAAACCATAACCCTAGGCTCAGTAATAACCTTTTCCATCGGCAAGTAAAACACCTGGTGTTAAGTAAGGTCCCAAGGAAGAAGGGGTGGAGACAGCCATGTTGTGGCAGTTTTACGCTCTCTTTGGGATGCCTTTTGCAGCTGCAGTGTGCCTGGAGCTCAGGGCTTCCTGGTTTAAAAAACCCTAACCCTAGGCCCATTAATAACCTTTTCCATTGGCAAGCAAATCAGGCTAGGGTTAGGGAAGGTCCCAAGGAAAAAGGGGTGGAGACAGCCATGTTGTGGCAGTTTTACGCTCTCTTTGGGATGCCTTTTGCAGCTGCAGTGTGCCTGGAGCTCAGGGCTTCCTGGTTTAAAAAACCCTACCCCTAGGCCCATTAATAACCTTTTCCATTGGCAAGCAAATCAGGCTAGGGTTAGGGAAGGTCCCAAGGAAAAAGGGGTGGAGACAGCCATGTTGTGGCAGTTTTGCGCTCTCTTTGGGATGCCTTTTGCAGCTGCAGTGTGCCTGGACTTCAGGGCTTCCTGGTTGAAAAACCCCTAACCCTAGGCCCAGTAATAACCTTTTCCATAGGCAAATAAATCAGCCTAGGGTTAGGGAAGGTCCAAGGAAAACGGGATCGAGACGGCAATGTTGTGGCAGTTCTGCACTTTCCTTGGGGTGCCTTTTGCAGCTGCAGTGTGCCTGGAGCTCAGGGCTTCCTAGTTTAAGAAACCTTAACCCGAGGCTCTGTAATAACCTTTTCCATAGGCAAGTAAATAAGCTAGGGTTAAGTAAGGTCCGAAGGCAAAATCAGTGGAGACAGCCATGTTGTGGCAGTTTTGCGCTCTCTTTGGGATGCCTTTTGCAGCTGCAGTGTGCCTGGAGCTCAGGGCTTCCTGCTTTAAAAAACCCTAACCCTAGGCTCAACCCTAACCCTAACCCTAGACAGGTATATCAGCCTAGGGTTAGGGAAGGTCCCAAGGAAAAAGGGGTGGAGACAGCCATGTTGTGGCAGTTTTGCGCTCTCTTTGGGATGCCTTTTGCAGCTGCAGTGTGCCTGGAGCTCAGGGCTTCCTGGTTTAAGAAACCCTAACCCTAGGCTCAGTAACAACCTTTTCCATAGGCAGGTAAATCACCTAGGGTTAAGTAAGGTCCCAAGGAAAAAGGGGTGGAGACAGCCATGTTGTGGCAGTTTTGCGCTCTCTTTGGGATGCCTTTTGCAGCTGCAGTATGCCTGGAGCTCAGGGCTTCCTGGTTTAAAAACCCTAACCCTAGGCTCAACCCTAACCCTAAACCTAGGCAGGTAAATCAGCCTAGGGTTAGGGAATGTCCCAAGGGAAAAGGGTTGGAGAAAGCCATGTTGTGGCAGTTTTGGGCTCTCTTTAGGATGCCTTTGGCAGCTGCAGTGTGCCTGGAGCTCAGGGCTTCCTGGTTTGAGAAACCCTAACCCTAGGCTCAACCCTAACCCTAACCCTAGGCAGGTAAATCAGCCTAGGGTTAGGGAAGGTCCCAAGGAAAAAGCAGTGGAGACAGCCATGTTGTGGCAGTTTTGCGCTCTCTTTGGGATGCCTTTTGCAGCTGCAGTGTGCCTGGAGCTCAGGCCTTCCTGGTTTGAGAAACCCTAACCCTAGGCTCAACCCTAACCCTAACCCTAGGCAGGTAAATCAGCCTAGGGTTAGGGAAGGTCCCAAGGAAGAAGGGGTGGGACAGCCATGTTGTGGCAGTTTTGCGCTCTCTTTAGGATGCCTTTTGCAGCTGCAGTGTGCCTGGAGCTCGGGGTATCCTGGTTTAAAAAAAACCCTCTGCATAGGCTCAGTAATAACCATTTCCCTAGGCAAGTAAATCAGGCTAGGTTTAGGGAAGGTCCCAAGCAAAAAGGGGTTGAGACAGCCATGTTGTGGCAGTTTTGCGCTCTCTTTGGGATGCCTTTTGCAGCTGCAGTGTGCCTGGAGCTCAGGGCTTCCTGGTTTAAAAAACCCTAACCCCAGGCTCAACCCTAACCCTAACCGTAGGCAGGTATATCAGCCTAGGGTTAGGGAAGGTCCCAAGGAAAAAGGGGTGGAGACAGCCATGTTGTGGCAGTTTTGCGCTCTCTTTGGGATGCCTTTTGCAGCTGCAGTGTGCCTGGAGCTCAGGGCTTCCTGGTTTAAGAAACCCTAACCCTAGGCTCAGTAATAACCTTTTCCATAGGCAGGTAAATCAGCCGAGGATTAGGGATGGTCCCAAGGAAGAAGGGCTGGAGACAGCCATGTTGTGGCAGTTTTGCGCTCTGTTTGGGATGCCTTTTGCAGCTGCAGTGTGCCTGGAGCTCAGGGCTTCCTGGTTTAAGAAACCCTAACCCTAGGCTCAACCCTAACCCTAACCTCAGGCAGGTAAATCAGCCTAGGGTTAGGGAAGGTCCCAAGGAAAAAGGGGTGGAGACAGCCATGTTGTGGCAGTTTTGCGCTCTCTTTGGGATGCCTTTTGCAGCTGCAGTGTGCCTGGAGCTCAGGGCTTCCTGGTTTGAGAAACCCTAACCCTAGGCTCAACCCTAACCCTAACCCTAGGCCGGTAAATCAGCCGAGGGTTAGGGAAGGTCCCAAGGAAAAAGGGGTGGAGACAGCCATGTTGTGGCAGTTTTGCGCTCTCTTTGGGATGCCTTTTGCAGCTGCAGTGTGCCTGGAGCTCAGGGCTTCCTGGTTTAAGAAACCCTAACCCTAGGCTCAGTAATAACCTTTTCCATAGGCAGGTAAATCAGCCTAGGGTTAAGTAAGGTCCGAAGGAAAAAGCAGTGGAGACAGCCATGTTGTGGCAGTTTTGCGCTCTCTTTGGGATGCCTTTTGCAGCTGCAGTGTGCCTGGAGCTCAGGGCTTCCTGGTTTAAGAAACCCTAACCCTAGGCTCAACTGTAACCTTTTCCATAGGCAGGTAAATCAGGCTAGGGTTAGGGAAGATCCCAAGGAATAAAGGGTGGAGACAGCCATGTTGTGGCAGTTTTGCACTCTCTTTGGGATGCCTTTTGCAGCTGCAGTGTGCCTGGAACTCAGGGCTTCCTGCTTTAAAAAACCCTAACCCTAGCCTCAGTAATAACCTTTTCCATAGGCAGGTAGTTCAGCCAAGGGTTAGGGAAGGTCCCAAGGAATAAGGAATGGAGACGGCAACGTTGTGGCAGTTCTGCACTTTCCTTGGGGTGCCTTTCGCAGCTGCAGTGTGCCTGGAGCTCAGGGCTTCCTGGTTTAAGATACCCTAACCCTAGGCTCTGTATTAACCTATTCCATAGACAGGTAAATCAGCCTAGGGTTAGGGAAGGTCCCAAGGAAAAAGGAGTGGAGACAGCCATGTTGTGGCAGTTTTGCGCTCTCTTTGGGATGCCTTTTGCAGCTGCAGTGTGCCTGGAGCTCAGGGCTTCCTGGTTTAAGAAAACCTAACCCTAGGCTCTGTAATAACCTTTTCCATAGGCAGGTAAATCAGCTAGTCTTAGGAAAGGTCCCAGGGAAAAAGCGCTGGAGACAGCCATGTTGTGGCAGTTTTGCGCTCTCTTTGGGATGCCTTTTGCAGCTGCAGTGTGCCTGGAGCTCAGGGCTTCCTGCTTTAAAAAACCCTAACCCTAGGCTCAACCCTAACCCTACCCCTAGGCAGGTAATCAGGCTAGGCTTAGGGAAGGTCCCAAGGAAAAAGGGGTGGAGACAGCCATGTTGTGGCAGTTTTGCGCTCTCTTTGGGATGCCTTTTGCAGCTGCAGTGTGCCTGGAGCTCGGGGTATCCTGCTTTAAAAAAACCCTCTCCATAGGCTCAGTAATAACCATTTCCATAGTCAGGTAAATCAGGTTAGGTTTAGGGAAAGTCCCAAGGAAAAAGGGGTGGAGACAGCCATGTTGTGGCAGTTTTGCGCTCTCTTTGGGATGCCTTTTGCAGCTGCAGTGTGCCTGGAGCTCAGGGCTTCCTGCTTTAAAAAACCCTAACCCTAGGCTCAACCCTAACCCTAACCCTAGGCAGGTATATCAGCCTAGGGTTAGGGAAGGTCCCAAGGAAAAAGCAGTGGAGACAGCCATGTTGTGGCAGTTTTGCGCTCTCTTTGGGATGCCTTTTGCAGCTGCAGTGTGCCTGGAGCTCAGGGCTTCCTGGTTGAAAAAAACCCTAACCCTAGCCTCAACCCTAACCCTAACCCTAGGCAGGTATATCAGCCTAAGGTTAGGGAAGGTCCCAAGGAAAAAGGGGTGGAGACAGCCATGTTGTGGCAGTTTTGCGCTCTCTTTGGGATGCCTTTTGCAGCTGCAGTGTGCCTGGAGCTCAGGGCTTCCTGGTTTAAAAAACCCTAACCCTAGCCTCAACCCTAACCCTAACCCTAGACAGGTATATCAGCCTAGGGTTAGGGAAGGTCCCAAGGAAGAAGGGGTGGAGACAGCCATGTTGTGGTTGTTTTCGCCCTCTTTGGGATGCCTTTTGCAGCTGCAGTGTGCCTGGAGCTCAGGGCTTCCTGGTTTAAGAAACCCTAACGCTAGCCTCAGTAATAACCTTTTCCATAGGCAGGTAAATCAGCTAGTCTTAGGAAAGGTCCCAGGGAAAAAGGGCTGGAGACAGCCATGTTGTGGCAGTTTTGCGCTCTCTTTAGGATGCCTTTTGCAGCTGCAGTGTGCCTGGAGCTCAGGGCTTCCTGGTTTAAGAAACCCTAACCCTAGGCTCAACCCTAACCCTAACCCTAGGCAGGTAAATCAGCCTAGGGTTAGGGAAGGTCCCAAGGAAAAAGGGGTGGAGACAGCCATCTTGTGGCAGTTCTGCACTTTTCCTGGGGTGCCTTTTGCAGCTGCAGTGTGCCTGGAGCTCAGGGCTTCCTGGTTTATAAATCCCTAACCTTAGGCCCAGTAATAACCTTTTCCATAGGCAAGTAAATAAGGCTAGGCTTAGGGAAGGTCCCAAGGAAAAAGGGGTGGAGACAGCCATGTTGTGGCAGTTTTGCGCTCTCTTTGGGATGCCTTTTGCAGCTGCAGTGTGCCTGGAGCTCATGGCTTCCTGGTTTAAGAAACCATAACCCTAGGCTCTGTAATAACCTTTTCCATAGGCAGGTAAATCATCCGAGGATTAGGGATGGTCCCAAGGAAGAAGGGCTGGAGACAGCCATGTTGTGGCAGTTTTGCGCTCTCTTTGGGATGCCTTTTGCAGCTGCAGTGTGCCTGGAGCTCAGGGCTTCCTGGTTTATAAATCCCTAACCCTAGGCTCAGTAATAACCTTTTCCATAGGCAAGTAAAACACCTAGGGTTAAGTAAGGTCCCAAGGAAAAAGGGGTGGAGACAGCCATGTTGTGGCAGTTTTGCGCTCTCTTTGGGATGCCTTTTGCAGCTGCAGTGTGCCTGGATCTCAGGGCTTCCTGCTTTAAAAAACCCTAACCCTAGGCTCAGTAATAACCTTTTCCATAGGAAAGTAAATCAGCCTAGGGTTAGGGAATGTCCCAAGGAAAAAGGGGTGGAGACAGCCATGTTGTGGCAGTTTTGCGCTCTCTTTGGGATGCCTTTTGCAGCTGCAGTGTGCCTGGAGCTCAGGGCTTCCTGGTTTGAGAAACCCTAACCCTAGGCTCAACCCTAACCCTAACCCTACCCAGGTATATCAGTATAGGTTTAGGGAAGGTCCCAAGGAAAAAGGGCTGGAGACAGCCATGTTGTGGTTGGTTTCGCCCTCTTTGGGATGCCTTTTGCAGCTGCAGTGTGCCTGGACTTCAGGGCTTCCTGGTTGAAAAACCCCTAACCCTAGGCCCAGTAATAACCTTTTCCATAGGCAAATAAATCAGCCTAGGGTTAGGGAAGGTCCAAGGAAAACGGGATCGAGACGGCAATGTTCTGGCAGTTCTGCACTTTCCTTGGGGTGCCTTTTGCAGCTGCAGTGTGCCTGGAGCTCAGGGCTTCCTAGTTTAAGAAACCTTAACCCGAGGCTCTGTAATAACCTTTCCCATAGGCAAGTAAATAAGCTAGGGTTAAGTAAGGTCCGAAGGCAAAATCAGTGGAGACAGCCATGTTGTGGCAGTTTTGCGCTCTCTTTGGGATGCCTTTTGCAGCTGCAGTGTGCCTGGAGCTCAGGGCTTCCTGGTTTAAGAAAACCTAACCCTAGGCTCTGTAATAACCTTTTCCATAGGCAGGTAAATCAGCTAGTCTTAGGAAAGGTCCCAGGGAAAAAGCGCTGGAGACAGCCATGTTGTGGCAGTTTTGCGCTCTCTTTGGGATGCCTTTTGCAGCTGCAGTGTGCCTGGAGCTCAGGGCTTCCTGGTTTAAAAAACCCTAACCCTAGGCTCAACCCTAACCCTACCCCTAGGCAGGTAATCAGGCTAGGGTTAGGGAATGTCCCAAGGAAAAAGGGGTGGAGACAGCCATGTTGTGGCAGTTTTGCGCTCTCTTTGGGATGCCTTTTGCAGCTGCAGTGTGCCTGGAGCTCGGGGTATCCTGCTTTAAAAAAACCCTCTCCATAGGCTCAGTAATAACCATTTCCATAGTCAGGTAAATCAGGTTAGGTTTAGGGAAAGTCCCAAGGAAAAAGGGGTGGAGACAGCCATGTTGTGGCAGTTTTGCGCTCTCTTTGGGATGCCTTTTGCAGCTGCAGTGTGCCTGGAGCTCAGGGCTTCCTGCTTTAAAAAACCCTAACCCTAGGCTCAACCCTAACCCTAACCCTAGGCAGGTATATCAGCCTAGGGTTAGGGAAGGTCCCAAGGAAAAAGCAGTGGAGACAGCCATGTTGTGGCAGTTTTGCGCTCTCTTTGGGATGCCTTTTGCAGCTGCAGTGTGCCTGGAGCTCAGGGCTTCCTGGTTGAAAAAAACCCTAACCCTAGCCTCAACCCTAACCCTAACCCTAGGCAGGTATATCAGCCTAAGGTTAGGGAAGGTCCCAAGGAAAAAGGGGTGGAGACAGCCATGTTGTGGCAGTTTTGCGCTCTCTTTGGGATGCCTTTTGCAGCTGCAGTGTGCCTGGAGCTCAGGGCTTCCTGGTTTAAAAAACCCTAACCCTAGCCTCAACCCTAACCCTAACCCTAGACAGGTATATCAGCCTAGGGTTAGGGAAGGTCCCAAGGAAGAAGGGGTGGAGACAGCCATGTTGTGGTTGTTTTCGCCCTCTTTGGGATGCCTTTTGCAGCTGCAGTGTGCCTGGAGCTCAGGGCTTCCTGGTTTAAGAAACCCTAACGCTAGCCTCAGTAATAACCTTTTCCATAGGCAGGTAAATCAGCTAGTCTTAGGAAAGGTCCCAGGGAAAAAGGGCTGGAGACAGCCATGTTGTGGCAGTTTTGCGCTCTCTTTAGGATGCCTTTTGCAGCTGCAGTGTGCCTGGAGCTCAGGGCTTCCTGGTTTAAGAAACCCTAACCCTAGGCTCAACCCTAACCCTAACCCTAGGCAGGTAAATCAGCCTAGGGTTAGGGAAGGTCCCAAGGAAAAAGGGGTGGAGACAGCCATCTTGTGGCAGTTCTGCACTTTTCCTGGGGTGCCTTTTGCAGCTGCAGTGTGCCTGGAGCTCAGGGCTTCCTGGTTTATAAATCCCTAACCTTAGGCCCAGTAATAACCTTTTCCATAGGCAAGTAAATAAGGCTAGGCTTAGGGAAGGTCCCAAGGAAAAAGGGGTGGAGACAGCCATGTTGTGGCAGTTTTGCGCTCTCTTTGGGATGCCTTTTGCAGCTGCAGTGTGCCTGGAGCTCATGGCTTCCTGGTTTAAGAAACCATAACCCTAGGCTCTGTAATAACCTTTTCCATAGGCAGGTAAATCATCCGAGGATTAGGGATGGTCCCAAGGAAGAAGGGCTGGAGACAGCCATGTTGTGGCAGTTTTGCGCTCTCTTTGGGATGCCTTTTGCAGCTGCAGTGTGCCTGGAGCTCAGGGCTTCCTGGTTTATAAATCCCTAACCCTAGGCTCAGTAATAACCTTTTCCATAGGCAAGTAAAACACCTAGGGTTAAGTAAGGTCCCAAGGAAAAAGGGGTGGAGACAGCCATGTTGTGGCAGTTTTGCGCTCTCTTTGGGATGCCTTTTGCAGCTGCAGTGTGCCTGGATCTCAGGGCTTCCTGCTTTAAAAAACCCTAACCCTAGGCTCAGTAATAACCTTTTCCATAGGAAAGTAAATCAGCCTAGGGTTAGGGAATGTCCCAAGGAAAAAGGGGTGGAGACAGCCATGTTGTGGCAGTTTTGCGCTCTCTTTGGGATGCCTTTTGCAGCTGCAGTGTGCCTGGAGCTCAGGGCTTCCTGGTTTGAGAAACCCTAACCATAGGCTCAACCCTAACCCTAACCCTACCCAGGTATATCAGTATAGGTTTAGGGAAGGTCCCAAGGAAAAAGGGCTGGAGACAGCCATGTTGTGGTTGGTTTCGCCCTCTTTGGGATGCCTTTTGCAGCTGCAGTGTGCCTGGACTTCAGGGCTTCCTGGTTGAAAAACCCCTAACCCTAGGCCCAGTAATAACCTTTTCCATAGGCAAATAAATCAGCCTAGGGTTAGGGAAGGTCCAAGGAAAACGGGATCGAGACGGCAATGTTGTGGCAGTTCTGCACTTTCCTTGGGGTGCCTTTTGCAGCTGCAGTGTGCCTGGAGCTCAGGGCTTCCTAGTTTAAGAAACCTTAACCCGAGGCTCTGTAATAACCTTTCCCATAGGCAAGTAAATAAGCTAGGGTTAAGTAAGGTCCGAAGGCAAAATCAGTGGAGACAGCCATGTTGTGGCAGTTTTGCGCTCTCTTTGGGATGCCTTTTGCAGCTGCAGTGTGCCTGGATCTCAGGGCTTCCTGGTTTAAGAAACCCTAACCCTAGGCTCAGTAACAACCTTTTCCATCGGCAGGTAAATCACCTAGGGTTAAGTAAGGTCCCAAGGAAAAAGGGGTGGAGACAGCCATGTTGTGGCAGTTTTGCGCTCTCTTTGGGATGCCTTTTGCAGCTGCAGTATGCCTGGAGCTCAGGGCTTCCTGGTTTAAAAACCCTAACCCTAGGCTCAACCCTAACCCTAAACCTAGGCAGGTAAATCAGCCTAGGGTTAGGGAATGTCCCAAGGAGAAAGGGTTGGAGAAAGCCATGTTGTGGCAGTTTTGGGCTCTCTTTAGGATGCCTTTGGCAGCTGCAGTGTGCCTGGAGCTCAGGGCTTCCTGGTTTGAGAAACCCTAACCCTAGGCTCAACCCTAACCCTAACCCTAGGCAGGTAAATCAGCCTAGGGTTAGGGAAGGTCCCAAGGAAAAAGGGGTGGAGACAGCCATGTTGTGGCAGTTTTGCGCTCTCTTTGGGATGCCTTTTGCAGCTGCAGTGTGCCTGGAGCTCAGGGCTCCCTGGTTTGAGAAACCCTAACCCTAGGCTCAACCCTAACCCTAACCCTAGGCAGGTAAATCAGGCTAGGGTTAGGGAAGGTCCCAAGGAAGAAGGGGTGGAGACAGCCATGTTGTGGCAGTTTTGCGCTCTCTTTAGGATGCCTTTTGCAGCTGCAGTGTGCCTGGAGCTCGGGGTATCCTGGTTTAAAAAAACCCTCTGCATAGGCTCAGTAATAACCATTTCCATAGGCAAGTAAATCAGGCTAGGGTTAGGGAAGGTCCCAAGCAAAAAGGGGTTGAGACAGCCATGTTGTGGCAGTTTTGCGCTCTCTTTGGGATGCCTTTTGCAGCTGCAGTGTGCCTGGAGCTCAGGGCTTCCTGGTTTGAGAAACCCTAACCCCAGGCTCAACCCTAACCCTAACCCTAGGCAGGTATATCAGCCTAGGGTTAGGGAAGGTCCCAAGGAAGAAGGGGTGGAGACAGCCATGTTGTGGCAGTTTTGCGCTCTCTTTGGGATGCCTTTTGCAGCTGCAGTGTGCCTGGAGCTCAGGGCTTCCTGGTTTAAGAAACCCTAACCCTAGCCTCAGTAATAACCTTTTCCATAGGCAGGTAAATCAGCCGAGGATTAGGGATGGTCCCAAGGAAGAAGGGCTGGAGACAGCCATGTTGTGGCAGTTTTGCGCTCTGTTTGGGATGCCTTTTGGAGCTGCAGTGTGCCTGGAGCTCAGGGCTTCCTGGTTTAAGAAACCCTTACCCTAGGCTCAAACCTAATCCTAACCCTAGGCAGGTAAATCAGCCTAGGGTTAGGGAATGTCCCAAGGAAAAAGGGGTGGAGACAGCCATGTTGTGGCAGTTTTGCGCTCTCTTTGGGATGCCTTTTGCAGCTGCAGTGTGCCTGGAGCTCAGGGCTTCCTGGTTTAAGAAACCCTAACCCTAGGCTCTGTAATAACCTTTTCCATAGGCAGGTAAATCAGGCTAGGGTTAGGGAAGGTCCCAAGGAAAAAGGGGTGGAGACAGCCATGTTGTGGCAGTTTTGCGCTCTCTTTGGGATGCCTTTTGCAGCTGCAGTGTGCCTGGAGCTCAGGGCTTCCTGGTTTAATAAACCCTAACCCTAGGCTCAACCCTAACCCTAACCTCAGGCAGGTAAATCAGCCTAGGGTTAGGGAAGGTCCCAAGGAAAAAGGGGTGGAGACAGCCATGTTGTGGCAGTTTTGCGCTCTCTTTGGGATGCCTTTTGCAGCTGCAGTGTGCCTGGAGCTCAGGGCTTCCTGGTTTAAAAAACCCTAACCCTAGGCTCAACCCTAACCCTAACCTAAGGCAGGTAAATCAGCCTAGGGTTAGGGACGGTCCCAAGGAAAAAGGGGTGGAGACAGCAATGTTGTGGCAGTTTGGCGCTCTCTTTGGGATGCCTTTTGCAGCTGCAGTGTGCCTGGAGCTCAGGGCTTCCTGGTTTAAGAAACCCTATCCCTAGGCTCAACCCTAACCCTAACCTTAGGCAGGTAAATCAGCCTAGGGTTAGGGAAGGTCCCAAGGAAAAAGGGCTGGAGACAGCCATGTTGTGGCAGTTTTGTGCTCTCTTTAGGGTGCCTTTTGCAGCTGCAGTGTGCCTGGAGCTCAGGGCTTCCTGGTTTAAGAAACCCTAACCCTAGGCTCAACTGTAAACTTTTCCATCGGCAGGTAAATCAGGCTAGGGTTAGGGAAGATCCCATGGAATAAAGGGTGGACACAGCCATGTTGTGGCAGTTTTGCACTGTCTTTGGGATGCCTTTTACAGCTGCAGTGTGCCTGGAACTCAGGGCTTCCTGCTTTAAAAAACCCTAACCCTAGCCTCAGTAATAAGCTTTTCCATAGGCAGGTAAATCAGCCTAGGGTTAGGGATGGTCCCAAGGAATAAGGAATGGAGACGGCAACGTTGTGGCAGTTCTGCACTTTCCTTGGGGTGCCTTTCGCAGCTGCAGTGTGCCTGGAGCTCAGGGCTTCCTGGTTTAAGATACCCTAACCCTAGGCTCTGTAATAACCTATTCCATAGGCAGGTAAATCAGCCTAGGGTTAGGGAAGGTCCCAAGGAAAAAGGAGTGGAGACAGCCATGTTGTGGCAGTTTTGCGCTCTCTTTGGGATGCCTTTTGCAGCTGCAGTGTGCCTGGATCTCAGGGCTTCCTGGTTTAAGAAACCCTAACCCTAGGCTCAATCGTAACCCTAACCCTAGGCAGGTATATCAGCCTAGGGTTAGGGAAGGTCCCAACGAAAAAGGGGTGGAGACAGCCATGTTGTGGTTGTTTTCGCCCTCTTTGGGATGCCTTTTGCAGCTGCAGTGTGCCTGGAGCTCAGGGCTTCCTGGTTTAAGAAAACCTAACCCTAGGCTCTGTAATAACCTTTTCCATAGGCAGGTAAATCAGCTAGTCTTAGGAAAGGTCCCAGGAAAAAAGCGCTGGAGACAGCCATGTTGTGGCAGTTTTGCGCTCTCTTTGGGATGCCTTTTGCAGCTGCAGTGTGCCTGGAGCTCAGGGCTTCCTGGTTTAAAAAACCCTAACCCTAGGCTCAACCCTAACCCTACCCCTAGGCAGGTAATCAGGCTAGGGTTAGGGAATGTCCCAAGGAAAAAGGGTTGGAGAAAGCCATGTTGTGGCAGTTTTGCGCTCTCTTTGGGATGCCTTTTGCAGCTGCAGTGTGCCTGGAGCTCGGGGTATCCTGCTTTAAAAAAACCCTCTCCATAGGCTCAGTAATAACCATTTCCATAGGCAGGTAAATCAGGTTAGGTTTAGGGAAAGTCCCAAGGAAAAAGGGGTGGAGACAGCCATGTTGTGGCAGTTTTGCGCTCTCTTTGGGATGCCTTTTGCAGCTGCAGTGTGCCTGGAGCTCAGGGCTTCCTGCTTTAAAAAACCCTAACCCTAGGCTCAACCCTAACCCTAACCCTAGGCAGGTATATCAGCCTAGGGTTAGGGAAGGTCCCAAGGAAAAAGGGGTGGAGACAGCCATGTTGTGGCAGTTTTGCGCTCTCTTTGGGATGCCTTTTGCAGCTGCAGTGTGCCTGGAGCTCAGGGCTTCCTGGTTGAAAAAAACCCTAACCCTAGGCTCAACCCTAACCCTAACCCTAGGCAGGTATATCAGCCTAAGGTTAGGGAAGGTCCCAAGGAAAAAGGGGTGGAGACAGCCATGTTGTGGCAGTTTTGCGCTCTCTTTGGGATGCCTTTTGCAGCTGCAGTGTGCCTGGAGCTCAGGGCTTCCTGGTTTAAAAAACCCTAACCCTAGCCTCAACCCTAACCCTAACCCTAGGCAGGTATATCAGCCTAGGGTTAGGGAAGGTCCCAAGGAAGAAGGGGTGGAGACAGCCATGTTGTGGTTGTTTTCGCCCTCTTTGGGATGCCTTTTGCAGCTGCAGTGTGCCTGGAGCTCAGGGCTTCCTGGTTTAAGAAACCCTAACCCTAGCCTCAGTAATAACCTTTTCCATAGGCAGGTAAATCAGCTAGTCTTAGGAAAGGTCCCAGGGAAAAAGGGCTGGAGACAGCCATGTTGTGGCAGTTTTGCGCTCTCTTTAGGATGCCTTTTGCAGCTGCAGTGTGCCTGGAGCTCAGGGCTTCCTGGTTTAAGAAACCCTAACCCTAGGCTCAACCCTAACCCTAACCCTAGGCAGGTAAATCAGCCTAGGGTTAGGGAAGGTCCCAAGGAAAAAGGGGTGGAGACAGCCATCTTGTGGCAGTTCTGCACTTTTCCTGGGGTGCCTTTTGCAGCTGCAGTGTGCCTGGAGCTCAGGGCTTCCTGGTTTATAAATCCCTAACCTTAGGCCCAGTAATAACCTTTTCCATAGGCAAGTAAATAAGGCTAGGCTTAGGGAAGGTCCCAAGGAAAAAGGGGTGGAGACAGCCATGTTGTGGCAGTTTTGCGCTCTCTTTGGGATGCCTTTTGCAGCTGCAGTGTGCCTGGAGCTCAGGGCTTCCTGGTTTAAGAAACCATAACCCTAGGCTCTGTAATAACCTTTTCCATAGGCAGGTAAATCATCCGAGGATTAGGGATGGTCCCAAGGAAGAAGGGCTGGAGACAGCCATGTTGTGGCAGTTTTGCGCTCTCTTTGGGATGCCTTTTGCAGCTGCAGTGTGCCTGGAGCTCAGGGCTTCCTGGTTTATAAATCCCTAACCCTAGGCTCAGTAATAACCTTTTCCATAGGCAAGTAAAACACCTAGGGTTAAGTAAGGTCCCAAGGAAAAAGGGGTGGAGACAGCCATGTTGTGGCAGTTTTGCGCTCTCTTTGGGATGCCTTTTGCAGCTGCAGTGTGCCTGGAGCTCAGGGCTTCCTGGTTTGAGAAACCCTAACCCTAGGCTCAACCCTAACCCTAACCCTACCCAGGTATATCAGCCTAGGTTTAGGGAAGGTCCCAAGGAAGAAGGGGTGGAGACAGCCATGTTGTGGTTGTTTTCGCCCTCTTTGGGATGCCTTTTGCAGCTGCAGTGTGCCTGGAGCTCAGGGCTTCCTGGTTTAAGAAACCCTAACCCTAGCCTCAGTAATAACCTTTTCCATAGGCAGGTAAATCAGCTAGTCTTAGGAAAGGTCCCAGGGAAAAAGGGCTGGAGACAGCCATGTTGTGGCAGTTTTGCGCTCTCTTTAGGATGCCTTTTGCAGCTGCAGTGTGCCTGGAGCTCAGGGCTTCCTGGTTTAAGAAACCCTAACCCTAGGCTCAACCCTAACCCTAACCCTAGGCAGGTAAATCAGCCTAGGGTTAGGGAAGGTCCCAAGGAAAAAGGGGTGGAGACAGCCATCTTGTGGCAGTTCTGCACTTTTCCTGGGGTGCCTTTTGCAGCTGCAGTGTGCCTGGAGCTCAGGGCTTCCTGGTTTATAAATCCCTAACCTTAGGCCCAGTAATAACCTTTTCCATAGGCAAGTAAATAAGGCTAGGCTTAGGGAAGGTCCCAAGGAAAAAGGGGTGGAGACAGCCATGTTGTGGCAGTTTTGCGCTCTCTTTGGGATGCCTTTTGCAGCTGCAGTGTGCCTGGAGCTCAGGGCTTCCTGGTTTAAGAAACCATAACCCTAGGCTCTGTAATAACCTTTTCCATAGGCAGGTAAATCATCCGAGGATTAGGGATGGTCCCAAGGAAGAAGGGCTGGAGACAGCCATGTTGTGGCAGTTTTGCGCTCTCTTTGGGATGCCTTTTGCAGCTGCAGTGTGCCTGGAGCTCAGGGCTTCCTGGTTTATAAATCCCTAACCCTAGGCTCAGTAATAACCTTTTCCATAGGCAAGTAAAACACCTAGGGTTAAGTAAGGTCCCAAGGAAAAAGGGGTGGAGACAGCCATGTTGTGGCAGTTTTGCGCTCTCTTTGGGATGCCTTTTGCAGCTGCAGTGTGCCTGGAGCTCAGGGCTTCCTGGTTTGAGAAACCCTAACCCTAGGCTCAACCCTAACCCTAACCCTACCCAGGTATATCAGCCTAGGTTTAGGGAAGGTCCCAAGGAAGAAGGGCTGGAGACAGCCATGTTGTGGTTGGTTTCGCCCTCTTTGGGATGCCTTTTGCAGCTGCAGTGTGCCTGGAGCTCAGGGCTCCCTGGTTTAAGAAACCCTAACCCTAGGCTCAACCCTAACCCTTACCTTAGGCAGGTAAATCAGCCGAGGGTTAGGGAAGGTCCCAAGGAAAAAGGGGTGGAGACAGCCATGTTGTGGCAGTTCTGCACTTTTCGTGCGGTGCCTTTTGCAGCTGCAGTGTGCCTGGAGCTCAGGGCTTCCTGGTTTGAGAAACCCTAACCCTAGGCTCAGTAATAACCTTTTCCATAGGCAAGTAAAACACCTAGGGTTAAGTAAGGTCCCAAGGAAGAAGGGGTGGAGACAGCCATGTCGTGGCAGTTTTGCGCTCTCTTTGGGATGCCTTTTGCAGGTGCAGTGTGCCTGGAGCTCAGGGCTTCCTGGTTTAAAAAACCCTAACCCTAGGCCCATTAATAACCTTTTCCATAGGCAAGCAAATCAGGCTAGGGTTAGGGAAGGTCCCAAGGAAAAAGGGGTGCAGACAGCGATGTTGTGGCAGTTTTGCGCTGTCTTTGGGATGCCTTTTGCAGGTGCAGTGTGCCTGGAGCTCAGGGCTTCCTGGTTGAAAAACCCCTAACCCTAGGCCCAGTAATAACCTTTTCCATAGGCAAATAAATCAGCCTAGGGTTAGGGAAGGTCCAAGGACAACGGGATCGAGACGGCAATGTTGTGGCAGTTCTGCACTTTCCTTGGGGTGCCTTTTGCAGCTGCAGTGTGCCTGGAGCTCAGGGCTTCCTGGTTTAAGAAACCCGACCCCTAGGCTCTGTAATAACCTTTTCCATAGGCAGGTAAATCAGCCTAGGATTAAGTAAGCTCCCAAGGAAAAAGGGGTGGAGACAGCAATGTTGTGGAAGTTCTGGACTTTCGTTGGGGTGCCTTTAGCAGCTGCAGTGTGCCTGGAGCTCAGGGCTTCCTGCTTTAAAAACCCTAACGCTAGGCTCTGTAATAAGCTTTTCCAAAGGCAAATACATCAGCCTAGTGTTAGGGAAGGTCCAAGGAAAACGGGATGGAGATGGCAATGTTGTGGCAGTTCTGCACTTTCCTTGGGGTGCCTTACGCAGCTGCAGTGTGCCTGGAGCTCAGGGCTTCCTGGTTTAAGATACCCTAACCCTAGGCTCTGTAATAACCTATTCCATAGGCAGGTAAATCAGCCTAGGGTTAGGGAAGGTCCCAAGGAAAAAGGGGTGGAGACAGCCATGTTTTGGCAGTTTTGCGCTCTCTTTGGGATGCCTTTTGCAGCTGCAGTGTGCCTGGAGCTCAGGGCTTCCTGGTTTAAAAAACCCTAACCCTAGGCTCAGTAACAACCTTTTCCATAGGCAGGTAAATCACCTAGGGTTAGGGAAGGTCCCAAGGAAAAACGGGTGGAGACAGCCATGTTGTGGCAGTTTTGCGCTCTCTTTGGGATGCCTTTTGCAGCTGCAGTATGCCTGGAGCTCAGGGCTTCCTGGTTTAAAAACCCTAACCCTAGGCTCAACCCTAACCCTAAACCTAGGCAGGTAAATCAGCCTAGGGTTAGGGAATGTCCCAAGGAAAAAGGGGTGGAGAAAGCCATGTTGTGGCAGTTTTGCGCTCTCTTTAGGATGCCTTTTGCAGCTGCAGTGTGCCTGGAGCTCAGGGCTTCCTGGTTTGAGAAACCCTAACCCTAGGCTCAACCCTAACCCTAACCCTAGGCAGGTAAATCAGCCTAGGGTTAGGGAAGGTCCCAAGGAAAAAGGGGTGGAGACAGCCATGTTGTGGTTGTTTTCGCCCTCTTTGGGATGCCTTTTGCAGCTGCAGTGTGCCTGGAGCTCAGGGCTTCCTGGTTTAAGAAACCATAACCTTAGGCTCTGTAATAACCTTTTCCATAGGCAGGTAAATCATCCGAGGATTAGGGATGGTCCCAAGGAAGAAGGGCTGGAGACAGCCATGTTGTGGCAGTTTTGCGCTCTCTTTGGGATGCCTTTTGGAGCTGCAGTGTGCCTGGAGCTCAGGGATTCCTGGTTTAAAAAACCCTAACCCTAGGCTCAACCCTAACCCTAACCCTACCCAGGTATATCAGTATAGGTTTAGGGAAGGTCCCAAGGAAAAAGGGGTGGAGACAGCCATGTTGTGGCACTTCTGCACTTTTCTTGGGGTGCCTTTTGCAGCTGCAGTGTGCCTGGAGCTCAGGGCTTCCTGGTTTAAAAAACCCTAACCCTAGGCTCAACCCTAACCCTAACCCTAGGCAGGTATATCAGCCTAGGGTTAGGGAAGGTCCCAAGGAAAAAGGGGTGGAGACAGCCATGTTGTGGCAGTTTTGCGCTCCCTTTGGGATGCCTTTTGCAGCTGCAGTGTGCCTGGAGCTCAGGGCTTCCTGGTTTAAGAAACCCTAACCCTAGGCTCAGTAACAACCTTTTCCATAGGCAGGTAAATCACCTAGGTTTAGGGAAGGTCCCAAGGAAAAACGGGGGGAGACAGCCATGTTGTGGCAGTTTTGCGCTCTCTTTGGGATGCCTTTTGCAGCTGCAGTGTGCCAGGAACTCAGGGCTTCCTGCTTTAAAAAACCCTAACCCTAGCCTCAGTAATAACCTTTTCCATAGGCAGGTAAATCAGCCTAGGGTTAGGGAAGGTCCCAAGGAATAAGGAATGGAGACGGCAACGTTGTGGCAGTTCTGCACTTTCCTTGGGGTGCCTTTCGCAGCTGCAGTGTGCCTGGAGCTCAGGGCTTCCTGGTTTAAGATACCCTAACCCTAGGCTCTGTAATAACCTATTCCATAGGCAGGTAAATCAGCCTAGGGTTAGGGAAGGTCCCAAGGAAAAAGGAGTGGAGACAGCCATGTTGTGGCAGTTTTGCGCTCTGTTTGGGATGCCTTTTGCAGCTGCAGTGTGCCTGGAGCTCAGGGCTTCCTGGTTTAAGAAAACCTAACCCTAGGCTCTGTAATAACCTTTTCCATAGGCAGGTAAATCAGCTAGTCTTAGGAATGGTCCCAGGGAAAAAGCGCTGGAGACAGCCATGTTGTGGCAGTTTTGCGCTGTCTTTGGGATGCCTTTTGCAGCTGCAGTGTGCCTGGAGCTCAGGGCTTCCTGGTTTAAAAAACCCTAACCCTAGGCTCAACCCTAACCCTAACCCTAGGCAGGTATATCAGCCTAGGGTTAGGGAAGATCCTAAGGAAAAAGGGGTGGAGACAGCCATGTTGTGGCAGTTTTGCGCTCTCTTTGGGATGCCTTTTGCAGCTGCAGTGTGCCTGGAGCTCAGGGCTTCCTGGTTTAAAAAAACCCTAACCCTAGCCTCAACACTAACCCTAACCCTAGGCAGGTATATCAGCCTAGGGTTAGGGAAGGTCCCAAGGAAAAAGGGGTGGAGACAGCCATGTTGTGGCAGTTTTGCGCTCTCTTTGGGATGCCTTTTGCAGCTGCAGTGTGCCTGGAGCTCAGGGCTTCCTGGTTTAAAAAACCCTAACCCTAGCCTCAACCCTAACCCTAACCATAGGCAGGTATATCAGCCTAGGGTTAGGGAAGGTCCCAAGGAAGAAGGGGTGGAGACAGCCATGTTGTGGTTGTTTTCGCCCTCTTTGGGATGCCTTTTGCAGCTGCAGTGTGCCTGGAGCTCAGGGCTTCCTGGTTTAAGAAACCCTAACCCTAGGCTCTGTAATAACCTTTTCCATAGGCAGGTAAATCAGCTAGTCTTAGGAAAGGTCCCAGGGAAAAAGGGCTGGAGACAGCCATGTTGTGGCAGTTTTGCGCTCTCTTTGGGATGCCTTTTGCAGCTGCAGTGTGCCTGGAGCTCAGGGCTTCCTGGTTTAAGAAACCCTAACCCTAGGCTCAACCCTAACCCTAACCCTAGGCAGGTAAATCAGCCTAGGGTTAGGGAAGGTCCCAAGGAAAAAGGGGTGGAGACAGCCATCTTGTGGCAGTTCTGCACTTTTCCTGGGGTGCCTTTTGCAGCTGCAGTGTGCCTGGAGCTCAGGGCTTCCTGGTTTATAAATCCCTAACCTTAGGCCCAGTAATAACCTTTTCCATAGGCAAGTAAATAAGGCTAGGCTTAGGGAAGGTCCCAAGGAAAAAGGGGTGGAGACAGCCATGTTGTGGCAGTTTTGCGCTCTCTTTGGGATGCCTTTTGCAGCTGCAGTGTGCCTGGAGCTCAGGGCTTCCTGGTTTAAGAAACCATAACCCTAGGCTCTGTAATAACCTTTTCCATAGGCAGGTAAATCATCCGACGATTAGGGATGGTCCCAAGGAAGAAGGGCTGGAGACAGCCATGTTGTGGCAGTTTTGCGCTCTCTTTGGGATGCCTTTTGCAGCTGCAGTGTGCCTGGAGCTCAGGGCTTCCTGGTTTATAAATCCCTAACCCTAGGCTCAGTAATAACCTTTTCCATAGGCAAGTAAAACACCTAGGGTTAAGTAAGGTCCCAAGGAAAAAGGGGTGGAGACAGCCATGTTGTGGCAGTTTTGCGCTCTCTTTGGGATGCCTTTTGCAGCTGCAGTGTGCCTGGAGCTCAGGGCTTCCTGGTTTGAGAAACCCTAACCCTAGGCTCAACCCTAACCCTAACCCTACCCAGGTATATCAGCCTAGGTTTAGGGAAGGTCCCAAGGAAGAAGGGCTGGAGACAGCCATGTTGTGGTTGGTTTCGCCCTCTTTGGGATGCCTTTTGCAGCTGCAGTGTGCCTGGAGCTCAGGGCTCCCTGGTTTAAGAAACCCTAACCCTAGGCTCAACCCTAACCCTTACCTTAGGCAGGTAAATCAGCCGAGGGTTAGGGAAGGTCCCAAGGAAAAAGGGGTGGAGACAGCCATGTTGTGGCAGTTCTGCACTTTTCGTGCGGTGCCTTTTGCAGCTGCAGTGTGCCTGGAGCTCAGGGCTTCCTGGTTTGAGAAACCCTAACCCTAGGCTCAGTAATAACCTTTTCCATAGGCAAGTAAAACACCTAGGGTTAAGTAAGGTCCCAAGGAAGAAGGGCTGGAGACAGCCATGTCGTGGCAGTTTTGCGCTCTCTTTGGGATGCCTTTTGCAGGTGCAGTGTGCCTGGAGCTCAGGGCTTCCTGGTTTAAAAAACCCTAACCCTAGGCCCATTAATAACCTTTTCCATAGGCAAGCAAATCAGGCTAGGGTTAGGGAAGGTCCCAAGGAAAAAGGGGTGCAGACAGCGATGTTGTGGCAGTTTTGCGCTGTCTTTGGGATGCCTTTTGCAGGTGCAGTGTGCCTGGAGCTCAGGGCTTCCTGGTTGAAAAACCCCTAACCCTAGGCCCAGTAATAACCTTTTCCATAGGCAAATAAATCAGCCTAGGGTTAGGGAAGGTCCAAGGACAACGGGATCGAGACGGCAATGTTGTGGCAGTTCTGCACTTTCCTTGGGGTGCCTTTTGCAGCTGCAGTGTGCCTGGAGCTCAGGGCTTCCTGGTTTAAGAAACCCGACCCCTAGGCTCTGTAATAACCTTTTCCATAGGCAGGTAAATCAGCCTAGGATTAAGTAAGCTCCCAAGGAAAAAGGGGTGGAGACAGCAATGTTGTGGAAGTTCTGGACTTTCGTTGGGGTGCCTTTAGCAGCTGCAGTGTGCCTGGAGCTCAGGGCTTCCTGCTTTAAAAACCCTAACGCTAGGCTCTGTAATAAGCTTTTCCAAAGGCAAATACATCAGCCTAGTGTTAGGGAAGGTCCAAGGAAAACGGGATGGAGATGGCAATGTTGTGGCAGTTCTGCACTTTCCTTGGGGTGCCTTACGCAGCTGCAGTGTGCCTGGAGCTCAGGGCTTCCTGGTTTAAAAAACCCTAACCCTAGGCTCAGTAACAACCTTTTCCATAGGCAGGTAAATCACCTAGGGTTAGGGAAGGTCCCAAGGAAAAACGGGGGGAGACAGCCATGTTGTGGCAGTTTTGCGCTCTCTTTGGGATGCCTTTTGCAGCTGCAGTATGCCTGGAGCTCAGGGCTTCCTGGTTTAAAAACCCTAACCCTAGGCTCAACCCTAACCCTAAACCTAGGCAGGTAAATCAGCCTAGGGTTAGGGAATGTCCCAAGGAAAAAGGGGTGGAGAAAGCCATGTTGTGGCAGTTTTGCGCTCTCTTTAGGATGCCTTTTGCAGCTGCAGTGTGCCTGGAGCTCAGGGCTTCCTGGTTTGAGAAACCCTAACCCTAGGCTCAACCCTAACCCTAACCCTAGGCAGGTAAATCAGCCTAGGGTTAGGGAAGGTCCCAAGGAAAAAGGGGTGGAGACAGCCATGTTGTGGTTGTTTTCGCCCTCTTTGGGATGCCTTTTGCAGCTGCAGTGTGCCTGGAGCTCAGGGCTTCCTGGTTTAAGAAACCATAACCTTAGGCTCTGTAATAACCTTTTCCATAGGCAGGTAAATCATCCGAGGATTAGGGATGGTCCCAAGGAAGAAGGGCTGGAGACAGCCATGTTGTGGCAGTTTTGCGCTCTCTTTGGGATGCCTTTTGCAGCTGCAGTGTGCCTGGAGCTCAGGGATTCCTGGTTTAAAAAACCCTAACCCTAGGCTCAACCCTAACCCTAACCCTACCCAGGTATATCAGTATAGGTTTAGGGAAGGTCCCAAGGAAAAAGGGGTGGAGACAGCCATGTTGTGGCACTTCTGCACTTTTCTTGGGGTGCCTTTTGCAGCTGCAGTGTGCCTGGAGCTCAGGGCTTCCTGGTTTAAAAAACCCTAACCCTAGGCTCAACCCTAACCCTAACCCTAGGCAGGTATATCAGCCTAGGGTTAGGGAAGGTCCCAAGGAAAAAGGGGTGGAGACAGCCATGTTGTGGCAGTTTTGCGCTCCCTTTGGGATGCCTTTTGCAGCTGCAGTGTGCCTGGAGCTCAGGGCTTCCTGGTTTAAGAAACCCTAACCCTAGGCTCAGTAACAACCTTTTCCATAGGCAGGTAAATCACCTAGGTTTAGGGAAGGTCCCAAGGAAAAACGGGGGGAGACAGCCATGTTGTGGCAGTTTTGCGCTCTCTTTGGGATGCCTTTTGCAGCTGCAGTGTGCCAGGAACTCAGGGCTTCCTGCTTTAAAAAACCCTAACCCTAGCCTCAGTAATAACCTTTTCCATAGGCAGGTAAATCAGCCTAGGGTTAGGGAAGGTCCCAAGGAATAAGGAATGGAGACGGCAACGTTGTGGCAGTTCTGCACTTTCCTTGGGGTGCCTTTCGCAGCTGCAGTGTGCCTGGAGCTCAGGGCTTCCTGGTTTAAGATACCCTAACCCTAGGCTCTGTAATAACCTATTCCATAGGCAGGTAAATCAGCCTAGGGTTAGGGAAGGTCCCAAGGAAAAAGGAGTGGAGACAGCCATGTTGTGGCAGTTTTGCGCTCTCTTTGGGATGCCTTTTGCAGCTGCAGTGTGCCTGGAGCTCAGGGCTTCCTGGTTTAAGAAAACCTAACCCTAGGCTCTGTAATAACCTTTTCCATAGGCAGGTAAATCAGCTAGTCTTAGGAAAGGTCCCAGGGAAAAAGCGCTGGAGACAGCCATGTTGTGGCAGTTTTGCGCTGTCTTTGGGATGCCTTTTGCAGCTGCAGTGTGCCTGGAGCTCAGGGCTTCCTGGTTTAAAAAACCCTAACCCTAGGCTCAACCCTAACCCTAACCCTAGGCAGGTATATCAGCCTAGGGTTAGGGAAGATCCTAAGGAAAAAGGGGTGGAGACAGCCATGTTGTGGCAGTTTTGCGCTCTCTTTGGGATGCCTTTTGCAGCTGCAGTGTGCCTGGAGCTCAGGGCTTCCTGGTTTAAAAAAACCCTAACCCTAGCCTCAACACTAACCCTAACCCTAGGCAGGTATATCAGCCTAGGGTTAGGGAAGGTCCCAAGGAAAAAGGGGTGGAGACAGCCATGTTGTGGCAGTTTTGCGCTCTCTTTGGGATGCCTTTTGCAGCTGCAGTGTGCCTGGAGCTCAGGGCTTCCTGGTTTAAAAAACCCTAACCCTAGCCTCAACCCTAACCCTAACCATAGGCAGGTATATCAGCCTAGGGTTAGGGAAGGTCCCAAGGAAGAAGGGGTGGAGACAGCCATGTTGTGGTTGTTTTCGCCCTCTTTGGGATGCCTTTTGCAGCTGCAGTGTGCCTGGAGCTCAGGGCTTCCTGGTTTAAGAAACCCTAACCCTAGGCTCTGTAATAACCTTTTCCATAGGCAGGTAAATCAGCTAGTCTTAGGAAAGGTCCCAGGGAAAAAGGGCTGGAGACAGCCATGTTGTGGCAGTTTTGCCCTCTCTTTGGGATGCCTTTTGCAGCTGCAGTGTGCCTGGAGCTCAGGGCTTCCTGGTTTAAGAAACCCTAACCCTAGGCTCAACCCTAACCCTAACCCTAGGCAGGTAAATCAGCCTAGGGTTAGGGAAGGTCCCAAGGAAAAAGGGGTGGAGACAGCCATGTTGTGGCAGTTCTGCACTTTTCTTGGGGTGCCTTTTGCAGCTGCAGTGTGCCTGGAGCTCAGGACTTCCTGGTTTATAAATCCCTAACCGTAGGCCCAGTAATAACCTTTTCCATAGGCAAGTAAATAAGGCTAGGCTTAGGGAAGGTCCCAAGGAAAAAGGGGTGGAGACAGCCATGTTGTGGCAGTTTTGCGCTCTCTTTGGGATGCCTTTTGCAGCTGCAGTGTGCCTGGAACTCAGGGCTTCCTGGTTTAAGAAACCATAACCCTAGGCTCTGTAATAACCTTTTCCATAGGCAGGTAAATCATCCGAGGATTAGGGATGGTCCCAAGGAAGAAGGGCTGGAGACAGCCATGTTGTGGCAGTTTTGCGCTCTCTTTGGGATGCCTTTTGCAGCTGCAGTGTGCCTGGAGCTCAGGGCTTCCTGGTTTAAGAAACCCTAACCCTAGGCTCAGTAATAACCTTTTCCATAGGCAAGTAAAACACCTAGGGTTAAGTAGGGTCCCAAGGAAAAAGGGGTGGAGACAGCCATGTTGTGGCAGTTTTGCGCTCTCTTTGGGATGCCTTTTGCAGCTGCAGTGTGCCTGGATCTCAGGGCTTCCTGCTTTAAAAAACCCTAACCCTAGGCTCAGTAATAACCTTTTCCATAGGAAAGTAAATCAGCCTAGGGTTAGGGAATGTCCCAAGGAAAAAGGGGTGGAGACAGCCATGTTGTGGCAGTTTTGCGCTCTCTTTGGGATGCCTTTTGCAGCTGCAGTGTGCCTGGAGCTCAGGGCTTCCTGGTTTGAGAAACCCTAACCCTAGGCTCAACCCTAACCCTAACCCTACCCAGGTATATCAGCCTAGGTTTAGGGAAGGTCCCAAGGAAGAAGGGCTGGAGACAGCCATGTTGTGGTTGGTTTCGCCCTCTTTGGGATGCCTTTTGCAGCTGCAGTGTGCCTGGAGCTCAGGGCTTCCTGGTTTGCGAAACCCTAACCCTAGGCTCAACCCTAACCCTAACCTCAGGCAGGTAAATCAGCCGAGGGTTAGGGAAGGTCCCAAGGAAAAAGGGGTGGAGACAGCCATGTTGTGGCAGTTCTGCACATTTCGTGCGGTGCCTTTTGCAGCTGCAGTGTGCCTGGAGCTCAGGGCTTCCTGGTTTGAGAAACCATAACCCTAGGCTCTGTAATAACCTTTTCCATAGGCAAGTAAAACACCTAGGGTTAAGTAAGGTCCCAAGGAAGAAGGGGTTGAGACAGCCATGTTGTGGCAGTTTTACGCTCTCTTTGGGATGCCTTTTGCAGCTGCAGTGTGCCTGGAGCTCAGGGCTTCCTGGTTTAAAAAACCCTAACCCTAGGCCCATTAATAACCTTTTCCATAGGCAAGCAAATCAGGCTAGGGTTAGGGAAGGCCCCAAGGAAAAAGGGGTGGAGACAGCCATGTTGTGGCAGTTTTGCGCTGTCTTTGGGATGCCTTTTGCAGCTGCAGTGTGCCTGGACTTCAGGGCTTCCTGGTTGAAAAACCCCTAACCCTAGGCCCAGTAATAACCTTTTCCATAGGCAAATAAATCAGCCTAGGGTTAGGGAAGGTCCAAGGAAAACGGGATCGAGACGGCAATGTTGTGGCAGTTCTGCACTTTCCTTGGGGTGCCTTTTGCAGCTGCAGTGTGCCTGGAGCTCAGGGCTTCCTGGTTTAAGAAACCCGACCCCTAGGCTCTGTAATAACCTTTTCCATAGGCAGGTAAATCAGCCTAGGATTAAGTAAGCTCCCAAGGAAAAAGGGGTGGAGACAGCAATGTTGTGGAAGTTCTGGACTTTCGTTGGGGTGCCTTTAGCAGCTGCAGTGTGCCTGAAACTCAGGGCTTCCTGCTTTAAGAAACCCTAACGCTAGGCTCTGTAATAAGCTTTTCCAAAGGCAAATACATCAGCCTAGTGTTAGGGAAGGTCCAAGGAAAACGGGATGGAGATGGCAATGTTGTGGCAGTTCTGCACTTTCCTTGGGGTGCCTTTCGCAGCTGCAGTGTGCCTGGAGCTCAGGGCTTCCTGGTTTAAGATACCCTAACCCTAGGCTCTGTAATAACCTTTTCAATAGGCAGGTAAATCAGCCAAGGGTTAAGTAAGGTCCCAAGGAAAAAGGGGTGGAGACAGCCATGTTGTGGCAGTTTTGCGCTCTCTTTGGGATGCCTTTTGCAGCTGCAGTGTGCCTGGAGCTCAGGGCTTCCTGGTTTAAGAAACCCTAACCCTAGGCTCTGTAATAACCTTTTCCATAGGCAGGTAAATCAGCTAGTCTTAGGAAAGGTCCCAGGGAAAAAGGGCTGGAGACAGCCATGTTGTGGCAGTTTTGCGCTCTCTTTGGGATGCTCTCTTTTGGATGTTAAGAAACCCTAACCCTAGGCTCAACCCTAACCCTAACCCTAGGCAGGTGAATCAGCCTAGGGTTAGGGAAGCTCCCAAGGAAAAAGGGGTGTAGACAGCCATGTTGTTGTTAGGAAAGGTCCCAGGGAAAAAGGGACCTTTCCTAACAACAGTTCTGCACTTTCCTTGGGGTGCCTTTTGCAGGTGCAGTGTGCCTGGAGCTCAGGGCTTCCTGGTTTAAGAAACCCTAACCCTAGGCTCAACCCTAACCCTAACCCTAGGCAGGTAAATCAGCCTAGGGTTAGGGAAGGTCCCATGGAAAAAGGGGTGGAGACAGCCATGTTGTGGCAGTTTTGCGCTCTCTTTGGGATGCCTTTTGCAGCTGCAGTGTGCCTGGAGCTCAGGGCTTCCTGGTTTAAGAAAACCTAACCCTAGGCTCTGTAATAACCTTTTCCATAGGCTGGTAAATCAGCAAGGCTTAGGGAAGGTCCCAGGGAAAACGGGCTGGAGAAAGCCATGTTGTGGCAGTTTTGCGCTCTCTTTGGGATGCCTTTTGCAGCTGCAGTGTGCCTGGAGCTCAGGGCTCCCTGGTTTAAGAAACCATAACCCTAGGCTCTGTAATAACCTTTTCCATAGGCAGGTAAATCATCCGAGGATTAGGGATGGTCCCAAGAAAGAAGGGCTGGAGACAGCCATGTTGTGGCAGTTTTGCGCTCTCTTTGGGATGCCTTTTGCAGCTGCAGTGTGCCTGGAGCTCAGGGCTTCCTGGTTTAAGAAACCCTAACCCTAGGCTCAGTAATAACCTTTTCCATAGGCAAGTAAAACACCTAGGGTTAAGTAGGGTCCCAAGGAAAAAGGGGTGGAGACAGCCATGTTGTGGCAGTTTTGCGCTCTCTTTGGGATGCCTTTTGCAGCTGCAGTGTGCCTGGATCTCAGGGCTTCCTGCTTTAAAAAACCCTAACCCTAGGCTCAGTAATAACCTTTTCCATAGGAAAGTAAATCAGCCTAGGGTTAGGGAATGTCCCAAGGAAAAAGGGGTGGAGACAGCCATGTTGTGGCGGTTTTGCGCTCTCTTTGGGATGCCTTTTGCAGCTGCAGTGTGCCTGGAGCTCAGGGCTTCCTGGTTTAAGAAACCCTAACCCTAGGCTCAGTAATAACCTTTTCCATAGGCAGGTAAATCAGCCTAGGGTTAAGTAATGTCCCAAGGAAAAAGCAGTGGAGACAGCCATGTTGTGGCAGTTTTGCGCTCTCTTTGGGATGCCTTTTGCAGCTGCAGTGTGCCTGGAGCTCAGGGCTTCCTGGTTTGAGAAACCCTAACCCTAGGCTCAACCCTAACCCTAACCCTACCCAGGTATATCAGCCTAGGTTTAGGGAAGGTCCCAAGGAAGAAGGGCTGGAGACAGCCATGTTGTGGTTGGTTTCGCCCTCTTTGGGATGCCTTTTGCAGCTGCAGTGTGCCTGGAGCTCAGGGCTTCCTGGTTTGCGAAACCCTAACCCTAGGCTCAACCCTAACCCTAACCCTAGGCAGGTATATCAGCCTAGGGTTAGGGAAGGTCCCAAGGAAAAAGGGGTGGAGACAGCCATGTTGTGGCAGTTTTGCGCTCTCTTTGGGATGCCTTTTGCAGCTGCAGTGTGCCTGGAGCTCAGGGCTCCCTGGTTTAAGAAACCCTAACCCTAGGCTCAACCCTAACCCTAACCTCAGGCAGGTAAATCAGCCGAGGGTTAGGGAAGGTCCCAAGGCAAAAGGGGTGGAGACAGCCATGTTGTGGCAGTTCTGCACATTTCGTGCGGTGCCTTTTGCAGCTGCAGTGTGCCTGGAGCTCAGGGCTTCCTGGTTTGAGAAACCATAACCCTAGGCTCTGTAATAACCTTTTCCATAGGCAAGTAAAACACCTAGGGTTAAGTAAGGTCCCAAGGAAGAAGGGGTGGAGACAGCCATGTTGTGGCAGTTTTACGCTCTCTTTGGGATGCCTTTTGCAGCTGCAGTGTGCCTGGAGCTCAGGGCTTCCTGGTTTAAAAAACCCTAACCCTAGGCCCATTAATAACCTTTTCCATAGGCAAGCAAATCAGGCTAGGGTTAGGGAAGGCCCCAAGGAAAAAGGGGTGGAGACAGCCATGTTGTGGCAGTTTTGCGCTGTCTTTGGGATGCCTTTTGCAGCTGCAGTGTGCCTGGACTTCAGGGCTTCCTGGTTGAAAAACCCCTAACCCTAGGCCCAGTAATAACCTTTTCCATAGGCAAATAAATCAGCCTAGGGTTAGGGAAGGTCCAAGGAAAACGGGATCGAGACGGCAATGTTGTGGCAGTTCTGCACTTTCCTTGGGGTGCCTTTTGCAGCTGCAGTGTGCCTGGAGCTCAGGGCTTCCTGGTTTAAGAAACCCGACCCCTAGGCTCTGTAATAACCTTTTCCATAGGCAGGTAAATCAGCCTAGGGTTAAGTAAGCTCCCAAGGAAAAAGGGGTGGAGACAGCAATGTTGTGGAAGTTCTGGACTTTCGTTGGGGTGCCTTTAGCAGCTGCAGTGTGCCTGGAGCTCAGGGCTTCCTGCTTTAAGAAACCCTAACGCTAGGCTCTGTAATAAGCTTTTCCAAAGGCAAATACATCAGCCTAGTGTTAGGGAAGGTCCAAGGAAAACGGGATGGAGATGGCAATGTTGTGGCAGTTCTGCACTTTCCTTGGGGTGCCTTTCGCAGCTGCAGTGTGCCTGGAGCTCAGGGCTTCCTGGTTTAAGATACCCTAACCCTAGGCTCTGTAATAACCTTTTCAATAGGCAGGTAAATCAGCCAAGGGTTAAGTAAGGTCCCAAGGAAAAAGGGGTGGAGACAGCCATGTTGTGGCAGTTTTGCGCTCTCTTTGGGATGCCTTTTGCAGCTGCAGTGTGCCTGGAGCTCAGGGCTTCCTGGTTTAAGAAACCCTAACCCTAGGCTCTGTAATAACCTTTTCCATAGGCAGGTAAATCAGCTAGTCTTAGGAAAGGTCCCAGGGAAAAAGGGCTGGAGACAGCCATGTTGTGGCAGTTTTGCGCTCTCTTTGGGATGCTCTCTTTTGGATGTTAAGAAACCCTAACCCTAGGCTCAACCCTAACCCTAACCCTAGGCAGGTGAATCAGCCTAGGTTTAGGGAAGCTCCCAAGGAAAAAGGGGTGTAGACAGCCATGTTGTTGTTAGGAAAGGTCCCAGGGAAAAAGGGACCTTTCCTAACAACAGTTCTGCACTTTCCTTGGGGTGCCTTTTGCAGGTGCAGTGTGCCTGGAGCTCAGGGCTTCCTGGTTTAAAAAACCCTAACCCTAGGCTCAACCCTAACACTAACCCTAGGCAGGTATATCAGCCTAGGGTTAGGGAAGGTCCCAAGGAAAAAGGGGTGGAGACAGCCATGTTGTGGTTGTTTTCACCCTCCTTGGGATGCCTTTTGCAGCTGCAGTGTGCCTGGAGCTCAGGGCTTCCTGGTTTAAGAAACCCTAACCCTAGGCTCAACCCTAACCCTAACCCTAGGCAGGTAAATCAGCCTAGGGTTAGGGAAGGTCCCAAGGAAAAAGGGGTGGAGACAGCCATGTTGTGGCAGTTTTGCGCTCTCTTTGGGATGCCTTTTGCAGCTGCAGTGTGCCTGGAGCTCAGGGCTTCCTGGTTTAAGAAAACCTAACCCTAGGCTCTGTAATAACCTTTTCCATAGGCTGGTAAATCAGCAAGGCTTAGGGAAGGTCCCAGGGAAAACGGGCTGGAGAAAGCCATGTTGTGGCAGTTTTGCGCTCTCTTTGGGATGCCTTTTGCAGCTGCAGTGTGCCTGGAGCTCAGGGCTTCCTGGTTTGCGAAACCCTAACCCTAGGCTCAACCCTAACCCTTACCTCAGGCAGGTAAATCAGCCTAGGGTTAGGGAAGGTCCCAAGGAAAAAGGGGTGGAGACAGCCATGTTGTGGCAGTTCTGCACTTTTCGTGGGGTGACTTTTGCAGCTGCAGTGTGCCTGGAGCTCAGGGCTTCCTGGTTTAAGAAACCCTAACCCTAGGCTCTTTAATAACCTTTTCCAAAGGCAGGTAAATCACCTAGGGTTAAGTAAGGTCCCAAGGAAAAAGGGTTGGAGACAGCCATGTTGTGGCAGTTTTGCGCTCTCTTTGGGATGCCTTTTGCAGCTGCAGTGTGCCTGGAGCTCAGGGCTTCCTGGTTTGAGAAACCCTAACCCTAGGCTCTGTAATAACCTTTTCCATAGGAAAATAAATCAGCCTAGGGTTAGGGAAGGTCCAAGGAAAACGGGATCGAGACGGCAATGTTGTGGCAGCTCTGCACTTTCCTTGGGGTGCCTTTTGCAGCTGCAGTGTGCCTGGAGCTCAGGGCTTCCTGGTTTAAAAAAACCTAACCCTAGGCCCAGTAATAGCCTTTTCCATAGGCAAATAAATCAGCCTAGGGTTAGGGAAGGTCCAAGGAAAAAGGGATGGAGACGGCAATGTTGTGGCAGTTCTGCACATTCATTGGGGTGCCTTTTGCAGCTGCAGTGTGCCTGGAGCTCAGGGCTTCCTGGTTTAAGAAACCCTAACCCTAGGCTCAACCCTAACCCTAACCCTAGGCAGGTAAATCAGCCTAGGGTTAGGGAAGGTCCCAAGGAAAAAGGGTTGGAGACAGCAATGTTGGGGCAGTTTTGTGCTCTCTTTGGGATGCCTTTTGCAGCTGCAGTGTGCCTGGAGCTTCGGGCTTCCTGGTTTAAGAAACCCTAACCCTAAGCTCAACCCTAACCCTAACCCTAGGCAGGTAAATCAGCCTAGGTTTAGGGAAGGTCCCAAGGAAAAAGGGGTGGAGACAGCCACGTTGTGGCAGTTTTGCGCTCTCTTTGGGATGCCTTTTGCAGCTGCAGTGTGCCTGGAGCTCAGGGCTTCCTGGTTTAAGAAACCCTAACCCTAGGCTCAACCCTAACCCTAACCCTAGGCAGGTAAATCAGCCTAGGGTTAAGTAAGGTCCCAAGGAAAAAGGGGTGGAGACAGCAACGTTGTGGAAGTTCTGGATTTTCCTTGGGGTGCCTTTAGCAGCTGCAGTGTGCCTGGAGCTCAGGGCTTCCTCATTTAAGAAACCCTAACCCTAGGCCCAGTAATAGCCTTTTCCATAGGCAAATAAATCAGCCTAGGGTTAGGGAAGGTCCCAATGAAAAAGGGATGGAGACAGCCATGTTGTGGCAGTTCTGCACTTTCATTGGGATGCCTTTTGCAGCTGCAGTGTGCCTGGAGCTCAGGGCTTCCTGGTGTGACAAATCCTGACTCTTGGCTCAATCCTAACCCGAACCCTCGGCAGGTAAATCAGCCTAGGGTTAGGGAAGGTCCCAAGGAAAAACGGATGGAGACGGCAATGTTGTGGCAGTTCTGCACTTTCCTTGGGTTGACTTTTGCAGCTGCAGTGTGCCTGGAGCTCAGGGCTTCCTGGTTTAAAAAACCCTAACCCTAGGCTCTGTAATAACCTTTTCCGTAGGCAGGTAAATCAGCCTAGGTTTAGGGAAGGTCCCAAGGAAGAAGGGGTGGAGACAGCCATGTCGTGGCAGTTTTGCGCTCTCTTTGGGATGCCTTTTCCAGCTGCAGTGTGCCTGGAGCTCAGGGCTTCCTGGTTTAAGAAACCCTAAATCTCGGTTCTGTAATAGCCATTTCCATAGGCACGTAAATCACCTAGGGTTAGGGAAGGTCCCGAGGAAAAAGCAGTGGAGACAGCCATGTTGTGGCAGTTTTGCGCTCTCTTTGGGATGCCTTTTGCAGCTGCAGTGTGCCTGGAGCTCAGGGCTTCCTGATTTAAGAAACCCTAACCCTAGGCTCAACCCTAACCCTACCCCTAGCCAGGAAAATCAGCCTAGGGTTAGGGAAGGTCCCAAGGAAAAAGGGTTGGAGACAGCCTCGTTGTGGCAGTTTTGTGCTCTCTTTGGGATGCCTTTTGCAGCTGCAGTGTGCCAGGAGCTCAGGGCTTCCTGGTTTAAAAAACCCTAACCGTATTCTCTGTAATAACCCTAACCCTAACCCCTAACCTTAACCCTAACCCTAACCCTAAACCCCAACCTTAACCCTAACCCTTTCCCTAACCCTAACCCTGACCCAACCCCCTAACCCTAACCCTAACCCTAATGGTGGCTAACCCTACCGCAACCCTAACCCTAACCCTAACCCTAACCCTAACCCTCACCCTAACCCTAACCCTAATCCTAACCCTAACCCTAACCCCAACCCTAACCCTAAACCTAAGCCTAACCCTATCCCGAACACTTACCCTAACTCCAACCCTAACCCCAAGCCAAAACTTACATCAAAACCTAAACCTCACCCTAACCCCAACCCTACCTGTAACACTAATCCTGACCCTTACACCGTAACCCTAAACCTAATGCTGACCCTAACCCTAACCCTAACCCTAATTCTTACCCCAACTCCAACCCTAAGCCTTACTCATACCCTGACCCTAACCCTAACTCTTAACGTAATCATTTCCCTATCCCTAAACCTTACCCTATCCTGAAACCTTACCCTAACCCCAACCCTAAACCTTACCCCAACCCTAACCCTAACCCTTACCGTAACCCTAGCCCTTAGGCTAACCCCTAACCCTAACCCTAACACTAACCCTAACGTAACCCTAACTTCTACCCTAACCCTAACCCTAACCCTAAACCTAACCCTAACCCTAACCCTTACCCTAACCCAGAACCCAACCATAAACCTAACCCCTAACCTCTAACCCTAAGGCTAACCCTAACCCTAAACTTTACCTGTAATGCTAACCCAGACCCTTACCCTTACACTAATCCTAACCCTATCCCGAACCCTTACGCTAATCCAATCCGAACCCTAAGCCTAAACCTAAACCAAACCCTAATCCTAACACTAACGCTAACGCTAAACCTAACCCTTACCCTTACCGTAACCCTAACCTTAAATGCTAACTCAGACTGTAACCCTTACCTTAATCCTTACCCTATGTCTAAACCTTACCCGAAACCCAACACTTTCCCTAAGCCTAAACCTAAACCTAACCCTAACCCAAAACCTAACCCTAACCCTAAACCTTACTCTACCCGAACCCAAACCCTAACCCTAACCTTAAATGCTATCTTAGACCCTAACCCTTAACCTAACACTTACCCTATCCTGAAACCTTACCCTAACCCCAGGCCTAAGCCTAAACCTTAACCAAACCCTAATCCTAACCCTAACGCTAACCCTAACCCCTAACCCTAACTCTAACCTCAACCCCTAACCCCTAACCCTAATTCTAATTTTAATGCTAACCCAGACACTAACCCTTACCCTAACCCCTAACCTCTAATCGTAACCCTAACCCTAACCCTAACCCCAACCCTAATCCTAACCCTAACCCTAACCCTAACGCTAACCCTAACCCTAAACTTTACCTGTAATGCTAACCCAGACCCTAACGCTTACACTAATCCTTACCCTATCCCGAAACCTTGCACTAAACCAATCCTAACCCTAAGCCTAAACCTAAAACAAACCCTAATCCTAACCCTAACGCTAACGCGAAACCTAACCCTTACCCTTACCCTAACCTTAAATGCTAACTCAGACTGTAACCCTTACCTTAATCCTTACCCTATGTCTAAATCTTACTTACACCCAACTCTTATCCTAAGCCTAACCCTAACCCTAACCCTAACCCTAACCCTAACCCTTACACTTACCCTAATCCTTAACCTATCCTGAAACCTTAACCTAACCCCAACCCTAATCCTAACCCTAACCCTACCCCAAACGCTAACCCTAACCGTAAACTTTACCTGTCATGCTAACTCACATTGTAACCCTTACACTAATCCTTACCTTTTGCCGAACCCTTACGCTAAACCCAATCCAAACCCTAAGCGTAAACCTAAACCAAACCCTAATCCTAAACCTAACGCTAACACTAAACCTAACCCTTACCCTTACCTTAAACCTCACCCTAACCTTAAATGCTAACCCAAACCGTAACCTCTACCCTAATCCTTACCCTATGTCTAAACCTTACCCTAAACCCAACTCTTCCCCTATGCCTAACCCTAACCCTAACCCCAACCCTAACCCTAACCCTAACCCCTAACCGCTAATCCTAACCCTAACCCTAACCCCAAACCTAACCCTTACACTAACCCCAACCCTAACCCTAACCTATACGTATAATGCTAACCCAGACCCTAACCCTTACACTAATCCTTACCCTATCCTGAACCCTTATGCTAAACCCAATCCAAACCCTCAGCATAAACCTAAACCAAACCCTAATCCTAAACCTAACGCTAAAGCTAAACCTAACCCTTACCCTTACCTTAAACCAAACAGTAACCTTAAATGCTAACCCAAACCGTAACCTCTACCCTAATCCTTAGCCTATGTCTAAACCTTACCCTAAACCCAACTCTAACCCTATGCCTAACCCTAACCCTAACCCTAACCCTAACCCCAACCTTAAATGCTAACCCAAACTGTAACCTTTACCCTAATCCTTACCCTATGTCTAAACCTTACCCTAAACCCAAATCTTACCCTATGCCTAACCCTAATCCATACCCTATGTCTAAACCTTAGCCTAAACCCAACTCTTACCCTATGCCTAACCCTAACCCTAAACCTAACCCTAACCCTAACCCTTACCCTAAACCCAACTGTTACCCTATGCCTAACCGTAACCCTAACCCGAACCCTAAACCTAACCCTAACCCTAACACTAAACCTAACACTAACCCTAACCCTAACACTAACCCTAACCCTAACCCTTAGCCTAACCCCTAAGCTCCAATCCTAACCCTAACCCTAACCCCAAACCTAACCCCAACCCTAACCCTAACCCTAACACTAACCCTAACCTATACGTATAATGCTAACCCAGCCTCTAACCCTTACACTAATCCTTACCCTATGCCGAACCCTTACGCTAAACCCAAACCAAACCCTAAGCCTAAACCTAAAACAAACCCTAATCCTAAACCTAACGCTAACGCTAAACCTAACCCTTACCCTTAGCTTAAACCTAACCCTAACCTTAAATTCTAACCCAAACCATAACCTCTACCCTAATCCTTAGCCTATGTCTGAACCTTACCCTAAACACAACTCTTACCCTATGCCTAACCTAACCCTAGCGCTAAACCAAACCCTCACCCTAACCCTAACCCTCACCCTAACCCTAACCCTAACCCTAACCCTAAGCTTAAATGCTAACCCAAAGCGTAAACTTTACCCTAATCCTTACCCTATGTCTAAACCATACCCTAAACCCAACTCTTACCCTCTGCCTAACCCTTAACCTAACCCTAACCCTAACCTTTACCCTAATCCTTACCCTATGTCTAAAACTTACTCTAAACCCAACTCTTACCCTATGCCTAACCCTAACCCTAACACTAACCCTAACACTAACACTAAACCTAACCCCTAACCTCTAACCCTAACCCTAACGCTAATCCTAAACTTTACCAGAAATGCTAACCCAGACCCTAACCCTTACACTAATCCTTACTCTATCCCGAACACTTACGCTACACCAATCCTACCCCTAAGCCTAAACCTAAACCAAATCCTAATCCTAACCCTAATGCTAACCTTAACCCCTAACCCTAACTCTAACCTCAACCCCTAACCCCTAACCCTAATTCTCATTTTAATGCTAACCCAGACCCTAACCCTTACGCTAACCCCTAACCTCTAATCGTAACCTTAACCCTAACCCCAAACCCTAACCCTTACCCTAACCCCTCACCTCTAATCCTAACCCTAACCCTAACCCCAAACCTAACCCTAACCCTAACCTATACGTACAATACTAACCCAGACCCTAACCCTTACACAAATCCTTACCCTATCCCGAACCCTTACGCTAAACCCAATCCAAACCCTAAGCATAAACCAAAACCAAACACTAATCCTAAACCTAACGCTAAAGCTAAACCTAACCCTAACCCCTACCTTAAACCTAACCTTAACCATAAATGCTAACCCAGACCGTAACCTTTACCCTAATCCTTACCGTATGTCTAAACCTTACCCTAAACCCAACTCTTACCCTATGCCTAAACCTAAACCTAACCCTAACCCTAACATTAAATGCTAAGCCCGACCCTAAGTCTTACCCTACTCCTTAACCTATCCTGAAACCTTAACCTAACCCCAACCCTAATCCTAACCTTAACCCTAACCCTAACCCTAACCCTAACCCTAACCCTAACCCTAAACTTTACCTGTATGCTAACCCAGACCCGATCCCTTACACTAATCCTTACCCTATCCCGAACACTTACGCTAAACCCAATCCAAACCCTAAGCAAAAACCTGAACCAAACACTAATCCTAAACCTAACGCTAAAGCTAAACCTAAACCTTACCCTTACCTGAAACCTAACCCTAACCGTAAATGCTAAACCAAACCGTAACCTCTACCCTAATCCTTAGCCTATGTCTAAACCTTACCCTAAACCCAATTCTTACTCTATGCCTAACCCTAACCCTAACCCTAACCCTATCCTGAAACCTTACCCTAACCCCAAACCCTAACCCTAACCCTAACCCCTGACCTCTAATCCTAACGCTAACCCTAACCCCAAACCTAAACCTAACCCTAACCCTAACCCTAACCCTTACCCTTATCTATACGTATAGTGCAAACCCAGACTCTAACCGTTACACTAATCCTTACCCTATCCCGAATCCTTACGCTAAACCCAATCCAAACCCTAAGCCTAAACCTAAACCAAACCCTAATCCTAAACCTAACGCTAACGCTAAACCTAACCCTTACCCTTACCTTAAACCTAACCCTAACCCTAAATGCTAACCCAAACCGTAACCTCTACCCTAATCCTTAGCCTATGTCTAAACCTTACCATAAACCCAACTCTTACACTATGCCTAACCCTAACCCTAATCCTAACACTAACCCTAAACTTAAAAGCTAATCCAAACCGTAACCTTTACCCTAATCCTTACCCTATGTCTAAAACTTACCCTAAACCCAACTCCTACCCTATGCCTGACCCTATTCCTTACCCTATGTCTAAACCTTACCCTAAACCCAACTCTTACCCTATGCCTAACCCTAACCCTAACCCCAACCCTAAGCCTAACCTAACCCCTAACCTCTAACCCTAACCCTAACCCTAAACCTAGCCCTAACCCTAACCCTAACCCTAACACTAACACTAAACCTAACCCCTAACCTCTAACCTCTAACCCTAACACTAACCCTAAACTTTACCTGTAATGCTAACCCAGACCCTAACCCTTACACTAATCCTTACTCTATCCCGAACACTTACGCTACACCAATCCTACCCCTAAGCCTAAGCCTAAACCAAATCCTAATCCTAACCCTAACGCTAACCTTAACCCCTAACCCTAACTCTAACCTCAACCCCTAACCCCTAACCCTAATTCTCATTCTAATGCTAACCCAGACCCTAACCCTTACCCTAACCCCTAACCTCTAATCGTAACCCTAACCCTAACCCCAAACCCTAACCCTTACCCTAACCCCTAACCTCTAATCGTAACCCTAACACTAACCCCAAACCTAACCCTAACCCTAACCTATACGTATAATGCTAACCCAGACCCTAACCATTACACTAATCCTTACCCTATCCTGAACCCTTACGCTAAACGCAATCCAAACCCTAAGGATAAACCTAACGCTAAAGCTAAACCTAATCCTTACCCTTACCTTAACCCTAACCATAACCATAAATGCTAACACAGACCGCAACATTTACACTAATCCTTACCCTATGTCTAAATCTTACCCTAAACCCAACTGTTACTCTATGCCTAACCGTAACCCTAACACGAACCCGAACCCTAACCCTAACCCTAACCCTAACCCTTACCCTAACCCCTAACCTCTAATCCTAACCCTAACCCTAACCCCAAACCTAACCCCAACCCTAACCCTAACCCTAACCCTAACCTATACGTATAATGCTAACCCAGCCTCTAACCCTTACACTAATCCTTACCCTATGCCGAACCCTTACGCTAAACCCAAACCAAACCCTAAGCCTAAACCTAAAACAAACCCTAATCCTAAACCTAACGCTAACGCTAAACCTAACCCTTACCCTTACCTTAAACCTAACCCTCACCTTAAATGCTAACCCAAACCATAACCTCTACCCTAATCCTTAGCCTATGTCTGAACCTTACCCTAAACCCAACTCTTACCCTATGCCTAACCTAACCCTAACCCTAACCCTAAACCTAATCCTAACCCTAACCCTCACCCTAACCCTAACCCTAACCCTAACCCTAACCCTAACCTTAAATGGTAACCCAAAGCGTAAACTTTACCCTAATCCTTACCCTATGTCTAAACCATACCCTAAACCCAACTCTTACCCTCTGCCTAACCCTTAACCTAACCCTAACCCTAACCTTTACCCTAATCCTTACCCTATGTCTAAACCTTGCTCTAAACCCAACTCTTACCCTATGCCTAACCCTAACCCTAACACTAACCCTAACACTAACACTAAACCTAACCCCTAACCTCTAACCCTAACCCTAATGCTAACCCTAAACTTTACCAGAAATGCTAAACCAGACCCTAACCGTTACACTAATCCTTACTCTATCCCGAACACTTACGCTACACCAATCCTACCCCTAAGCCTAAACCTAAACCAAATCCTAATCCTAACCCTAACGCTAACCTTAACCCCTAACCCTAACTCTAACCTCAACCCCTAACCCCTAACCCTAATTCTCATTTTAATGCTAACCCAGACCCTAACCCTTACCCTAACCCCTAACCTCTAATCGTAACCCTAACTCTAACCCCAAACCCTAACCCTTACCCTAACCCCTAACCTCTAATCCTAACCCTAACCCTAACCCCAAACCTAACCCTAACCCTAACCTATACGTATAATGCTAACCCAGACCCTAACCCTTACACTAATCCTTACCCTATCCCGAACCCTTACGCTAAACCCAATCCAAACCCTAAGCATAAACCAAAACCAAACCCTAATCCTAAACCTAACGCTAAAGATAAACCTAACCCTTACCCTTACCTTAAACCTAACCTTAACCATAAATGCTAACCCAGACCGTAACCTTTACCCTAATCCTTACCCTATGTCTAAACCTTACCATAAACCCAACTCTTACCCTATGCCTAAACCTAAAATGCTAACCCTAACCCTAACATTAAATGCTAAGCCCGACCCTAAGCCTTACCCTACTCCTTAACCTATCCTGAAACCTTAACCTAACCCCAACCCTAATCCTAACCCTAACCCCAAACCTAACCCTAACCCTAACCCTAAACTTTATCTGTCATGCTAACCCACATCCAAACCCTTACACTAATGCTTACCCTATCCCGAACCCTTACGCTAAACCCAATCCAAACCCTAAGCATAAACCTAAACCAAACCCTAATCCTAAACCTAACGCTAACGCTAAACCTAAACCTTACCCTTACCTTAAACCTAACCCTAACCTTAAATGCTAACCCAAACCGTATCCTCTACCCTAATCCTTAGCCTATGTCTAAACCTTACCATAAACCCAACTCTTACACTATGACTAACCCTTACACTAACCCTAACCCTAACCCTAACCCTAACCTTAAATGCTAACCCAAACCGTAACCTTTACCCTAATCCTTACCCTATGTCTAAACCTTACCCTAAACCCAACTCTTACCCTATGCCTAACCCTAATCCTTACCCTATGTCTAAACCTTACCATAACCCAACTCTTACCCTATGCCTAACCCTAACCCTAACCCTAACCCTAACCCTAACCCTAACCTTAAATGCTAACCCAAATTGTAACCTTTACCCTAATCCTTACCCTATGTCTAAACCTTACCCTAAACCCAACTCTTACCCTATGCCTAACCCTAATCCATACCCTATGTCTAAACCTTACCCTAAACCCAACTCTTACCCTATGCCTAACCCTAACCCTAACCCTAACCCTTACCGTAAACCCAACTGTTACCCTATGCCTAACCGTAACCCTAACCCGAACCCTAACCCTAACCCTAACCCTAACCCTAACCCTAACCCTAACCCTAACCTTAACCCTTACCCTAACCCCTAACCTCTAATCCTAACCCTAACCCTAACCCCAAACCTAACCCCAACCCTAACCCTAACCCTAACCCTAACCTATACGTATAATGCTAACCCAGCCTCTAACCCTTACACTAATCCTTACCCTATGCCGAAGCTTTACGCTAAACCCAATCCAAACCCTAAGCCGAAACCTAAAACAAACCCTAATCCTAAACCTAACGCTAACGCTAAACCTAACCCTTACCCTTAGCTTAAACCTAACCCTAACCTTAAATTCTAACCCAAACCATAAACTCTACCCTAATCCTCAGCCTATGTCTAAACCTTACCCTGAACCCAACTTAACCCTATGCCTAACCTAACCCTAACGCTAACCCTAACCCTAACCCTAACCCTAACCCTAACCCTAATCTTAACCCTCACCTAAACCCTAACTTTAACCCTAACCCTAACCCTAACCTTAAATGCTAACCCAAAGCGTAAACTTTACCCTAATCCTTACCTTATGTCTAAACCATACCCTACACCCAAATCTTACCCTCTGCCTAACCTTAACCAAACCCTAACCCTCACCCTGACCCTAACCCTAACCTTTACCCTAATACTTACCCTTCGTCTAAACCTTACTCTAAACCCCACTCTTACCCTATGCCTAACACTAACCCTAACACTAACCCTAACACTAACACTAAACCTAACCCCTAACCTCTAACCCTAACCCTAACACTAACCCTAAACTTTACCTGTAATGCTAAACCAGACCCTAACCCTTACACTAATCCTTACTCTATCCCGAACACTTACGCTACACCAATCCTACCCCTAAGCCTAAACCTAAACCAAATCCTAATCCTAACCCTAATGCTAACCTTAACCCCTAACCCTAACTCTAACCTCAACCCCTAACCCCTAACCCTAATTCTCATTTTAATGCTAACCCAGACCCTAACCCTTACCCTAACCCCTAACCTCTAATCGTAACCCTAACCCTAACCCCAAACCTAACCCTAACCCTAACCTATACGTATAATGCTAACCCAGACCCTAACCCTTACAATAATCCTTACCCTATCCCGAACCCTTACGCTAAACCCAATCCAAACCCTAAGCATAAACCAAAACCAAACCCTAATCCTAAACCTAACGCTAAAGATAAACCTAACCCTTACCCTTACCTTAAAGCTAACCTTAACCATAAATGCTAACCCAGACCGTAACCTTTACCCTAATCCTTACCCTATGTCTAAACCTTACCCTAAACCCAACTCTTACCCTATGCCTAAACCTAAAATGCTAACCCTAACCCTAACATTAAATGCTAAGCCCGACCCTAAGTCTTACCCTACTCCTTAACCTATCCTGAAACCTTAACCTAACCCCAACCCTAATCCTAACCCTAACCCTAAACCTAACCCTTACCCTAACCCTAAACTTTATCTGTCATGCTAACCCACACCCTAACCCTTACACTAATGCTTACCCTATCCCGAACCCTTACGCTAAACCCAATCCAAACCCTAAGCATAAACCTAAACCAAACCCTAATCCTAAACCTAACGCTAACGCTAAACCTAAACCTTACCCTTACCTTAAACCTAACCCTAACCTTAAATGCTAACCCAAACCGTATCCTCTACCCTAATCCTTAGCCTATGTCTAAACCTTACCATAAACCCAACTCTTACACTATGACTAACCCTTACACTAACCCTAACCCTAACTCTTACCTTAAATGCTAACCCAAACCGTAACCTTTACCCTAATCCTTACCCTATGTCTAAACCTTACCCAAAACCCAACTCTTACCCTATGCCTCACCCCAATCCTTACCCTATGTCTAAACCTTACCCTAAACCCAACTCTTACCCTATGCCTAACCCTAACCCTAACCCTAACCCTAACCCTAACCCTAACCTTAAATGCTAACCCAAATTGTAACCTTTACCCTAATCCTTACCCTATGTCTAAACCTTACCCTAAACCCAACTCTTACCCTATGCCTAACCCTAATCCATACCCTATGTCTAAACCTTACCCTAAACCCAACTCTTCCCCTATGCCTAACCCTAACCCTAACCCTAACCCAAACCCTAAGCCTAACCTAACCCCTAACCTCAAAACCTATCCCTAACACTAAACCTAGCCCTAACCCTAACCCTAACCCTAACCCTAACACTAACACTAACACTAAACCCAACCCTAACCCTAACCGTAACCCTAACCCTAACCCTAACCCTAACCCTTACACTAACCCTTAATCTAAACCCAACTCTTACCCTATGCCTAACCCTAACCCTAACCCTAACCCAAACCCTAAGCCTTACCTAACCCCGAACCTCTAACCCTAACCCTAACTCTAAACCTAGCCCTAACCCTAACCCTAACCCTAACACTAACCCTAACCCTAGCCCTAACACTAACACTAAACCTAACCCCTAACCTCTAACCCTAACCCTAACGCTAACCCTAAACTTTACCTGTAATGCTAACCCAGACCCTAACCCTTACACTAATCCTTACTCTATCCCGAACACTTACGCTACACCAATCCTACCCCTAAGCCTAAGCCTAAACCAAATCCTAATCCTAACCCTAACGCTAACCTTAACCCCTAACCCTAACTCTAACCTCAACCCCTAAACCCTAACCCTAATTCTCATTCTAATGCTAACCCAGACCCTAACCCTTACCCTAACCCCTAACCTCTAATCCTAACCCTAACCCTAACCCCAAACCTAACCCTAACCCTAACCTAAACGTATAATGATAACCCAGACCCTAACCCTTACACTAATCCTTACCCTATCCTGAACCCTTACGCTAAACCCAATCCAAATCCTAAGGATAAACCTAAAGCTAAAGCTAAACCTAATCCTTACCCTTACCTTAAACCTAACCCTAAGCATAAATGCTAACCCAGACCGCAACATTTACCCTAATCCTTACCCTATGTCTAAATCTTACCCTAAACCCAACTGTTAACCTATGCCTAACCGTAACCCGAACCCTAACCCTAACCCTAACCCTAACCCTAAGCCCAACCCTAACCCTAACCCTAACCCTAACCCTATCCTGAAACCTTACACTAACCCCAGCCCTAACCCTAACCCTAACCCTAACCCTAACCATTACCCTAACCCCTAACCTCTAATCCTAACCCTAACCCTAACCCCAAACCTAACCCCAACCCCAACCCTAACCCTAACCCTAACCTTTACGTATAATGCTAACCCAGCCTCTAACCCTTACACTAATCCTTACCCTATGCCGAACCCTTACGCTAAACCCAAACCAAACCCTAAGCCTAAACCTAAAACAAACCCTAATCCTAAACCTAACGCTAACGCTAAACCTAACCCTTACCCTTACCTTAAACCTAACCCTAACCTTAAATGCTAACGCAAACCATAACCTCTACCCTAATCCTTAGCCTATGTCTAAACCTTACCCTAAACCCAACTCTTACCCTATGCCTAAACCTAAACCTAACCCTAACATTAAATGCTAAGCCCGACCCTAAGTCTTACCCTACTCCTTAACCAATCCTGAAACCTTAACCTAACCCCAACCCTAATCATAACCTTAACCCTAAACCTAACCCTAACCCTAACCCTAAACTTTATCGGTCCTGCTAACCCAGACCCTAACCCTTACACTAATCCTTACCCTATCCCGAACCCTTACGCTAAACCCAATCCAAACCCTAAGCATAAACCTAAACCAAACCCTAATCCTAAACCTATCACTAAAGCTAAACCTAACCTTTACCCTTACCTTAAAGCTAACCTTAACCATAAATGCTAACCCAGACCGTAACCTTTACCCTAATCCTTACCCTATGTCTAAACCTTACCCTAAACCCAACTCTTACCCTATGCCTAAACCTAAACCTAACCCTAACCCTAACATTAAATGCTAAGCCCGACCCTAAGTCTTACCCTACTCCTTAACCTATCCTGAAACCTTAACCTAACCCCAACCCTAATCCTAACCTTAACCCTAAACCTAACCCTAACCCTAACCCTAAACTTTATCGGTCATGCTAACCCACACCCTAACCCTTACACTAATCCTTACCCTATCCCGAATCCTTACGCTAAACCCAATCCAAACCCTAAGCATAAACCTAAACCAAACCCTAATCCTAAACCTAACGCTAACGCTAAACCTAAACCTTACCCTTACCTTCAACCTAACCCTAACCTTAAATGCTAACCCAAACTGTAACCTCTACCCTAATCCTTAGCCTATGTCTAAACCTTACCATAAACCCAACTCTTACACTATGCCTAACCCTAACCCTAACCCTAACCCTAACCCTAACACTAACCCTAACCTTAAATGCTAACCCAAACCGTAACCTTTACCCTAATCCTTACCCTATGTCTAAACCTTACCCTAAACCCAACTCTTACCCTATGCCTAACCCTATTCCTTACCCTATGTCTAAACCTTACCCTAAACCCAACTCTTACCCTATGCCTAACCCTAACCCTAACCCTAACCCAAACCCTAAGCCTAACCTAACCCCTAACCTCTAACCCTAACCCTAACCCTAAACCTAGCCCTAACCCTAACCCTAACCCTAACACTAACACTAAACCCAACCCCTAACCTCTAACCCTAACGCTAACCCTAAACTTTACCTGTAATGCTAACCCAGACCCTAACCCTTACACTAATCCTTACTCTATCCCGAACACTTACGCTACACCAATCCTACCCCTAAGCCTAAGCCTAAACCAAATCCTAATCCTAACCCTAACGCTAACCTTAACCCCTAACCCTAACTCTAACCTCAACCCCTAACCCCTAACCCTAATTCTCATTCTAATGCTAACCCAGACCCTAACCCTTACCCTAACCCCTAACCTCTAATCGTAACCCTAACCCCAAACCCTAACCCTTACCCTAACCCCTAACCTCTAATCCTAACCCTAACCCTAACCCCAAACCTAACCCTAACCCTAACCTATACGTATAATGCTAACCCAGACCCTAACCCTTACACTAATCCTTACCCTATCCTGAACCCTTACGCTAAACCCAATCCAAACCCTAAGGATAAACCTAATGCTAAAGCTAAACCTAATCCTTACCCTTACCTTAACCCTAACCATAACCATAAATGCTAACCCAGACCGCAACATTTACCCTAATCCTTACCCTATGTCTAAATCTTACCCTAAACCCAACTATTACCCTACGCCTAACCGTAACCCTAACCCGAACCCTAACCCTAACCCTAACCCTAACCCTTACCCTAACCCCTAACCTCTAATCCTAACCCTAACCGTAACCCCAACCCTAACCCTAACCCTAACCCTAACCCTAACCCTAACCCTAACCTATACGTATAATGCTAACCCAGCCTCTAACCCTTACACTAATCCTTACCCTATGCCGAACCCTTACGCTAAACCCAAACCAAACCCTAAGCCTAAACCTAAAACAAACCCTAATCCTAAACCTAACGCTAACGCTAAACCTAACCCTTACCCTTACCTTAAACCTAACCCTAACCTTAAATGCTGACCCAAACCATAACCTCTACCCTAATCCTTAGCCTATGTCTAAACCTTACCCTAAACCCAACTCTTACCCTATGCCTAACCCTTAACCTAACCCTAACCCTAACCTTTACCCTAATCCTTACCCTATGTCTAAACCTTACTCTAAACCCAACTTTTACGCTATGCCTAACCCTAACCCTAACACTAACCCTAACACTAACCCTAACCCTAACCCTAACCCCTAACCTCTAACCCTAACCCTAACGCTAACCCTAAACTTTACCAGAAATGCTAACCCAGACCCTAACCCTTACACTAATCCTTACTCTATCCCGAACACTTACGCTACACCAATCCTACCCCTAAGCCTAAACCTAAACCAAGTCCTAATGCTAACCCTAACGCTAACCTTAACCCCTAACCCTAACTCTAACCTCAACCCCTAACCCCTAACCCTAATTCTCATTCTAATGCTAACCCAGACCCTAACCCTTACCCTAACCCCTAACCTCTAATCGTAACCCTAACCCTAACCCCAAACCCTAACCCTTACCCTAACCCCTCACCTCTAATCCTAACCCTAACCCTAACCCCAAACCTAACCCTAACCCTAACCAATACGTATAATGCTAACCCAGACCCTAACCCTTACGCTAATCCTTACCCTATCCCGAACCCTTACGCTAAACCCAATCCAAACCCTAAGCATAAACCTAAACCAAACCCTAATCCTAAACCTAACACTAAAGCTAAACCTAACCCTTACCCTTACCTTAAACCTAACCTTAACCATAAATGCTAACCCAGACTGTAACCTTTACCCTAATCCTTACCCTATGTCTAAACCTTACCCTAAACCCAACTCTTACCCTATGCCTAAACCTAAACCTAACCCTAACCCTAACATTAAATGCTAAGCCCGACCCTAAGTCTTACCCTACTCCTTAACCTATCCTGAAACCTTAACCTAACCCCAACCCTAATCCTAACCTTAACCCTAAACCTAACCCTAACCCTAACCCTAAACTTTATCGGTCATGCTAACCCACACCCTAACCCTTACACTAATCCTTACCCTATCCCGAATCCTTACGCTAAACCCAATCCAAACCCTAAGCATAAACCTAAACCAAACCCTAATCCTAAACCTAACGCTAACGCTAAACCTAAACCTAACCCTTACCTTCAACCTAACCCTAACCTTAAATGCTAACCCAAACTGTAACCTCTACCCTAATCCTTAGCCTATGTCTAAACCTTACCATAAACCCAACTCTTACACTATGCCTAACCCTAACCCTAACCCTAACCCTAACACTAACCCTAACCTTAAATGCTAACCCAAACCGTAACCTTTACCCTAATCCTTACCCTATGTCTAAACCTTACCCTAAACCCAACTCTTACCCTATGCCTAACCCTATTCCTTACCCTATGTCTAAACCTTACCCTAAACCCAACTCTTACCCTATGCCTAACCCTAACCCTAACCCTAACCCAAACCCTAAGCCTAACCGAACCCCTAACCTCTAACCCTAACCCTAACCCTAAACCTAGCCCTAACCCTAACCCTAACCCTAACACTAACACTAAACCCAACCCCTAACCTCTAACCCTAACACTAACCCTAAACTTTACCTGTAATTCTAACCCAGACCCTAACCCTTACACTAATCCTTACTCTCTCCCGAACACTTACGCTACACCAATCCTACCCCTAAGCCTAAGCCTAAACCAAATCCTAATCCTAACCCTAACGCTAACCTTAACCCCTAACCCTAACTCTAACCTCAACCCCTAACCCCTAACCCTAATTCTCATTCTAATGCTAACCCAGACCCTAACCCTTACCCTAACCCCTAACCTCTAATCGTAACCCTAACCCCAAACCCTAACCCTTACCCTAACCCCTAACCTCTAATCCTAACCCTAACCCTAACCCCAAACCTAATCCTAACCCTAACCTATACGTATAATGCTAACCCAGACCCTAACCCTTACACTAATCCTTACCCTATCCTGAACCCTTACGCTAAACCCAATCCAAACCCTAAGGATAAACCTAACGCTAAAGCTAAACCTAATCCTTACCCTTACCTTAACCCTAACCATAACCATAAATGCTAACCCAGACCGCAACATTTACCCTAATCCTTACCCTATGTCTAAATCTTACCCTAAACCCAACTGTTACCCTATGCCTAACCGTAACCCTAACCCGAACCCTAACCCTAACCCTAACACTAACCCTAACCTTAAATGCTAACCCAAACCGTAACCTTTACCCTAATCCTTACCCTATGTCTAAACCTTACCCTAAACCCAACTCTTACCCTATGCCTAACCCTATTCCTTACCCTATGTCTAAACCTTACCCTAAACCCAACTCTTACCCTATGCCTAACCCTAACCCAAACCCTAAGCCTAACCTAACCCCTAACCTCTAACCCTAACCCTAAATCTAACCCTAACCCTAACCCTAACACTAACACTAAACCCAACCCCTAACCTCTAACCCTAACACTAACCCTAAACTTTACCTGTAATGCTAACCCAGACCCTAACCCTTACACTAATCCTTACTCTATCCCGAACACTTACGCTACACCAATCCTACCCCTAAGCCTAAGCCTAAACCAAATCCTAATCCTAACCCTAACGCTAACCTTAACCCCTAACCCTAACTCTAACCTCAACCCCTAACCCCTAACCCTAATTCTCATTCTAATGCTAACCCAGACCCTAACCCTTACCCTAACCCCTAACCTCTAATCGTAACCCTAACCCCAAACCCTAACCCTTACCCTAACCCCTAACCTCTAATCCTAACCCTAACCCTAACCCCAAACCTAACCCTAACCCTAACCTATACGTATAATGCTAACCCAGACCCTAACCCTTACGCTAATCCTTACCCTATCCCGAACCCTTACGCTAAACCCAATCCAAACCCTAAGCATAAACCTAAACCAAACCCTAATCCTAAACCTAACACTAAAGCTAAACCTAACCCTTACCCTTACCTTAAACCTAACCTTAACCATAAATGCTAACCCAGACTGTAACCTTTACCCTAATCCTTACCCTATGTCTAAACCTTACCCTAAACCCAACTCTTACCCTATGCCTAAACCTAAACCTAACCCTAACCCTAACATTAAATGCTAAGCCCGACCCTAAGTCTTACCCTACTCCTTAACCTATCCTGAAACCTTAACCTAACCCCAACCCTAATCCTAACCTTAACCCTAAACCTAACCCTAACCCTAACCCTAAACTTTATCGGTCATGCTAACCCACACCCTAACCCTTACACTAATCCTTACCCTATCCCGAATCCTTACGCTAAACCCAATCCAAACCCTAAGCATAAACCTAAACCAAACCCTAATCCTAAACCTAACGCTAACGCTAAACCTAAACCTAACCCTTACCTTCAACCTAACCCTAACCTTAAATGCTAACCCAAACTGTAACCTCTACCCTAATCCTTAGCCTATGTCTAAACCTTACCATAAACCCAACTCTTACACTATGCCTAACCCTAACCCTAACCCTAACCCTAACACTAACCCTAACCTTAAATGCTAACCCAAACCGTAACCTTTACCCTAATCCTTACCCTATGTCTAAACCTTACCCTAAACCCAACTCTTACCCTATGCCTAACCCTATTCCTTACCCTATGTCTAAACCTTACCCTAAACCCAACTCTTACCCTATGCCTAACCCTAACCCTAACCCTAACCCAAACCCTAAGCCTAACCTAACCCCTAACCTCTAACCCTAACCCTAACCCTAAACCTAGCCCTAACCCTAACCCTAACCCTAACACTAACACTAAACCCAACCCCTAACCTCTAACCCTAACACTAACCCTAAACTTTACCTGTAATGCTAACCCAGACCCTAACCCTTACACTAATCCTTACTCTCTCCCGTACACTTACGCTACACCAATCCTACCCCTAAGCCTAAGCCTAAACCAAATCCTAATCCTAACCCTAACGCTAACCTTAACCCCTAACCCTAACTCTAACCTCAACCCCTAACCCCTAACCCTAATTCTCATTCTAATGCTAACCCAGACCCTAACCCTTACCCTAACCCCTAACCTCTAATCGTAACCCTAACCCCAAACCCTAACCCTTACCCTAACCCCTAACCTCTAATCCTAACCCTAACCCCAAACCTAATCCTAACCCTAACCTATACGTATAATGCTAACCCAGACCCTAACCCTTACACTAATCCTTACCCTATCCTGAACCCTTACGCTAAACCCAATCCAAACCCTAAGGATAAACCTAACGCTAAAGCTAAACCTAATCCTTACCCTTACCTTAACCCTAACCATAACCATAAATGCTAACCCAGACCGCAACATTTACCCTAATCCTTACCCTATGTCTAAATCTTACCCTAAACCCAACTGTTACCCTATGCCTAACCGTAACCCTAACCCGAACCCTAACCCTAACACTAACCCTAACCTTAAATGCTAACCCAAACCGTAACCTTTACCCTAATCCTTACCCTATGTCTAAACCTTACCCTAAACCCAACTCTTACCCTATGCCTAACCCTATTCCTTACCCTATGTCTAAACCTTACCCTAAACCCAACTCTTACCCTATGCCTAACCCTAACCCAAACCCTAAGCCTAACCTAACCCCTAACCTCTAACCCTAACCCTAACCCTAAATCTAACCCTAACCCTAACCCTAACACTAACACTAAACCCAACCCCTAACCTCTAACCCTAACACTAACCCTAAACTTTACCTGTAATGCTAACCCAGACCCTAACCCTTACACTAATCCTTACTCTATCCCGAACACTTACGCTACACCAATCCTACCCCTAAGCCTAAGCCTAAACCAAATCCTAATCCTAACCCTAACGCTAACCTTAACCCCTAACCCTAACTCTAACCTCAACCCCTAACCCCTAACCCTAATTCTCATTCTAATGCTAACCCAGACCCTAACCCTTACCCTAACCCCTAACCTCTAATCGTAACCCTAACCCCAAACCCTAACCCTTACCCTAACCCCTAACCTCTAATCCTAACCCTAACCCTAACCCCAAACCTAACCCTAACCCTAACCTATACGTATAATGCTAACCCAGACCCTAACCCTTACGCTAATCCTTACCCTATCCCGAACCCTTACGCTAAACCCAATCCAAACCCTAAGCATAAACCTAAACCAAACCCTAATCCTAAACCTAACACTAAAGCTAAACCTAACCCTTACCCTTACCTTAAACCTAACCTTAACCATAAATGCTAACCCAGACTGTAACTTTAACCCTAATCCTTACCCTATGTCTAAACCTTACCCTAAACCCAACTCTTACCCTATGCCTAAACCTAAACCTAACCCTAACCCTAACATTAAATGCTAAGCCCGACCCTAAGTCTTACCCTACTCCTTAACCTATCCTGAAACCTTAACCTAACCCCAACCCTAATCCTAACCTTAACCCTAAACCTAACCCTAACCCTAACCCTAAACTTTATCGGTCATGCTAACCCAGACCCTAACCCTTACACTAATCCTTACCCTATCCCGAATCCTTACGCTAAACCCAATCCAAACCCTAAGCATAAACCTAAACCAAACCCTAATCCTAAACCTAACGCTAACGCTAAACCTAAACCTTACCCTTACCTTCAACCTAACCCTAACCTTAAATGCTAACCCAAACTGTAACCTCTACCCTAATCCTTAGCCTATGTCTAAACCTTACCATAAACCCAACTCTTACACTATGCCTAACCCTAACCCTAACCCTAACCCTAACCCTAACACTAACCCTAACCTTAAATGCTAACCCAAACCGTAACCTTTACCCTAATCCTTACCCTATGTCTAAACCTTACCCTAAACCCAACTCTTACCCTATGCCTAACCCTATTCCTTACCCTATGTCTAAACCTTACCCTAAACCCAACTCTTACCCTATGCCTAACCCTAACCCTAACCCTAACCCAAACCCTAAGCCTAACCTAACCCCTAACCTCTAACCCTAACCCTAACCCTAAACCTAGCCCTAACCCTAACCCTAACCCTAACACTAACACTAAACCCAACCCCTAACCTCTAACCCTAACACTAACCCTAAACTTTACCTGTAATGCTAACCCAGACCCTAACCCTTACACTAATCCTTACTCTATCCCGAACACTTACGCTACACCAATCCTACCCCTAAGCCTAAGCCTAAACCAAATCCTAATCCTAACCCTAACGCTAACCTTAACCCCTAACCCTAACTCTAACCTCAACCCCTAACCCCTAACCCTAATTCTCATTCTAATGCTAACCCAGACCCTAACCCTTACCCTAACCCCTAACCTCTAATCGTAACCCTAACCCCAAACCCTAACCCTTACCCTAACCCCTAACCTCTAATCCTAACCCTAACCCTAACCCCAAACCTAACCCTAACCCTAACCTATACGTATAATGCTAACCCAGACCCTAACCCTTACACTAATCCTTACCCTATCCTGAACCCTTACGCTAAACCCAATCCAAACCCTAAGGATAAACCTAACGCTAAAGCTAAACCTAATCCTTACCCTTACCTTAACCCTAACCATAACCATAAATGCTAACCCAGACCGCAACATTTACCCTAATCCTTACCCTATGTCTAAATCTTACCCTAAACCCAACTATTACCCTACGCCTAACCGTAACCCTAACCCGAACCCTAACCCTAACCCTAACCCTAACCCTAACCCTTACCCTAACCCCTAACCTCTAATCCTAACCCTAACTGTAACCCCAACCCTAACCCTAACCCTAACCCTAACCCTAACCCTAACCTATACGTATAATGCTAACCCAGCCTCTAACCCTTACACTAATCCTTACCCTATGCCGAACCCTTACGCTAAACCCAAACCAAACCCTAAGCCTAAACCTAAAACAAACCCTAATCCTAAACCTAACGCTAACGCTAAACCTAACCCTTACCCTTACCTTAAACCTAACCCTAACCTTAAATGCTGACCCAAACCATAACCTCTACCCTAATCCTTAGCCTATGTCTAAACCTTACCCTAAACCCAACTCTTACCCTATGCCTAACCCTTAACCTAACCCTAACCCTAACCTTTACCCTAATCCTTACCCTATGTCTAAACCTTACTCTAAACCCAACTCTTACGCTATGCCTAACCCTAACCCTAACACTAACCCTAACACTAACCCTAACCCTAACCCTAACCCCTAACCTCTAACCCTAACCCTAACGCTAACCCTAAACTTTACCAGAAATGCTAACCCAGACCCTAACCCTTACACTAATCCTTACTCTATCCCGAACACTTACGCTACACCAATCCTACCCCTAAGCCTAAACCTAAACCAAGTCCTAATGCTAACCCTAACGCTAACCTTAACCCCTAACCCTAACTCTAACCTCAACCCCTAACCCCTAACCCTAATTCTCATTCTAATGCTAACCCAGACCCTAACCCTTACCCTAACCCCTAACCTCTAATCGTAACCCTAACCCTAACCCCAAACCCTAACCCTTACCCTAACCCCTCACCTCTAATCCTAACCCTAACCCTAACCCCAAACCTAACCCTAACCCTAACCTATACGTATAATGCTAACCCAGACCCTAACCCTTACGCTAATCCTTACCCTATCCCGAACCCTTACGCTAAACCCAATCCAAACCCTAAGCATAAACCTAAACCAAACCCTAATCCTAAACCTAACACTAAAGCTAAACCTAACCCTTACCCTTACCTTAAACCTAACCTTAACCATAAATGCTAACCCAGACTGTAACCTTTACCCTAATCCTTACCCTATGTCTAAACCTTACCCTAAACCCAACTCTTACCCTATGCCTAAACCTAAACCTAACCCTAACCCTAACATTAAATGCTAAGCCCGACCCTAAGTCTTACCCTACTCCTTAACCTATCCTGAAACCTTAACCTAACCCCAACCCTAATCCTAACCTTAACCCTAAACCTAACCCTAACCCTAACCCTAAACTTTATCGGTCATGCTAACCCACACCCTAACCCTTACACTAATCCTTACCCTATCCCGAATCCTTACGCTAAACCCAATCCAAACCCTAAGCATAAACCTAAACCAAACCCTAATCCTAAACCTAACGCTAACGCTAAACCTAAACCTAACCCTTACCTTCAACCTAACCCTAACCTTAAATGCTAACCCAAACTGTAACCTCTACCCTAATCCTTAGCCTATGTCTAAACCTTACCATAAACCCAACTCTTACACTATGCCTAACCCTAACCCTAACCCTAACCCTAACACTAACCCTAACCTTAAATGCTAACCCAAACCGTAACCTTTACCCTAATCCTTACCCTATGTCTAAACCTTACCCTAAACCCAACTCTTACCCTATGCCTAACCCTATTCCTTACCCTATGTCTAAACCTTACCCTAAACCCAACTCTTACCCTATGCCTAACCCTAACCCTAACCCTAACCCAAACCCTAAGCCTAACCGAACCCCTAACCTCTAACCCTAACCCTAACCCTAACACTAACACTAAACCCAACCCCTAACCTCTAACCCTAACACTAACCCTAAACTTTACCTGTAATGCTAACCCAGACCCTAACCCTTACACTAATCCTTACTCTCTCCCGAACACTTACGCTACACCAATCCTACCCCTAAGCCTAAGCCTAAACCAAATCCTAATCCTAACCCTAACGCTAACCTTAACCCCTAACCCTAACTCTAACCTCAACCCCTAACCCCTAACCCTAATTCTCATTCTAATGCTAACCCAGACCCCTAACCCTTACCCTAACCCCTAACCTCTAATCGTAACCCTAACCCCAAACCCTAACCCTTACCCTAACCCCTAACCTCTAATCCTAACCCTAACCCTAACCCCAAACCTAACCCTAACCCTAACCTATACGTATAAAGCTAACCCACACCCTAACCCTTACGCTAATCCTTACCCTATCCCGAACCCTTACGCTAAACCCAATCCAAACCCTAAGCATAAACCTACACCAAACCCTAATCCTAAACCTAACACTAAAGCTAAACCTAACCCTTACCCTTACCTTAAACCTAACCTTAACCATAAATGCTAACCCAGACTGTAACCTTTACCCTAATCCTTACCCTATGTCTAAACCTTACCCTAAACCCAACTCTTACCCTATGCCTAAACCTAAACCTAACCCTAACCCTAACATTAAATGCTAAGCCCGACCCTAAGTCTTACCCTACTCCTTAACCTATCCTGAAACCTTAACCTAACCCCAACCCTAATCCTAACCTTAACCCTAAACCTAACCCTAACCCTAACCCTAAACTTTATCGGTCATGCTAACCCACACCCTAACCCTTACACTAATCCTTACCCTATCCCGAATCCTTACGCTAAACCCAATCCAAACCCTAAGGATAAACCTAACGCTAAAGCTAAACCTAATCCTTACCCTTACCTTAACCCTAACCATAACCATAAATGCTAACCCAGACCGCAACATTTACACTAATCCTTACCCTATGTCTAAATCTTACGCTAAACCCAACTGTTACCCTATGCCTAACCGTAACCCAAACCCGAACCCGAACCCTAACCCTAACCCTAACCCTAACCCTAACCCTAACCCTAACCGTTACCCTAACCCCTAACCTCTAATCCTAACCCTAACCCTAACCCCAAACCTAACCCCAACCCTAACCCAAACCCTAACCCTAACCCTAACCCTAACCTATACGTATAATGCTAACCCAGCCTCTAACCCTTACACTAATCCTTACCCTATGCCGAACCCTTACGCTAAACCCAAACCAAACCCTAAGCCTAAACCTAAAACAAACCCTAATCCTAAACCTAACGCTAACGCTAAACCTAACCCTTACCCTTACCTTAAACCTAACCCTAACCTTAAATTCTAACCCAAACCATAACCTCTACCCTAATCCTTAGCCTATGTCTAAACCTTACCCTAAACCCAACTCTTACCCTATGCCTAACCTAACCCTAACCCTAACCCTAACCCTAATCCTAACCGTAACCCTAATCCTAACCCTCACCCTAACCCTAACCCTAACCCTAACCTTAAATGCTAACCCAAAGCGTAAACTTTACCCTAATCCTTACCCTATGTCTAAACCATACCCTAAACCCAACTCTTACCCTCTGCCTAACCCTTAACCTAACCCTAACCCTAACCTTTACCCTAATCCTTACCCTATGTCTAAACCTTACTCTAAACCCAACTCTTACCCTATGCCTAACCCTAACCCTAACCCTAACACTAACCCTAACACTAAACCTAACCCCTAACCGCTAACCCTAACCCTAACGCTAACCCTAAACTTTACCAGAAATGCTAAACCAGACCCTAACCGTTACACTAATCCTTACTCTATCCCGAACACTTACACTACACCAATCCTACCCCTAAGCCTAACCCTAAACCAAATCCTAATCCTAACCCTAACGCTAACCTTAACCCCTAACCCTAACTCTAACCTCAACCCCTAACCCCTAACCCTAATTCTCATTTTAATGCTAACCCAGACCCTAACCCTTACAATAATCCTTACCCTATCCCGAACACTTACGCTAAACCCAATCCAAACCCTAAGCATAAACCTAAACCAAACCCTAATCCTAAACCTAACGCTAAAGCTAAACCTAACCCTACCCTTATATTAAACCTAACCTTAACCATAAATGCTAACCCAGACCGTAACCTTTACCCTAATCCTTACCCTATGTCTAAACCTTACCCTAAACCCAACTCTTACCCTATGCCTAAACCTAAACCTAACCCTTACCCTAACATTAAATGCTAAGCCCGACCCTAAGCCTTACCCTACTCCTTAACCGATCCTGAAACCTTAACCTAACCCCAACCCTCATCCTAACCCTAACCCTAAACCTAACCCTTACCCTAACCCTAAACTTTATCGGTCATGCTAACCCACACCCTAACCCTTACACTAATCCTTACCCTATCCCGAACCCTTACGCTAAACCCAATCCAAACCCTAAGCATAAACCTAAACCAAACCCTAATCCTAAACCTAACGCTAACGCTAAACCTAAACCTTACCCTTACCTTCAACCTAACCCTAACCTTAAATGCTAACCCAAACCGTATCCTCTACCCTAATCCTTAGCCTATGTCTAAACCTTACCATAAACCCAACTCTTACACTATGCCTAACCCTAACCCTAACCCTAACCCTAACCCTAACACTAACCCTAACCTTAAATGCTAACCCAAACCGTAACCTTTACCCTAATCCTTACCCTATGTCTAAACCTTACCCTAAACCCAACTCTTACCCTATGCCTAACCCTATTCCTTACCCTATGTCTAAACCTTACCCTAAACCCAACTCTTACCCTATGCCTAACCCTAACCCTAACCCAAACCCTAAGCCTAACCTAACCCCTAACCTCTAACCCTAACCCTAACCCTAAATCTAACCCTAACCCTAACCCTAACACTAACACTAAACCCAACCCCTAACCTCTAACCCTAACACTAACCCTAAACTTTACCTGTAATGCTAACCCAGACCCTAACCCTTACACTAATCCTTACTCTATCCCGAACACTTACGCTACACCAATCCTACCCCTAAGCCTAAACCTAAACCAAATCCTAATCCTAACCCTAACGCTAACCTTAACCCCTAACCCTAACTCTAACCTCAACCCCTAACCCCTAACCCTAATTCTCATTCTAATGCTAACCCAGACCCTAACCCTTACCCTAACCCCTAACCTCTAATCGTAACCCTAACCCCAAACCCTAACCCTTACCCTAACCCCTAACCTCTAATCCTAACCCTAACCCTATCCCCAAACCTAACCCTAACCCTAACCTATACGTATAATGCTAACCCAGACCCTAACCCTTACACTAATCCTTACCCTATCCTGAACCCTTACGCTAAACCCAATCCAAACCCTAAGGATAAACCTAACGCTAAAGCTAAACCTAATCCTTACCCTTACCTTAACCCTAACCATAACCATAAATGCTAACCCAGACCGCAACATTTACACTAATCCTTACCCTATGTCTAAATCTTACCCTAAACCCAACTGTTACCCTATGCCTAACCGTAACCCTAACCCGAACCCTAACCCTAACCCTAACACTAACCCTAACCTTAAATGCTAACCCAAACCGTAACCTTTTCCCTAATCCTTACCCTATGTCTAAACCTTACCCTAAACCCAACTCTTACCCTATGCCTAACCCTATTCCTTACCCTATGTCTAAACCTTACCCTAAACCCAACTCTTACCCTATGCCTAACCCTAACCCTAACCCAAACCCTAAGCCTAACCTAACCCCTAACCTCTAACCCTAACCCTAACCCTAAATCTAACCCTAACCCTAACCCTAACACTAACACTAAACCCAACCCCTAACCTCTAACCCTAACACTAACCCTAAACTTTACCTGTAATGCTAACCCAGACCCTAACCCTTACACTAATCCTTACTCTATCCCGAACACTTACGCTACACCAATCCTACCCCTAAGCCTAAGCCTAAACCAAATCCTAATCCTAACCCTAACGCTAACCTTAACCCCTAACCCTAACTCTAACCTCAACCCCTAACCCCTAACCCTAATTCTCATTCTAATGCTAACCCAGACCCTAACCCTTACCCTAACCCCTAACCTCTAATCGTAACCCTAACCCCAAACCCTAACCCTTACCCTAACCCCTCACCTCTAATCCTAACCCTAACCCTAACCCCAAACCTAACCCTAACCCTAACCTATACGTATAATGCTAACCCAGACCCTAACCCTTACGCTAATCCTTACCCTATCCCGAACCCTTACGCTAAACCCAATCCAAACCCTAAGCATAAACCTAAACCAAACCCTAATCCTAAACCTAACACTAAAGCTAAACCTAACCCTTACCCTTACCTTAAACCTAACCTTAACCATAAATGCTAACCCAGACTGTAACCTTTACCCTAATCCTTACCCTATGTCTAAACCTTACCCTAAACCCAACTCTTACCCTATGCCTAAACCTAAACCTAACCCTAACCCTAACATTAAATGCTAAGCCCGACCCTAAGTCTTACCCTACTCCTTAACCTATCCTGAAACCTTAACCTAACCCCAACCCTAATCCTAACCTTAACCCTAAACCTAACCCTAACCCTAACCCTAAACTTTATCGGTCATGCTAACCCACACCCTAACCCTTACACTAATCCTTACCCTATCCCGAATCCTTACGCTAAACCCAATCCAAACCCTAAGGATAAACCTAACGCTAAAGCTAAACCTAATCCTTACCCTTACCTTAACCCTAACCATAACCATAAATGCTAACCCAGACCGCAACATTTACACTAATCCTTACCCTATGTCTAAATCTTACGCTAAACCCAACTGTTACCCTATGCCTAACCGTAACCCAAACCCGAACCCTAACCCTAACCCTAACCCTAACCCTAACCCTAACCCTAACCCTAACCGTTACCCTAACCCCTAACCTCTAATCCTAACCCTAACCCTAACCCCAAACCTAACCCCAACCCTAACCCTAACCCTAACCCTAACCCTAACCCTAACCCTAACCTATACGTATAATGCTAACCCAGCCTCTAACCCTTACACTAATCCTTACCCTATGCCGAACCCTTACGCTAAACCCAAACCAAACCCTAAGCCTAAACCTAAAACAAACCCTAATCCTAAACCTAACGCTAACGCTAAACCTAACCCTTACCCTTACCTTAAACCTAACCCTAACCTTAAATTCTAACCCAAACCATAACCTCTACCCTAATCCTTAGCCTATGTCTAAACCTTACCCTAAACCCAACTCTTACCCTATGCCTAACCTAACCCTAACCCTAACCCTAACCCTAATCCTAACCCTAACCCTAATCCTAACCCTCACCCTAACCCTAACCCTAACCCTAACCTTAAATGCTAACCCAAAGCGTAAACTTTACCCTAATCCTTACCCTATGTCTAAACCATACCCTAAACCCAACTCTTACCCTCTGCCTAACCCTTAACCTAACCCTAACCCTAACCTTTACCCTAATCCTTACCCTATGTCTAAACCTTACTCTAAACCCAACTCTTACCCTATGCCTAACCCTAACCCTAACCCTAACACTAACCCTAACACTAAACCTAACCCCTAACCGCTAACCCTAACCCTAACGCTAACCCTAAACTTTACCAGAAATGCTAAACCAGACCCTAACCGTTACACTAATCCTTACTCTATCCCGAACACTTACACTACACCAATCCTACCCCTAAGCCTAACCCTAAACCAAATCCTAATCCTAACCCTAACGCTAACCTTAACCCCTAACCCTAACTCTAACCTCAACCCCTAACCCCTAACCCTAATTCTCATTTTAATGCTAACCCAGACCCTAACCCTTACAATAATCCTTACCCTATCCCGAACACTTACGCTAAACCCAATCCAAACCCTAAGCATAAACCTAAACCAAACCCTAATCCTAAACCTAACGCTAAAGCTAAACCTAACCCTACCCTTACATTAAACCTAACCTTAACCATAAATGCTAACCCAGACCGTAACCTTTACCCTAATCCTTACCCTATGTCTAAACCTTACCCTAAACCCAACTCTTACCCTATGCCTAAAACTAAACCTAACCCTTACCCTAACATTAAATGCTAAGCCCGACCCTAAGCCTTACCCTACTCCTTAACCGATCCTGAAACCTTAACCTAACCCCAACCCTCATCCTAACCCTAACCCTAAACCTAACCCTTACCCTAACCCTAAACTTTATCGGTCATGCTAACCCACACCCTAACCCTTACAGTAATCCTTACCCTATCCCGAACCCTTACGCTAAACCCAATCCAAACCCTAAGCATAAACCTAAACCAAACCCTAATCCTAAACCTAACGCTAACGCTAAACCTAAACCTTACCCTTACCTTCAACCTAACCCTAACCTTAAATGCTAACCCAAACCGTATCCTCTACCCTAATCCTTAGCCTATGTCTAAACCTTACCATAAACCCAACTCTTACACTATGCCTAACCCTAACCCTAACCCTAACCCTAACCCTAACACTAACACTAACCTTAAATGCTAACCCAAACCGTAACCTTTACCCTAATCCTTACCCTATGTCTAAACCTTACCCTAAACCCAACTCTTACCCTATGCCTAACCCTATTCCTTACCCTATGTCTAAACCTTACCCTAAACCCAACTCTTACCCTATGCCTAACCCTAACCCTAACCCTAACCCAAACCCTAAGCCTAACCGAACCCCTAACCTCTAACCCTAACCCTAACCCTAAACCTAGCCCTAACCCTAACCCTAACCCTAACACTAACACTAAACCCAACCCCTAACCTCTAACCCTAACACTAACCCTAAACTTTACCTGTAATGCTAACCCAGACCCTAACCCTTACACTAATCCTTACTCTCTCCCGAACACTTACGCTACACCAATCCTACCCCTAAGCCTAAACCTAAACCAAATCCTAATCCTAACCCTAACGCTAACCTTAACCCCTAACCCTAACTCTAACCTCAACCCCTAACCCCTAACCCTAATTCTCATTCTAATGCTAACCCAGACCCTAACCCTTACCCTAACCCCTAACCTCTAATCGTAACCCTAACCCCAAACCCTAACCCTTACCCTAACCCCTAACCTCTAATCCTAACCCTAACCCTATCCCCAAACCTAACCCTAACCCTAACCTATACGTATAATGCTAACCCAGACCCTAACCCTTACACTAATCCTTACCCTATCCTGAACCCTTACGCTAAACCCAATCCAAACCCTAAGGATAAACCTAACGCTAAAGCTAAACCTAATCCTTACCCTTACCTTAACCCTAACCATAACCATAAATGCTAACCCAGACCGCAACATTTACACTAATCCTTACCCTATGTCTAAATCTTACGCTAAACCCAACTGTTACCCTATGCCTAACCGTAACCCAAACCCGAACCCTAACCCTAACCCTAACCCTAACCCTAACCCTAACCCTAACCCTAACCCTAACCCTAACCGTTACCCTAACCCCTAACCTCTAATCCTAACCCTAACCCTAACCCCAAACCTAACCCCAACCCTAACCCTAACCCTAACCCTAACCCTAACCCTAACCTATACGTATAATGCTAACCCAGCCTCTAACCCTTACACTAATCCTTACCCTATGCCGAACCCTTACGCTAAACCCAAACCAAACCCTAAGCCTAAACCTAAAACAAACCCTAATCCTAAACCTAACGCTAACGCTAAACCTAACCCTTACCCTTACCTTAAACCTAACCCTAACCTTAAATTCTAACCCAAACCATAACCTCTACCCTAATCCTTAGCCTATGTCTAAACCTTACCCTAAACCCAACTCTTACCCTATGCCTAACCTAACCCTAACCCTAACCCTAACCCTAATCCTAACCCTAACCCTAATCCTAACCCTCACCCTAACCCTAACCCTAACCCTAACCTTAAATGCTAACCCAAAGCGTAAACTTTACCCTAATCCTTACCCTATGTCTAAACCATACCCTAAACCCAACTCTTACCCTCTGCCTAACCCTTAACCTAACCCTAACCCTAACCTTTACCCTAATCCTTACCCTATGTCTAAACCTTACTCTAAACCCAACTCTTACCCTATGCCTAACCCTAACCCTAACCCTAACCCTAACCCTAACACTAAACCTAACCCCTAACCGCTAACCCTAACCCTAACGCTAACCCTAAACTTTACCAGAAATGCTAAACCAGACCCTAACCGTTACACTAATCCTTACTCTATCCCGAACACTTACACTACACCAATCCTACCCCTAAGCCTAACCCTAAACCAAATCCTAATCCTAACCCTAACGCTAACCTTAACCCCTAACCCTAACTCTAACCTCAACCCCTAACCCCTAACCCTAATTCTCATTTTAATGCTAACCCAGACCCTAACCCTTACAATAATCCTTACCCTATCCCGAACACTTACGCTAAACCCAATCCAAACCCTAAGCATAAACCTAAACCAAACCCTAATCCTAAACCTAACGCTAAAGCTAAACCTAACCCTACCCTTACATTAAACCTAACCTTAACCATAAATGCTAACCCAGACCGTAACCTTTACCCTAATCCTTACCCTATGTCTAAACCTTACCCTAAACCCAACTCTTACCCTATGCCTAAAACTAAACCTAACCCTTACCCTAACATTAAATGCTAAGCCCGACCCTAAGCCTTACCCTACTCCTTAACCGATCCTGAAACCTTAACCTAACCCCAACCCTCATCCTAACCCTAACCCTAAACCTAACCCTTACCCTAACCCTAAACTTTATCGGTCATGCTAACCCACACCCTAACCCTTACAGTAATCCTTACCCTATCCCGAACCCTTACGCTAAACCCAATCCAAACCCTAAGCATAAACCTAAACCAAACCCTAATCCTAAACCTAACGCTAACGCTAAACCTAAACCTTACCCTTACCTTCAACCTAACCCTAACCTTAAATGCTAACCCAAACCGTATCCTCTACCCTAATCCTTAGCCTATGTCTAAACCTTACCATAAACCCAACTCTTACACTATGCCTAACCCTAACCCTAACCCTAACCCTAACCCTAACACTAACACTAACCTTAAATGCTAACCCAAACCGTAACCTTTACCCTAATCCTTACCCTATGTCTAAACCTTACCCTAAACCCAACTCTTACCCTATGCCTAACCCTATTCCTTACCCTATGTCTAAACCTTACCCTAAACCCAACTCTTACCCTATGCCTAACCCTAACCCTAACCCTAACCCAAACCCTAAGCCTAACCGAACCCCTAACCTCTAACCCTAACCCTAACCCTAAACCTAGCCCTAACCCTAACCCTAACCCTAACACTAACACTAAACCCAACCCCTAACCTCTAACCCTAACACTAACCCTAAACTTTACCTGTAATGCTAACCCAGACCCTAACCCTTACACTAATCCTTACTCTCTCCCGAACACTTACGCTACACCAATCCTACCCCTAAGCCTAAGCCTAAACCAAATCCTAATCCTAACCCTAACGCTAACCTTAACCCCTAACCCTAACTCTAACCTCAACCCCTAACCCCTAACCCTAATTCTCATTCTAATGCTAACCCAGACCCTAACCCTTACCCTAACCCCTAACCTCTAATCGTAACCCTAACCCCAAACCCTAACCCTTACCCTAACCCCTAACCTCTAATCCTAACCCTAACCCTATCCCCAAACCTAACCCTAACCCTAACCTATACGTATAATGCTAACCCAGACCCTAACCCTTACACTAATCCTTACCCTATCCTGAACCCTTACGCTAAACCCAATCCAAACCCTAAGGATAAACCTAACGCTAAAGCTAAACCTAATCCTTACCCTTACCTTAACCCTAACCATAACCATAAATGCTAACCCAGACCGCAACATTTACACTAATCCTTACCCTATGTCTAAATCTTACCCTAAACCCAACTGTTACCCTATGCCTAACCGTAACCCTAACCCGAACCCTAACCCTAACCCTAACACTAACCCTAACCTTAAATGCTAACCCAAACCGTAACCTTTTCCCTAATCCTTACCCTATGTCTAAACCTTACCCTAAACCCAACTCTTACCCTATGCCTAACCCTATTCCTTACCCTATGTCTAAACCTTACCCTAAACCCAACTCTTACCCTATGCCTAACCCTAACCCTAACCCAAACCCTAAGCCTAACCTAACCCCTAACCTCTAACCCTAACCCTAACCCTAAATCTAACCCTAACCCTAACCCTAACACTAACACTAAACCCAACCCCTAACCTCTAACCCTAACACTAACCCTAAACTTTACCTGTAATGCTAACCCAGACCCTAACCCTTACACTAATCCTTACTCTATCCCGAACACTTACGCTACACCAATCCTACCCCTAAGCCTAAGCCTAAACCAAATCCTAATCCTAACCCTAACGCTAACCTTAACCCCTAACCCTAACTCTAACCTCAACCCCTAACCCCTAACCCTAATTCTCATTCTAATGCTAACCCAGACCCTAACCCTTACCCTAACCCCTAACCTCTAATCGTAACCCTAACCCCAAACCCTAACCCTTACCCTAACCCCTCACCTCTAATCCTAACCCTAACCCTAACCCCAAACCTAACCCTAACCCTAACCTATACGTATAATGCTAACCCAGACCCTAACCCTTACGCTAATCCTTACCCTATCCCGAACCCTTACGCTAAACCCAATCCAAACCCTAAGCATAAACCTAAACCAAACCCTAATCCTAAACCTAACACTAAAGCTAAACCTAACCCTTACCCTTACCTTAAACCTAACCTTAACCATAAATGCTAACCCAGACTGTAACCTTTACCCTAATCCTTACCCTATGTCTAAACCTTACCCTAAACCCAACTCTTACCCTATGCCTAAACCTAAACCTAACCCTAACCCTAACATTAAATGCTAAGCCCGACCCTAAGTCTTACCCTACTCCTTAACCTATCCTGAAACCTTAACCTAACCCCAACCCTAATCCTAACCTTAACCCTAAACCTAACCCTAACCCTAACCCTAAACTTTATCGGTCATGCTAACCCACACCCTAACCCTTACACTAATCCTTACCCTATCCCGAATCCTTACGCTAAACCCAATCCAAACCCTAAGGACAAACCTAACGCTAAAGCTAAACCTAATCCTTACCCTTACCTTAACCCTAACCATAACCATAAATGCTAACCCAGACCGCAACATTTACACTAATCCTTACCCTATGTCTAAATCTTACGCTAAACCCAACTGTTACCCTATGCCTAACCATAACCCAAACCCGAACCCTAACCCTAACCCTAACCCTAACCCTAACCCTAACCCTAACCCTAACCCTAACCCTAACCCTAACCCTAACCCTAACCGTTACCCTAACCCCTAACCTCTAATCCTAACCCTAACCCTAACCCCAAACCTAACCCCAACCCTAACCCTAACCCTAACCCTAACCCTAACCCTAACCTATACGTATAATGCTAACCCAGCCTCTAACCCTTACACTAATCCTTACCCTATGCCGAACCCTTACGCTAAACCCAAACCAAACCCTAAGCCTAAACCTAAAACAAACCCTAATCCTAAACCTAACGCAAACGCTAAACATAACCCTTACCCTTACCTCAAACCTAACCCTAACCTTAAATTCTAACCCAAACCATAACCTCTACCCTAATCCTTAGCCTATGTCTAAACCTTACCCTAAACCCAACTCTTACCCTATGCCTAACCTAACCCTAACCCTAACCCTAACCCTAATCCTAACCCTAACCCTAATCCTAACCCTCACCCTAACCCTAACCCTAACCCTAACCTTAAATGCTAACCCAAAGCGTAAACTTTACCCTAATCCTTACCCTATGTCTAAACCATACCCTAAACCCAACTCTTACCCTCTGCCTAACCCTTAACCTAACCCTAACCCTAACCTTTACCCTAATCCTTACCCTATGTCTAAACCTTACTCTAAACCCAACTCTTACCCTATGCCTAACCCTAACCCTAACCCTAACACTAACCCTAACACTAAACCTAACCCCTAACCTCTAACCCTAACCCTAACGCTAACCCTAAACTTTACCAGAAATGCTAAACCAGACCCTAACCGTTACACTAATCCTTACTCTATCCCGAACACTTACACTACACCAATCCTACCCCTAAGCCTAACCCTAAACCAAATCCTAATCCTAACCCTAACGCTAACCTTAACCCCTAACCCTAACTCTAACCTCAACCCCTAACCCCTAACCCTAATTCTCATTTTAATGCTAACCCAGACCCTAACCCTTACAATAATCCTTACCCTATCCCGAACACTTACGCTAAACCCAATCCAAACCCTAAGCATAAACCTAAACCAAACCCTAATCCTAAACCTAACGCTAAAGCTAAACCTAACCCTACCCTTACATTAAACCTAACCTTAACCATAAATGCTAACCCAGACCGTAACCTTTACCCTAATCCTTACCCTATGTCTAAACCTTACCCTAAACCCAACTCTTACCCTATGCCTAAACCTAAACCTAACCCTTACCCTAACATTAAATGCTAAGCCCGACCCTAAGCCTTACCCTACTCCTTAACCGATCCTGAAACCTTAACCTAACCCCAACCCTAATCCTAACCCTAACCCTAAACCTAACCCTTACCCTAACCCTAAACTTTATCGGTCATGCTAACCCACACCCTAACCCTTACACTAATCCTTACCCTATCCCGAACCCTTACGCTAAACCCAATCCAAACCCTAAGCATAAACCTAAACCAAACCCTAATCCTAAACCTAACGCTAACGCTAAACCTAAACCTTACCCTTACCTTCAACCTAACCCTAACCTTAAATGCTAACCCAAACCGTATCCTCTACCCTAATCCTTAGCCTATGTCTAAACCTTACCATAAACCCAACTCTTACACTATGACTAACCCTAACACTAACCCTAACCCTAACCCTAACCTTAAATGCTAACCCAAACCGTAACCTTTACCCTAATCCTTACCCTATGTCTAAACCTTTCCCTAAACCCAACTCTTACCCTATGCCTAACCCTAATCCTTACCCTATGTCTAAACCTTACCCTAAACCCAACTCTTACCCTATGCCTAACCCTAACCCTAACCCTAACCCTAAACCTAAACCTAAACCTAACCCTAACCATAACATTCAATGCTAGGCCAGATCCTAACCCTTAGCCTAATCCTTAACCTATCCTGAAACCTTAACCTAACCCCAACCCTAATCCTAACACTAACCCTAACCTTAAAAGCTAATCCAAACCGTAACCTTTACCCTAATCCTTACCCTATGTCTAAAATTTACCCTAAACCCAACTCTTACCCTATGCCTAACCCTAACCTTAACCCTAACCCTAACCCTAACCCTAACCCTAACCTAACCCCTAACCTCTAACCCTAACCCTAACCCTAAACCTAGCCCTAACCCTAACCCTAACCCTAACCCTAACCCTAACACTAACACTAAACCTAACCCCTACCCTCTAACCCTAACCCTAACACTAACCCTAAACTTTACCTGTAATGCTAACCCCGACCCTAACCCTTACACTAATCCTTACTCTATCCCGAACACTTACGCTACACCAATCCTACCCCTAAGCCTAAGCCTAAACCAAATCCTAATCCTAACCCTAAAGCTAACGTTAACCCCTAACCCTAACTCTAACCTCAACACCTAACCCCTAACCCTAATTCTCATTCTAATGCTAACCCAGACCCTAACCCTTACCCTAACCCCTAACCTCTAATCCTAACCCTAACCCTAACCCCAAACCTAACCCTAACCCTAAGCTATACGTATAATGCTAACCCAGACCCTAACCCTTACACTAATCCTTACCCTATCCTGAACCCTTACGCTAAACCCAATCCAAACCCTAAGGATAAACCTAACGCAAAAGCTAAACCTAATCCTTACCCTTACCTTAACCCTAACCATAACCATAAATGCTAACCCAGACCACAACATTTACACTAATCCTTACCCTATGTCTAAATCTTACCCTAAACCCAACTCTTACCCTATGCCTAACCGTAACCCTAACCCTAACCCGAACCCTAACCCTAACCCTAACCCTAACCCTAACCCTTACCCTAACCCCTAACCTCTAATCCTAACCCTAACCGTAACCCCAACCCTAACCCTAACCCTAACCCTAACCCTAACCCTAACCCTAACCTATACGTATAATGCTAACCCAGCCTCTAACCCTTACACTAATCCTTACCCTATGCCGAACCCTTATGCTAAACCCAAACCAAACCCTAAGCCTAAACCTAAAACAAACCCTAATCCTAAACCTAACGCTAACGCTAAACCTAACCCTTACCCTTACCTTAAACCTAACCCTAACCTTAAATGCTAACCCAAACCATAACCTCTACCCTAATCCTTAGCCTATGTCTAAACCTTACTCTAAACCCAACTCTTACGCTATGCCTAACCCTAACCCTAACACTAACCCTAACACTAACCCTAAACCTAACCCCTAACCTCTAACCCTAACCCTAACGCTAACCCTAAACTTTACCAGAAATGCTAACCCAGACCCTAACCCTTACACTAATCCTTACTCTATCCCGAACACTTACGCTACACCAATCCTACCCCTAAGCCTAAACCTAAACCAAATCCTAATCCTAACCCTAACGCTAACCTTAACCCCTAACCCTAACTCTAACCTCAACCCCTAACCCCTAACCCTAATTCTCATTCTAATGCTAACCCAGACCCTAACCCTTACCCTAACCCCTAACCTCTAATCGTAACCCTAACCCTAACCCCAAACCCTAACCCTTACCCTAACCCCTCACCTCTAATCCTAATCCTAACCCTAACCCTAACCCCAAACCTAACCTTAACCCTAACCTATACGTATAATGCTAACCCAGCCTCTAACCCTTACACTAATCCTTACCCTATGCCGAACCCTTATGCTAAACCCAAACCAAACCCTAAGCCTAAACCTAAAACAAACCCTAATCCTAAACCTAACGCTAACGCTAAACCTAAACCTTACCCTTACCTTAAACCTAACCCTAACCTTAAATGCTAACCCAAACCATAACCTCTACCCTAATCCTTAGCCTATGTCTAAACCTTACTCTAAACCCAACTCTTACGCTATGCCTAACCCTAACCCTAACACTAACCCTAACACTAACCCTAAACCTAACCCCTAACCTCTAACCCTAACCCTAACGCTAACCCTAAACTTTACCAGAAATGCTAACCCAGACCCTAACCCTTACACTAATCCTTACTCTATCCCGAACACTTACGCTACACCAATCCTACCCCTAAGCCTAAACCTAAACCAAATCCTAATCCTAACCCTAACGCTAACCTTAACCCCTAACCCTAACTCTAACCTCAACCCCTAACCCCTAACCCTAATTCTCATTCTAATGCTAACCCAGACCCTAACCCTTACCCTAACCCCTAACCTCTAATCGTAACCCTAACCCTAACCCCAAACCCTAACCCTTACCCTAACCCCTCACCTCTAATCCTAACCCTAACCCTAACCCCAAACCTCACCTTAACCCTAAACTATACGTATAATGCTAACCCAGACCCTAACCCTTACACTAATCCTTACCCTATCCCGAACCCTTACGCTAAACCCAATCCAAACCCTAAGCATAAACCTAAACCAAACCCTAATCCTAAACCTAACACTAAAGCTAAACCTAACCCTTACCCTTACCTTAAACCTAACCTTAACCATAAATGCTAACCCAGACTGTAACCTTTACCCTAATCCTTACCCTATGTCTAAACCTTACCCTAAACCCTACTCTTACCCTATGCCTAAACCTAAACCTAACCCTAACCCTAACATTAAATGCTAAGCCCGACCCTAAGTCTTACCCTACTCCTTAACCTATCCTGAAACCTTAACCTAACCCCAACCCTAATCCTAACCTTAACCCTAAACCTAACCCTAACCCTAACCCTAAACTTTATCGGTCATGCTAACCCACACCCTAACCCTTACACTAATCCTTACCCTATCCCGAATCCTTACGCTAAACCCAATCCAAACCCTAAGCATAAACCTAAACCAAACCCTAATCCTAAACCTAACGCTAACGCTAAACCTAAACCTTACCCTTACCTTCAACCTAACCCTAACCTTAAATGCTAACCCAAACTGTAACCTCTACCCTAATCCTTAGCCTATGTCTAAACCTTACCATAAACCCAACTCTTACACTATGCCTAACCCTAACCCTAACCCTAACCCTAACACTAACACTAACCCTAACCTTAAATGCTAACCCAAACCGTAACCTTTACCCTAATCCTTACCCTATGTCTAAACCTTACCCTAAACCCAACTCTTACCCTATGCCTAACCCTATTCCTTACCCTATGTCTAAACCTTACCCTAAACCCAACTCTTACCCTATGCCTAACCCTAACCCTAACCCTAACCCAAACCCTAAGCCTAACCTAACCCCTAACCTCTAACCCTAACCCTAAACCTAGCCCTAACCCTAACCCTAACCCTAACACTAACACTTAACCCAACCCCTAACCTCTAACCCTAACGCTAACCCTAAACTTTACCTGTAATGCTAACCCAGACCCTAACCCTTACACTAATCCTTACTCTATCCCGAACACTTACGCTACACCAATCCTACCCCTAAGCCTAAGCCTAAACCAAATCCTAATCCTAACCCTAACGCTAACCTTAACCCCTAACCCTAACTCTAACCTCAACCCCTAACCCCTAACCCTAATTCTCATTCTAATGCTAACCCAGACCCTAACCCTTACCCTAACCCCTAACCTCTAATCGTAACCCTAACCCCAAACCCTAACCCTTACCCTAACCCCTAACCTCTAATCCTAACCCTAACCCTAACCTTAAACCTAACCCTAACCCTAACCTATACGTATAATGCTAACCCAGACCCTAACCCTTACACTAATCCTTACCCTATCCTGAACCCTTACGCTAAACCCAATCCAAACCCTAAGGATAAACCTAACGCTAAAGCTAAACCTAATCCTTACCCTTACCTTAACCCTAACCATAACCATAAATGCTAACCCAGACCGCAACATTTACCCTAATCCTTACCCTATGTCTAAATCTTACCCTAAACCCAACTGTTACCCTATGCCTAACCGTAACCCTAACCCGAACCCTAACCCTAACCCTAACACTAACCCTAACCTTAAATGCTAACCCAAACCGTAACCTTTACCCTAATCCTTACCCTATGTCTAAACCTTACCCTAAACCCAACTCTTACCCTATGCCTAACCCTATTCCTTACCCTATGTCTAAACCTTACCCTAAACCCAACTCTTACCCTATGCCTAACCCTAACCCTAACCCAAACCCTAAGCCTAACCTAACCCCTAACCTCTAACCCTAACCCTAACCCTAAATCTAACCCTAACCCTAACCCTAACACTAACACTAAACCCAACCCCTAACCTCTAACCATAACACTAACCCTAAACTTTACCTGTAATGCTAACCCAGACCCTAACCCTTACACTAATCCTTACTCTATCCCGAACACTTACGCTACACCAATCCTACCCCTAAGCCTAAGCCTAAACCAAATCCTAATCCTAACCCTAACGCTAACCTTAACCCCTAACCCTAACTCTAACCTCAACCCCTAACCCCTAACCCTAATTCTCATTCTAATGCTCACCCAGACCCTAACCCTTACCCTAACCCCTAACCTCTAATCGTAACCCTAACCCCAAACCCTAACCCTTACCCTAACCCCTAACCTCTAATCCTAACCCTAACCCTAACCCCAAACCTAACCCTAACCCTAACCTATACGTATAATGCTAACCCAGACCCTAACCCTTACACTAATCCTTACCCTATCCCGAACCCTTACGCTAAACCCAATCCAAACCCTAAGCATAAACCTAACGCTAAAGCTAAACCTAACCCTTACCCTTACCCTAACCCTAACCCTAACCATAAATGCTAACCCAGACCGTAACCTTTACCCTAATCCTTACCCTGTCTAAACCTTACCCTAAACCCAACTCTTACAATATGCCTAACCCTAACCATAACCCAAACCCTAACCCTAACCTTAAATGCTAACCCAAACCGAAATCTTTACCCTAATCCTTACCCTATGTCTAAACCTTACCCTAAACCCAACTCTTACCCTATGCCTAACCCTAACCCTAACCTTTACCCTAATCCTTACCCTATGTCTCCACCTTACCCTAAACCCAACTCTTACCCTATGCCTAATCCTACCCCTAACCCTAACCCTAACTGTAACCCTAACCCTAACCCTATCCTAAAACCTTACCCTAACCCTAACCCTAACCCTAACCGTAAACCCTAACCCTTACCCTAACCCTGTCCGGAAACCTTACCCTAACCCCAACCCTAACCCTTACCCTAAGCCAAACCCTAACCCTAACCTTAACCCTAACCTAACCCCTAACCTCTAACCCTAACCCTAAACCTAACCCTAACCATAACCCTAACACAGAACCCAACCCTAAACCTAACCCCTAACCTCTAACCCTAACCCTAACACTAACCCTAAACTTTACCTGTAATGCTAACCCAGACCCTAACCCTTACACTACTCCTTACTCTATCCCGAACCCTTACGCTAAACCAATCCTACCCCTAAGCCTAAACCAAATCCTAATCCTAACCCTAACGCTAACCTTAACCCCTAACCCTAACTCTAACCTCAACCCCTAACCCCAAACCCTAATTCTAATTTTAATGCTAACCCAGACCCTAACCCTTCCCCTAACCTCTAATCGTAACCCTAACCCTAACCCCAAACCCTAACCCTAACCCCAAACCTAACCCTAACCCTAACCTATACGTATAATGCTAACCCAGACCCTAACCCTTACAATAATCCTTACCCTATCCCGAACCCTTACGCTAAACCCAATCCAAACCCTAAGCATAAACCTAAACCGAACCCTAATCCTAAACCTAACGCTAAAGCTAAACCTAACCCTTACCCTTACCTTAACCCTAACCCGAACCATAAATGCTAACCCAGACCGTAACCTTTACCCTAATCCTTACCCTATGTCTAAACCTTACTCTAAACCCACCTCTTACCCTATGCCTAACCCTAACCCTAACCCAAACCCTAACCCTAAACCCTAACCCCTAACCCCAACCCTAACCCCCTAACCCTAACCCCAACCCTAACCCCCAAACCCTAACCCTAAATCATAAACCCTAACCCCCTAACCCTAACCCCTAAACCCTAGCCCTAGCCCTAAACCATAAACCCTAACCCCCTAACCCCAAGCCCTAACCCCTAAACCCTAACCCCCTAACCCTAACCCCAAGCCCTAACCCTGCCCCTAACAATATGGTGGCTCCTAGGCGGTCACGTGGTGCAGGGCAAGATGGCGGCCCCTGGGTGGTCACGTGATGGGGGCCAAAATAGCGGCTTTCGGGACTGGGTTTTTTTTCTCGGTTTTGCATGGGTTTTGCATGGTTTCCATGGGTCCCCGGTGGCTGCGATGCTATTCAGGTTCTGCTGTCACCAGCGGTGTCACGGGGAGGGGTCCGTGGAGCACAGGCTGGTTGTTCTGGTTTCGATCAGGCCCCTGGCTGGGCGGCTATGCCCGGGGTCCTTCCTGGGGTGTGTCGCATTCGTGATGTAACATGGGGGTGCTGTGCATGGAGTGTGCCATGGTGGACGCCAGGGGGCGCTGTGCATGCAGTACCCGGGTGGGGAGGGCAGGGGGCGCTGTGCTGGCTCGGAGGGGATGGGTCCCGGGCCAGCAGACGGGTGGTGGCTACCTATTACTGCCAGCTGGGGTACTGATTACGGGGGGGGGGGGGGGGGGGGGGGGGGGGTCCCCTATATAGTGTATATCCTATATTGTAAAAAGAAGAAAAAAACAAACTATATGTCAGTGCAGCAGTAGAAACTTTTAGGCTCCTGGGGAGTAAATGGTTTGTTTTGTATTTTTAAATTTTTTTTAATTTAAGCCCAGGGAGCGTTAAAGTTTCTACTGCTGCTTTTTAAATCTAAAGCTAGAAAGGAAGACAGAGATAGAGAAGTGTAAGAGAGAGAGAAGTAGAGAGAGAGAGAGAGAGAAGTAGAGAGAAAAGAAAAGAGAGAAAAGAAAGGGTTAAGAAAAATAGAGGGAGAGAAGGAAAAACAGTGAATGAAGGGAGAGAATAAAGAAGACACAGAGAGAGACAGAGAGAAAAGAAGACAGAGACAAAGAGAAAAGAAGAAAGAAAAGAAGACAGAGAGAGAAAAGACAGACAGAGAAGAAGACAGAGAGAAGAGAAGCAGGGTGGGAAAACTGAAGAAGGACAGGAGTTAGGGGGAAAAGAAAGTGGTTAGGATTAGAGTTAAGGAAAACTTAGGGGTGGAGTGAAAAAGGAAAAGTAAGAGAAAAAAAGACAAACAGAGGAAAATGAGAACACGGAGAGAAAAAGAAGCGAGAAGGGTGAGGGTGAAAGTTATAAAGAAATAAGGTGCAAAGTATAGACAAAATAGGGAAAAATAAATACAATCAGACAGAAATAGTGAAATGGAAAAACAACAAAAGGAAGCAGATGGAAACAGAGGTCAGAAGCAGAGACACAGTGTCAGAAAGAGTGAGAAACAGAAACAAAGGGTTAGAGACAGATGGAAGTTAAGTTAGAAATAGAAAAGTAAAGTAAGGAGCAAAAGGAAGAAATACAGCGGAAAGAAATGACAAAACTACACCGAAAAAGACAGGAGACACAGTGGGGGTAGGGAAGGGCAGGGGCTATCTTTATTAGGGGTGATTCAACTTCTATTAAATCAATGTTTTTATTTACACGTCAGCAAAATACATGGAAACAGTGTATACAAATGCAAGTGCAGATACAATCCATAGACGCGCTGGTAAAAGTCTGATTTACATACAGAGCAATACAGGGAAATGCAGCAGTTGATACAAATGCAATACAGAGCAATACAAACTTAACACAAAGTGATAACCTTTTTCTCTTTGCATTACATGTTGATTTCTTGTTACAGGAAACCCAAAACAACAAAAGCACACAGAAAAGAATACTCATCTACCATTAACACCCCCTTCAGCTTACAAACAACCTCACCATCCCTCTCATCACAATTGCTAAATTACACCCCAGCAATCATTGGTCCTCAGGAACGTGGTTCCCAGGAGCCTCCAAAAAATCGTCCTGCCTGACGAAAACCCTGATCCCTGGACGGTCCGCACCCAAACTTTGGGGTTGAACGTCGCCTCGCAGACCGACCGGGACTGAGGAAAAAAAAAAAAAACAGCCGGGGAGAAAACAAGAAAAAAAAAAACAGCTGGGGATTTTTAATTCTAAAGTTGAAAATTAATTGAAAAACCTGAAAAGCAAAAGTCATACAAGGTTACAACCCTTCAACACACACACACACACACACGCAGACACACACTTCTTTCAGCTTACACACAAACCCACACTGGCTCACACCTCAACCACTCTGCTAACCCCTGGCACTCATTCATAAAAATGAGTTGAAAAACCTGAAAAGCAAAAGTCACACACACAAGGTTAAATCCTGTCAGCACGTGCTCGCACACTCAGAGATGAGCAGACACAGACAGACACGGGCACATGCTCTCACACACGCTCACACACTCTTCCCACTTACACGTTCACAGCAGCCCATCTTTGAGACATTGAAGAATGTGCTTCACCACATCTCCTGGCTGCCGCTACTTGACGTCAAATGGCAGATTCTGGGGAAATCGGTAGCCTCGGGGACCTGTGAGACAACAGGAACTGGTCAACAAGTGGCTATCTGACAGCTAGGACTTGTCCCTGCTCTGGACCAATAAATTTTCTACCCAAAATCCCATAAAAGACAGATGAACAGTAAAGTTTTTAAAACTGTTCGACCTAACTATGACTTAACGCCAGGGCAGGGCAGCTCCTATCAAAAGTGGTACGGTGTAAGTACACACAATATAAGGCAACACACTTACATACAGTAATTACATACAGTATAAACCAACATAGGTACGCACAATGTAGGTACGCACAATGTAGGTACGCACAATGTAAGCCAATATAGGTACATACAGTGTAAGTACGCACAGCATAAGCCAACATAGGTACACACAATTCAAGTACATGCAATATAAGCCAACAGAGGTACATACAGTGTAAGTATATACAGCATAAGCCAACATAGGAACCCGCAATATAGGTACATACAGTATAAGCCAACATAGGTACACAGCATATAGGTATAAGACAATATAAGCCAACATAGGTACATACAATATAAGCCGGGACTTGAGATAACTCTCTGGAAGATTAATTCTTGAGCCCTATACCCTTTGAGAAGATGGAACCTATAGAACTACTGCAGCCACGTGAGGAGGGTGTAAGACGCTCCCTCCAGAGGTCCAAGAGAATGGCGTGGAAAGAAAGGCACTACCAAAGCTGGTAGTGAGAAGGAAGATGGATGAGAACACCTTGTGCAATCCTTCCTGTCTCAAAGAGTAAAAATGTAAAGATGCCGGAATAAGCTAGATCCAGGAAGGAATGTGAGTAAAATACAGCCTATATGGCACAGAATAGTGCCTGTAAAGCATCAAGATGTAACAAAGGCCCATGACACAGAAGACAATGGACACAGGCTACATAACACAGACACGGATAACGCAACATAGACACAGATGGCATAACACAGAGACAAGTGTAAATTGCCTAGCACTTTCAACTGATGAACCTGAGATTCCTAGCATAAGATGAGCCAGAGGCTGATGATGCCAAAGGAAAGAAAGCCCTATGACAATGGAATGTGATGATGAAATGTAACTCATTAAAAGAAGCTAGTGCCAAAGCAGTTAAGAGGATGGTTGAAGGGCGCAGTAAGCCTAGAGAAAGAAGCCGACTGCCGGGTTACTGTGGCTTTAGCTCCGGACCTGAAGGTGAGCTCCTCGGGGGAAGGACCTGTGACGATGTCGAGTCGAAGAAGGCTGACGACGCAAAGTTCACAAGAATGTGGAGATGGGTCGGAACTGCCCTGCCCGGCAAAGGCTCTGGTGAGGCTGAGAAGAAACCCTGCCCCTTTACTTCCAGAGAGCCTGTCCCACTACAGACCTCTCCACTAAGCTGACATCAAATTGCCCCCTGTGATAGTAAAGGTTTTTCCCCTTCTCCCAACCGCTGGCCCCAACACTTAGCTTTTGGAAGAGGAGCGGACAAAATCCATCCTTGGTTGGACGTGGACGTTGAGATGTTCTTCGTGTGTGCTTCGGTGCTGCCGTTTCCAAGCTTTGGCCACAAGGCTCCTCAGGGTACCTAAGACAAAACAGAAAACGTGACTATTGCCTTCAAAAACAGTAACCCCTGGGAGTCCTCCACACCACTGGCCCAGCTCACCTCAAATCTTGATTTGACTCCAGAGGGTGCCCAGAAGATACCTGCAAAAAGAAAAGGTACACAGTTAGCATGCTGCTGCATGCTAACCTATGAGTCGGCCTGCCTAAACGCCGACTCACCTGCCCTCCTCTGTTCCTGGGCGTGCCTAGGGCAGCGACAGCACCTGCAAAGAAACAAAGCAGAAAAGCATGCTGAGATACTGTGAAAACACAACCTCCCTAATATGACTAGTATGCCACACCAATACCTTAAGCTTGCACCCACCTGGCATGGGCACGCTCGGCTAGCATAGATTGCAAGTGGACCACCTAAAATAAATTAAAAAAAAAAAAAAAAAAAAAAAGAGGAGATGCTTAGAGCTGCACCGGAAACTGAGACTTCAGCAATAACAACTGCTTCTTTACGCTACTCAATGCTCACCTTGCCCACTCGGCACTGACTGCTGCTCTCGGCCTTTACTTCCTAAAAAGAGGGAAAAAGAACACTGCTGTAACAGCCACCATTTATGCTTCTTCTACAGAGACAAACAGTGACTGACCTGCTTGGGGGAATCCCCTGACCCAGGATGGGGTGCTCTGCCCTGGATTTTATCCTTCTGCGTCTGAAAGAAAGTTAGGACGAAGGTCAAAGGCTGCAGGATAACTTAAGAGGTCCAGATATCTTGTGTCCATCAACAAATCCCATCTAGAGCCCAACTACACCCCACATTACAAATTCCAAGTCCCCGGGACTTCTCCTATTGCACCGGGCTATGAGGAAGGGCAGAGCAGCTCCGGCACAAATGTGTGCAGACATACATGACATAAGAGAGGATGGGACAGACAACAGGGACGCAACAGGAACGGAAATCTCTTGGCAAGGAAAATGGCAGCTGAGAGAATGCAAAATGAGATGACAGAGGTAAAACTGATGGCGAGCTGATGAGGCTAAGAGAAACCTGGAGGAAGAAGAAGATGCTAACTGAAGGATATATTTCAAGAACTGCAAAGATGCAGGCCCAATGTAAGAGTCTGTCCGAATTTTCCCTCATCTGCCTCACGATTGTCATTGGGGGAACCACTGAAGAGAAGACACCCCCCCCCCCCCCCCGTCTAGAATCTCTGGTTTTGAAGGAGAAAGTCACACATCAAAGGCCCTGAGACAGGTGTGTTTGCTGTAAGAAGAGGGCACAGTGCCCAGTCTGTAAACAATAGCTTTTGGAAGCTGTCCCACCTCTAGGCCTGGCTGGACTTCTCCTGAGTTTTGGGTGGTCTCCCACAGAAGACCCTCACCTGCTTTACGACCACCGTGACAGACAGACTGAGATGTAAGGAACCTCTCCATCAAGGACTGAGAGAGGAAACTCCATGTGAAAAGGCCCCTCTGCTCCTACCAAGGACTGGGACTGGAACCCCCAGTCCAGGGGAGGTGTGTGGGGGAGGCAAGCTAACCAAAGCCAGATGTTTGCCTGCAGGTGGTGACCAATGGACCACGAAAACAATGGCTCTCACTTACTGCTGAGAACATAGACTACCTATTATATCTACTGCTCAGAACATGGACTACTGTTACATCTATTCCCTATTGTATCTGTTTTCCCCACCCTCACAATTTTCAATAATAAAAACCCCTGAGTTAGCTAGAGATTTGGAGATATCCCCGGACGTGGCCTGGTAGACTTTCGGCTGCTGGACCTCGAAGCAGCGCCACTTTGCGGTAGCTATAGCCCATCCCCCCCGCTTCTTTCCTCCCACTTTTTCCATATCTTCTCCTTTTTTTCCCCCGGCTCCCCTTCACCAATGCACTTCTGTTGTGGTTATTTCAATAAAATTGCATTTGTTGATTTTGTTACTGCAAATCCCCTGTGCCTTTGGTGGTTATTTTGCACCTTAAAATCATCGCGTTACCCGTTTGCTGGGATGGATCGCGACACCCAGGAATCCTATGGTCAGATTCCTCTACCTCTCCTCACATTCTTACAAGGCCTAGTCCACCATAATGGATCCTGGCAGGGCATAGCTGTCCATACAGCTCAGAACAAGACCTGACAAGACATCTGACTGGATGCTTCCAAAGAGAGATGCAATTCTGATACCTGTCTGAGCTCCCGAGTCAAAACTTCCATGGCATGGGTGACGGGCCAAAGGAACGTGGAGATCACAGATGCTAAGAATGGTGCCAAGGTTTCTGACAGGCCCCTCAAAGGGCTAAGATGAAAGACATGAGATATCCAAACAACACATAATACACAAAAGACAAGTGACACAATACACAATATTGCTCTGCCCTGCACACCTCAGCACTGTGATCAAAAGTGAGACTTTCCTTTTATGGGGCCTAAGGGCCCACTTCTTGGCTACCCTCATCTCCACAGCCAATTCAAACCCCCCCTCCCCATGCCAGGAGTCCCGACCCAGCACCCCACTTTCATGCCCTCTGTGGGTTGTGGCCCTTGATTTATCTCTTGGACATCTGGAGATGCTGGTCCGTGTCAGGTGTGAGGGAAGCCCACCTCGCCAGCTGGGAAGGTCCTGCTGTCACTGGGCTGTTGTCTCTTCGACAGCTAGATTAAAGAAAACCAAACATCACTGCCTGATCTTGGCACCGCATTGGACAAAACCCCACAAGTCTGCTACTCACCGTTCTCCTAAGAAGGCCCGGGTCCTCGGGTCATACCCTTCGGCCGCCCTTGGAGGCCAATGCCGTCATCGTGGGGTATGCCTGGGATAAGAGGACAGGAGGTGACGTGGCATTGCTGAAACCTGGGTGGACCCTAACTCCTCCTCCCTACTTCCCTGACTCACTGCAGCTCCTTGGCAGTTCCTGACGGCTTCCCGGAAGGCAGGGCAGATGAGGGTGGCAAATCTGGTCCGTCAGCCGGTTGGGGATGGGAGCTTGACGTGCTCTGAGTGGATTGCCTAAGGCACAAAAATGAGAATGGAGACTTAGACTTGCCCAAGGAATTGAGACCTCAGCAACAAGAAAGGCTACTGGTCACTGCTCACCTGGCCTTCTTGAACTTGACTGCTGAGATCCAGCTATACTTCCTAGAAATAAAGACAAAGAACAGCGCTGCAACAGGGCCACACTTGACACACCCCCTGCACAAACAAATGGTGACTTGACCTGCTTATGGGAATCCCCTCACCCAAGATGGGGTGCCCTGCCATGGATGCAATGCATCTGCACCTGAAAGAAAGTTAGAACATATGTCAAACACCTGCAGGCTAACTCAAAAGCTGCAAGGACCTCACGTCAATCTATGAATAGCATCTAGAGTCCAAGTACAGCCCACATTACAAATTTCAACTCCCCAGAGCTTGTCCTATTACACCGGCAGGGTAATAGTTCTATTATGCGGCAGGGCAGACCGGCTCCAGCACAAATATGTGCAGACATGGGACAGACAGGACGCGACAAACAATGGGTGCACAACACTGACAGAAATCTCTAGGCAAGAAGGATGACTGCGAGGACTGAGAGAATGCAAAAGGAGATGACCGACATAAGACTGATGGTGAGCTGATGAGGCTCAGAAAAGATTGAAGGAAGAAGATGCTAACTGAAGGATTTATTCGAAGAACTGCAAAGATGATTGGCCGAGAATCCTATGGTCATGATCCTCTACCTCTCCTCACATTCTTACAAGTCCTAGTCCACCATAATGGATCCTGGCGGGGCACAGTTGTCCATACAGCTCAGAACAAGACCTGACAAGACATCTGACCGGATGCTTCTAAAAAGAGATGCAATTCTGATACCTGTCTGAGCTCCTGAGTCAAAAGTTCTATGGCACTGGTGTCAGGACAAGGAATGCAGAGATCACAGATGCTAACAATGATGCCAGGGTTTCTGACAGGCCCCTCAAAGGCCTAAGGTAAAAGACATGAGATACCCAAACAACCCATAATGCACGATAGACAAGTGACACAATACACACCGGAACTGCTCTGCCCTGCACACCTCAGCACTGTGATCAAAATTGAGACTTTCCTTTTATGGGGCCTAGGGAGCCACTTCATGAACACCCCCCACCTCCAAAGCAGACTCAAAAACCCCTCCCAGTAATTTCCAAACCAGCACCCTGCTTTCATCTCCTCTGAGGGTCATAGCCCTCCACTTATCTCTCAGACATTGAGGATGCCAGTTTCAGGTAGGAAGAAAGGCCACCTCGTCAGCTGGGAAGGTCCTGCTGGCACCGGGCTGTTGTCTCTTAAACAGCTAGATTAAAGAAAACCAAACATCAGTGCCTGATCTTGGCAGCCCATCGGCCAAAACCCCACAAGTCCACCACTCACCATGCTCCTAAGAATGCTCGGCTGCTTGGGCCGCGTGCTTCAGGCACGCTTGGAGACCGAGGCCGTCGTCGCAGGGGGTGCCTGGGTTAAGAGGAGATGAGGTGATTTGGCATGGCTGAAACCTGAGTGGACCCTCACTCCTCCTCCCTACTTCCGACTCACCACAGCTCCTTGGCAGTTGCCGAAGGCCACCTGGATGGCACCTTTAAATAGAAAAGCTCAGGGCTTCATCACCAGGTCCTGTAATATATCCACAGGGCTCACATGTGCAGGAAACCTGCTGCATCGGCCGCTTGGTGACGGGGGCTTGGCATACTCCAAGTGGATTGCCTAAAGTGCACAAACGAGAATGGAAGCTTAGAGCTGCACCAGAAGTTGAGACCAGAGCAATAACTACTTCTCTCCACTGCTCACCTTGACTGCTGGTATTCAGGCTTACTTCCTAAAAAGAAAGACAAAGAACAGAGCTGTAACACAGTCACCATATACACTTCTGCTGCAGAGACAAATGGTGCCTCACCTGCTCAGGGGAAACCCCTCACCCGAGATGGGGCCCTCTGGCAGAGATTTAATCCATCTTCATCTGAAAGAAAGTTAAGAAAAGAGTCAAACTGTTGCAAGATAACTTATGAGGTCCAGATATCTTGTGTCCATCTACAAATCCCATCTAGAGTTCAACTACACCCCACATTACAAATTCCAAGTCCCCGGGACTTATCCTATTGCACCGGGCTATGCGGCAGGGCAGAGCAGCTCTGGCACAAATGTGTGCAGACACCTGTGACACAGGACAGACAGGACGAGACAAACAGAGGGCACAAGACACAGAGAGAAATCTCTTAGCGAGGAAAATGGCTGCAAGAACATAGAAAATGCAAAAGAAGATGACCGAGGTAAAACTCATGGTGGGCTGATGAGGCTCAGAGAAACCTGGAGGAAGAAGATGCTAACTGAAGGATTTATTCCAATAACTGCAAGGATGATTGCCCGAGAATCCTATGGTCAGAATCCTTTACCTCTCCTCACATTCTTACTAATCTGTCCTAATCTGCCGTAATGGATCCTGGCAGGGTATAGCTGTCCATACAGCTCAGAACAAGACCCGACAAGACATCTGACCGGATGCTTGTAAAGAGAGAAGAGAGTCTGATGCCTGTCTGAGCTCCTGAGTCAAAAGTTCTATGGCATTGGTGCCAGGACAAGGAATGCAGAGATCACAGATGCTAATAATGATGGCAGGGTCTCTGACAGGCCCCTCAAAGGCTAAGGTAAAGGACATGGCACATCTAAACCCACAGAATGCACAATAGACAAATGACGCAATACACACCCGGACTGCTCTGCCCTGCTCACCTCAGTTCTGTCATCAAAAGTGACGCTTTCCTTTTATGGGGCCTAAGGGGTCGCTTCATGGACACCCCCCACCTCCAAAGGGGACTCAAAAACCCCTCCCGCTGGGTCCCTACTCTGTACCCTGCTTTCATCCCACCTCTGTAGGTCGTAGCCCTCTACTTATCTCTCGGACATCTGGGGATGCAGGTCCATGTCATGTACAAAAGAAGGTGGCTTCGATATCTGAGAAGTTCCTGCTGGAACTGTTGCTCAGCAACTTCCTGTTGTTTCTTAGTCAGCTGCATTAAAGAAAACAAAATATCAATGCATGATCTCCGCAGCACACTGGCCAAAACCCAACAATTCCGCTACTCACCGTTCTCCTAAGAATGCCCGGCGCCTGGGGCTGCACGCTTCTGCCGCGCTCGGATGCTGACGCTGTTGTCGCGGGGTACGCCTGGGATAAGAGAAGACAAGGTGATGTGGCACTGCTGAAATCTGAGCGGAGACTCGCTCCTCCTCCCTACTTGCCTGACTCACCACAACTCCTCGGCTATTGTTGAAGGCTACCCTGGTGACACCTTTAAATGGAAAAGGCAGAGGCTTCATCGCCAAGTCCCGTGATACTTCCGCAGGGCTCGGGAGAGCCGCACACCTGGTGCGTCGGCCAATGGGTGACTGGGGCTTGGCATACTCCGAGTGGATTGCCTAAAGCACAGAAACAGGAACCGATTAGAGCTTAGAGGAGCAGCTTAGAGCTGCACTGGAAAGTGAGAGTGGAGCGGTAACAACTGCTTCTGTACGCTACTCAATGCTCACCTTGCCCACCTCACCCTTACTGCTGATATCCAGCTTCACTTCCTAAAAAGAACAGTGTTGTAAAAGAGTCACACTTCACACTCCCCCTGCAGAGACAAACAGTGACTGACCTGCTCAGGGGAACCTCCTCACCCAGGATGGATGGATGAATTCTGCCCTGGATTTTATCCTCTGCATCTGAAAGAAAGTGAGGACAAAAGTCAAAGGGCTGCAGGATAACTTTACAGCTCCAAATACCTTGTGTCTATCTAGGAATATCATCTAGAGTCTGGCAGTACCCCACAAACTATAAGTCCCCCTGACTTGTCCTATTGCAGCAGGCTATGCGGCAGGGCAGAGCAGCTCCAGCACAAACATGTTCAGACACCTGTGACACAGAACGTGACAAACAGGGGGACAATAAACACGACACATTATGCTTGTGGTGAGGGCCTCAAGGGGAAAAGGCAAAAGGAACCCCAAAGGCACACTAGGTAACATGGCACACTGGACAACACGACATGGACCGGAACTGTTCCGTGCTGCCTGCCTGAAAGCTGCCATCAAAAGTAGAGCCCCTCCCTTTAGCTGTCCTAAGAGGCCCCTTAGAGAAGATTGCTTTTCCCTCTGCTAATTTTAAAATCTGTCCCAGGAACTCCCAGCGTGCTACTCTCCCATTGTCCCATCCCCGGGCCATGGCCCCCGACTTATCTTTTGGATGATGATGTGGATCCACATTGCACCTGAAATGAGTCTGCCTCGGAGGGCCCTGTGATGGCCCATTAGCCTCTCTGTCAGCTACAATAAAGAAAACCAAAACCAAAGTATGAGTACAGAGTTTTGTGGGCCAAATCACAGAAAGTCAGCTACTTGCCCTCTCCTGAGTGTGCCTGGCTCCTTCAGGGTCCAGCTTTATCCTGATTCCAAGGCCGTGGCCGTTATTATGAGTGGCACCTGGGTTAGAGAAAGACAAAGTTAAATGGCATTCCCGTGAGTGCAGTGGATGACCTTGTGTGCTGTAAGACATGTGAATGCCTCTGCTAGGCTTCTGAAAAGCCTTGTGGAGGGCCCCCAAATAAACACCCTTTCCCACCCTGCTGCCTTCAAACCTCCCCCCCCCCCCCCTCCCCTCAGTGATAACCCCTAACTGGATACCTGCTCACCCTCCCTCTCCTAATCACAATCCTCAACTCACCTGAAGCCTCAGTCTCAAACATCATCTTTGACACTGGGAAGATCCCTCTTGTGACACAATGAATCTGCTGAAAAAAAGTTTTGTACTTGACACAACCTGGAGTCTCTGGAAGCTGCACTCCTCCTAAAAAAAATACAAAGTAAAATAAGAACAAAACCAGAAATCAAAAATGCAATTTACTACCCCTAAACACAAAACCCAAAATTGTGAACTTAAATACTCCCTGTATTCCATGCTGTTTCCTTCACAGTAACTTCAAAGCCTCTGTTGCTTTAGATGCCCAGAAACACCTGCTGAAAGCAAGCTGAGATAAACTGAAAGAGCCTCTTCACTGAAATGAGAGGAGAGCTCTTATCCCAGCACATCCCAGACAGGGAATAAAGCTCCTCACCAGAGGCTGGGGTTAATATAGCCCTGATTGTGCCCGCCTCTCGTTCCCATGGCACCCAGGAAAAGGGAGGGGGCAAATCCCAGCCGGTATAAAAGCCCTCAGAGCAGCTGCAGCTGTTTGGCTCCTCTGACTCGAATTCAAGGGGAGTAAAGGGCTTGTTATAGAAGAAAACTCTTCAGAAAAATAACAGAGCTTTCTTTTTTGCAACAACTACTTGGAGCTGAAGAACAGAAAACTGGTAAGACAGAAAACTGTCTGTTTAGGCAGCATAGCTAGATAAAGTCGTTAATTTGCTGTTAACTTATATGATTATTCCTTGGTGATTACTAAGTAGTACATCACACGTGACTAAGTAGGGTGGAGAAGAATACTAATGATGTAAATAGTCTAAGTCTCCTTGGGACTCCTAATTAGGCCTATCAACATTATAAGCAAAAATAAGGGAAAAAAAAAAACCTCCTGGGCAGTGTAAGGGTTAAGTATATGCTAGGCTCACCGTTCTCTGAGATAGCTAGTCCAAAGGCACAGAAGGCAGGGCCCAGAAATGAGTATTTAAATGCTTAAAATGCTGAAAAAGACAGAGCTTCCTTCAAGTGAACCTGTAAAAATGAGAAACCAGGGCAGTTAGCTCCACTGAAACTGATTAAATGACAAATAAACCAATTCTGCCCATTAATTTATTCTCCAAAAATATTGTGAAAAGAAGGCTTATCCTCAATTTAAATCCCTCCAGCAATGAAAAAAGTGAATTTTTTCCCTCAATAAAAAGCCTTAACAATGAGGTACAGCTTGGGAAGTTTTGCAGAAGGCAGTTAAGACACACAAAGCAGCATGACTTTGCAGTGGTGGCAGCTTCTGTCTGGGAGATATCCAGCGCAATGCACAATTTTCACCATGCAGGCAGCCGCTCTGGGCCACAGGCCCCTGAACAAGAGTGCTGGCCCTTTTCCCTGCAAGCAAAACTAACTAGACCAGGTTCCTGATGGCAGATTTCATGAGACACTTGGCACTGTCAAAGCAGCCCGACTTTGCAGTGGTGAGAGCTTGGGTCTGGAAAGCATATTTCACAAAGTGCAATTTCAGCAGGCAGCAGGCAACTCAAGGCCAAAGGCCCCAAAACACCAACCTCGGCACTTTTCCCTGGGAAACAAAATTCACCAGCCCAGGTTCCTACGTGACCGAAGCTGGCACCATATGCAACTCAGGATGCCTTGACAGTTCAAAGGGACTCCTGCAATGTGCCATCAGGGACCTGTGCTGAAGAGTTTTGTTTCCCAGGGAAAATGGCCAGGGTTGGTGTTTGGGGGCCGGGAGTGACTGGCTAGCTCCTGAAATTCTGCAATATGCAGGATGATTCCCAAAACAAAGCTGGCAGCAGGGCAAAGTCAGGCTGGTTTGATAGTGCCAAGAGGCTCCTGCAATCTGCCAACCAGAAGCAGGTCAGGTGAGTTTTGTTTGCCAGGGGAAAGGGCCAAGGTTTGTGTTCGGGGGCCTGTGGCCCGGAGTGGCCAGCTGGCTCCTGAAATTCGGCAATACTCAGGATGGTTCCCAGACACAAGCTGGCACCAGTGCCAAGTCGGGCTGGTTTGACAGTGCCAAGTGGCTCCTGCAATCTGCAATCCTGAATTGGGACAGGTGAGTTTTGTTTCCAGGCCCAAAGTTTGTGTTTTGGCGGCTGATGTCGGGGATCTGTGGCCAGCTTAATCCTGAAATTCCGCGATACGCAGGGTGGTTCCCAGAACCAAGCTGGCAGTAGAGCCAAGTCAGGCTGGTTTGACTGTGCCAAGTGGCTCCTGCAATCTGCCATCCAGAACTGGGACACATGAGCTTTTTTTCCAGGGAAAAGGGCCAAAGTTTGTGTTTCGGGGCCTGTGGCTGGGGCTGGAGGGCCGGCTCCTGAAATTCTGCGATACGCAGGATGGTTCCCAGACCCAAGCTGGCACCAGTGCTGAGTCGGGCTCGTTTGACTGTGCTAAGTGGCTCCTGCATTCTCCCATCCAGAAAAGGGGCAGGTGAAATTTGTTTGCCAGGGAAAAGTGCCGAGGTTTGTGTTCGGGGATCTGTGGCCAGGAGTGGCCAGCTGGCTCCTGAAATTCCACGGCACGCAGGATGGTTCCCAGGCCCAAGCTGGCACCAGTGTCAAGTCATGCTGGTTTGACAGTGGCAAGTGGCTCCTGCGTTCTCCCATCCAGAACTGGGGCAGGTAAGATTTGTTTGCCAGGGAAAAGGGCCAAAGTTTCTGTTCAGGGGCCTGTGGCCAGGAGTGACTGGCTGGCTCCTGAAATTCTGCGATACGCCAGATGGTTCCCAGACCCAAGCTGGCACCATTGCCAAGTCGGGCTGGTTTCATACTGCCACGTGGCTCCTGCAATCTGCTATCCAGAAGCAGGACAGGTGTGGTTTTTTTGCCCGGGAAAAGGGCCAAGGTTGGTCTTCGGGGGCCTATGGCCAGCAGTGGCCTGCTGGCTCCTGAAATTCTGCAATGGGCCGGATGGTTCCCAGACCCAAGCTGGCACCAGTGAGAAGTCATGCTGGTTCGACAGTGCCAAGTGGCTCCTGCAATCTGCCATCCAGAAGAAGGACAGGCAAGTTTTGTTTGTCAGGGAAAAGGGCCGAAGTTTTGTTCCGGGCCCTGTGGCCGGGAGTGGAGGCCTGCTCCTGAAATTCTATGACAGGAGAATGGTTCCCAGATCCAAGCTGGCACCTGTGCCAAGTTAGGCTGATTTGATAGTGCCCAGAGGCTCCAGCAATCTGCCATCCAGAACTGGGGAATGTGAGTTTTGTTTGCCAGGGAAAAGGGCCAAGGTTTCTGTTGAGGGGCCTGTGGCCGGGAATGGCCGTCTGGCTCCTGAAATTCCGCGATACGCAGGATGGTTCCCAGAACCAAGCTGGCACCAGTGCGAAGTTGGGCTGGTTTGACAGTGCCAAGTGGCTCCTCTAATCTGCAATCCAGAACTGGGACAGATGAGTTTTGTTTCCAGGGAGAAGGGCCGAGGTTTGTGTTTTGGTGGCCGATGTCGGGGATCTGTGGCCAGCTAAATCCTGAAATTCCACGATAAGTAGGGAGGTTCCCAGACCCAAGTTGGCACCATTGCCAAGTCGGGCTGGTTTGATATTGCCAAGAGGCTCCTGCAATCTGCCATCCAGAACTGGGGCAGGTGAGTTTTGTTTGCCAGGCAAAAGGGCCGAAGTTTGTGTTCCTGGGCCTGGGGCCAGGAGTGGAGGGCTGGCTCCTGAAATTCCACAATATGCAGGATGGTTCCCAGACTCAAGCTGGCACCCGTGTCAAGTCAGGCTGGTTTGACAGTGAAAAATGGCTCCTGCAATCTGCCATCCAGAAGCCGGATAGGTCTGGGTTTTTTGCCCAGGAAAAGAACCAAGGTTGGTCTTTGGGGGCCTATGGCTGGGAGTGGCCAGCTGGCTCCAGAAATTCGACGATACGCCGGATGGTTCCCAGACGCAAGCTGGCAATAATGCCAAGTCGGGTGGGTTTGACACTGCCAAGTGGCTCCTGCAATCTGCCATCCAGAAGCAGGTTGGGTGAGTTTTGTTTGCCTGGGAAAAGGGTCGAGGTCTGTGATTTAGGGGCCTGTGGCCAGAAGTGGCCGGCTGGCTCCTGAAATTCTGCGATAGGCAGGGTGGTTCCCAGACCCAAGCTGGCACCAGTGAGAAGTCATGCTGGTTTGAAAGTGCCAAGTGGGTCCTCCCATCTGCCATCCAGAACTGGGGCAGGTGAGTTTTTTTCCCAGGGAAAAGTGAAGAGGTTTGTGTTTGGAAACCTCTGGCTGGGAGTGGCCGGATGGCTTCTGAAGTTCCACGGTAGACTGGATGGTTCCCAGACCCAAGCTGGCACCAGTGCCAAGTCATGCTGGTTTGACAGTGCCAAGTGGCTCCTGCAATCTGCCATCTGGAACTGGGGCAGGTGAGTTTTGTTTGCCAGGGAAAAGGCCCAAATTTTTTGTTTTGGGGGCCTGTTGCCGTAAGTGGCCGGCTGGCTCCTGAAATTCCACGGTAGACAGGATGGTTCCCAGACCCAAGCTGGCACCAGTGCCAAATTGGGCTGGTTTGATAGTTCCAAGAGACTCCTGCAAGCTGCCTCCAGAACCAGGACAGATGAGTTTATATCCAGGGAGAAGTGACGAGTTTTGTGTTCAGGGGCCTTTGCCCTGGAGTGCCCGGCTGGCTCCTGAAATTCCACGGTAGACAGGATGGTTCCCAGACCCAAGCTGGCACCAGTGCCAAATTGGGCTGGTTTGATAGTTCCAAGAGACTCCTGCAAGCTGCCTCCAGAACCAGGACAGATGAGTTTATATCCAGGGAGAAGTGACGAGTTTTGTGTTCAGGGGCCTTTGCCCTGGAGTGCCCGGCTGGCTCCTGAAATTCCACGGTAGACAGGATGGTTCCCAGACCCAAGCTGGCACCAGTGCCAAATTGGGCTGGTTTGATAGTTCCAAGAGACTCCTGCAAGCTGCCTCCAGAACCAGGACAGATGAGTTTATATCCAGGGAGAAGTGACGAGTTTTGTGTTCAGGGGCCTTTGCCCTGGAGTGCCCGGCTGGCTCCTGAGATTCCACGATATGCAGGATGTATTCCAGACCCAAGCTTGCATCAGTGTTAAGTCGGGCTCGTTGGACAGTGCCAAGTAGGTCCTGCATTCTGCCGTCCAAAAGCAGGACAGGTTAGTTTTTTTTCCATGGAAAAGGGCTGATGTTTGTGTTCGGGGGCCAGTGGCTGGGAGTGGCCAGCTGGCTCCTGAAATTCTGTGATACGCAGGATGGTTCCCAGACCCAAGCTGCCACCCGTGCATACTGGAGCTGGTTTGACAGTGCCAAGTTGCTCCTGCAATCTGCTATCCAGAAGAAAGATGGGTGTATTTTCTTTGCCAGGGAAAAGGGCCGAGGTTTGTGTTGGAGGCCTGTGGCCGGGAGCGGCCGGCTGGCTCCTGAAGTTCCGTGATACACAGGATGGATCCCAGACGCAAGCTGGCAGCATTGCTAAGTCGGGCTGGTTTGACTGTGCTAAGTGCCTCCTGCAGTCTGCCATCCAGAAGCAGGACAGGGGAGTTTTGTTTGCCAGGGATAAGGGCCAACGATTTTGTTCGGGGGCCTGTGGCCGGGAATGCCTGGCTCGCTCCTGAAAATCTGCGATACGCAAGATGGTTCCCAGACCCAAGCTGGCACCAGTGCCATATTGGGCTGGTTTGATAGTGCCAAGTGGCTCCTGCAATCTGCCATCCTGGAGCAGGACAGGTGAGTTTTGCTTGCTATGGAATACACTCAGAGATATTTTCTTTACAGACAAAGTTTCTCCTTGCCAGACAGAGTGGAAAAGCTCTTTACTAGGATGTAGGCGACAAGAGACACTAAAGACGAAGATACGGAGCTCAGCAAAACTCAGCGGCGCTCCCGGGCGTCTTGCAGTAGAAGCCGATCTGCTCAGCGCACCGCCAGCCGCACCGTGCTCTGCATGCCGCACCGTGCTCTGCGTGCCGCACCGTGCTCTGTGAGGCGCACCATGCTCTGCAAGCCAGCACCATGGTCTGGGGGCTGGCATCATGCTCTGCCAACAGCACCATCCTCTGGAAGCTGCACCATGCTCCGCAAGCCACACCATGCTCTGTAAGCCGACACCATGCTCTGCAAGCCGGCACAATGCTCTTCGTGCGGAAAAGCCGCTTCTTCGCCCCCAGGAGACGGAGAGAGCGGCAGCTTCCCAAAGGCAAACCATGAAGCTGCACAACACTGGGATTGTGTGTGCAGTAGTCAAACTCAGAGAAAACAGTACCTTAGCACTCTCCTGCCTTTTTTATACACAGTAATATTCGAATTGAAGGTGTTTGGGACAACTTTCTTTTGCTTCTTGAAAAACACTCTGCAGACCTCTGTGCAACTTGTAGAACACGCTGGGAGATGTTTTTTGTACAGGCACAGTTTCTCCTTGCGAGACATAGTGAAAAGCTTTTTGCGTGGATGTAGGCGACAAGAGACGCTAAAGACAGTGATATGGAGCTCGGGGAAGCTCAGCACCGGTCCCGGGCATATATCAGTAAAAGCCGAGCTGCTCAGCGCACTGCCAGCCGCATAACGCTCTGGAAGCCGCACCATGCTCTTCAAGCTGGCACCATGCTCTGCAAGCCGGCACCATGCTCTTCGCGCAAAAAACCTGCTTCTTCGCCCCCGGTAGACGGAGAGAGCAGCAGTATCCCAAAGGCTAACAACAAAGCTGCACAACACTGGGATTGTGTGTGCAGCTCTTGCAAACTCAGAGAAAACAGTACCTTAGCACTCTCCTGCCTTTTCTATTCACATTACCATTCGAATTGAAGGCGTTTGGCACAACTTTCTTTTGCTTCTTGGAAAACACACTGCAGACCTCCGTGCAACTTGTAGAACATGCTCGGAGATGTTTTCTGTACAGGCAGAATTTCTCCTTGCGAGACATAGTGAAAAAGCTTTTTGCTAGGATGTAGGTGACAAGAGACACTATAGATGTAGATAGGGAGCTCGGCAAAGCTCAGCGCGAGTCTTGGGCGTCTTTCAGCAGAAGCCGAGCTGCTCAGTGCACCACCAGCCGCACCATGCTCTGGAAGTCGCACCATGCTCTGGAAGTCGCACCATGCTCTGCAAGCCACATCATGCTCTGCAAACCGCACCATGCTCTGCAAACCGCACCATGCTCTGAGCATGTTCTACAAGTTGCATGGAGGTCTGCAGAGTGTGTTTCCAGAAGGAAAAGAAAGTTTTCCCAAACGCCTTCATTTGGAATTGCTGTGCCTGCAGTGCGTTGCCTGGGACGGCAGGGGGCGCTGTGACTGCAGTGAGTTTCTTGGGATGGCAGGGGACCCTGTGAGTGCCACGCATTGCCTGGGACTGCAGGGGGCTCTGTGACTTCCGCACGTCAGAACGGATGGAATAGCGGGTGCTGTTCCTGCAGTGAGTTTCCTGGGACGGCAGGAGGTTTTGTGGTAACAGTGCACTGCCTAGGACGGCAGAGGGTGCTGTGACTGATGTTCGCTAGGGCGGATGGAAGGAGGCACTGTGGTTGCTGTGTGATGCATGGGATGGCAGCGGTCGCTGTGGCTGCAGCATGCTGGGGAGGAGACAATGAGGCACTGCGTCTGCAGTGAATTTCCTGGGACAGCAGGGGGCGCTGTGACTGCTGTGCCTTGCCTTGGAGGCAGGGGACGCAGCAACTGCAGTGCGTTGGTTTGGATGGCAGGGGGTGCTGTGACTGCATTGCATTGCCTAAGACAGCAGGGGGCACTCTGACTGCAGTGCCTTGCATGGGATAGAAGAGGTAGCTTTTGCAGTAGTGTGTTTCCTAAGACGCCATGATGCCAGTTGACTGCCGTTTTTTGCGTCCAGCGGCATGGGGTGTTTTGACTTCGGTGCGTTGCCAGGGACGGCAATGCACACTTTGACTGCAGTACGCTGGATTGGACAGCAGAGGCCACTGTGACTGCAGTGCGTATCCCTAGACAGAAGGGGGGGCTGTGATTGCTGTGCGTTGCCTGTGAGGTCAGGAGGCGGTGTGACTGCAGTTCGCTAGGGCAGAAAGAACAGTGGTGCTGTGACTACAGTGCGGTGCCTGGGATGGCAGGGGCGCTGTGACTGCAATGCGTTTCCTGTGATGTCAGGAGGTTCTGTGACTGCAGTTCATCGGGGTGGACGGAAGGGAGGTGCTGTGACTTCATGCGGTGCCTGGGACAGCAGGGGGCATGACGTGTCGGCCGTTTATTTACAGCACGAACAGGATGGGACACCTTCATGCAACGTCTCTGACTGTTTATTTACTAAGCATCAGCAATAACACATTGTTACAACAATGTAGGGAAAGATGCTTACAGCTTGTTGTCTGAATAGAGTGACAAAGGTGCTTAACGTTACAGCATAACATAAGACAAGCAAAGTCTCAGTTTCAACCAATCACAGGAAGCAAAAGCATAATGACAGAAGTTTTTCTCCAATGGCTTGAGGCCTACATAGCTTTTGGCTAAAACAATAGCAGTTTTCTTTTCAACACAATGCTTCGTTCACAGAAGACAGAGCACAGAGCTTTATTCATATTTAACCTTCTAAATGAATACTTAAGATATACTTTTTGCAACCTAGAAAAGCAATTCAACATAGGCCTACTGTTTTATTTCTCACATCTCAAAAGCTGCTTAGAACTTTTTCTGTTGGCTTAGCATTTCACTGTCTTTCACTGCTCTCGGGCCTGTCTGGTTCAGAGCTTTCTCAAAAAACCCCTAACTTATTGATCCCAACAGGGGCGCTGTGCCTGCAGCGCGTACCTGGGACGGCAGGGGTCACTGTGACTGCAGTGCAATGCCTGGGAAAGCATGGTGTGCTGTTACTGCAGTGCGTTGCCTAAGATGGCAGGCTGTGCTGTAGCTGCAGTGCTTTGCCTGGGACAGCATGGAGCATTGTGACTGCAGTGTGTTTCTTGGGATGGCAGGGTGCAGTGTGCTGTGTGTTGCCTAAGATGGCAGGACGCGCTCTGACTGGAGTGCATTGCCTGGGACGGAATGGGGTGTTGTGGCTGCAGTGCATGGCCTGGGACTGCAAGGGGCGCTGTGACTGCAGTGTGTTGCCTGTGACGTCACAAGGAGCTGTGACTATAGATCGCCAAGGCGGACGAAAAGGGTTTCTGTCACTGTTATGTGATGCCTGCGGCAGCAGGGGGCACTGTGACTGAAGTTCGTGTTTTGGGACGGCAGGACGTACTGTGACTGCAGTGCGTTACCTGTGACAACAGGAGGGGCTGTGGCTGCAGTTCGCATTGGCGGACAGAAGGGGGCGTTGTTACTGCAGTGCATAGCCTGGGACCACAGGGGTTGCGGTGACTGCAGTTTGCCGGGGGGGATGGAAGGGGCCTCTGCGACTGCAGTGCATGGTCTGGGACGGCAGGAGGCACTGTGACTGCATTTCCTTGGGGCAGGTGGAAGGGGGCGTTGTTACTGCAGTGCATGGCCTGGGCCAGAAGGGTGCGCTGTGACTGAAGTTTGTGTTTTGGGACGGCAGGGGGCGCTCTGACTGCTGTGCATTGCTGAAAAGTTCAGGGGGCTCTGTGACTCCAGTGGGTTTCCTGGGATGGCAGGGGGCGCTGTGACTACAGTGGGTTTCTTGGGACGGCGCAGTGCACTATGACTGCAATGCGTTGCCTGGGCTGGCACGTGGCACTGTGACTGCTGTGCATTGCTGAAGACGGCAGGGGCGCTGTGACTGCAGTGAGTTTCTTGGGACGGAAGTTGGCGCTGTAACTGCAGTGCGTTTCCTGGGACGGCAGGGGGTGCTCTATTTGACGTGCCGGCAATTTATTTACAGACTTGCACAGGATGGGACACTCTCCGGCAATGTCTCCAGCTGGTTATTTACCAAGCATCAGCCATAACACATTGTTACAACAATGTAGCAAAAGATGCTTACAGCCTGCTGTCCGAATAGAGTGACAGAGGTACTTAGCATTACAGCATAACATAAGACAAACGAAGTCTCTGTTTCATCCAATCACAGGAAGCAAAAGTATAGTGACAGAAGTTTCTTCCAATGGCTTGAGGCTTACGTAGCTTTCGGCTAAAACAATAGCAGTTTTCTCTCTAACACAATGCCTTGTTCATGGAAGACAGAGCACAGAGCCTTATTCATATTTAACCTTCTAAATGTATACTTAAAATATACTTCTTGCAACCTAGAAAAGCAATTCAACATAGGCCCACTGTTTTATTTCTCACGTCTCAAATGCTTCTTAGAACTTTTTCTGCTGGTTTGGCATCTCACTGTCTTTCACTGCTTTCGGGGTCTGTCTTGTTCAAAGCTTTCTCAAAAACCCCCTAGCTTATGGGCTCCAACACTTCCCCCTCTCTGTTGACTCAAAAAGAAACGTTCATAACTGTGTCGCTATAGCTCTACTATATTAGCATTGCTTACTATTTGCTTAAGACTTATTTTTATCAACACTAAGCAATGCTATGTTACAGCACAGCAGTTTGCTGCTGTGAAGGTCTAGTTAGTGAAATAAGTATGAGTCACGTCTTGACAGTAGTTACAGATCATTGTTCAAAAAATTCTGGTCGATTCCAGGGTCTGAACTTAAAACTTCCTATCTCTATATATTCATCCGTCTGTTTTGTGAGATTTTGAACACTTTCTGTGCTTTTACTTCTTAATTCTCTCTTGTATGACAAAAACTTCTCTGACTGTTTTGTTCAGCATTCACCGCACACAATAAAATATGCAGGGAATCACTATTAATATCACTGTTAGAACTCTCAATACATAGAGACTTATCTTGTAAAGTTGCCTTAGCTGGGGTGCAAAGCTCTATTTTTGGAACAAATCATCCAATTAAGATCCAGTATCCTCTTTAATTTATGCTGTCAAATCTTTCAGCTTTTGTATGCTTTTATGAATAGATTCAGAATAATCAGACAAATTCATGCAACACAATCTTTCAAATTCTTTACAACTATGCCTTTGTGCCAGTAAAAGAAAGTCAATTGCTGCTCTATTTTGAAGGGTAGCATGTCTAACACTATCAACATCGGTTAACATATCACTAATTGCCGAGGATGTGGCATTAGCTTCCTTGCTCAGCTAACATTCAACTCGATCTAATTGTTTCAAAGCCACTGCAGAAGCCAATTGGGGTAGAAATATACTTGCTGAAACTCTTCTTGCAGCTTTCTAAGGCATAAAATCACTTTGACAGTCCTCTTCATAATGAGGAGCAGCTCTCATTTTCTTTTGTTTCTTTTTCATGACCGCTTTAGCAGAAGGCACAATCACAGTGAGCATCTTAATGCTACAAGGGCCACCTTCAAGGTATGCTGGAATGTCTTGCTAAGCTCTGTCTCTACAAATGAACTAACACCCCTTGGGCAATTGCCATGGATACTGGTCAGCTTCAGGAAGCACATCCCAACTATTTGAAAAATTACACCAAAAACTAAAATTTCTGTATGCAAAATAGTGAGGGGTAACGTTGTACTTTGGAGGATCACTTTTTCGCTAAGCACTAGTTAGGAAGGTAAAGCAAAACTCCATGGTTAAAGAACTAAGGATTTCTGGCTCTTGGGGCTCAGAAGCTGTTCTGGGAAGTTTCTTGGCCTAAACATTTCAATTCAATGTGGGATTGTTTTCAGAGTCCAATTCACTCGATTTACCTTTGGGTTGTTTTTTGATCAAAGGAAACTTTTTTACTGGCACACTAACTAGACAGGTTGAGAAAGGTTTTTCTGGTTCTGAATTAGAAAAACATATAGTGTCCGAGCTTGCCGCCTTGGCTAAGGTCACCCAAACATTTGGTTTTGGTTGTTCTACAAGCAAATCTGCGCAACCAAAAACAATTAGAACCCAACAGTACAAACACACAACTTGCATTTCCTCCATCTTTCTCATGAGCTAAATTTTGGCAAAATCTTCAGATATAAATTAACTTTAGAACTTCGGTTCTCAACAAAACAAAAACTTAAACTTTCGCCAAAAAATTAGACCTGTGAAACAAACATTTGACATACAATTAACACACTTATAAAAAACACTAGCACGAATTCAGAGTTTGCAGCTTCTACCGATGCACAAAGAACGTCAGGCACAAGGAACGTCAGGCGTGACTCGGGATTCTTCCGATTGGCTCACGTCTGCATGCTTGCTTCCTCGGTTCTGGGCTCGTCAACACGTTCCAGGGTGCGATATGGTTTGACGTTTTTGGCAGGGACCTACTTAATTCTAGCACTTGTAGAGACAGGAGCATACCCTTTGCCCCAAATTATTAAGCAGAAAGGACTTTTAATTTGACTAGACTCAGGGTTTCTAATTAGAACAGGAGGGTTTTCTTTCAGCTTTGCTTGCGTACTATTTGAAAAATGCCTAAAAATTGGTGGATCAGGTTCTGCACCTGAACTGTTTAAAAAGTTAAAAACATACAAAGCTTTGTTCAGCCTCATCTGTGGTGTGACCTCAGCTCCCCCTCTCTGTTGATCTAAAATGCGCTTCAGTGTTTGATGTGTCCTTTCAATGATTGCTTGACTTGTGGGAGAGTGAGGAATACTAAAAATGTGTTGAATATTCTATTTATTTAGAAACGTGGTTAATTTTTGAGATATTTAATTTTTTAACGTGGGGCTATTGTTAGTTTTTACTTTTTGGGGTACGTTTAATGAAGCATATTTTACAGAAAGTGATGGTAGGCATGATTACTTGTTTCACTTGTGTGAAGGGAAGTAAAAATTGCACTAGAGAACGTGTTTACTGAAACATGAATATTTTTAAATTTACTAAAGGAAGGATATTTTGTGATGTTTGTTTGTTATAACTGCAGATTTTGCAAACTTTGGGGGTTGACAGCTTTTGTGGAGACAGGAGGTTGCATAAGTTGACAGTTAGGGTAAGTACTGATAATAGTTTTAGTTTGACTTTTAGGGATTTGGAACATTTGCACAAGTGTTTGTGCGTTTTGATGCAAAAAGGCATGATTTAGTTCTGCTTGTTCAAAAATGTTTGGTAAAGTGTTTGAAATGACTATGGTCAGTTTGTTTGCTTTTGCGTTTCTTTCTACTAAAAATTTAGGAAGTGAAGAATGGGCTTTAATGTGAGAAATAAAATATGGATTAGTTTTATATTGTAAAGTTTTAAAAAGACATGAAAATTAACAATATAAAGTTTTATTATTAACATTTTTTAAAACTGATTTTTTAAATTTTTAAATTACATTAGTAACATAAGCAGAATTTGTGATTAAATTGAGAGGTTGAGGGAAAAGTTGAAAAGTTTGAACTCCAGCAGTAAGCTCAACAATTTGAGGAAATTTTTTTACTGTTTGAAAATTTGATTTTTATGTATTTGTTTTTTGATTTAACTAAGTTACAATTGATTTGTGACTTTTTTTAGAGTTATTAGACAAGAGAGATATTGTATTAAAAGGTTCTTCACTTAGCTTAGGGGTTTTTTTGAAATTTAATTTTTTTTGTAATAATTTGTGAGTTGGGTAATGAACAGAACAAATATTTGGGAAACTTAAAAATGTATATTGTAAATTATTGGAATTTTGCATTGTTTAATTGAAATAATCTTTTTTTAATGGCAAATAGATAATTGAAAATTTTTGACTTGTTAAAGTTAGTAATTTGGTTTTGGTTTTGATTACAATTTGTGTAACTATTTTTAGAATTGTGAAGATAGTTTTTGGAAACCTGTAGGGAAGAAAAACTTACTTTATTAATAATAAAGGATTTGGTTTAGAAGAGTTTTACTGAAAAATAAGGCTGCAAAGTTCTTTTTTTTTTCTTAAAACTGCAAGAAGAAAGGCTTTTTTGGAACACAGTGATGATGTTGTCTTCTTTGAAGAGTTGATGTTGCAGTTTTGGATTGCTGTTGTAGAAAGTTCAAGTTTAATCATTTGGATTTCAGTCACAACACTAGCATGGGTTCGCTCTATTTCTGCGTTGAAGCTGCGATGAGCAAATTTTCTATGTAGTGTAGAATTTTGACTCTTGGAAACTGCTGTTGAACTGGAAACAAAACTCATACAACAAGACATTAGCAAATTATATACATCATGACAACTTGAGTTGTTTTGGTTGAAATGTTTTCACATGACAATTCTGTTTTAAACATGACTTGGTGTACAATAAGTAAAGTAACAAGGCTTTTTATCAGAGTTTAATTGTACAGTGCTAACAGAATTTTCTCAATTTTTTTTGTTTTTTTAAAAGTTTTTCAATTTTATTTATTCGCTGTGTTAAATTGTCTTCTAATGTTTTGCTTAGAACGTTGACTTGTAAATTTGCAAGATTTTGTGGACTCATGCATTTGTTGTAGGTTGTTAGCATTTGTGTGATGGTTGGAGGTTGATCAGGTAAAGTTAAAATAATTTTTCTACATTCATCATTAGCATTTACAAAGGCAAGATTTTGAACAATATAAGAACGAGTTTGCTCATCTAGATGCTGCTTTTCAACTGCTTGGGTTAATTTATCTAAGAACTATAAGGTTCTGTTTAACTTTGATAGTTGTGTAAGTGTTTACATGGGTGTTAGCTGGCTCTACTGAAAACAAGGCTTTTCTAGCAACGTTTTTAATGTTGTTAACACAGGCTTAGGCAAATTAGTTGTTTGGTTTTCTGCTTTGTGGTAGGGTGGGTCACTTACTAACTGAGTAGCATCGAAATCTGCATAAGCAGTGTTTGCATACCTTTCAATTAATTTATTAAGAAGCTTTTTCCATTGCAATTCCCATAAGAGATATTGTGAATTGGTTAAAATCAGGGAAGCTACATTTCGACAATCAGCAGGGACTAAGTCATAAGAATTAAAGACACTTTTCGGCACATTATTTAAGTATGGAGAAGAGAATCTACTTTCTTTTAAAGCTTGACATAATTCTTTAATATCATGATGAGAGAGGCTCTCATATTTAGGATTTATATTATTACATTTGTATTGCGCTGGGAAAGCTAGAAATTGATTCTTTAAGCCTACATCTCTTTCTAATTTTTTGTTTATATTAGACTAATTAGGCAGAGACAACGGGGGGTTAATATTTGAACTGTCAGTTTTACTGACAGTTTCTGTTCTGGGAACTCTGCTAGAGTCTGAATTCTTGGCAGAGACACAGGCTCTTCTGGGAATGCTGCTAACTTGGCACTGAGAACACACCTTTAAACAACACGCTTTTCTTGGAGCTCTGCCCAGAGGGGCAGAGGAGGGCTCAGACAGAGAACACACTTTTCTCGGAGCTCTGCTTAAGGGGGCTGGTAAAGGGGCGGTTTCTTTGAGCTGGGGAAGGGAGCTAAGGTTTTGCTTTAGCTCTAGCAACTTTGAAATTTTATCAGTGATAACTGTTATAGAACAATGGCATGTTTCACAAATTCTTGTCGTTTGCGGGGATTTAGCTGGAAAGCAACTAACATCAGACTGGGAATTTAAAATACTATCTTTTTTCTACAGCAAAAGAAACAGACTTTGAGTTTTCTAAAACATCAGTTTGTCTTTTCTCAATAACTTTTGAGAATTTTTTACTTTTTATTTCTGTTTGGGACGAGTTCTTTTGAATTGACTGAATTTTTGGTTGTTGCTGCCTATTTTATTTTCTTCTGCTTTGCTCTCTGGCAAAGCGGCATTTTTTGTATCAAAACTATGACAAGTAGCAGAGAAACTTGGCAAGTTATTAAAACTATGTACTAAGAAAGAACTCTGAATCACACAACACTTGGCTCACAGAAGCTATCTCTGAAGGGGGATTTTTTTTAGAAGGGAAAACAGTGGCAGGAGTGACTTCTATAGGTCTTTGACTAGGCAAAGCAGACTCAGAACTTGTCACAGTTACGTCGGCACGTACAGGTTCAGAACACACAGTTTCTTTATCAACAAAGCTCTGCAGAAATTCATTCTCTGCTTTTGCTCAGCTAGTCTTTTTTCTCATATGTATTTCATGAGTTTTTACATGCTCGGGTAACAAAAAGTCTGAACAACTTTCTCAACACTGCAAGACTCTAGGTTGGGGGGGGCTGAAAACTGTTTTCGGCTGCAGAGACACAGAAGGGCTCAGAAGACGAGAACTGTTCTGGCTCTTGGTTTCTCAAGGACGCAAGGCTGTTTCTAGCATTCAGAGACACACTGAGTTTACCTGAAGGAAAATAATTACTCTGACTAGAACTTGGAATTTTCTCAGAAGAGGACGCTGGCTCGGTATCATTTAGATTTAAAGAGTCTAAGCAAGTTATTTTAGTTTTTTGTTCAATGTTATTTCTATCACTGTCTTCTGGTCTAAAGCATTCTAAAACTGCTCTCGAGACTGGGATAAGCTTATGTACAGTCTCTTCTTTTTTGTGAGAGAGCGTATTACAAATTTTCTAATTTATGTGATCTCAAAAATCAAAAGTTAGAACAGTTTGCAAGTCTATATTTTGAGTGTTTGCTTTCACTTAAATTAACAAGTCCTTGAGATTGTTTTTTGAAACATCTGAGCATCCCTTATCTTGTAAAATTTTCTCAAGTCGGTAAAAGACATCCCATTCTCTTTTAGATAACTGATTTCCCATAACGTCTCCCGGGAGCCCCTTAGAAAAAGATTACTTACAAATACAGTAGATGCAGATGACGAAGGGGATGAAATATTTCTGTTGAGTAACACCTGGGGCTCTGACGTCGAAATGAACTAAGATTTTTCTTTTTTTTTTTTTTCTAGTCTAACCAGAGTCCTCATACGGGGCACCACCATTTGACGTGCCGGCAATTTATTTACAGACTCGAACAGGACGGGACACTCTCCGGCAACGTCTCCAGCTGTTTATTTACCAAGCATCAGCCATAACACATTGTTACAACAATGCAGCAAAAGATGCTTACAGCCTACGGTCCGAATAAACTGACAGAAGTACTTAGCATTACAGTATAACATAAGACAAACGAAGTCTCAATTTCATCCAATCACAAGGAGCAAAAGCATAGTGACAGAAGGTTCTTCCAATGGCTTAAAGCTTACGTAGCTTTCGGCTAAAACAATAGCCATTTTCTCTCTAACACAATGCCTCGTTCACAGAAGACAGAGCACAAAGCCTGATTCATATTTAACCTTCTAAATGTATACTTAAAATATACTTCTTGCAACCTAGAAAAGCAATTCAACGTAAGCCTACTGTTTTATTTCTCATGTCTCAAATGCTGCTTAGAACTTTTTTATTAGCTTAGCATCTCACTGTCTTTCATTGCTTTCAGAGCCTGTCTTGCTCAAAGCTTTCTCAAAACCCCCTAGCTTATAGATTCCAACATGCTCTGACTGCAGAGTTTCTTTTAGGACAGCAAGGGGCACTGTAACTGCAGTGAGTCTCGTGGGACGGAATGGAGTGCTGTGACCGCAGTGCGTTGCCTGGGACAATAGAGAATGCTATGACCACAGTGCACTGCCTGGGATGGCAGGGGGCACTGTGACTGCAGTGCGTGGCATGGGATGGCAGGGAGTGCTGTGACTGCTGCACGTGTCCTGGGACAACAGGCGGCACTGTGACTTCAGCACACCACAAGGGATGGCAGGGGGCACTGTGGCTGCAGTGCATTGCTGAATATGGCAGGGGACACTGTGGCTGCCAATTGTGTTGCCTGAAACAGCAGGGGATGCTTTGACTGCAGTACATTGCTGAAGTCAGCAGGGGGCGCTGTGACGGCAGCGTGTTGCCTTGGAGGACAGGGAGCATTGTGACTGCAGTGTTTCTTTTAGGATGGTAAGGGGTGCTGTGACTGCAGTGAGATTTGTGGGACGGAATGGAGTGCTGTGACCGCAGTGCATATTCTGGGACAATAGAGAATGCTATGACCACAGCGCTGTAACTTCACTGCGATGCCTGAGATGGCAGGTGGTGCTGTGCCTGCAGTGCATTGCCTGTGACCTCAGGAGGTGCTGTGACTGCAGTTTGCCAGGGTGGAGGAAAAGGGGGCACCGTGACTGCATGCAATGCCTGGGACAGAAGAGGGCGCTATTACTGCAACGCCTTGCCTGGGATGGCATGAGGCACTGTGACTGCAGCACGTTTCCTTGGATGGCAGGGGACGCTGTGACTGCAGTGGGTTTCCTCGCATGGCAGGAGGCCTTGGGACTACAGAGCATTGCCTGAGACAGCAGGGGGCGCTGTGACTGCAGTGCATTGCCTTGGATGGCATGGGACACTGTGACTGCAGTGCATTGCCTTGGACAAAAGGGTGCACTGTGACTTCATTTTCATGGGGCAGACAGAAAAGGGGGGCTGTTACTGCAGTGCATAGCCTGGGACGGCAGGGGGCGCTGTGAATTCATTGTGTTGCCTTAGACAGCAATGGGTGCTGTGCCTGCATTGCGTATCCTGGGACGGCAGGGGGCGCTGTTACTGCAGTGCGTGTCATTAGACGGCGGGGGGGCTGTGACTGCAGTGCGTTGCCTCTGACGTCAGGAGGCCCTGTGACTGCAGTGCGTTTCCTGAGACAGCAGGGAGTGCTGTGACTGCAGTGCATTGCCTTGGATGGCAGGGCACACTGTGACTGCAGTGCATTGCCTAGGACAACAGGGGGTGCTGTGACTTCACTGCGATGCCTGAGACAGGAGGTGCTGCTGTAACTGCAGTGCATTGCCGAAGACGGCAGAGGGCACTGTGACTGCAGTTCATTTCCTTGCATGGCAGTTTGCCTGGTTGGATGGATCAGGGCGCTGTGACTGCACTGAGTTTCCTGGGACGGCAGAGGGTGCTGTGCCTGCATTGCATTGCCTGAGACGGCAGGGGGCACTGTGACTACACTGAGTTTCCTGGGATGGCAGGGGATGGGGTGTCTGCCACAAGTGGCCTGGGACTGCAGGGGATGTTGTGATAACAGTTGTCTGCCTAGGACGGCAGAGGTTTCTGTGACTGCAGTTCGCTAGGGCAGACGGAAGGGGGCACTGTGATTTCTGTGCAATGCATGGGATGGCAGGGGATGCTGTGACTGCAGTGCATTGCCTGTGATGGCAGAGGGGGTTGTGATAACACTGCGCTGCCTAGGACTGCAGACGGTGCTGTGACTGAAGTTAGCTGGGGCGAAAAGAAGGGGGGTACTGTGACTAACATGAGATGCATGGGATGGCAAGGGGCGCTGTGACAGCAGTGCATTTCCTGAGACGGCAGGGGGCACTGTGACTGCAGTGCATAGCTGAATATGGCAGGGGACGCTGTGGCTGCATTGGGTTGTCTGAAACAGCAGGGGATGCTTTGACTGCAGTACATAGTGAAATCAGCAGGGGGCGCTGTGACGGCAGTGTGTTGCCTTGGAGGACAGGGAGTATTGTGACTGCAGTGTTTCTTTTAGGATGGTAAGGGGTGCTGTGACTGCAGTGAGATTTGTGGGACGGAATGGAGCGCTGTGACCGCAGTGCATATTCTGGGACAATAGAGAATGCTATGACCACAGCGCTCTAACTTCACTGCAATGCCTGTGATGGCAGGTGGTGCTGTGCCTGCAGTGCATTGCCTGTGACCTCAGGAGGTGCTGTGACTGCAGTTCACCAGGATGGAGGAAAAGGGGGCACTGTGACTGCATGCAATGCCTGGGACAGAAGAGGGCGCTGTTACTGCAACGCCTTGCCTGGGATGGCATGAGGCATTGTGACTGCAGCACGTTTCCTTGGATGGCAGGGGACGCTGTGACTGCAGTGGGTTGCCTGGCATGGCAGGAGGCCTTGGGACTGCAGAGCTTTGCCTGTGATGTCAGGAGGCGCTGTTACTGCAGTTCACCAGGGTGGAGGAAACGGGGGCACTGTGACTGCATGCAATGCCTGGGAGAGAAGAGAGCGCTGTTACTGCAACGCCTTGCCTGGGATGGCATGAGGCACTGTGACTGCAGCACGTTTCCTTGGATGGCAGGGGACGCTGTGACTGCAGTGCTTTGCCTTGGATGGCAGGGGATGCTGTGACTGCAGTGCATTGCCTTGGACAACACGGGGTGCTGTGACTTCATTTTCTTGGGGCAGACAGAAAGGGGGGGCTGTTACTGCAGTGCATAACCCTGGGACAGCAGGGCGCGCTGTGATGGCACGGCTGTTTCCTGGGACAGCAGGCAGCACTGTGAGTGCACTGCATGGCCTGGGACAGCAGGGGACGCTGTGACTGCAGTGCGTTGCCTGAAATGGCTGGGTATGCTTTGACTACAGTGCATTTCCTGGGACGGCAAGGGGGGGGCTGTGACTGCAGTGCATATCCTGGGACGGCAGCGGGTGCTGTACCTGCAATGCATTGCCTTGGACGGCAGGGGGCTCTGTGACTGCAGTGCATATCCTGCGACGGCATGGGGCTCTGTGACTGCAGCGCGCCAGGCCGGATGGAAGGAGGCGCTGCAACTGCAGTGAATTTCCTCGGAGAACAGGGGGGATGGGTTTATGCTGTGCCTCGCCTGGGAGTCAAGGGAGGCTGTGACTGCAGTGTGTTTCCTGAGACAGCAGGGGGCGCTGTGACTGTAGCGTGTTGCTGAATACGGCACGGGATGCTGTGGCTGCATTGCATTGCCTGAAACGGCAGGGGATGCTTTGACTGCAGTACATTGCTGAAGTCAGCAGGGGGCGCTGTGACTGCAGTGTGTTGCCTTGGAGGACAGGTGGGGCTGTTACTGCTGTGCATTGAATAAGACGGCAGGGTGCATGTTGGAGTCCATAGGTTAGGGGTTTTTGAGAAAGCTCTGAACAGACAGGCCCGAGAGCAGTGAAAGACAGTGGAATGCTAAGCCAGCAGAAAAAGTTCTAAGCAGCTTTTGAGATGTGAGAGATAGAACAGTAGGCCTATGTTGAATTACTTTTCTAGGTTGCAAAAAGGATATTTTAAGTATACATTTAGAAGGTTAAATATGAATAAGGCTTTGTGCTCTGTCTTCTGTGAACGAAGCATTGTGTTGAAAAGAAAACTGCTATTGTTTTAGCCAAAAGCTACGTAGGCCTCAAGCCATTGGAGAAAAACTTCTGTCATTATGATTTTGCTTCCTGTGATTGGTTGAAACTGAGACTTCGTTTCTAAGCACCTTTGGCACTCTATTTGGTCATGGAACTGATAGCATCTTTTACTGCATTGTTGTAACAATGGGTCTCATGCTGGAAAAATAATATTTGAGACACTGATCAAGAGTGACCCCGTTCCTGTTCGTGGCTGTAAATAAAATGCCGGCGTGTCAAATGGCGTGCTCTGACTGCAGTGCCTTGCATGGGATAGAAGAGGTAGCTGTTCCTGTAGTGCGTTTCCTAAGACGGCAGGATGCCTGTGTACTGTAGTTATTTGCCTGCAACGGCATGTAGCGCTGTGAATTCAGTGCGGTTCCAGGGATGGCAGGAGGCCCTGTGACTGCAGTGCGTTTCCTGAGATGGCGGGGGGCGCTGTTACTGCAGTGCATTTCCTGGGATCACAGGGGACACTGTGACTTCGGTGCGTTTCCAAGGAAAGCAGTGGGCGCTGTGACTGCATTGCATTGTAGTGGACGGAAGGGGGTGTTGTGACTGCAGTGCAAGGCCTGGGGCAGCGAGAGGCGCTGTGACTGCAGTGTGTTGCCTGTGAAGTCACAAGGAGCTATGACTATAGATCACCAAGGTGGACGGAAAGGGTTTCTGTCACTGTTATGCGATGCCTTGGGACGGCAGGACGTACTGTGACTGCAGTGCGTTACATGTGACGTCAGAAGGCGCTGTGGCTGCAGTTCTCATTGGCGGACAGAAGGGGGCGCTGTTACTGCAGTGCATAGCCTGGGACCGCAGGGGTTGCGATGACTGCAGTTCGCCGGGGCGGATGGAAGGGGCCTCTGCGACTGCAGTGCATGGTCTGGGAAGGCAGGAGGCGCTGTGACTGCATTTCCTTGGGGCAGGTGGAAGGGGGCGTTGTTACTGCAGTGCATGGCCTGGGCCAGAAGGGTGCGCTGTGACTGAAGTTTGTGTTTTGGGATGGCAGAGGGTGCTCTGAATGCAGTGCATTGCCTGTGACGTCAGGAGGCGCTGTTACTGTAGTTCACCAGGGTGGGGAAAAAGGGGTCGCTGTGACTGCAATGCGTTGCCTGGGCTGGCACGGGGCACTGTGACTTCAGTGCTTTGCCTTGGACGGCAGGGCACGCTGTGACTGCAGTGCAATGCCTAGGACAACCGGGGGCGCTGTGACTTCATTTTCTTGGATCAGACAGAAAGGGAGAGTTGTTACTGCACTGCAATGCCTGGGACTGCAGGGTGCGCTGTCCCTGATAGTTTCCATGCCATGTGCTGGGGCCTGGGGCTGCACCTCCTCAGTGGGAGGATTCTGCTCATCCCTTGGTTGAACTTCAGAATGTTCCGTCAGCCCATTTCTCCAGCTTGTTGAGGTCCTTGTGGGTGCAGAGTCACCTTCTGGTGTCTCAGCAGCTCCCCCCAACTGTAGGACATTCAGCAAACTTGCTGAGGGTGCCCTGGGCCCCGTTATTCAGGCCACTACCAAGAAGGAAGAGGACCAGTCCCAGTACTGATGCCTGCGCTACACTGATAATGGTCAGCCTCTATCTCAGCTGCATGCTGCTGATCAACACCCTCTCCTTAAAAACCAGTATCAACAGTTAAAATCACTTCCTCACAGGACAGAGCTTATTTGCAAAGTTCTGCCTCCCCCAAGCTTCCTGCTTTCTCCAAACTCATGAGAAGTGTCTGGCTGATCATTTATCAGCCCCAGTGAGAATTTTCCCCTTCAAATCGAGCAGCTCTGGAATACAGCATAGGGTGTGTTGAATCTTTTGCCTCTTCCACCACTTTTCCTGAAATATACCTGGTATTTTCCTGAAAACACCATTGCAGCACTGCACACTGACACCACCGCTTGGAATCATTTTGTGCCCTTTGCAAAGAGACTGAGGTTGTTTGGCAGAGGCTCTCCAGCACCAGGCACCTCCAGGGCCCTGTTTCTACCAGAGGAATTTGACCTGAGTGGTCTGCTGCCACCAGAGCCCTGCTGTGGATGAAATGGAAGAGGCTGTGGTGACAGCAGGCCACCCCAGCACAGTTACCCACCTGCAGCTGGGCAGCCTGTGGTCACAGCTCAGTCTGTCCCTGGGCTTTCACCTCTCAGAGTGTTGGCTGTTTGTCCCACCTTTCCTATTACATGGCTGGAATTGGCCTAGTGCCAGCTTTTTGTGCCCTTTATGTGCAGGGCTGTAGAACTCTCCTTGGGCTCAAAGCCAAGCTCCCTGCTAGATCTCATTAACCCCTTCTTTCCAAGTTCCCTTGTGCATCCTCCTAGTACCCAGTGCAGGTGGTGGGGCACTGTCCCACTCCTCAGCTGTGGTGTCCCCATCACCATCTGCTTCCCCATCCCACTCAGGACAGCTTTCCATCGTGGCAGCCTTGCAAAGGACCAGTTAATCCTCATGAAATGTCTTTTTAGCTGCTGGGCTCCACTCTCAGTTACACTGCAGATGCTTCTTCCCAGACCTGAGTAGCACCTTGGCCACCCAAGGACACAGCCTCACCTCCCCACCATGGCCCAGCCAAGCCAAAGGGTTCACCAGCTTTTCAGTGCATCAGCCACACAATCCCTGCACACAGAAACATTCACAGGAGGAATTAGAAACAGCAGGAGTAGCTCCATGCCAGGCTATGGGAGGCAGTCCCTGGGATGAGGATGCTGGAGCCCAGGACGAGCTCAGGATGAGAGCAGAGGACACAGTGCCTCTGTTCAGGGACACTGGGTGCTGCCCTGGCAGCATGGCATGGCCACATTCCATTCACCATCCATCCTTGCTCCCAGCAGGTCTCTCCCAGCCAGGGCTCCTGGGCCTTCAGCTCCCCAGCTCTGCTGAGCTCCACAAGCCCAGCCCTGCAGAGGGAGAGTTTGATCCCAGCCCATGGGAGTCTCTCCCCCCAGACTCTCCCCGTCCTGCCCAGCCTCACACGGGGCTGTGGGTGCTGCATGGCCAGCCCTGGGCAGGCTCCAGAGCAGGCAGCTCCATCCTCCTCCCCAGCCCAGCTCCCTGACACTGCTCTGAGCCCCCAGGTCCCCCCACGTACACAGGGACTCTCTCCTAGAGATGCCAGGAGACAAAAGGCCAAACTCTTGCCAGAACACCCAGCTCCTTCCTCAGAGAGCAGCCTTGCTTCCATCCCCAGCTCTTCCTAGCACCTGAACATCTCTGGGAACTGACTCCTCCTTCCAAGCCCAGCAAGAGCCCGAGGCAGCCTTGCTTCTGTCTTTCCCAATGAGTCAGAGCCACATAACAGTGACAATTCCATCTGCCACTATTCCCAACCTGTGCCTGCTGTGGAAGAATTCAACTCTTTCCGACCAGAACAGTAATTGAATCAGTTTAACATACAGTCAGCAAATTATAAATGCACTTGAAACTTACAGTATTGCTAACAGATGTGGCCATTGAGCCCAAGACCACCTTTCTAGAAAGGCACAGAGTGGTGTGGGAATGCTAATTATTAGAAGCTGGAAAAGTACTGTGTTTAGCCTTCTGATCTGAGTTTTTGCACCTGCGAAAAACACTGTGTCCTTGGGCCTAGCTGAGGGTGATAAGAAGGAGTCAGAGAGATGTGGCAAAATGGACTGCAAAGCTGAAGGAATGAAGAAGAGTTGATGTTTAGCTTAACGAATAGAATGCTTAGGTTACAGAATATGCATGAGCTTATTAACACTATTATAAAAGTATGTAACCTGATCAATAAATTGGAGACCAATGATCATTCACCCCTAAGATGTGCTCGTCTCCCCTTCACCCTCCTCAAATGGTGACTTCTCCTTAAATGGTGGACATTCCTTAAATGGAGTATTTTCCTTAAATGGTGACTTTCTTTTAACAAACGGTGACCCCGACGTGATAATGAGACGCATCACGGAGGGGGTGAAGAACCTGGTCGGGTCCTGAGAGCAGCCAGGACGGCAAAAAGCACAGAGAAAGGAAAAAAAAAAAAAAAAGACAAGGGGGACAAAACGAAAACGGACGCGCCGTGCCCCAGGTGTCGTAGAGGCGAACCTGGCCAGAACGTGTTGCCGAGACCTTGATGAGCTGCGAACAGCGCTGACGATTTAGGTATGGAAAGGCAAGCAACATATTATGGTTTCTTAGGTGATGCTGTAACTGCAGTGCATTGCTGAAGACAGCAGAGGGCACTGTGACTGCAGCTCGTTTCCTTGCATGGCAGTTGGCCTGGTTGGATGGATCAGCGCGCTGTGACGGCACTGCAATGCCTGGGACGGCAAAGGGGCACTGTGCCTGCATTGCGTTGCCCGAGACGGCAGGGGACACTGTGACTGCAGTGCATAGGTGAATATGGCAGGGGATGCTGTGACTGCATTGTGTTGCCGGAAACAGCAGGGGTTGCTTTGACTGCAGTACATTGCTGAAGTCAGCAGGGGGCGCTGTGACGGCAGTGTTTCTTTTAGGATGGCAAGGGGCGCTGTGACTGCAGTGAGATTTGTGGGACGGAATGGAGCGCTGTGACCGCAGTGCATATTCTGGGACAATAGAGAATGCTATGACCACAGCGCTGTAACTTCACTGCGATGCCTGTGATGGCATGTGCTGCTGTGCCTGCAGTGCATTGCCTGTGACTTCAGGAGGTGCTGTGACTGCAGTTCGCCAGGGTGGAGGAAAAGGGGGCACTGTGGCTGCGTGAAATGCCTGGGACAGAAGAGGGTGCTGTTAGTGCAACGCCTTGCCTGGGATGGCAGGAGGCACTGTGACTGCAGCACGTTTCCTTGGATGGCAGGGGACGCTGTGACTGCAGTGGGTTTCCTCACATGGCAGGGGGCTCTGTGCCTGCAGTGATTTTCCTGCGACGGCATGGGGCTCTGTGACTGCAGCGTGCCGGGCCTTACAGAAGGAGGCGCTGCGACTGCAGTGAATTTCCTGGGAGAACGGGGGGTGGTTTTATGCTGTGCCTCGCCTGGGAGTCAAGGGAGGCTGTGACTGCAGTGCGTTTCCTGAAATGGCAGGGGATGCTTTGACTGCAGTACATGGCTGAAATCAGCAGGCGGCGCTGTGACTGCAGTAGGTTGCCTTGGAGGACAGGTGACGCTGTTACTGCTGTGCATTGCATAAGACGGCAGGGAGCGCTCTGACTGCAGTGCCTTGCATGGGATAGAAGAGGTAGCTGTTCCTGTAGTGTGTTTCCTAAGACGGCAGGATGCCCGTGTACTGCAGTTATTTTCCTGCAACGGCATGGAGCGCTGTGAATTCAGTGCGGTTCCAGGGACGGCAGGAGGCCCTGTGACTGAAGTGCGTTTCCTGAGACGGCAGGGGGCGCTGTTACTGCAGTGCGTGTCATTAGACGGCGGGGGGGCTGTGACTGCAGTGCGTTGCCTCTGACGTCAGGAGGCCCTGTGACTGCAGTGCATTTCCTGAGACGCAAGGGGGTTCTGTGACTGCAGTGCATTTCCTGGGATCACAGGGGACGCTGTGACTTCGGTGCGTTTCCAAGGAAAGCAGTGGGCGCTGTGACTGCATTCCATTGTGGTGGACGGAAGGGGGTGTTGTGACTGCAGTGCAAGGCCTGGGACAGCGAGGGGCGCTGTGACTGCAGTGTGTTGCCTATGACGTCACAAGGAGTGTGACTATAGATCGCCAAGGCGGACGGAAGGGGTTTCTGTCACTGTTATGCGATGCCTGGGGTGGCAGGGGGCACTGTGACTGAAGTTCGTGTCTTGGGACAGCAGGACGTACTGTGACCGCAGTGCGTTACCTGTGACGTCAGGAGGCGCTGTGGCTGCAGTTCGCATTGGTGGACAGAAGGGGGCGTTGTTACTGCAGTGCATAGCCTGGGAGGGCAGGGGTTGCGATGACTGCAGTTCGCCGGGATGGATGGAAGGGGCCTCTGTGACTGCAGTGCATGGTCTGGGACGGCAGGAGGCGCTGTGACTGCATTTCCTTGGGGCAGGTGGAAGGGGGCGTTGTTACTGCAGTGCATGGCCTGGGCCAGAAGGGTGCGCTGTGACTGAAGTTTGTGTTTTGGGACGGCAGGGGGCGCTCTGACTTCAGTGCATTGCCTAGGAAAACAGGGGGCGCTGTGACTTCATTTTCTTGGGGCAGACAGAAAGGGGGGGTTGTTACTGCACTGCAATGCCTGGGACTGCAGGGTGCGCTGTGACTTCACTGCGATGCCTGAGACAGGAGGTGATGCTGTAACTGCAGTGCATTGCTGAAGACGGCAGGGGGCACTGTGACTGCAGCTCGTTTCCTTGGATGGCTGTTTGCCTGGTTGGATGGATCAGGGCACTGTGACTGCACTGCAATGCCTGGGATGGCAAAGGGGCGCTGTGCCTGCATTGCGTTGCCTGAGACGGCAGGGGGCACTGTGACTGCACTGAGTTTCCTGGGACGGTAGGGGAAGGGGTGACTGCCGCGCGTGGCCTGGGACTGCAGGGGGTGTTGTGATAACAGTTGTCTGCTTAGGGTGGCAGAGGTTTCTGTGACTGGAGTTAGCTTCGGTGGACAGAAGGGGGCTCTGTGTCTTCAGTGCCAGAATGGACGGCAGGGGGCGCTGTGACTGCAGTGCATTGCTGAAGACAGCAGGGCGCCCTGTGACTGCAGTGCGTCGCCTTGGAGGACAGGTGGCGCTGTTACTGCAGTGCATTGCCTGAGACGGCAGGGGGCACTCTGACTGCAGTGCCTTGCATGGGATAGAAAAGGTAGCTGTTCCTGTAGTGCGTTTCCTAACACTGCAGGTCGCGTGTTGACTGCAGTTTTTTTCCTGCAGCGGCATGAGGTGTTGTGACTTCAGTGTGTTTCCATGGATGTCAGGGGCGCCTGTGACTGCAGTGCATATTGTTAGACGTGAGGAGGGGCTGTGACTGCCGTGCGTTGCCTGTGACGGCAGGGGGTGCTGTCACTGCCCTGAGTTTCCTGGTGTATGGCAGGGGACGCGTTGACAGTAGTGCGTTGCGTCAGACAGAAGTGGGCACTGTGACTTCAGTGCATTTCTTGGGATGGCACTGTGTGTCATGACTGCAGTGTGTTTCCTAGGACAGCAAGGGACGCTGGTACTGCAGTCCATTGCATTCCATGGCAGGGGGCGCTGTGACTGCAGTGCGTTGCCTGGGATGGCAGCGGGCCCTGTGACTGCAGTGGGTTGCCTGGGACAGAAGGGGGCACTTTGACTGCAGTGGTTTTTCTGGGAAGGAAGAGTGCGCTGTGACAGCAGCCCGTTTCCTGGGACAGCTGGAGACACTGTTTCTGAAGTGCGTTGCCTGGCACGGCAGGGGGCGCTGTGACTGCAGCACATTGCCTGGGACAGCAGGAGGTGCTGTGACTTCAGTGCATTGCCGAGGTCAGCAGGGGGCGTTATGACTGCATTTCCTTGGGCCAGGCAGAAGGGCGCATTGTTACTGCAGTGCATAGCCTGGGATGCCAGGGGGCGCTTTGACTGCAGTGCTATTCCTTGGAAGGCAGGGGGCACCTTAACTTCACTATGATGCCTGAGACAGCAGGTGGTGCTGCGACTGCAGTGCGTTGCTGAAGACAGCAGAGGGCATTTTGACTGCAGCTTATTTCCTTGGATGGCAGGGGACGCGGCGACTGCAGTTTGCCTGGTCGGACGGACCGGCGCGCTGTGACTGCATTGCAATGCCTGGGACAGTAGGAGGTGCTGTGACTGCAGGGCTGTCCTGGAACGGCAGGCAGCACTGCGAGTGCAGCGTGTTTCCTGGGATGGCAGGGGACGCTGAGACTGCAGTACATTGTCTGCAATGGCAGGGGACGCTTTGAATGCAGTGCGTTTCCTGGGTTGGCAGGGGACACTGTGACTGCAGTGCAATTCCTGGGACAGCAGGGTGTGCTCTGCCTGCAGTGCGTTTCCTTGGACAGCTGGGGTGCTGTGACTTCATCACACCAGAACGGACAGCAGGGGGCGCTGTGACAGCAGTGCATTTCCGGGGACTGCAGGAGGCACTGTTAGTGCAGTGTGTTTCCTAGGAAAGCAGAGGGCACTGTGACTGCATTTCCTTGGGGCAGACGGAAGGGGGCGTTGTAACTGCAGTGCGTTGCTTGGGATAGCAGGGGGCGCTTTGATTTAATTTCCTTCAGGCAGGCAGAAGGGCGTGTTGTTTCTGCAGTGCATTGCCTGGGAAAGCGCTGTGACTTCACTGCGATGCCTGAGACGGCAGGTGGTGCTGTGACTGCAGTGCTTTTTCTTGGACAGCAGGGGGCACTGTGACTGCAGTGTGTTGCCTGGGACAGCAGGGGGCACTGTGCGTGGGGTGGCAGGGGTTACTGTGACTTTAGTGCACCAGAATGGATGGCATGGGGCGCTGTTACTGCATGTGTTGCCTGGGATGGCTGGGGCGCTGTGACTTCATTGCGCCAGAATGGATGGCAGGGGGCACTGTGACTGCAGTGCTATGCCTAAGAAGGCAGGGGGCGCTGTTACTTAATCGCACCAGTACGGACGGCAGGGGATGCTGTGATTGCAGTGCCTTGCCTCGGATGGCAGGAGGTGCTGTGATTGCAGTGTGTTGCCTGGGACGGAAGGGGGCGGTGTGACTGCAGTGCGTTACCTGGGACAGCTGGAGGCGCCTTGACTGAAGTGCACTTCCTAGGACAACAGGGGGCAGTGTGACTGCAGTGAGCCTGGGCAGACGGAAAGGGGTGTTTTGACTGCAGTGCATTTCCTGGGATAGCAGGGGGCGCTGTAAATCCAGCATGCCAGAACAGACGGTAGGGGGTGCTGTGACTGCTCTGCGTTGATATTTGATAAGCTATGACAAAAAGCACATGATTTATAAGGTAGAGTAAAATGGATTATTTGGGAATTGATCTCTTGTTGCTATTAAACTTATATCCACTCTTGGTGTAGTTTCTGAAACAAATGATGGAGCAGAGGCATGAAGCTGCCATAACAAGTCTTAAGCAGGCATACACACTGCCCTTCACATGCCCCCCTTCCACACACACATAGGCACACACAGAGGTCAGCATAACAGATCATGAACACCTTGGAAAATACTGAAATGCGAAATACCTCTCTTTGTGGGCAAAAGAGCTGGTGCAATAATTCAAATACCTGGTACAAAAATTCTGTTTCATATCTACCTCCCATTTAAAACACAGCTTTTCATTTTATTCTATTGACGGAAAATTTTCATTTCATTCATTGCTTTAAAATGACTTAGTTCTCATGTGTTGTATGTCAAGGACTATTTCCTTGTAAAAATAGAAAAAATAGATTATATCTTTTCAGAAGAAAACATAGGTTTATACAATTTTAAACCATCATGGTATGGAAGAATTTTTTTGTCCCTCACTAAGGTGCAAGAAGTATTTGGACCACAGATCGCTGACAATGAAATACTTGACATTTTTAAGAGGCTTTCAATCAATTTTGAGCCTCATTGCTTATTCATTGTAAACAGTAATTTTTCAGTGAAGGGAAAGTGTGTGTGGTATATCTCCATGATCTTCAAAGCCAATTCCTACGAATGGCCAGGCTGAACTCCAGTAAATAATGTCCTGAATGATATTTTGCCGCCTTCTTTGGAACTTCATGAAATCCTAACATGATGAAGTGCTGAAATACAGAGATTTTCTCTTAGAGAGTGTCCCATGTTGAAACCCATCCCATGTCTTTTATGCTGTAAGTCTTATCTCTTTTAAAATTTGCTATCTTCTGCATAGTTTTCATTAACCTGTTCCAGTAGTGAAAATCACAGATCAATGTCATTTTGTACAACTTTGAATTTACCCCAAGAGCTGAGAGAAAACTTGCTCCTATACTTCAATCTGAGTTTTCTTCTATATTCAAACTTTGTTTCTCTACCATCAAGATTCTCCTTTGTTGCTGCTCCAAGCCCCATCCAACCTGACCTTGAATACTTTCAGGGATGGGACACCCACAACTTCTCTGGGCAACCTGTTCCAGTGTTCCAGCACCCCCACAGTAAAAAATGTCTTCCTTTCATCTAATATGTGTCAGAAATATTAGATCTAGGCATAGAAACTTGGAGTAAAAATTGGAAATTCGTTTGATTTGGAGCACATTTGATATGAATACTGACTTCCAGATGACTAAAATATGTTGATGGGCATTTGAGCTTGACACTTTTGGAAAAAGTGCATGGAATTTAAAACTAAAACCAGTAACATTAAAAATTTCTTGCCGTTTTCTTTTTCCTCTGATATTCAAAATTGCATCGGTCAAATATCTTGCAATTCATACAAACCTCTCAGACACTCTCAGAAAAAAAGCTTTTCTTTCAGACCTAGTTGCGGTTTACGTAGAACACTAGTACTAGTGAAGGTTTTTCTGGGCATAGGGGGAACACCTTCTCATTGGATTTGTGTGCAGAATGCATTTATCCAAACTGGAAGATTGATCCCAGCTATGTTCTATTCATCATTCTTACTGCATCAGGCCTGAAGATTCTGTGAAAAGTAGCCTGTGGTCCTTGAACATAGCTCATGTGAAACAGATGAGAGCTGATGGAGAAGTTGAGGGAGAGAATAAAGAGCATATGGCCCAGTAGGGACACCAGAAAATACTTCTTCCATGTGATCCACAGCCTGAACAATTGTTTAGCACCCTTTCAAGGCTGTGTTTGACAAGCAGGGGTGAAGCAGATCTTCCAAATATCCGGGAGATCAAAATCCATGGAAGCAAATTCCCCTGGCCAGTCACCTTGCTGCTGTTAATTCACCCTCCATACCAGCTAATCAGGCCTAACAATGCTGCTGCAGAAGTATTGTGAAAAAGATAGGCATATTTTCACAGATGCAGGGGAAAATCCCCTTGGATGATGATTCCAAGGGATAACTTGATGGAGCAAGTTATGTACCCTTGTTTACTGTGCAATATCTAAGTTGGTGAGTTCACTGTCAGCATCACTTTAGAAAAGAAATGTTTGATCCACATAATATATTTCATATGTCCTGTCTACCTGCTTCATTTCAACCAATGAATAGGCTATGTTCCATCAGCAAAAGGCTTTATGATCCTATGCTTCTTTAAACTCTAATCATTTTTTATTTTTTTCCTTAATCAGACAGTGTCTATTCATAAGATTCAGATGTCCATGGTAGGGGTGTAATTCAATTCACATGTTAAAAACTATCCTTCTTGTTATCTTTTTTTTTTTTGAATGACCTACATGTAACATCAGTCTGAGAGCTGAAGCAAACCCCTTCATTTGCTGTTTGTCAAGTATCATCTATGGGATACAAATTCTACTTGAGAAATCACACCCATCCATTGTCATGGAACACTACTAGGAATGCTTTCACAACCTTTTCTTCATCATTAGGTATTTTGGTGAAGTGAATGATTAGAACATAAGCAAGGGCGTTTGTTCAAGATGCTCCAGAAAGAGCTGTGCTCCCTTCTCTTCTTTGCTGCCTATGTTAGCACTGAGCTGCAAAAAAAGAAAGATTACTAGGAAGAGTGTTACTTTAAGTCTAAATTTCTAAATGATGTTTGGAATACACTGTTAAATGACAAGGTGCTCTTTTAAAATATGGCATCTTAAGGGGAAAAGTCAGCTTTAAAGAGGTTTTGAGACAGTTGCTTATAGGAAAAAAAAATGGAGGCATCTAAGGTCTTTAGCCATACCATTTTGAAGATTGATTCAAAACACAGTTTCTTCATCTAGGAAGAACAGAGGACCAGAGATGCAACCCATTTGAAAATATAGTTCTATTTGCTTCTGGTTGGGATTACCGGACATCATTTCTTGTGAAGTCGAGGGACTGCAGTTAGCTCTCCAATAATTTCCTTCCTTGAAATTCATCTGCATTTGCTCCTTTGTCCAGAGTCCCCATTTATTAGTGATGGTATACTCCATCTATGCATTAGAACATCCAACTAGAGTGTGTGACTCATACTTGCTAGGTTAAATTAGCTGGAACAGAATGGATGGTTACAGTTGCTTGTATACAATAGTCTTAGTTTGACAAACTTTCTTTTGACAATGTTGAAGCAGCAGTAGCAAATACGAACTACAGCTTGCAGCAGGGAAAGACACTCTTCTGCTTCCTCAAGTTTCCTGTAGTTAAATAGATGCCAAAAGGCTTTTCATAGTACTACTACTGTCTTGTAGGAATATTTGATCTAACCCTACCTTTGATAAAATTACTAATGGGTTACTTTTCTACAAGGCAGAACATTTTTCTTTTAATAATATGTTTTTTATAAGTTGGAAACATGAACTTATGCACCAGTCACGTGGAATGTACTCCTACTTTTTAATAAGATTCACAACCTTCTTTAGAAAATATTGACTCGGTGTAACTTCAAAAGAAGAATTCTGGGCATCTTCATTCTATTGGAATTTTTTTTCTGCCATGCTGGTATTGTTTTCTATCATTTTTACCAATAGAAATATTTTTCCCTGACACCTTGGAAAAGACCTATGTTTACTCAACAGTGCAGCATCAGTACATTGTTTAGAATTCTTTCAACATGTTCCCAAACCTATCTGACAGCTAGACAGCAGAGGTTAGCAACAGTGAATGGGAATATCTTCTGAACAGTTTAAGTAGATTTCCCAGGAAGGGCTTGCTTTCGGCCACTGCAAATTTTCCCAGAGATATTGTCTAGTTAAGAGTTGCATCAAAAGAGTATTTTTGCACAAACCTTGGGGCAAGCTCTGTCTCTGATTTACTAGTGAATGCAAAGATGGTGAAAGTTGTGCTTCAAAGCCCTCTGTATGCTTTCTGTACGAAGAGGGGGGTGACCCCAGAAATAAGTTTTGATCTTTCTTCAGAACACAAGGCATGTCATCACCTCATTCATTTTCTTCTGGGACTCATAGCATCTAAAGACTAAGAAGCTCTCTTGCTTGCTAAAGTGTGTTCAGCAAAAAACCCTTGTCTCATCAGCAAATTTGAACACAACTACAATTGAGTCAATTCCAATGCTGGCAGGGCATTACTCTACCCCAGTAGGAACATGCCAGTATTAGAAGACTGTGTAAAAATATTTGTGTACAAAGTAATCGGAGGGAAAAATAGAATTTGGAAGAACTGCACATTGTTCTGTAAAAAGCCTCCTGCCACAGTCTTACAGACATAATTTGCTGGTATAATTTTTAATAGTTGGGGGTTTTTAAATTTTGTATAAGATAAAATATTACTGCACCTTTATGTTTCCTTAATAGAAGTTCAGCCATTTCTTAATAGAAGTAAGCCATTTGAATATGTACAAACGGCCTTTTCAAATACATATGCTATAGCACACTGTGAAAGTAATTAGTGATAAATAGAAATCTAAAGGTGTAAAAGATTTTGAATAAAGTAAGACTAAGATTATAGAAGAAGAAGAAAACAGCAGTTTTCTTCTGGTGAGAAACAAAATGGAGGACATTGTACCGTGGAGATGTATTATTTCACTTCCTGAAAAACTGAATAGGTTTTCAGGAATAGGTTTGCTAGGAAAATAGTTTGAATAGGTTTTCAGGAAAATAGGTTTGCTATTGCGAATGGTTTTCATTAGGAAGGGAGAGATTCCTTTGGAAAAAAAAAACCTTCAAATTGACTTGACATAAATGTTATGACACTTAACTTCACCAGTCCTGAAGAAAAATTCTCATCACTTGATACAGAAATCATGATGATAATGGAGACAAAGATGTCTAAGCTGTGCCATTAGGAACATAAAAAAGCATTAGAATGCAGGTAAGACTGAGCTCCTGAACTAGTGAGAAGAGAATGCAACAAAGACATTTTCCTTTAAGAGTCTTCAGGATGAAGAGCAGATCAAATCTTTTCATGTGAAGTATTTATGAATAGAATGAACCTTCAAAATAACATTGTTTTCAAAAACCTGTTTACAGTATCTCTTAGAATGATACACAGTTCTTATTAATAGAAAAAGAAAAGCACTTTTTTCCAAACTGTTGTGCAGTCTCAAACAATCTACAATAAAAATAGTATTTTTTCATGCTGGGAATTATGTTAATTACATAAAAGCCTCGTAGCACACTTGGCACTGTAGTCTCTTGAATAGCAGAGCTTTTTATTCATCAAACAAGTTTCACATTGACTATTTTTCACCTTTAAATAATGGCGTCTTTGTACTGATACAGCATCCATGAAGAATTTCTTGGGTGTTATTTTGTACCTGATCCTAAATGGCAGGTTCTGCATTCTGCCATCTGTCTAGCTTTCCCATTTGATGCAGCTTCTGAGAGGTATTTTCAGAATTGAGGACTACCTGCAAGAATGATGCTAAATGCATGCATTTTACTCCTTGGTTAATGCAAAACTAGTTTTCTTTTACAGCACAATAAGAACAGGAAAATAATGGATTCACCATTGAATGGTGGATTCAATCCTTATAGTAATACAGAGAGGACTATTATCATCATTAGAAACCAAGCAAGTTGTATTTATTGCACATGCAGTACAATCACTAATGCAAATTACCCTGTAAATTCAAAATGAATCTGTATCATAAGAGTGGATTGAATATTTCTATTGATATTTTGCTTAAAGCAGAAAATTAATTCTTTTGACAGCCAACTCATAATTGCAAGCTCATTTTCAACTATGGCTTTTAAACAGCTGAAACAGGTATGTTTATAAAACGATACGGTACAGTACACAATAGCAAATCAGGTCATAGACATTCAAAAGAAAAAAAAGATCAAAGGACAGATTCATTCACATCTGCATGCCCTCAAGAGTGTACAGGTCAAATGTCCCCAGAAAACTAGGCTGGTGGCACAAATTCTCTATGTTGGCACCAGCAGAAGCAGCTGCTCTCTTTATAGGATACAATCTTGCTTACATCACCGTTCAGAGCAATCTTCTGTACCCCTGCCCAATACACCTTCTTCTCTATTCCTTGGACTTCCCATTTGCATTTCTACAGAGTCCTGTCCTGCAAACTGACTCAAAGTTAAGGTGATAGATTTCCAAGACTTAGAAATGTTGCATTAAGTTTATTTATCTCGTATTTCATTCCATCTAAACAAACTGTAACTTTCTGAAGTGAAATATGTTGAGTATGTCACATGTATTTTGCATGTTAGTTCTTCTTCTCATTAAAACTTCTCACAGACTCCTGTGATGCCTTGCTGCAAAAATATATAGCCGCAAAGAGTGGTTGTGGGAAGTTAGAATTGCCAGAAAACCATATAAACAACCTAACAATGGAGCCTTGAATTTCTGAATATAATTGCACCATGTAAAGTCAAAATATAATATTTAAACTATTTTCCTATAATGATGAGTGTGGGCTAGAGAGAATCCAGATAGAATTTTTTTTTAACAGTTCCAGGAAAAACATGGCCTTGACTTGGAAGTATAGCATGAAATATTTTTATACCACATGAGTTCTCATTACCTAATCATATGATTTGTATAACTGAATTGGAAACCAGGAAAGAAACGAAGAAAAATATTCAAGCTATAAAAGATATGAGTTTAAAATTTTCTTTGCATTTCTGATTAAAACTATTAGGTAGCTAAATGGTCACCCATTATTTTAAAAAGCATCTGGACATTAAAAATAGATAAATTTCTGCGGGACTTGGATGTCAGCTATTCCTGAAAAGCTTTATTTCCACTGCTTCCCAACCCTGAATCAATCCACTTAAACACAGCTGTATTTCAGATGCTCAGTGAAACTGCCCATGTAATGCCTATAGTTGACAAATAATCTGCAGAAAAAGCTAGATCGATTTGAAGATGTTTTTCTGTAAATAGCATTCAAATTATTTGTACAAACACACAGATGGGATTTCTGCTGTCTTCTTCCGGCCACTTCCTCCAGAGAGCTCTCCATCAAATCTCTCTAGTTCTACTTTTCTGGTGATCCAAAGTCAGCACTGGGATGGTCCAACTGCATGGAATTACTGTCTGCTAGAGGTGAACCCTGAGGGCTTCTGTGTGCAGCATCACGTGAGCCTACTAATGTCACCCTGTTGGTATAAACTGAGCTAGCTGGACCTTAAGGGACAAGATTGTGCACTGATTTTGTAATAGAAATTAGGTACTAAGAAGGAGGCTGGAGGATTTAAATATTTCTGCCTCCAGCTTAAGCAACACTAAATCTCGGTCTTTATCTGAAAAACTAGGTGAATTAACCCATTCAGCATTCCTATGCCAAAAATGTCAGTAATACAATTAGAACCATCAAAAGAGTAACAATTCCAATCATTACTTTATAAAAATAATTCATTGGAAGGAGTCGGGAAGAAGGATGAAACATGCCAATACCCTGAGAATCATTCTGCTGATTTGCACAGCTTTCTTATTATATACCCATCTAATGCATTGGACATGCGTGCTTGTGATGACACAAATACTTGCAAAGCTTACCAGACAAACCATGGTCTCTTCAGACAGCAAAACATTTCTTAATGGTTGTATTTGCTAATTACATTTAAACTCAATGTTCTTAAAGGTCTTTTCCAACCAAAATGATTCCATCATTCTCTGTCACACATCCTGCTTGTTCTGGTTTAGGGCAAATTTGGCAGCAAACCTCAAGAAAGAGTGATTTATTAAAAATACTGATCTGGTACTGATATCCAACTGTGACGGACAAAGACTCTCTAACAGTTTAAAGTTAGAAAGTGTATGTTTATTGCAATGCCAGACAGCCTGCGGGATAGCTCCCAAATACACATTGTGATTTACAGGTGATTACAGAGTCCTTTTAGCTATACAAGTACTGAATACCCAAAATACAAATACATATTCATAATTTTGGTACATCCCATTCCCCATTTCGTATGGTAATTGGTTCAAAAGCTATTAAGCATGTGTAGTTTGCTCCTCAAAATGAGTCTGTGGTCTCTTTCATGGGGAGGGATCTGAAAATGAGGAAATAAATGAAGTCTTCCTCATTCTGAACTTTCTACATTTTCAATGCAAATATGACAAATGAACCCATTGGTAGAACTCCCATTCCCCATCTTCAATTGGTTTCAGAACAGAGGAGGCCTACAATTGTCTTATGTTCCTAAAGCTATTTATCAGTTTCTATATTCTTCATTATAAACCCAGCTAACCAAACATTATGTTGACAAGCAATCAATTATTAGTTAACTACTAACTCTTAACTTCATCAAGGATCAAGGCCTACCTGTTTATTTTGATAAACTCTAATAAGGCTTATCTCTAACTAAAACCTCAGCTCCTCTAAAATCCCTAAATTCCTTAAAGTTTATGTCTCAGGGCCCCCCCCCCCCCCCCCCCCCCAGAAAGCCCACCCACATGGCCCCTCCCCTCAACTGGTTTGGGAAAAATTTCCTCTGAGAGAAGTGGAAAAAACATGTTTATTTAACAGGCAAAGCACTCCCCAGCACAAAAATTGAACAATACCAGATGACAAAACTCAATCGCTGCTCTGAAGAGACAACAAATTCAGAAAGTCTCTCCTGTGGATGCTCTGTTATCAATCCCTCTGGAAGTGGGAAAGGCTGCTGCCCAGGGTAGGCTCCCATAGGCCACAAAGTGCAAGCTCTCAGTGCTCCCCAGGTCCCAGTCCAGAGCAGGTTTGAACAGTTCCAAGAAAAGGGAAAGAAAAAATGACAGTCCAGGGAAAACTCTGCCTCAGCCAGCTAAACCAACTGAAAGCAAAGGAAGACTGTTCTGCTCTATCAGTGCCCGGACAACACAGTGCAGCACAGAATGTGGAGCAGTGTGGCTTTTAGAAGAGTGAGTGCAGCCTCAGATAACAAACTCTGTGCTTCTTCTTCTCCCCACCTTTGCTCTCAGAACCAGTCTTGAAGGCAGAGAATATAATATCCAACATTAACAGATCAGATGACTGGGGATACAAGCATCATAAAGTCACCCTAGGACACTGCTCTACTGAGATATGTCACCAGACTATGCTAAGACAAAGTTTTTGAACCACTAATTAAAATTCTACTATCACAGTGAAGCTGAGGAGGAAACACAGCTCACTATAGTTACCTTGTGGTACGCCAATACTTCCTTTCAACCACAATGGTTTTTGGTTTTAAGTCCGTGATATCCCTGGCATAATTCAACATCTTTTGGGCAGGAAGGAAGATATTCTACTTCTCATTATACTGATGGGGAGGCTGAAATGCAAAGTAGTTAATTCAAAGTGAAACAGTGATAAAGTCAACAGTAAAACTCACCACAGTTTTGTTTACTACCCTAAGTCCTTACTATCCCAAAATACAAGAACAGCTGTAAAAGCCTTGTGGCTACTTAATTTCTTCCTATACCTACATGGGAGGGGGTAAGGAATAAATGATCCCAAACAATGGTAATCCACAACAAAGCATTCTTGACATCATATTCAACTTTTGCATAGCGAGCTCTTCACCTGATCAAGTTATTTCATTGCAATAGTTTGGGGAGCAGCTTAGAGAGCTGGGTGTTGTTTGGTTTGAAACCATCTTGATCATTCAGGAGCCCAGAAGCAATGAGAAAGTTCAAAAGAAGAGAGTGCTATGCATTGATTTTCATATATGACAGACATATTTCTACAGCACAGAAGGCTGACCTAATGCTTCACTACAACATGGCTGAAGTGGCATCCTGTTCCCCATAGGTTTTTCTGTTTATTTTTAGTTGCTTTCTTACCAGATTAATGAGCTGAACTAGCACAGAAATGAATCAGATAAGTGCCAGAACTTTAAAACAAACAAACAAACAAAAAAAACCAGATGCAAAATGGTGATTTGTAGGTGCGTTTAAAAATCGAAGTTTTTTGTATTTTTCATAGATACATGGCATTCTCTAGAATGATATTGCTCCAAAGGTTTGAGTTTGGTTTTTTTCCCCTTCAGTTCTAAATGTTATGCATTCTTTTTGACCATTTCGGTAAATAGATTTTCTGATACATGTGAAAGACTGTCTGAAGTTCCCCTCATTTGCCTCATGACCATCCACAGGACAGACATCAGGACCCTAAAGACCCTGATGGGAATTCTGGCCTGCGGGTGGTGGATGAATGCCAAAAATCCTGAGGCCCCTGAGCAGAATTCTGGCCTGCCAAGTGATTGTTCACAGCTGTGTCTACAGTGACTGCTTCTAGCAGGGCCTGCCAAAGGGCGACGTGGCCTATATGCTTGCACCTGCTTCACGACAATAGGCCAGGAATTTTCCCACCTCTTGGCCAGATGAACTTGCTGAGGCAACTTTGGTAGCGCCCCCATGGAAAATCCTTCATCTGCTCCACTACCACTGTGAGGGACGGAGATTGAAGCCCCCCTGCCAAGGACTGAGACTGACACCCCCGTAATTCTGATGCAGGGGTGCTGGCCTGACTGAAGCAGGATGCCTGCTAAGTGTTGCCTACAGATGTGTTCACTGGACCTAGACTGGTTTCCCATAGAAAGCAGTCCTGAAACAATGGGTCCCACGCACTGCTGATATTGACATATCCTGCTGAGAACATGGACTGTCTCAACCCATCTTCAATACCTTTTTTCCCCTCAGCAATTTCAGTAGACTTCTTGATTATATCTGTTCCGCCTCAGCCATTTCAGGATCTGTTTTTGCCCTCATCAGTGGACTATAATAGAACCTTGAGTTAAGCATGACTTTGAGATCTTCCTGACATGACTAGGCAAACTCCATCAGCTGGACAACGAGGACTGCATCTTTCCATGTTTGGTAGCTATACTCCCTCTCCCTTTCTCCCTTTCTTTTCTATTCTTTTTCTTGTCCTAATTCCTTTCACGCATTTGCTGCGGTCATTCTATAAAGGGGCGTATCCAACAGGGCGGTGCATTCTCAAAATTGGCCAACATTACTGGATTTCTACAAAAATAAGATGCCAGCAATTGGGACCATGCAAATGTATAGGGCCCCAAAAATCAAAATTCTACTAATCCCCAGACCTTGGGGAAATGACTTCTTTTTCCCGAGGAAAATGGCCTCCACTTGCGGCGTCTCGCCCTGGCCGACAACCAGGTACCAAGCTCAAAATGGGTAAACTTTGCTGGATTTCTCCAAAATTAAAGCTGCTAGCAACTAGGACCGTGCAAGTCCTTAGTGCCCCAAAGGTCAACATGCAGCTGATCCCCAGACCCTGGGGAAATTATTTCTTTTTCCAACGAAAAATTGCCCCATTTTTTGGCCACATGCCCATCCTGACAGGGCAGTGCCAAGCAAGGAATGGGCGAACTTTGCTAGATTTCTCTAAAGCTGCCAGCAACTAGGACCCTGCAAGTCCGTAGAGCACAAAACATCACATTTCAAGTGATACCCAGACCCTGAAGAATTGACTTATTTTTCCCATGGAAAATGGCCTCTGTTTGAGGCCACTCGCTATGGTCGAGAGGGTGGTGCCAGTTTAGAACTTGGCAAAATTTGCTGGATTTCTCCAAAACTCAATCTGCTAGCAACTAGGACTCTGCAAGTCCTTAGAGCCCTAAAGGAAGCCTTTCAATTGATCCCAAAACCTGAGGAAATGACTTCTCTTTCCCAAGGAAAATTGTCTCTCTTCGCGGCACTCACCCTGCCTGAAAGGGCGGTGCCAAGCTAGAAATGGGCAAACTGTTGGATTTCTCCAAAATTAGAGCTGTCAGCCACTAGGACCCTGCACGTCCATAGAGCGCAAAACATCACCTTTCAACTGATACCCAGACCCTGGAGAAATTACTTCTTTTTCCCACAAAAAATGCCTCCGTTTTAGGCCACTCACTCTGGTTGAGAGGGCGGTGCAGGTTTAGAACTTGTCAAACTTTGCTGGATTTCTCCAAAACTAAAGCTGCAAGTAACTAGCACCCTGCAAGTCCTTAGAGTCCTAAAGGCCACCTTTCATCAGACCCCCAAGCCCTGGGGAAATGACTTCTTTTTCCAATGGAAAAATGGACTTTGTCTGCCGCCACTCACCCCATCTGACAGGGTGGTGCCAAGCGCAAAATGGGCAAACTTTGCTGGATTTCTCCAAAACTAAAGCTGCCAGCAGCTAGGACCCTACGAGGCTTTAGAGCACCAAACACCACCTTTAACTGATACCCAGACCCTGAGGAAAGGACTTCTTTTCCACACAGAAAATGGCCTCGGTTTGAGGCCACTCGCTCTGGCTGACAGGGCAGCGTCAGGTAAGAAATTGGTAAACTTCGCTGGATTTCTCCAAAATTAATACTGCCAGCAACTAAGACCCTGCAAGGTTTTATAGCCTTAAAAGTCACCTTTCAACTGATCCCCAGACTCTGGGAAAATGACTTCATTTTCCCATGGGAAATTGCCGCTGCTTGCAACCCCTTGCCCTGACAGAGCAGTGGCAAGCTCAAAATTGGAAAACTTTGCTGGATTTCTCCAAATCTAAAGGTGCTAGCAACTAGGACCCTGCAAGTCCTTAGAGCCCCAAACATCACCTTTTAACTGGTCCCCAGACCCTGGGGAATTGATGTATTTTCCCTTGGAAAATGGCCTCCGTTTGCAGCATCTAGCCCTGACCAACAAGGAGGTGCCTTGGTAAAAATTGGGAAACTTTCCTGGGTTTCTCCAGCACTAAAGCTTCTAGCAACTAGGACCCTGCAAGTTCTTAGAGCTCTAAACAACACCTTTCATCTGATACCCAGACCCTGGGGAAATGACTTCTTTTTCCCACAGAAAAATGCCTCAGTTTTGCGGCCACTTGCCCAGGCTGACAGGGCAGTGCCAAGCGAGAATCCAATAAACTTTGCTGGATTTCTCTATAACTAAAGCTGTCAGCAACTAGGACCCTGCAAGTTGTTAGAGCCCCAAAGGCCACCCTTCATTTGATACCCAGACCTAGAGGAAAGGACTTCTTTTTTCCATTGAAAATGCGCTCTGTTTGAGGCCACTCACTCTGGCTGACAGGGTGGCACCTGGTTAGAACTTGGCAAACTTTGCTGGATTTCTCCAAAACTACAGCTGCCAGCAACTAGGACCCTGCACGTCCTTAGAGCCCCAGTGCAACCATTCATCTGATACCAGGACCCTGGGGAGAGGACTCCTTTTCCCCATGGAAAATGGGCTCCATTTGCAGCCACTCAACCTTGCCGACAGGGCAGTGCCAAGGTAGAAATGGGAAAACCTCTTTGGTTTTCACTAAAAATAAAGCTTCCAGGAACTAGGACCCTGCAAGGTTTTGAGCCCTAAAAGTCACCTATCAACTGATACCCAGGCCCTGAGCAGAGGACTACATTTCCAAGAGAAATTGGCTGCCGTGTAAAACATCACGTCCTGACTGACAGGGCGGCATCTTGCTAGAAATTGCCAAACTTTCCTGGATTTCTCCAAAACTAAATCTGCCAGCAACTAGAACCCTGCTAAAGGCCACCTTTCAACTGATACCCAGACACTGGGGAAAGGACTTCTTTTTCCCACAGAAAAATGCCTCTGTTTGCAGCCACACGCACTGTCCGAGAGGGCGGTGCCAAGCGCAAAATTGGCAAATTTTGCTGGATTTCAGCAAAACTAAAGCTGCCAGCAACTAAGACCCTGCAATCCTTAGAGCCCCAAACAACACCTTTCAACTGATACAAAGACTATGGGGAAATGAGTTCTTTTTCGCACAGAAAATGGCTTCCATTTTGCGGCCCCACACCAGGCTGAGAGGGCAGTGCCAAATTAAAAATGGGCAAACTTTGCTGGATTTCTCTATACCTAAAGCTGTCAGCAACTAGGATCCTGCAAGGTTTTGAGCCCTTAAAGTCACCTATCAACTGATACCCAGACCCTGAGAAAACGACTTCTTTTTCCCACAGAAAATGGACACCGTTTGCAGCATCTCGTCCTGACCGACAGGGCGGTGCCTGGTTAGAAATGGGCAAACTTTGCTGGATTTCTCCAAAACAAAAGTTGCCAGCAACATGGACACTGCAAGGTTTTAGAGCCCTAAAATCACCTATCAACTGATACCCAGACCCTGAGGAAAGGACTTCTTTTCCACATGGAAGATTGCTTCCACTTGCAGCAACTCGCCCTGGCCAACACGGCAGTGCCAAGGTAAAAATAGGCAAATTTTGCTGGATTTCTCCAAAACTAAATCTGACAGCAGCTAGGACTCTACAAGGCTTTAGAGCACCAAACGCCACATTTAACTGATAACCAGACCCTGAGGAAAGGACTTCTTTTCCACACTGAAAATGGCCTCGGTTTGAGGCCACATGCATTGGCCGACATAGCGGCATCAGGTTAGAAATTGGCAAACTTTGCTGGATTTCTCTGTAACTAAAGCTGTCAGCAGCTAGGACCCTGCATGTCCTTAAAGCCCCAAAGGCCACCTTTCATTTGATACCCAGACCCAGAGGAAAGGACTTCTTTTTTTCTATTGAAAATATGCTCTGTTTGAGACTACTCACTCTGGCCGACAGGGCAGCGCCTGGTTAGAACTTGGCAAACTTTGCTGGATTTCTCCAAAATTAAAGCTTCCAGCAACTAGGACCCTGCACGTCCTTAGAGCCTCCAAGGACACCTTTCAACTAATACCCAGACTATGGGGAAATGACTCCTTTTTCTCCCAAGGAAAATTGCCTATGTTTGCAGCCACTCGCCCTGTCTGACAGGGAAATGCGAAGCATGGAATGGGCAAACTTTGCTGGATTTCTCTGAAACTAAAGCTGCCAGCAACTAGGACCCTGCAAGGTTTTAGAGCCCTAAAAGTCACCTTTCAACTGATACCCAGACCCTAGGGAAATGACTTTTTTTCCCCATGGGAAATGGCCTCTGTTTGTGGCCTCTCACTCTGGCTGACAGAGCGGCGCCAGGTTAGAATTGGGCAAACTTTCCTGGATTTCTCCAAAACTAAAGCTGCAAGCAACTATGATCCTGCAAGGCTGCAGAACCCCAAAGGCCACCTTTCATCTGCTACCCAGACTGTGGTAAATGACTTCTTATTCCCACATAAAGCGGGCTCCATCTGAGTCCACTCGTCCTGGCCGACAGGGCAGCCGACACTTTAGAAATTGGCAAACCTTGCTGGATTTCTCCAAAATTAAAGCTGCCATTAAGTAGGACCCTACAAGTCCTTAGAGCCCCAAAGGCACCATTCATTTTATCCCCAGACCCTAGGCAATGGACTTTTTTTTCCCCATGGAAAATGGCCTCAGTTTGTGGCCACTCCCCCTGGCAAAGAGGGTGGTTCCAGGTTAGTAATTGGCAAACCCTTGCTGGATTTCTACAAAACTAAAGCTGCCAGCAAGTAGGACCCTGCAAGCTCTTAGAGCCCCAAGTACCATCTTTAATCTGATGTCCAGACCCTGGGGTAATGACTTCTTTCTCCCACGGAAAATGGCCTCCGTTTGCGGCAACTCTCCACAACTGACACGTAATGCCAATGTAGAGGTTGGCAAACTTTGCTGGATTTCTCCAGAACTAAAGCTGCCAGCAAGTAGGACCCTGCAAGTCCCCAAGGCCACCTTTCATCTGATCTCCAGATCCTGGGGAAGTTACTTCTTTTTCCCTTGGAAAATGGCCTCCGTTTCTGGCCATTTGCCCTACCTGAGAGGGAGGTGCCAAGCTAGAAATAGGCAAACTTTGCTGGATTGGTCCAAAAATAAAGCTGCCAGACACTAGGAGCCTGCATGTCCTTAGAGTCCCAAGTGACATCACTCATCTGATCCCTAGACCCTAGGGAGAGGACTTTTTTGTCCCATGTAAAATGGCCTCCATTTGCAGACACTAGCCCTACCCGAAAGGGTGATGCCAAGCTAGAGATTGGCAAACTTTGCTGGATTTCTCCAAAACTAAAGCTGCCAGCAACTAGCACCCTGCAAATTCTTACAGCCCCAAAAGCCACCTCTGCTCTGATACACAAACTCTGAGGAAAAGACTTTTTTTTTCCCATGGAAAATTGCCTTTGTTTTTGGGCACTAATGCTGGCCCTGTGCAACAGTGCAGTGCCACACTAGAAATTGGCACACTTTGCTTGATTTCTCCAAAACTAAAGCTGCCACAACTAGGACCCTGCAAGTCCCTAGAGCCCTAAAGGCCACCATTCATCTGATACCCAGACCCTGGGGAAATGATAACTTTTTCCCATAGAAAATGGTCTCCCTTTGTGGCCTCTTGCACTGGCAATAATAGGTTGCCATCCTAAATTTTGCAAATTTTTTGTATTTCCCCAAATCTGAGGTTGACAGAAACTAGGGTCGTGCATGCCCTAAGCACACCAAATGCCGCCTCTGAGCTTATACCCAGACCCTGAGGAAAAGAATTCTCTTTTTTCCTATGGAAAATGGTCTCCTCTGGCAGTCTCTCACACTTGCCAGTAATTGGGTTCCATCCTAAAAATTATGAAACTTTACTGGGTTTCTCCAAAACTAAAGTTTCCAGCAACTAGGACCCTGCAAGTCCTTAGAGCCCCAAAGGCCACCTCTGATCTGATACCAAAATTCTACGGCAGTGGCAGCACCTGCAAAGAAACAAAGCGAAAATGCATTCCTAGATTCTGTAAAAATACAACCTCCCCGATGCGAGTGAATTATGCCACAAGTATACCTTAACCTTGCAGCCACCTGGTCTCCGGCATCCTGGGCAAAGACATCTTGCAAGTTGACTGCCTAAAATAAATAAAACAACAGTATGCTTAGAGTTTTACCAGAAATTGAGACCTGAACAAGAACAACTGCTTGTTGCCACCGTTTGCCGCTCACCTCACTTCATTGACCTTTACTACACGTATCCAGCTTTCCTTCCTAACAATAAAGACAAAGAACAGTGCTGTACCATAGTCACCATTTACACTTCCCCTGCAAAGACAAATGGTGACCGACCTTCTTGTGGGAACCCCTTCAGCCAGGATGGGGCACTCTGCCACAGATTTCATCTGTCTGCATCTGAAAGAATGTTAGGACAAAAGTCAGAGCACTGCAGGATAACTTAACAGCTCCAGACATCTTGTGTCAATCTACAAATCTCAGCTTGAGTCCAACAACACCCTACATTACAAATTTCCAGGCCCTGGGACTTGTCCTCTTATACCTACACCAGGCTATGCAGCAGGACAGAGCAACTCTGGGCCAAATACACAGACACCACCCGTGACACAGCACAAGACAAATGGGGGGACACAACAGGGAGAGAAAGCTCTCAGTGAGAAGAATGCCAGCAAGGACAGAGAGAACGTGGAACGACATGACTGAGGTGACACTGATAGCTAGATGATGAGGCTCAGAGAACCCTGGAGGAACAAGACACTAACTGAATGACTTATTCCAAGCACCACAAAGATGGGCACCCCAGAATCCTACAGTCAGAATGCTCTGTCTTCACATTTGTACAAGTCCTAATTGGCTAAAATGGATCATTGTGATGCACAGCTGTCAAGAACAGCTCAGAACAAGGCCTTAAAAGACATCTGACCGGATGCTTCTAAAGACAGATTCCACACTGATGCCTGTCCAGGCTCCCGAGTCAAGGGTTCAAAGGAATCAGCACTGGGCCGAGGAGCACAGAGATTCAAGACGCAAAGATAGACATCTGGGTTTCTCATGAGCCCCTCAAAGGACTAAGGCAAAAGACACCAGATGCACAAAAGACACAGAAGGCACGATAAACAACTGACACAACATGCACTGGCACTACTCTGCCTTGAGCACCTCAGCACTCTGAGGCTTTTCCTTTATGTGGCCTAAGGGTCCACCTCTTGCACATCCCCACCTCCAAAGCTGACTCAAAAATCCCTCCCAGCACCTCACTTTCATCTCCTCTGGGGGGTCATAGCCCTCCACTTATCTCTCAGACATCCGGGGATGAGAATCCATATCGGGTACGAAGGAAGGCTGCCTCGCCCACTGGGAATTTCCCGCAGTCACCGGGCTGTGGTCCCTTGGTCAGCTACAATCAGGAATACCAAACATCACTGCATGAGCTTAGCTGCACAGCAGACAAAACCCAATCATTCTGCTACTCACCATTCTCCTAAGAGTGCCCGGCTCCTCGGGACACACACTTTGGCTGTGCTCGGGGGCTGACGCCATCATCCCAGGGACTGCCTGGATTAAGAAGAGACAAGGTGATTCAGCATTGCTGAAACTTGAGTGGACCCTGGCTCCCTCTCATTACTTCCCCAACTTACAGCAACTCCTCAGCCCTTCCTGAAGCCTCCCTGGGGGATACCTTCAAATGGAAAAGGTCAAGGCTTCATCAGAGAGCCCTGTGCTACTTCCCGAGCTCCCATGAGAGCGAGGAACTGGATCTGTTGGCCCGTTGCTGAGGAGGTCTCAGTGTAATACCAGTGGGCCGCCTGAAGCACACAAACAAGAATGGATACTTAGAGGTGCAGCAGAAAAACCATTACCCTAACCACACAAATACAGAAATTTAAAGAGAAAACAAAACCCAAAAACTTTACCACAACTAGTCAACTCCATTTACCCATAACCAAATGACCAAATTCAATAACAAAGAGCCCACGTTCAATCTTTTTAATAAAATCTCTAAAATGATGCAAAAGACCCCCTAAAACTAAAAAGGCCCTGCCTCTAGCAAAATAAAACAAAAAAAAAAATCATGTCTTGTAAACTATATAAATTCATTAACCTAACACATCAGAACCACAAAAATATAAAACCTTAGTGAACACCAGTATGCATTACACAGTTCCCTCATCACAACATATAAAACAAAACCTATTTCTATTACTAACCTAACACAAATATCACAAAATTTAGCTGAAATAAAACCTAAAAAAACCTAAAAAAAATTAAAAATAAAATTTAAAAATTCTTTTTTAACCCAAAGATTCATATATTCTAAATATGAACTTCCTCCAAAAGAAACATTTAGAACACCCAAAAAATTCAAACATTGAAAATAACTAATATAAAGCTAAAAAACATAAAACAATTAAACACCTGACCTCAACTATCTAGAACCATCTACAATAAAACTTCTTAAGGAAAACCCCACTACCCATTACCACCTCAATAATACACCACCAGCAACACCAAACAACTCAAAATACTGCAACTTCCATCCAAAAAATACTCCATTAACTAAAGCACCAAAAAATAGTCAACAAAATCTACCCCCCCTTGAATAACCCCATTTAACCTATATGCAAATCTAAAATAAATAAAAATTAACTATGAACTATCATACCTTAAATAACTCCACCATTAAATACTATTGTACCAAACTTATTAAAACTCCAGTACAAACTAAAATCCAAAGCACCAAAATAACACACCACTATTACCATTACCAATACATTTTTCTCCATTCCTCTAACCAACCCCAATTTACCTTCTCTTGAAAAACATACAACACACCTAAAAATCAACCACTCCAAAAATAAAAACACAGTCCTACCATCTACCATAAATTCATCCAAATTACACTAAAAAAATAAAATATCTACAATAAACCAACATTAAAAAAAAGTATAACAAAAATATGTTTAAAAATCATCCAAATTCTCCTAAAAACAATTTTACTATTAAAAAAAGCAAAATCAAAGACTACTGAAAAGATCCAATTCCTAAAAATAAAATAACAAAAGAAACAACACGAAATTCCCACCAATATCATATAAAAGTCAGAATAGCTCCACCAGACAACAAAAAAACCCAAACTATAAGAAAACTCCAAACCATCTCAAAAACAAACACTAAAACACAATTCCTCCTACCATCCCAACTACCGTGATTAAAAAACATATTCTATACAGAAATCTCCTCTACCCTGTCATCAACGCCACATAAAACAAATACTCTCATCATAGAGCACATCCATATCAAAATCCTAAATCGCCCTAAAACCTTGAAAGTAATTACAAATTAACCTCAAAATAAAAACTGTAATCTCTAACAAAAAAAAAAAAAAAAAACAAAACAAATAACACAAACTAAAAAACTCCAGCATACAACCAACTACCAGCAAAAAAACCACACTACACTCTTTTCACTAACAATTCTTATCACATCACAAAAATAAAGCAAAACTAAAAATCAACCAGATGGAAACCCACCCAGCAAATCACAAAAATTACTAAAAAAATGGTAATCCAATCAATTTACTAAACTCCAAACAGTACAACAGACCCTGAATGTTTCTAAAAAAGAATAACCAAAACTCTAAACTAACTCAAAGAATAATCAATACCCTACAAAAATAACTTAACAAGCTAATTATATAAAAAATCTAAAACACTAATAAGAAAATAACTACCTGAATAAACAAGCTACCTAAAAAAATCCACCATATAAATACCTACGTTCCCAAAAATAAAACTAATAAAAAGCAACAACCCAATACATCAAACTACAAAAAAAAAAAAAACAAATAAACTTAAAAAACAACAAATTTTTTTTTCTAACTCAATAAACCCATAGTGTCTCAAATCATCAAAATAAAAATACCACCTAGAAATAAACACAAAGCCGAATATAAATGGAACCATAAACAATATCTCCCAAATTATCTGTAACAATAAAACATACACTACAATCAAACAAACCAAAGAAATAAAACCCTATAATATAATAAACAATAACGCAATTATAAATATTAAAAAACCTCACCATTTAACTACATGACAGTAACTCAAACCCACCAAAACAAACACTACATACACACGCTAATAAAAGCCACCACAACACAATTAAAAACCTACTCTCTACTTCATGCTACGACCCATAAAAACAATTGTAAACCTTAAAAAACAAGTCCTTTAAAAACATAATACCCCACCAAAAAAAAAAAAAATCCAGCAACAAAATAAATTTTAAAAAACCCCTTATCATAAACACCTGAACCAAGAACCATAACATTCAAGAAATACATCATACCCTATATCATACACCAACTGCAAAAAAAATAAAACGATACAATAAATTCATAAAAACTACTTCAAAACCACTACACAAAAGAACTTTCAAAAATTAAAACCCGCGCTGCCGGCACCGGACGGAGCGCGGCTCCCGGCAGGAAAGCGGCTCCTCCGGCACGCGGGGTAGCGCCGGGCCTGGGGGGCCCCAGCGGCGCCCGAGCCCCGCGCCCGGAGCGGACGGAGCGGCCGGCACCGCCCTCGGCCGGCCCGGCACGGCTCCCCTCGGCTCCGCACGGCTCGCACCGGCGCGGCTCCGGCGCTGCAGCGCCAAATTCCCCGTCCGTCTCAGCAACTGCCCAGGCGGTGCCAGGAGCGCTCCCGAGCAGGAATGTTCCGGGCCGGGCCACGGGCACAAGAAGCGCCCTCAAATGCGGAGGCACAGCCCGACTGCAGCCCTGCAAACGCTGCGAGAGCTGCGGGTTCCTGCAATTGAACCCCGAAACTCACACCGCAGGCGGGGCTCACCTCACTTCAACCAACACAAGGGCAAGTAAATGTGTTCTTCCCTTCAATTTCATCCCCTATAATAGCAGAAAAAAAAAGGGGTTTTCCTCAAATGAAATTTTTCAAATGATGGGGAAAGGGGGATTTTTACCTCAATTCAAATCCTTTAAAAGGAGGGACAACAGGGCAGCCCTCTCATCCTTAGGATGACGAAAATGGGTGCAGTACCCTCAAATCAATACGACAACAGAATTTTTCCACTTCCCCTTAAAACAGAACACAGGGATTTCCTTTCACCCCTTTGATACCCCTAACACCCTGGAAAAGACAGGTTTTCCTTAAATCAGTACCCTTGAAACCACAAGTGAAGGTGGATCCCCCCAGTTCAGACATAGAGACATAGATAATAAGGGAAGAGAACTTACTTCCCTCAATATATATATATATATGGTTTTTTTCCTGGGGGCGCCAGGAAGGGATTGGCAAGATGAAATTGAAAAGGGAAAGGAGAAAAGTCCCCGCTACAAATCCCCACAGGCTCACCTGTTCGGCTGCTGCTTCCCGGCACTTTGCCCTTCGGCACTTCCTTTAACAATGCTCCACGTTTCCAAGTGTGTATCCAGGTGCTCCCCCCAGACCCGGTGAGAAGCTCCCACCGTCCTTCCATGAGACAGCCCCGGAAGCCCCTCATAAACCCCTCTACTCAGCAGCTCCACGCAAAAGAAAATTGAGGCAAACTCTTCCCCTAAAACAGCCTCCCCCCCGCCCCGGCAGGAGCCGGCCCCTCATCATCCTCACACTCACACCTGGGGCTGCTCCGAGCCCCTCATCATCCTCACAGCTCACACCTGGGGCTGCTCCGAGCCCCCCATCATCCTCACACTCACACCTGGGGCTGCTCCGAGCCCCCCATCATCCTCACAGCTCACACCTGGGGCTGCTCCGAGCCCCCCGTCATCCTCACAGCTCACACCTGGGGCTGCTCCGAGCCCCCCATCATCCTCACACTCACACCTGGGGCTGCTCCGAGCCCCCCATCATCCTCACAGCTCACACCTGGGGCTGCTCCGAGCCCCCATCATCCTCACAGCTCACACCTGGCGCTGTTGCCACTCTCCAGCAGCGCCTCTCCCTCTCCAGCACACAGCCCGCTTCTCACAGACACAGACTAAACAGAAATCTACTATGGATATTGGCTTTTCTTAGTCGGTCTGGTTACACGATTAAAACCCGTACATGCATTAATGGTCATTGAGGGAAAGCTTTCCAGTGGGGAAAGCAATCATTTTGGTAGCACACTTTGATACACCTTCAGAAAAAGCAGTATTGGCGCCAACTCCTAAGACCCTGCTGAGGAACCCAGCCCTCCTTGGGACACCCAATACAGCAGACCTTGAAAAAGGAGGGGGGAAGTCAAGCTTGGAGTGGAAAAAGAATATACGTACACCAGCCTTTAAAAAAAAGCCTTCACACAGCAATAGTAGGAATCAGTCACATTTCTTCTTTCCTTGCTTTCTGTGATGACATAAATATGAAGTAAAAAACCCACATGAAACACAAGGCAGAGCTAGGATTTTACAGGTCTTTATTTTGGCAGTCTGGATGACAAACATCTTTTCCGGGACTGTGACACGATTTAGGGACTGGCAGAGAACAGAAGCAAAAGGTGCCAGAGAACCCTTTCTATTCCCTTCAGCCCCTGCAGCTGTTCTTATGTTTTCAGGGCACTTGCCTGGTTCATTCCTAGATAAAAACTTTATGGCATTATTTTCAAAACTCCTACCCATCTCTAGAAAGAGTTTCCTACATTCCTGTGAACAAATGAGTGGATAGAGAGAGGGTTTCTTTCCAAATGAGTTCAGAGACAAAATCCTATTCCTTACCAACACCTATAAAAACGAAAGGTATTTACAAAAACACCTATAGGTTTTAGTATTCTACACCTCCCTGTGAATTTTGTGGCAGCTTTGGATCCGTCTGGGGGACGGCACCCAGCATGACCCCCCCTCCCTGCCACCCCCCTGCTCCTGCCCCGCAGTGGGGCTCCCTCTCCTGGGGACCTTGGGGTGCCCCCAATGGCATCAGAGCCCCGAGTCTTCATCCCCTTTTTCTGACCCCCAAAAATGGCACAGAACGAGTCAAACTGCCCTGGACAGCGCAGCACTTCCTTCAAGCCCTTTCCACCTTTCCACATGTACATCCCCCCAGAAAGGGACTCTGTTGTAACAAGAAAGGGGGGCAGCCCCAGAAGGGTCGAGGCTCCTCCCCAGCCTCGCTGTCACGGGCCAGGGGCAGCGAGAGGGAGCGGCAGAGGCGGCGGGGCCGGCGCGGCACAGGGCGGGGGCCGCTCTCAGCGCGATGCCGGGAAAGCCGCGGCTCCGGCGCTGTCGGGCGGGGCGTTTGACCGGCACCGGGGGATCCGCCGAGAGCCTCCGGCCCCGCGCGGGGACTCCTGCGAGGGCCGGGGGGCGCCGGGCTCCGGCCCTCGGGGCTTTATTCTCCGGCACCCCGAGCCCCGCGGCTGCGGGCCAAAGAAGGAAAGGGGGCACGGGCAGAGAGGAGCGAGAGCAGGCCACGAGAAAGGGCAGGGAGGGAGCGCGGGCTGCGGGGGAAGGCGGGACGGGAAGGGAAAGCCCGGGAGGGGGGTAGAGGGAGGGCGGACAGAGGAGGGAGAGAGGGCGAACAGAAGGGAGTAGCGGGGTAGGGACAGGACAGGAAGGAGCCGGGCTTGGCAGGGTTGGGGGGGAGAGAGGCAAATGGGGAGAAAGAGAGATAACTAAGGGGAATACGGGGAGGAGAAAGGACCGGTAGAGAGAGGGACGGGCGGGGAAGCCTCACAGAGGCCCGGCTGCGCCCCGAGCCCCCCCCCCCCCCCGGCTTCCCACCCTGCCCGGGATGCTGCGCTCGGCGGAGCTCGGCTCGCTTCGGAGACACTCGGCTAGACTCGGCTCTTCGGCTAAATTCAGCTATTACCGGCTAAACTCGGCTATTAACAGCTGCATTCGGTGGATTCGCCTCTTCGGCGCAGTTCGGCTCGACTGAACTCGGAGCCACTCTTTGCGTTCGGCGCAGCTCGGCTCGGCTCGGCCCCCTGAGGACGGCGCGGGCGGGGCCGAGGCGCCGCGCGGGAAAGCGGCGCCCCCTCACGTTAAACTCGGCCAGCTCGGGGCTCTCCTGCTGCCGTGTCCCGCGGGCAGCCCGGCCATCGCACGGACACGACCGGGAGCGCGGGGTGGGCAGAAGCTCATTAGGGAGTGACTGCACTCGCGCTAATTAATGGTCATGAGATCAGGAGGCTGGGTTCCGTGGAGCTCCGTTCAGTTCGGCCGACCTCGTAAAGTTCGGCTGATCTCCGACTGGTGCGGCTGACCTCGGCTATGTTCGGCTGAACGCGACTACATTCGGTTCTGTTCAGTTAAACTCGGCTAGTTCAGCTTTTCGTCTGAACTCGCCTCGGTTCGGAAAATTTTGGCCAGATTCGGCTCTTCGACTACACTCAGCTCGTTTCGGCTACACTCGTCTGGATTCGGCCATTCGGCCGAGCTCAGCTAGATTCGGCTCGCAGATTCCCTAATGGCAGCTCCTAAGGAATTCTTCGTAAGACAAATTGCAGACTCTAAAAGGCTTGCGGGTTTTTAAAGAAATATAATTTTAACTCAGCTCTCGGGACAGAGCTGATGGCTCCTTTAGGACAAGAATATTTACATGTAGAAGCAATGCCCTCATTTGCATCTCGTTTTTATTTAACACCCCCCCCCCACCCCAAATTCCATACATATCACAAGCAATGTGCAGTGCTGGTTTTCCCCCGTACACTATTTGTGCAAAGGATCTGGGGACAGCACACAGTCATGATTCAATTGAATAAATCCTGGTTTGCATTTCAAAGGTTCTGGCACTGCGTGTTTGCAGATCTGGACTGCCATGCTCAACTACCCTCATGGCAACATTCAAGAACAATGTATCAGATTTCACAGAGAGTTCCCAATAAAACTCACCTATAATCACTGAGCAGAAAATCCTTTGGGGTTTAGTTCCGCCTCTCAGCTGTTCCCACTGCAGCAAAAGCAGTGATGGATCAGGGCTTTTTTTTTTTTTCTTTTTAATTTAAAAAAAAAAAAAAAAAGAGTAATAAAAATAAGCCAGGTCTGATATAAATGTCTTGAAGGGCCATTCAAGCCTTTTAAACCCAAGAAGACCATCCTGATTCCCAAGTCCAGTCTTCTATTCATACTCGTTTTGGTATCATGAAATCAAACAGGTTCTCCAAGAAATCATCATGACTAAACCTCTGTGTCCTCATTCTTTGCACTTATACCCCATTGCATGAAGCTCTGCAACCATTTTTTCCCATCCTGTATTAGAGACAGGATGAATATTAAGGGCACACACATGCACAAACAGTCTTTCTGGTTTTCAAAAAGATAAAAATGCCTGTAATAAAAATTACATAAGTCATATTGTCTCTCAAACTGTTCAAGAAAAGGGAAATTGGAGCTTTAATGTCCCACTGAGAGATGTTGAATAAAATCTTCTCCGAGTTTGCACACAGTAATAAAATACTGATTTTTTTGACCAAACAAGGCAGGTCTGTAGGAGAACAGCTCAGGAGGCTTTCACAGCTCACAGTGATGAGGGCAGAGCATAGAAGAACATTAAAGATGATTGTTAGCCCCCTGAATTAATGCCCTGATGTAGATAATTTTTTCTGCTAAGAGACATGGCAGTTTCTTTCCTTTGTTTCTGAGTCTCCAAGTCACTCTGTAATTTGTAACCTGCACCAACTTGACACAGGTAAGTGACATACCCGGGTCCTGTGCTCCAAACCACATGTCCCTGATGTGAAGTCAGGAACACAGAAACAGCTGTGGAAGAAAGATGAGAAAAAAAATCAGAACAGATATTCTTCTATTTCCCCACAGTATTACCAAGTCAACCTGCTTGGTACCTCCAGGATTATGTTTTAAAAGAGGTCTCTAACTCTTTTCCTAGCTGAAAAATCTGGAGTGGCTTTGCCCATGCAAAGCCAACGATCCTACTCACAAGAAGGAACAAACCAGTTTCCTTTTAAATAAAGCAGTTTGAAATCCGACCTGTCAGATGCTCTCACTGACCAGCAATAGAAAACAGCATCCAGGCCCATGTGGACTTGGTTTTTTTGCAGACTATTTTCCCTCTTGGAATTATATTTCTTTTATACCTTTTGTTCCATTTTAGTCCCTGAAAGGGAAGTTTCTTAGAGGGTGTGGGAGTGTTGTACTATCAGAAAATCTCCCAGTGTGACCACGCTCTTTGCTGCCCACCCCTGCCCCCATCCCATCAAAGACAGCTTCTGTTTTGGGCAGCCATGAGCCTGGGTGGATATGGGAGAAATTATGTAATGGATTAAAAAAGCCATGGAATCTCCTAGTTTCTCCCACCACTGCTTCATAACATAAGTGATAAGAACAAGACAAGTCACCTGTCTTGTGCACAATTTATCAGTACAGTTCTTAATCCCTACCGTCAGAATGGCCAGGAATTAAGGACAAAGGACTTGACAACAACTGTGCATCACATTTTACTTTATTCCCCATGTATTCAAAGACAAACATCAGATACTCCAAAGGATTTTCCTGGTACAAAATTGTGCAAGTAAAGTGCTTTCCTGTGTTCATTCAGTCATTACAATGGCAAGTACCAGCCTCCTTAAGCAGCCTCATGGAACCTGCATGGTTCAAAGGGGCTCCAGGAGCTCCCAGGGACTCCAGGCTGGAACCCTGCTCCAAACTGGATCGCCCAGCCTGGAGATGAGAGAAGCTCCTGAAGCCTGGAGCAACACAACCCACACATGCAGTAAGTTACAGGCATCACTCCAAAAACACTCTTCAGGTCTTTCTGAGGAGTTTTAAAGGGTGAAAAAACTGTAAAGGGTGAAAAAACTGTAAAGGGTGAAAAAACTGTAGAAAAGCTAAAGCTTTTACAGAATCCCTTAAATATATCATACTTTCTTAACTGATACAGAACATTTAACCAAACCTACAAAAGCTTTAATGTGCACCAAAAGCAGCTGCTGCTACCAAAAAAAACAGTGTTTAGGACCTCCCACTCCCAAGTTCCTTACACTTTTTGTTCACAGAGAGAACAAGAGAAGTCACACAAGTCCTGGCTTTTTTCCGTTCTTCAAAACTGTGACAACAAGGGACACCAACTATTAACTTCCGCTTGCTTTATGTATTTATTGTTTTTACTTACACATTGCTTTCAGATTCCCATCCACGGTCAGAATCATTCACACCTTTGAGCGCAAAGCCTCCAGGCACTGCTTCTTCTCTTAAGATTTCATTAAAAAAATACTGGTTTTCAAAGCCTGACTCGAGATTTGCCCCTAAGTTTCATTTTAAAGCTCTTTCCCTTCATAAATTGTGTTTCTCCAAAGCTTCCAAATTGTGTCAAGGTTTGAAATAACCACAAGGAAGATCTGAAAAATGCCTTTGCATTTCCTTCCCTCCTCTCTCAAGGCACATCAGTCGGACAGAAGGCATTAGGACTACTTCCAGAGAAGTTTGCCTCACTTGAACTGCTGGTCTTTAACAGCTACAACAAAATATGCTTTCCTTGAAGTATTTCAGCACTTACTGAGCAATTCAATGTTTTAGTACTTCTGAGCCAGGGCCTGCAGGTCCTCCTGCAGCTGCAGGTCTTTGCTGACAAGACTCCACTTGTGCAGCAGCAGCAGCTCCCTGCTGGAGAGGACGCTGTCATTTACTGTGAAACGCCTCATCTCCCTAAAAGCCTCCACAACAGCACAGAATTCCAGCACAGAGCTGAGGCTGCCAAACAACTCGGTCAGCTTGGCCAGATCTACATTAGTCCTGTCAAAAGAAAACACGAGTGCCATGCATGCTAATTTATCAGCACAGTTCTTAATCCCTACCGTCAGAATGGCCAGGAATTAAGGACAAAGGACTTGACAACAACTGTGCATCACATTTTACTTTATTCCCCATGTATTCAAAGACTTAAATCCTCCTGTCAAAGAAATCTCATCCAAATTCACAACTCAACACACAAACTGAAGGTAAAAAAAGCCATCCATCCATCTAGCAGAGATAAAGAAATCTTAATAAAGATTTCTTTTTCTTAATAAAGAAAACTTAATAAAGTTCAAACTGGGCAGAGAATAAAATGCAAACCAACTAAAACAAAAAACAAAACAAAGGACTTACTGAATATATTTGATTAATGTGACCAAAACACACAAGAAATTCATTTACAAGCTTATTAGAAAGAAGTTTGGTGTTCTTCTGGGATTGATTCTTGTTTTCTCTTGTCTCTTAAATTTATTAGCCATAGAGTATGGAGTAAGGAAATAATTTTATTTATCACCTTGTTCTCCAGAAACCTGGAAAAAAAAAAAAAAAGAAAAAAAAAAAAGAAAACCACATTTGAAAGGCAGATCCTCACCAGCAGCTGGTCCATCACCTCCAGGGTGCACTAGTGCACCCTGTACTCTAGTGCACTTTTGGTGTACTTGCCTGAACCTGTCAGGGCACTCTATGTATGCAGAAGAGATGTTTTTGTGAGGGAGAGGCAAGGCGAGGAGGAATGTTCTAGACAGTTTAAATCCATTACTATGCCACTTCCTGTGCAACAGGTCCTGCGACAGGATGTGAACCGAGGGGGCTTGAAATTTAAGAGGTAAAAACACCAGCACAAGGTGCAATTTTGCTTTTTCAGTTTTTCAGGGAAGTGATTTCCAAATCACAAAGCCCCCCCACCATCCTCCCTCCTACCACAACCTGAAAGCATCTTGGTTCTGTTTTCAAAATCACAAGGAACACCTCAGAGTTCAGCAAGTTCTGCCAGTACAGCCCTTGGTGCCCCTATTTCCATGTCTGTCACCTTTGCTTTTATCCTAAGCCACATAATTCTTCTACTGTGGACAGGAAAATTGTTCCCATTTCTCCTGTACTTCTCTGGTTACCTTTTCTCTAAGCTGTTCAGGACCCACATGAGGATGCTCTGATCCTCTATCAGCTCATAGGCAGCTCTGGTGACACAGGCAGCACTTTGCAGTATCTCCAGAATACGACACTGAAACAGAAAATGTAACTTGTTCTTTTATAGTCAGGATCTAATTATCTAACTTAAAATTAGCAATTTGGGTGCTATCTGATCAACTCCAAAGTAAAATAAACACCACCTCTTCTCAACAACTCCAGGAAAGGAAAGACATTTCCCCTTCAAAGCTTCATACCACAGGTGCTGCTCTTACAAGAAGTATTCAGGTAGCAAGACAATTTTATCTTTTTGTCCAAGGTTTTGGTGCCTGAAATACCCAGGGTGGATGCTCCCAAACCTGAGAGCTCATGGCATGTGAATTCCCTCCTGCTGAAGCACTGTTCAGGTAACAAATGCAGTGGTTGGGGAATAGAGACCCCAAAAAAAGAAAAGGCCCCGACTGTAGCAGCAAAACCATGGCACCCACATTAGGCTCCATGATGGCAGGAACCTGTTCCAGTTTCAGGGGATAAGGATGGGACTGGTTTAGACACAAGTAATTATTTCCCCCTCCACACATACACAAAACCAACAAGGAACAGATTTTCAAGAGGGCCAAGGCAGAGTCAGCTGTTCCTTTCTGTTTGGACTTGTGATCTCAAAGCCATGCAAACCTTTGTGGTTTGGAGTTTTTTGGAACTTTCTTTTTAAATTCTTACCTGGGAGCCCTTGTCACACAAAGGACTGTTGAAAAAGGATAGAATGACCCAGAAAACCCTCTGGTAGTCATAGAGCTCATAGCAATGTTTCTCACGTAGCCCTTCTCCAAGAAATCTGAGAATCCACTCACGCTGTGTTTTGTACGAGAAGCCACAAAGAAAAATACCACCATCGGACATTTCCAAAGAATACCTGCTCCTAAGAGCACAAAACGCTGGTTCCTTCTGAGTGCCAGCTCAGGGCTTACCACAGCTTGTTCTGGACTTCTCGTTTTCCATTCCTATCTAATTCCTATCAAATCACTAACATCCATGGGGAACAGTCAGTCTGCAGCCCAAACATCCAGTGGAAACAGAATTTTAGAAGTTGCTGTTTCTAAAATACTTCAGTTGAACTCAAAGTTGTGGGATTCACATTCTCTAAACCCAAGAGAAGCAGTGAGAGAAGCAGAGAAAAGAATGATCAAAACAATTCTTATCTCATTTGCTGCTCCTGTGTTGTGCTAAAGCAGAATGCAATATGGAGATTGTTTACCCAAAGTGATGGTGCTTTGTTTCCTTGGCCTACCAGGTCCAAGGCGCATGTCCAAACTATTGGTCAGCAGACAGTCACACGATTTTGTTGAGTGCTTGTGCAGTTTCAGTTTAGATGTAGTGTAATATAGTACAGAATAATATAGTATAATAAAGCAGTTAATTAGCCTTCTGATATCAATGGAGTCAGATGCATCATTTCTCCCTGCCACGAGGGTCACCTTGTTTTTACTATATAAAGTTACTAATCTAAACTCAAAGAGGAATTGTAGCTAGCTGGGGCAGAATATTCTGTTTATTGTGCTCAGAGAGCATACACAGCACAACTCATTGTGCATTAGTATTAAGAAAACAACAAAAACCCCACAGAAATAATATTTTTCATATATGAAACATAAGAAAGATGCTTCTAATAACTACCTATGGAGAATGAGATTTCATTGTATTTTTACAGCTGTTTTTAATACATTTCTAAAGAATTACTGGATACCTAAAATGGGACTCTTACCTCAAAATCAAAACTGTAGAAAAGCTGGAAAAAAACTGGTACCTTCCTCAGGTCCAAATACTGGTGTGACAGAAGGAATCTGTTTACCTTTATGTACATGTGCTCATGTGCTCCTCTCTGAAGAGAAAAAGCTGGCACCATGGGGAACAATGCTCCCAATCCACAACCATGCACGACAATCCGTGGAAGCTGTAGCAAGTGTGCAGTGTTCCAAGCTGGGAGAACAGTCCAGCAACTGCAGAAGGCCTTTGCTCTGAGGCTCATTCGATTGCTGCCCAGCCTCCCCTTCTCTTCCCCAGAAGGAAAAGCTCAGTCAAGAGTGCACAAGCACAAAGCAGGTGAGGAGATCAACACTCCCCAAGGCTCTGTTTTTCACCCCAGCAGTGACACACACACAGCAAGTTCCAGTACCTGGCTTCAGGATCTGCTGTGCCACACGATCAATGTAGAGGGTCAGGGAGAAGGTGGACCTGAGGTTTGGCTGCCTGATTCTGTCCTGCACAGCATCCAAGAGATACAGCAACTGCAAGAGCCCAAGGAGAGAAGCCTGAAGCACAGCCCAAATGAACACAACAGGAGCACCAAGACATCAATCAGCTTCCAGGATATTTCATGCGCCATACAGGTAGGAGCCCTAATTCAGCAAACCTGAGGGTTTGGCGATGTCAGGATCAAAACACCCAGAAACCTGTGAAAAAGAACCCGAACCAAAGCTGGCTAAAAGTGGTCCCTGGTGATGACTCCTTAAAACAACTTGCTCATGAGGAGGCAGGGATTGATCCAATACTCACCAGCCCATCCGGCCAAGGTCAGAGCTCTCTGCCCACCGAGGACACGGCAAACAGCAGGGACCTTTCTTCCACTCTCCAGCACAGACCTGTGAAGCCAGAGAGAAGTTTACAGAGTAGAAATAGCCAGAATGCGCTCTCTACTTCCATACACTCTCTGATCGATCATTCCAAAGGAAAGCCCCCACAGATCAGAAGCAATCACCTCTCATTTTTCCTCTGGAATCATCACTGCTTTGCCTTTCTGTGCAAGTGTTTCTTTCCATGCCCATCCATCCCCAGAGCACATTTAATCCACCTTTTCTTCCCAGCTGCAAGTCTCCAGCCACTTCTCACAGACACAAAGCAAACAGTCATCTGTGACAGATTTTGGGTTAGAAAGTAAAAACCTTAGTGCATCTGGCTACATTATTAAAACACATAGACACATGGGTGGTCATAGATGGAAAGCTTTTCAGGAGAGAAAAGAGATGTTTCAATAGAACACTTCTATACACCTCCAGAAAAACCAGAATTAATAGCAACTCCTAAGACCCCTGATGAGGAACCCAGCCCTCGCGGGGACACCCACTGCAGCAGACATGGTAAAAGGATGGGCAAGGCCAAGCTTGGAGTGAAAAAAAGAGAACATAAATACAGTAGCCTGTAAAAAGCCTTCACACAGCAGTGGAAGGAACCAGTCCCATTTACTCCATCCTTGCTTTCTGCCCCGATGCTTTTGTGTTTTCCTCCATTTCCCTGGACGGGAGTGGGGCGGAGGGAGGGGAGTGGGGGCGGCGGAGAGTGGAAGGAGTGCGGGGAGGCGGCGGGACGAGACAGGGACGCGGCGGGACGGGGACGACCGACCCCGCGCTCTCGGCGCGATTTTCCGCCGCCTTTCCAAGGTCGAGGACACGGGCGGCGCCGGAGCCAGGAGCAGTGCAGCGGCAGCACAGGGACGCGGAGGGACGAGACGGGCGACTGGCACGACCTTCCAAAGCTGGCTGAATGAAGGGCGGGGAGCGCCGGGATCCCGCTCCGCCTCTTGCGCCTCAGGCCCGCCGCCCCGGCGCCGCCCCGCAGGGATTTTCCGGCGGTCGCTTCGACCGCCTGGAGAGGGGCGTGCGCGGGGTCGGAGGGTGTAGCCCTGTTCCGACGCCGCTTGCCCGCCCCCGCCCGCTGCCCCCAGCCCGCGGAGCGCTGCGACCGCGCCTCCGCCGCCCGCCGAAACCGGCCCCGCCGGGCCGCCCTCGCCGCTGCCATTCGTCTCTGTCATCGTGAGCCTTTGCACTCCTGAATCTCCCTCAGCCCTCCCCTCGATTTACAGACACCGCCCCGCTTGCCGCTCGCTCCCGCCCCTCGCCCTTCCCTCGCTCGGCATCCGCGTCCTTCCCCCGCCCCCCGGCACCCAGCGGCGAGGGGCAGGGCGCTGGCTCGAGGGCTGCAGTACCGCTCTCTGTCCACAAGACGGCAGCACTGCCGCCGGCAACAGCGGGAGGCTGCCCCCTCGCCTCGAGGGAAGGGAGGCAAAAAAGAACAGGGCATCCCTTCGAAAAATCCTCAAAAATAAATGCCCCAAAAAAACCCGAACAAAAACTAAAACCTCATTAAACTAATGATTGTTGATCATCTGGCTGAATCTATGACATAAAGCAGCAGTGAAATTTCCCCCCATTCACCTCAGTTTTTTCACCTTTTCATCCAACAGCCTGAGCCTTTTTTTCAAGGCTGTCAAACGCCTTGCCTTGAAAGAAAGCTAGAAGTGTCTCAGTTCACCCGCTAAGAAACATAGAAAACAGCTCAAGTCAATTTCAGAATTGCCCTGAGCAGAGCTGGTGTTTCGGTACCAGAAATTACCATTGCGAATATGTGCAAGAATCACCATTTTATTAGGCAAACATTTTAAATACGGTAGCAGCTTCATCTTCTTGTCGTTGCAGTCCTTGGAAGTTTTGCTATTTCCCGAAGCAGGAAACAGATCAAACATGAGAAGCTTAAGAATCCAAGCTCACTGGCCATTGTGCGAATAGCACTTGATGAATTCAAGGTACCATTGTAACATGCAGAATGGCTCTATGCAAGAAAATGGACGTGTTGTCCTTCACGGGGGCAGAAAAGCTTTCTACCACGTGAACTCTGGGAGTAATCCATCATGCCTCAGTGTGCTGTGGCTGGTCAGAGAGCTACACAATGGGTCTCTGTGCCCATGGCACTGTCAGGGCTCAAGGCCACACATCAACTCCCCACCTTACAGACACGCAAGTAAAGCCCACCAGAAATGCAGTTCTCCAGACAGCTTACTGAAAGCAGCTAGGAGTTGCCAGCATCATGCGGGGCACTTCTGTCCACAGATGGCTTTGCATTTAATGAATCCAGAACAGAGTTACGTTTTTCTAGTCTTTAGCTCTAAGGTATTTGATGGAACATGGTGAGAAAAAATTGGTTTTGACAATGATCAAGAACAGAGGGGATAATGTGCCTTTTGCTGCTATCTTCTTTTGCTGCTCCATTTTGCTTGCTTTGTTATTGCTTTCTGTCAAAGAAACGCTAGCAAAATCCCTCATCAAGTCTTGCTGTGAAGACAGACTGCCAGAAAGGTAGCAAAACTTGGAACCTTTACAAGACCCTTGTAGCACGTGTCTTGTCAATTTCTATGCAGATACTTTCTTCCAGCAGGACTTTTTTGCACCGTTAGTGCACATTGAACTGAATCCAGTACAAAAGCAGTGAAGAGAGGAACTGTTCTCTTTTCATTTGAATGGTGATAAAAATGCATGTCAAAGAAAAGCATTTGAGAGCAGCAGGAAGATTTTCTATGTAGCCAGCAAATGATAAAAAGATGCATATTTACCAGTTGGGTTCCTTTCGGAATTTACAAGAATTCCAGACAGAAAACACAGCTTAGCAAACTGCAAATCTAAGTCCCAGTATCTAGAAAGGTGACATGAAAAAGAGCAGCAAAAAGAAAACCAAAGGAAGCCAGAAATAAGGCACAACCCCTCCTCCTTTTCTGTCTACTGCAGTACCTTAGAAGCACCTTCAAGTGTCCTAACAGACACATAGATCTGTGCCAAGAACAATTGTGCCAAGAACAATTGTGGAAAACTGTGGAAAACTGTGCTATCCCAACAGAAGCATAGGGTTTGCTTTCACGACGATTAAATCTGCATGCAATGCGTAGGGTAAGGGTATGTTTTGTATATTCAAAACCAATTTAAAAGTATTTCCAAACTGAAGGGACTGCTTTTTGTTTGTTTTGAATTACTTGGCTAAATATGGTGCATGTTAAAATACTGCAGATGTGGTTCATTTTAGAGATGCCAACTGCAAAGGAGGGAAGCATTTTGTGTGCTTAAGAAAGTCTTGGAGAGTGCTTTTGTTACTTCTTTAGAAGGTTAGAATATGCGTAAAAGATGCTAGCTGGGGACTTACAATTCATGAATTATTCACTGTAAGTAAGTCAAATGACATTAGCTTTCAAAAAGAAAAAGCAGTCTTATTCCACGTGCCAGTTCTAAAGTAGATTAATAACCCTTAAGCACAATATGGATATGAGGGATATGACATGAAAGGTTAAGCAACACTGGTGACAGCAAAAGTCTTACTTGCTTCACACAAATACAAGAGATAAAATACTATTTTTACACAAACATTGCTATTCAGAGCATTCCTTGAAAAGTTTCAATGCCAATCATGACAGTAAAAATTTGAGTGACAGTAAAATTGACTCAATCATGAGTAAAATTTACTCAATCGTGACAGTAAAATTTGCTCAGTCATGAGTAAAATTCTTAGTGTGAGCTAAGTAGCTTAAGCAAAGGATAGCTCAAGCATAACTCATATTTGATGTAAAAAAGGCAATTTGGCCTGTGTTTGTCACATCTACATTAAAAAGTTTACTCTGTTGTCGATGTTGGGGCGGTCATGACACAAAGCAGAGACTACAAGCAGTCTCAGATGGCAACTCTTTATTATTGAACATGGCTGACTTTTTATACACTTTCTAATTGTTTATACTTCTACCATAACTATTAGGTACAATACATCAACAAAACACTACTGGTGAAAAGTTACAGTGACTTCAAATCTTTCTTCAATTCCTCACTTTTCTTGGTCTCCCTGAATAGAGCCTTGGATAGAGTTCTTTATGATCCTCTCCTTGCTTCTCAGCTTCTTCTCACTCTTTTAGCTAACAGGGCTGCTGTTAGCCTCTTCCACACTCTGTCTCAGATTCCTTTTCAGGGATACCAACTCAGCCGTGAAACTACATGAAAATGATGGATTAAACAAGGATAGATTAGAAGAATGGAATAATGGCTAATGTTCTTTTCCTTCCAACTGCTTTGCTTGCCCTTCTAAATTTTGGGAAGTCCTTTCTGGTATCACCATGGTAGCACTGCAGCAAGTGTTGGGTTGTAAGGCGTCCATATTGCCAGCTTCTGGACTGCCTTCAGAAAACTTCCCACTGGTTTTGTATAGAAATCACAAGCAGTAGAGATGACAAAGACTGCAGAAACCTTCTCATCTCCTTCTAGAACAGGACCATGTCTTTGACCCACTCTTAACTAGACAACTTTCATCAGTCATGAGGAGTCTCATGTTCAAGAGCTAAGCAGTAAATGACAAAAAGCACACTGAAATTCTCTTGGGACTCCAGCACAGAGCAGTGAAGGGGCTTGAATTCACCTTCTTGGGAAGTTTTAAAATGCACATTAACTTTAGGAAAGGAGCTAAGCCATGGTAACCTTTGTTGAGTATGTCTGCGTAGACAGAGTTTCCATCACTGCAGAAGGAATGTTATTTAACCCAAGTTATCATCTCTAGCTGGTAAACTGCACTTACTGCAGAGTATCTGTAACATATTTTACAGGGTGGGCCTTTATGTGTAATCCCTGAGTAACATTTCAGAGAAGTATTTTGTGAAGGGGAAACACCCAGCTCTTAACTATTTCAAACCATTCTTACATGGTTACATGTCGCAGACATCTTTTTGTGAAAATCCTTTTCTTTAGGATTTTCCCTTCTGAGAAGCTGAGGCCTCAGACACAGAATGTAAACAATGGTTATCTGCTGCTGTGGAATGCATCAGGTGGATTTTTGATTGGGCCATCTTGAATGTTTACAATTAATGGCCAACAACACACCAGATAACTTGGATTCTCTGTCCAAGCCACAGATCTTTGTTTTCATTCTTCACTATTCTTAGCTAGCCTTCTGAGGAAACCTTTCCTTCTAATTCTTTTTAGTATAGTTATAATGTAATATATAGCTCATAAAATAATAAATCAAGCCTTCTGAAATATGGAGTCAGATCCACGTCTCTCCCTTCATCCTGAAAACCCCTGTGAACACTGTCACAGTTACATTTGAAAGTAAAAAAATATCTAAAACTTTTCATTTCTAGATGTATTACCAGCACAAACTGTACTAGAATTTATGATGCTTTTGATTATGACAGAATAACTCTACCGTGGATGCTCTTGCTCTGGACTATTCCTTAAGAAACAAAGTCCTCTCTAGAAAGAAAACAAAATTAGTCAAAATATTGGGCTGGATGATTTCAAAGGCTACGTATTTAAGGCCAAACACGTGTAATAATAGTAATGAGTGGGCTAAAAGTTAAATCAATGCAGCACAACTCAGTTCAAAGATATCTTGTGTCCTTATGTTCTCACAGAAGACTGTAAAAAGCTCTATTCTTGTGGGTTTGTTTTATCCCTTTAGATGTACCTTCTACTTCTTCCCACTGTATGAGAATGTTTATGACAAGATTGGATGACCTCATGCTTCTATGAGTAAAGAAAGGGAAGCCAAAAAAGAAAAGCAAAATTGTTAATTGCAGGTGGAAAGAGGGAGGCCGACAAAACAGAAGAATGAAAAATAATAATTAAAACTCCCACTGGTTTCTGTGAAAAGTAAAGGCACAGACAAGAAAGAACAACTGCAAAATTCTTACTAGAAAAACGCACTTTATCTGGCTCAAGTATTTTGTGCTACATTTCTTGCTGTTTTCTCATGCCAAACATCTTAACCATTGAAGGTGTCCCTTTTCTCTTTCTGGAACCCAGCTAGGAAGATGGCTGTGTCATTGCTGACAAGCTGCTGTTCTCAGAGGTGTCCAGCTGAAAGTCCTAGATCAACAGACTTGCTCTGTCACTTTCATATGGCATGACTTAACCACTTCCAGTTTCAGTGCCTGAACTTGCCCAGCCCTACAATTCTTTGCCCCTTGAATGGTTCTATAGGCTCCTTGGCAACTGGCATTCATAAGTACATGAAACTATGCAGAGTTTGCACTAGGAGATGATGCCAAATGAGTCACACCGGTAGATGAACTAGGGCATGCAAAGCAGAGAGGGGGGAATGAGAGCACAAGAAGAGAGTACGCAAGAAGAAAGTACAATCTACTTTTTTCCTGCAACAGGGCTAACACTGTAGAAATCCAAATAAACACAAATCCTCCTAGGGGTAATTCTTGCAAAAGACAAAGACTTCCTTTTGTGTTCACAGGCCTGGAATATTTAGCTTTGGAATATCAACTTGGTTACAAATGGAACTGCAGGAGGGAGCCACCATTCTTACAATGAGCTTTGATATGTGTATAACCTTTCATGGGGATCCATCTTGGTCACACACATCACATTTTGTAAGAGAAGAGACATTGTTGAATGGCTTCAGTGAAAAAAAATCTTAAATGCACTCTGAATGGAATTAGGATGCAAAGGAGCAACTATTTCAAGAAAGCCTGAGATATTACCTGTGATGAGATCCCTTCTAAGAGGCTCATTTAAGGTACTGAATTCTCCATCTAAATACTGGCAGACTAGTCAGAGACGAAAAGCAATCTTTTTAAATGATCATTTGGGAAGACAGGACTTGCAGGGAATTTAGTACTTGCTGCTATATTGCCTACGTTCCAGGAAAGAGTATTAAATACTGAAATAGGACTCATGGAAGATGAAGTCTTTGTGAATGTGAAAGTCCAGTGCATGGCAATCTCAGAAAGGAACCCATCAAAGCCCTTGAAACGCTAACACACAAGTTGTGAGCTGGCAGTGCCAGTTTTTAGCAAACCACAACAAAATGAAGATGACAAAACAAGGCCATTAAGTCACATACAGTATGAAGCAGTATGAAAGAGGAAAGCAGCTGACAGCATCAACCCTGGTAAGTAGTCTCAGTATTCTTATTGGCATTAGCAGAAATTTGAAATGAGTCTATGAAAATTACAAATGAAGCAAAAGAAAAGGGAGCGATGACTCCTCTGGCATAGTGTTTCCTCAAAGGGATCTTCAAAATGGAAAGATTGTATCATCCTTTAAACTGAATGAAGGTATTAAAATTACAGTAAAGAAATGGCATCAAATGCTAGAAGGACTCTGGGCAGTTGTTGGCGATGGAGAGAGATGGGGAGACTGACTCAGTGATCAGAATCCGATTTTATTGTGGGATACAAGCACTTATATACTACGTTAGGGAGACTAGTAATGTGTACCACAATGATTAGGTTAAAATCACAATCACAAACCTATGCATATAACAATGTCTCTTGCTTGCTGAGTTTAATAGGATTTTCTTTTTCCAGTAAACCTGTTTGATTTAATCTTCTTGCAATCTAGGTCTAATTTTCAAAGTTCTGTTTGCTTTTGCAAACTGTTATCAAATCTCTTATGTTAACCAGGTCCAAAGTCCATCATCTGTCCTGTGTACCCCAACATTCCAACAGGCAGAGTACTTATAGACAGAAATGCCATTGACGGAAAACCAACTAAACTGGCACCAATGCAGCAGCATTGTACTAAAGCCCAGAAATGCCCACCGCTTCACTCTCTGCCGTTCCGGTAATATGCACACAGCAGCTCTGCAACACTCCTACTGATCATCTCCTTGGCAAACTGGGAGTGAGGCTCTGTAGTGACGCAGAGTCCCCAGGCAGATGCAAAGGAGAGCTGCTTGATTGCAAAAACCAGGCTTTTGAAGCACTCAGGCCTTTATAGTTCCATAGCTTTAAGCCCTAACAAACATCATTCAACCAGCCGCCATGCACCACGCTGTGAACACGCGACGGTTCTAGAACTTGGTGATCTACCTCTGATTCAGCTGCCTCACCTTCCCATAGTCCTTTTCTACTTAGCCAAAGGAACGGGCTACCTTTTGTAAGCTTCTACCTATATGCAGCAGCAAAGCACTAGTCTCTTCCATGCCAAGATTTTAGGTAGACAATTTGCATCTGCCCTTCCAGTGAAACATCATGGGGAGAGAAAAGCCTGTCGGAGATGTTCAGTCATTCCATTCTCTAGACAGGCCAAATCAAAAGACAAGCAAGCTATAGGATTGTGTACTTGCTCTTACAAAACACCTGCTGCCCTCTGACAGTGAACTAGCAGAAAGCCAGCAAAAATGAGACTTGAGGCAAACAACCCTTTGAAGGGAAAAATGACGTGATCAATAAAGACAACACATTTCCTGGCTATCGAGATACTTGAAATGTCAGCAAAGGCTTGAGAGCAGAGGCTGAACTAATGGGGAAAGGTTAAAAGAATCCCAAGAAAAACATGACCAAAGCTTAAAAGAATTCCAAGAAAAACATAGGCAACTGACCTGTTGAAGCCTTGAGGAAATCAGCAGCCGCTGATTTAGATAGGCCATTCAAGTTAATTTACCCATGCACCTTCCACTCCTTTTTCACCTGCCAGCATCACAGGGTGAATTGTGACCATGGAATCACAAGTCTTTGGATTCTGTTCTTAGCTTTAGGAGGGAAGTACAGCAGCTGAAGTACCTGTTACTGATGTGATACCCAGGAGCACAGAGTTGACATATTTCATTCAAGTCCAATCACAAATAGTAATACTAAAAGGATAGGACTGGCCTCTTTTCATGACACTTTTCTTGTTTTACAGCCTGCTCTGATTCTGGTGAAACTTCTTCATTAGCTTCTCTCTAAAAAGGAGAAAGTCCAATTCAATGTCCCTCCCTACTGGTGCAGGTTTACCACTCAGTTTGTCGAGCCTAAAAATGGAATTGGAACAAGCAGGAATTACTGTGTTTTAAGTGTCCGGTCTGTTCAGACAATCTCAGGTTGATAAAAGCCTAGATGCTATTGGCTAAAGAATAGTCTGTTTCCCTCCAAGACCGCATGCATGCGATTTAATCCAACTTTTGATAACAAACTCCAGTAATACAAAATCCAGTCATACATAAAAGGCACAGATAGGAGGAAGAATTATTGGACCATTTAGGGAAGCAAACTTCTCACCTTCTTTTGGAGTGAGCATAATCTGCTAGCTGAAGTAACAAACTTGAGGACAGAAATCTCCCTTCTACTGAGAAGTTGCCGACAAGGGAAGCACCTAAGCTCTGTGACTTTCCCTTTTCTCTTCATTGGTCAAGCCTAGTAGCCTAAAATTTACGGGGTCAATCAAAGACAAATCCTAATCTAGTCAGAGATCTATGAAAGGTCCAAAACTAATCGGAGCTCTTCTTAGACAATGGAAATGGGACCAGAGCTACAAATCAGCTTACTTGCAACATGTACCTAAACCTCATTCCCTCCTATTCATAACTGATGCATAGCCACCAGTACAATCAAGAAAAGATGAAACTTTCCCCCTTCCTCTTCTTGAACCAGCCAGACCCTTTCCATCATATTTTCTACCAAGCGGCTCACCAATTTCATGATGCATGGAATAACACAAAGCAATATAATAATGACTACTAGTAATAACAAAGCTCCCTTTATGAAATCTTTCAACCATCCAGTACTTTCCCATCCCTCAAACCATTCATCCAAAGCCTAGTCATTCCCAGTCAATTTCTTCATGTTATCTTGTCGTTGTTTGAGTTTCCTGTGAATGGCTGCAGAATGGTCAGAGAGGTTCATAAAACACATTCCTTCAAACTCGTCATACTTGTGCCCATGTGCCAACAACAACAAATCTATAGCAGCTCTATTTTGTAGTGTGCCATCTAATACTATCTACATCAGTGAACATCTGAATTAAAATAGCTGAAGTTACTTTTAGTTGTTTGACTGTCCAGCATTCCAACTTATTTAAGCGTAGTGAAAGCTTGAGCAGCAGCAACACCTGTAGTAAGGAATGATTTATGCTGGAGCGCCCCCAAACTCTACACAATTGTCACAATCTGGTCTTAAGCGTGTGATTGCTCTTTCAGTTCTCTTGCTATGTCCTGCCCTCCAAACAGTCTGATTCAGCATTTTGTGCGTGCTAGCAGCAAACATGGTTAGTTTTCCTAAGTAACAAGGACCACCAAACAAATTACTTGGAATTGTGGGCCATCCCCTATCCTCACAGATTAAAAAGACACCTGGTGGAAGCTTTCTTACAGTCACATTTGCACCAGCACTTCCAGGATAAGTCCAATTGTGGCAATATTTGGTCACTTTCTGATACCATGGAGAATTGGGATTGAGGATGACACTATTATTTTTGGGTCATGGGACTAGGATATCGCTCATATAAGTTGATTGTGGGTTTAAAAAGTGGTTGAAAAACTGGCAATAATTTCCAGGTACTGATCCTAACAAATCTAATTCTTGGAGCTCTAGTCCACTTTCATTCTGTGATTGTGTTATTATACCTGCTTGGATGCCCTCGCCGTTATGCCTTAATCCCCAATCTTTAGCATATGTCCAATTTTGTAATACTGCTGGCTATGTTACACCAGCAATCCTTCACATTTGGTTTATTTGCTTCCACCTATGGTCTTCCTCCAACTCCTACCCATTTTGCGAAACCAGTAAGGTTACTTATTGGGATGCCAATTAAACATGTGTGGAAACATCTCCTGGCATGGTTAAGGACAAACAAAAGAAATCCACCCCAGTAGCACGGCCTCTGACCGTGGTCACAGGGGTTTTCAGGATGAAGAAGAGATGAGAATGTTGACTCCATGATCAGAAGGCTTGATTTATTATTTTAAGATATATATATTACATTATACCTATACTAAAAAGAAATAGAAAGAAAAAGGTTCCTCAGACAGCTAGCTAAGAATAGAAAAGAATGAACAAGAAAGCAGCTCTCCCGGACTCTGTCCGAGATAGCTCCATCCTTGATTGGCCATTAATTATAAACATCCAAGATGGGCCAACCACAGGTGGACCTGTTGCATTCCACAGCAGCAGATAACCATTGTTTACTTTTTGTTTCTGAGGCCTCAGCTCCTCAGAAGGGAGAAAAATCCCAAGAAAGGATTTTTAGTGAAAAGATGTCTGCGACATTGGCCCAAGTAAGCCACATGTTCTGTCTATGCTATCTGCACTACAGATGTTGCCACACATCACAAGGAACAGAGAGAAACCTCCAAAAACCCACATAACTAATTTAAGACTATTCTTCATCCTTGACATCGGCAAAGAACCCTTCGCCTATGAGACTAGGGAAAAAATCCAAGCTGATTGTGCCTCTTGCTCTTTGTTCTCTTCTCCTATTCCGTCTCCTTTGGTTCTTCTCCTCCCACCTTCGCTTTGTTTGTTCCCACTACTCAGGTCTGATTCCCCATGTCCCAGAAATAAATACTCCTTTTCTGCATTCAATGGCCTTGATCTTATTCTCTCCTTTTTCTTGAGCTCTGAAGCTCGTTATGACGAGGATTCATTATGTCCTTTTGTTTCCACTTATGGCTAGTGAAGTAATAGGAGAAATTCTTAGTTATAGAAACTGTTACTAATCAACACAGACTGTTGCTCAGCCAAAGCTGTGTTAAATTCCTGAAGCCAGAGCAAGAGAACAGAGACTTCATAGAATTAGGAAGAGTTTATTTTTCTTTTGTCTAGCAAAAGGGAGAGTGCATATTAGAGCTGGGCATAGAGTAGGTGATTCAGGAAGTCTACTGTCTGATTACCTCAGCCAATGGGGCAAAGAAGAGGGTGATGCAGTGGGAAACTTAGAATAAAAAGGGGGCTGCATCCCTCAACCACTTGAAAGAGCCAATGGGAAATGGCCCATGGCCTCTCCACTTATTCCAATAAAGTTATGGGACTCCTCTGTCTCTTTTTGGAATAAAAACCTCTGCCATCAGGGATTAATTTTCCTAAGAAAATGAGCCCTCATCTGGGGTCCTCATCTCATGGGAGTGAGTGGGAGCCCAAAGCAGCCCTCAGCCAGCTTTGGTGATCAGTTCCCTTTGGTGGCAACCAGTACTGGGCAATTAGTTGAGTACCCAATAGTGTCCACTCGAGACAGGCAAGTAGTGGACTAGAGGGTCCATGAAGAGTCCACAGGGAAGGACCACTGAAAATGTCACCAATCAGTGGGATTTTTGGAGAGCAAACCTGAGAGGGCACCCATAGAGGGTTGCATAAGTAAAGCCAGCAACAGGTCCTGGTAAAAGGGATGATGATCCAGAAAGATCTCTGAAGAATCCCTTGGAAGAATGTTGAGATAGTTTGCACCTTCTTCTAGAGGTAATTAAAGATAATCCACGCCCAAGGATCAATAAGGGGAGTTGACAAGGGGTCTTGGCAACAGGGGACAGACGGTGCTGGTATGTTGGGAAACAATTGGTTGAGGTGGAATGTGGAGGAATATGGTTAAGGCAAGTAGTAGCAGACGGCATTTATCATCAAAATTTGCCAGCTGATTCAGCTGCAGGTTCTTTGGATCCCCAGCTTCCAGGACAGGGAAAACAAGGAAGTCAGGATGAAGTGGTGTTTCTTTATGGTAGGAAGCGGCAGGACCAGGCATGGAAGTGCAGGACTGTGAGCATAGGCTTGGGGCTCGTGGGGAGGTGCGGGCCAGGGCTGGGGCTGTGGGGCAGTCAGGGCTCAGCTCCAGGAAGTACCTAGACAATAAATAAAGCGACACCTTAATCTTGATATCTTAATCTTAATATTGTCCAGTACCTGGACAATAAATAAAAAGACACCTTAATCTTGAAACTAAAATCCTCTTGTAACAACTATAAAAAAACCTCTTATTCCCTGTAACACATAAAAACCATTAAAAAAAAAATCAATTTAATATCAAACAAAAACTTCCATACAAAAATAAACAAATATTAAAATAACTATAATCCTATAAGAAATTAAACAAACAAAAAATCCTATACACTCAAGAAAAAGAAAACCTCTATTCTCAAAAATAAAATTGATTTTTAAAACAAATAATATAAACTTTTACCTTTAAACAACTCATCTTTAAAACAATACCCCGTAAGTTAACATAACCCATAAACTCAACTGTTATAAATTATCAAATCTGTAGCCAAATTTGTAAAAATTTAACAGGGATTTATTAGACCAATAACAAAAAAATAGAATTAAAAAATTTACCACAGCCAAGACAGCAAAAGCCCCGGTCGCAGACGCTGGGTGAAACCAGAGGTTCGACCAACAAAGTGGCAGCATCCCCCCAAAGGTTCACCCCGAGTGTCTAAAACGGCCAGCTTATATACAATTTATTCTGCCTGAGGCAGAGATGACGAAATATTTCTTTGTCTCTGTTCACATGTGTAATGAGATTCATACATGTGCAGGGAGAGACAAAGTTAAGTTCACAGATCCAGACGGGTGTCTGTGTGTTCAAGCAGGGACTCTATTCACATGTAGTAGGGTGACCCAGCTTCGGAGGCGAATAGGTGTAATCAGTCCAGCTGCAAGCCTCCTGAGTAGCCAAGGTATCTCGACAATAATAGTCCAGGAAGCCTTAGATACTATCTTTCCAGGTGCCATACCAAGGGCGTCGGCGATCATCGCTCTGGCTAGTCCCGTTCATACGGAAACGCGGTTGATATCATCTCAATGCTGTCCGGGAACTGGTTTGAATAGAAATGAGACTCTGCCCCTGGCTGTCATGATTAGACATACCTTAAATCTAACAATATTTTATATACTTATTGCATGAATTATCTCTACTATACATAGCACAACTATTAAAAAAACTTATAAAAAAAACTTCACAAATTTCCTCGGGTGGCTACTATTCATAAAAAACCCACAAAACCCCTATTTTTTCTTCTAGAGATCTCCATAATATTAAAAAAGAGTCTTCTCTCCCTAAGTAAATTTAAAAAAAAAAAACTATTCTAAAAATAATTAACTAAAATTTTAAATGTTACTTCTCTACATTATCAGTAAAAAAGAAAGTTACAAATATAAGAAAAGTATTCTAAAATTTTTATTTTAATTCTTATTACTCTTTCTTTAAATTACTACTAATAAACTTTTCTTTATACCCTTTTAAAATTTTAAACCTACTTTACCTTTCTCCCAATCCTATTTCACAACAAAAAAATGAATATATTAGTTGAAATAAACATGGGCAGGAGACTTTTCCCCTTTTTAATCCCCTATTAAAAGCAATTAGCTCGGGTGGGGAGAACCGACGGGTCTGCGCTCACGCCGCCACTGCTCCCAGGAGTGACTCGGAGAAGGAAAAGTGCAGGTGTGTCCACTGGTCTGTGGGCAGAGCTGGGGGTTCCGTCCTCACGAGAGCATCGGGAAATTCCCTTGCTTTTTGGTCCAACATTCGAGGTCCTCTGTCTAGCTGACATCTTTTTAGGTTAGGGTGAGGGGTAAAAAGGGTCTTGGTGGCTACTAGATTCTGTTCCTCACACCTAGACATTGCTTTGATTCATCAATTTTGTGTTGGCTCGTTGTTTTAGGGGTTTTTGGCTGGGTTTGGTGAGGGGTCCCTCCCATTGCACGCTGGATCCAATGACATGTCGACTCGATGTCCTTTCCCCTTCACTGTCTGGGTGTCGTCCTCCAGGAAGCAGCAGGGTGTCACTCGACAAAAGGGAGAACTCTTAACCATCAATGACAGGTAGCTAACGAAAACGACAGGTGATTACAGTAACAAACAGTTAGAACTCCACCCTGGCAGCAACTGGCCCAACCTGTTAACTCTGCAACCTTTTTTAAAAAATGGGCAGCTTTTTCTACCCATAACATTAGTAATTAACCAACTACAAACCCACCACACTCTTTAATACGTGTGAAAAATGCCACTCACTTTTGTTAAAATTTTAGAAGTTTAATAGTAATGAAAATAGTAATAAAAATTAGGACAATAAGAAACAATCAAAAGCAAAGAATTACGGACTTCCTGGTGCCTGGCACTCTGCCACAAAGCACACCTTGCTAACAAAAGATTACCCGTTAAAGCAATAGCCTATTGCATATTCATGTATCTCATACATGATTCAAACATTCCTTTCACTCTAAGGTATTTCTGCTTAATTTTAGCTTCCTCCCCCCATCTTGTAAACCAGTCTTCTTGGTTCCTAAAAGTCTGAGCTTTCCCGATAAGGAAGCAGTAATTGTTCTCTTGGAATCTTGGTGTCTGTTTGCTGTTATCTCTATCCAGATAGGATAATGCAAAGAATTTCTTGATTATCTTTTCCATTCCTTGAGCTAGTTACAAAAAGTATCTTACATAGTTTCTATTTTAATATTATGCTATAGCCTAAGAACTATACTTATCACACTATTTAAAAGAGATTAATACAGCACTACTTAAAGGAGATTAATACAGCATAACTTTACAACATAACACATATTCATTTTAATATTTGCAAAGAGCCAATATTGTAATATGTATCTATAACAATATATTACCTAAAAAATCTCAAAATTAACAAAATCTCAAACTAACAAACCAAAACCACTACACAAAATTAATATTTCTACCCAATTTCAAATTAAACCATCACACAGCCCTGCACTCTAAAGAACTTCTAATATGTGTACTTGGAACAGAATTGTTCTTCTATAAAAGCATAAATGAAAATCCATTATACACATGAAATTTGAGAGAGTGAGACCAGCTTACCACATATAAGAAACACACTGCATAATTACAAATCAAAAGCCAATCTGGGATTTTGATAGACAGCATTTAACTCCATACAACTATACCAAAACAAGACCAATTACAAAATAATCAGGCTGTCCTTAAAGAGTTAAGAATCTTACTACTGCCAACAGGCTCTGAAGTTATTTTCCATTAAAACCCTTAGTTGCAGACTTAGATCAGATCTTTCCCCTGCTGTGGGAGCCAAAATATATGCAGGTAACCAAGATGGCCAAAATCCATATGTGAAGTATAAAGAATATATTTATTCCATCACCATGCTGGCAAAACTTTAGACACAGACACTGCTAAGCTTATTCTATCTTAGCAAGGCAAAAAGTGCATGCAACGGGCCTGGGCACTGCTTTAATGCAACATCAGGCCTGGCACAGGCACACTGCTTCACAGGGCTGTGATTTTACAATCTCTAAGCTTCTTTATCCCTCTTCCCCCACCACAAGTAGACTTAAGCATTTGGGGGAAATGCACTTAAGTCTTTAACATCCTGTTATTTCTTTGAGTGAATTCCATTTCTCTCAGCTGAGAGAAAACAACCTAAAGCAAACACAAATACCTAACATTTCCACACTGAGTAATTTTAGGATCTCTCAGGAACAAGGTTGGTCTTTGAGAGAAAACAATTCTAGAAATAACTTTGTCGTCACCAATCCGTTTTTAACCTTTTCCTCCCAACACTTGCCCCATAGTAAAACACTTTTAATATTGAATAGCAAATTAATAGCAATACCAAAGCCAGTATACCTTGTACAGGTGTATCTGATTGCAACCTCAGAAAGCTTTTTCTAATATTTTTATAGAATTAGCCTTCCTTTGATTAACATCACTAAAATTACTTTCAAAGGAATCACCTACTGCTTTTCTGGACTGCTATTTTGTAAACAAACCCAGCAGAGGTACAACAGCCATCAAGAGCAGCATTCAAGAAAATGTTTGCATACTGCACATTTGAAGCAGTACCTTCAGTTGTCGCTGCCGCTCCCCTCCTCTGCTCCCCGCCCTGCGCGGGCAGAGGCCGAGAGCGCGTCCCGAGCGTGCGGCGCCGCCGCTCGGCCTCGCCCCGAACTCCAACTCCCAGCAGGCAGCGGGGCGCGCGACCCCGGAAACGGACGGAGCCGTTTGTCCCTCGGCAGTTGCCGCGGTGGGCTGGGGATCGTGCCGGGCCGGCGGGGCGGTGAGCGGGAGCGGCTGCTCGGGGGGATGTGGCGCTGCTCCCTGCAGCGGGCTGTCCCAGCCGGGGGAGCCAGCCTGCGGCGGAGCTCGTGAAGCGATAACGTCAGGCCCGTGAGACCACTCGCGCGCTGCTCGATGCCCGTGGGAAGGGCAGCGCCTCACCGCTTTATTCAGAACAGCCCGAGAGGCCTTTTCGGTTGCAGTGTCTATTTTGTACGTAAAAAGCGGGAGTTGGCCACTGGGTTCAAGCGGGAGGTGTGTTACCCTGCCCGAGTATGGGAAAATAGCAAGAAAAGCATAATTTTGGCCATGTACAAGATTCATGAAATTCTGTATCCACATTGAAACAATTAGATGTCGTAATTTTTAGGATTTCCCTAGAACCTCCTTCCCTAGAAGTGCTTCCTACCCCACTGGCTGAGTACTTTAAAAATTTAGGTAATCCATCTTTAGTTTTGCTACTTTGGAACGATGCTGGTGCAACAGTTCGCTTCTGTGACCTACATAAAAATTTGGACTTAAAGCATGAGGTGTGATTCTCTAGTTTTAAGCATTCATCTCGTTACAGGCTGGTCTTGCATAACTCAGCAAAGTCATATGCAGTGCTTTGTAATTTGTCAGATGGTGATAGAAACATTAAGTACTGCAGTATATAAGAAAGTTAAAGTTTCTTGAACTCCAGTAACAATAAAATTCTTCTTTATATCTAACTGGAAGTTCTTACAGGCTAATTCTAGAGATATGGAAAATTTTCCTCTCTTTGTATGTGAAGTTCTTTTCACTTACTTTTGATTAACAAAAGTGCTGAAGTGACTGTATGGTTACTTTTCTTAGAAATAAAATCTGATTAAAATTTTTAAGGTTCAGCATAGCACCTGGATCTGTCCAGGTATTGTTATTTTATTCTAAATTTTAGTGATGAAAAATATTGAAAGCAAGACTGACTTGTTGGAAACAGAACTTCCATTAATCCTTTTTGTTCCTTTAGGACAAATCTATATGGAGACTAGTTTATAATAGACGGATTTGGTGGTAGAAGAAAGGCATCACACAGGCAGTAGTTTTGATGAAAAAATTAAGAGATATTTCATGGAATGTCCGTGGATTATACTATGTCACTTCTGTCTTCTGTTGCAAGTCTTTTTAACATCCCTGTTAATATGCCAATAGATTCCTAGATATTTTTGGATTCACTAACGATTTATATAATCTGAAGGGTGTAACAATGTGGGGGGGAAAGGCCATCCTAAGAACTTCATGTGCCTCCTTTTCATGTTGTTTCAGCATTCCTTGATTCTCTGGCCAACATTTAATTTTCTGCACTGGAAGACAAGAAAAAAACAGCAGTATCTTCATATATTACAGTGATTAATACTCTAATTAATACTTTCCTAATCTCACTTTGTCATGTAGCTGATCTTTCTGGTGTCTTAAAAAAGAAATGTGTTTGGATTTATGAATATCATTCATAGGAATGTCTCTGTTTTAAAAAGTAATTTCTCTTAGGACAGTGATTGAAAGAAGACTAAGAGATTGGCAGGTAATCCTGAAATGACTCCATAACCACCAGCGCCTCATTTTAGAGTCCCATTCAGAATGTGAAGGATGTCATTCACCTACCAGTTGATGCCTTAAGCTTCGACGTGACTTAAAATGAGCAATCAATTTAAAAAAACCAAAAACCCACAGAACAAAAACAAAACAAAAACACCCCCCAAAAAACCCCAACTGAATAAAACACCCCAAAAACAAAGACACGGAAAAAAACCCATCAGATCCTCCTCCCACATCCACTTGGAAATATGGCCTTAGCCCAAAGATTGCTGAAGACGGTCTGCAACTTTAAAAGCTCATTCATTCTGCATGCATTAAATACAATTGGAGCTAGCTACTGCATAACCAAATAAGCCATATTTTGTGCATGGATTAAAAATGGAATAATGTTAAACTTGAAGGTTTTGATTGTCCTCTGAGGAATTCAGTTGAGATAGGACCATTTACAGCAATACACGACTCAGTCATTCCAGTGAATCTGTCATTACTTTTGCCATCATTTTATATGATGTTTTGTAGTTCATTCTAGTCTCACAGTTTAAATTGTAGATGGAGAAGCATTTGAATTTTGTTATTCCTAGTTAAGCCATGCCTGTTTCAGCTGATGAAACTGTGGGGAACCTGGCTGTGAGAGATACAGTCCTTACTCCAGCTGGAATTGAAGGATTACAAGGTTTGTACCAGATGCTATTTATTGCAATTGCAGACTTTGCTCAGTGGCTTCCTTAGCTTCTTTCTAAAAATGTTTCACAAAATAAAGATCAAAATCTGGGTTAAATTTTGAAAGGTATGGTGACTCATTCTATGTTCAAGTAGGTTGTTGTAAAGAGAAGTTGCCGTGAGATGCTAAAAACTGGAAAACTCATCAAACTATAACGTTCATCCTTCCAAAAGGAAAGAGAATGCTTTTTTGCTGAACTGAGGACAAGGTCAGATCTATTTAAGAAAATGGGAGCCAGAAGTACTGTGCAATTCTTACATGTTACTCAGCTGCTATTAGAATGAGACTGCTAGGCTTAGTCTTGTATTTGAGTTCGTTTTCACAACTGTGAGTTAATTCTTTCAAGCTTCAAGAGAGTATCTTCACTTTGAAACATTAGAAAACATCTCAATGGTAATGTTCATCCTATCTTTTAATTATGTTTGACCATTTCTAGTTGCTTGCTAAATTGTTATCTTTGCATTGTCTGGTAAGTAATCAGTTTGCTGCATCATTTGAACTATGTTTTTTTTTAGTCTCTTAGAGAAAGGAAAAGAAGTGATTAACCTGCCTATAAGTCTGAGGAAATTAATCAATAGACTGAAACAAGTGTAAAATACATTTTACTTGAAAATTTTTGTTAATTTTTTTTCAGAATTTCAAAGTGATTTAGACTTTGAGTTATGTTGTTGTTGAATGTATTGAAGGTAATTTAAAATTGCCTTGGTTTGGGTAGAATCATCATCTACACAGAATGTAAAAGCTCGACAAGTCATATCAAGAATCAGTCGAGAGGAACTGGAAGACAGATTTCTTCGTCTACGTGATGACCACATCCTACTCAAACAGTATGCCAATAAGCAAGAGGAGAAAATTAAAAGGTATGGGGTTTAATATTTTTATTTTAACTCACAGTACCTTTTTGTCTCTTTAAAGCATCATCAACAAATTAAAAATCATGCTGATTTCTCTCAGAGGACTTTTTAATACAATACCAAAAATCACCCACTGGACATGATTTTTGTATTGATTTCTACAATCTGTTGTCTCTAAGTATGTGAGATGGTTTTTTTTTCTATCCCTATTAGATCTCCCTGTACAGAGGTACACTGCTGTCTGCTGCATCAGAGATGATAACTTGGATTCCCAGCTATGCTGGTGGAGTGTTCTGGGAATTGGAGAGCAGGCTGTAGAAGCCTAATGGTTCTTCAGGCTTTTCATTCTAGAATCAGAATGGTCTATCCAGAGAGATTCTGCCCCTTTTTTGTCCCAGTCTGTCTTTCAAGAAGTTGAATAGCATCTAGCTTTTTACTGGTGAATTAGCACTAAAATGTCTTTATAATCATCACTCCTTTATTCAGTAGATAGCTGTCACATGATGTCACAGTACAAGCTGGCTTGTACTGGGCAATTAATTCAGCTATAGATAAGAAGCCCTGCCGGCTCCATAAACCTGGGTTGACTGACAGGAACCTCAGCCAATTACGTTCCATCCTAAGCTGCAGACATCTCACTGGTCCTAGAGCTTGGGCGGTGTCAAAGATCAGACCAATGAGGTATCCAGACTGGGATTTTCAAACCCCGTTATAAAGGGGTGCTTGAGGAATAAATGCACTCTTTTGCCACATGGACGTCAGGGTGTGTGTTGTCCCTGTCCCCAACCACTGACACCATGAAACGTGGATATTAAACGTAATAGATAACTTCAGGGAAGAAGTCCCAAATAGCATGGGGAGCACAGTACCCACTTTACCCACAAATATACGAGCAACTTTAGGCTGATTATTAAACTCAGTATGCTCGGATTTGTGTGCTAATCTTTGCCAGGACTTAGTGTGGCGACAAACTGATCTGGAATGTGAAGAGCTGTTTGTAGTATTACGATATTGCAGAAAGGCTGAATGCTGTGACTGTGTTTGCATTGTGCTAATTGTTAACAAAGTCTTTCTGCATCTAAGCCAGTTTCTGGTGAGGAGCTATTGCCAGCTGGGGGCTATGTACAAATCACGGACAGGATGGGACTGCTAGGAACGTGTCTTGAGCTGTTTTATTTTCCAGTATCAGTCTCATTACATGGTTATGGCAATGGGAAGATGCCATCAGCTCACATCCCAGGCAGCAGACCAAGAACTTAATGTTACAACATACTTTAAAACTTTTTTGACCAATCACACTAGGCAAAAGCATATTGACAGTAGTTCCATCCAACCACTATAAGCACATGTAGCTTCAGTTAAAACAATGCTTGCTTATTTCAAATACAGTACCTGCTTGTAAGCAGGTATTTAAAACACAATGCACAGAGCTCCATTATTAAGCTTAGAACTTCCTAATATCTTGCTAGAGATACTGTTCTGCAGCTTAGGGAGTTATTCTAGACAAGCGTTAATGCACAGACCATTGTTCTATTCGTCCTTACTTTTCTACTTCTTACATAATTTTTCTGTTGACCAATCTTAAGGCGACTGCTTAGCTCTAATCATAGTTCTGCTGTCTCTGATGCCTGCTTTTTGCAGTTTTCCCAAAACCCTCTGATTTTATGGATTCCCACAAGGAGCTAATGAATTCATCAAAGAGTAGTTGAAAATAGTGCCTATTTCATACTTTAAAATCCAAAATATTATTACTTTCTTTTGACTCAGTATTCAGTGAGCCACTGTCCAGTTGACCAGCATTACATAATTTCCATCTTTTCTGTCAGGTTGTTGTCAAATACAAGATTGTAGATGAAATTAATTGTTTCATTATTTCAAATGGCCGTTCCTATGTTTCTGTGCACAGGAAATACCACTCATCATCCACTTGCACTAGGCGGGTGTACTCATAGTACACTTAGATAGAGATACAGTGTAAAGGTGTCCTTCCTTCACTAACCTTAAATGATTAGCGTAGGAAACTGTTATTCATCAGTGCTACAATGCAGATTGCTGCTCAGTGGTGTCAGTTATCTTCAAGGAGTTTGTCCCAGGCAACAATATTTATATCAAAACTTGAAATTTATTATCAAGGTTCTATGCTGACGTCTCCACAGTGGTTATGTTCCTTTCAACAGAATACTTTTTATGCTAACTTTTCACATTATTTTTCTTTTTTTTCAATTGTTTTCCCCAGAATGACCACCAAGTTAATACGGCTCGTTAATGATAAAAGAAAATGTGACCAGGCTGGCTGTGGACCCAAGCAGCTGGGTCAGGCTCTGGAGCTGGAAGAAATGATTGAGCATTTGCGAGAAAAAGTTTGTGAACTTGAGAAACAAAATGAGAGCCTCCGCAACAAACTAATTTCAACTAAACAGCAGCTCCAGATTCAAGGCCATAGGCCTTGTCCGTACAGCTCCGTTCAATCTCGTGTGAACACTGGTCTCAAAAAAGAGAGTGAGACTGCTGGCATGCCAGAACACACCAAGAAGGGTATAATTCACATTTATTAAAACAGCTGACTCTTCATTGCACTTGAAACCATGATTCTTAATTTCAAAACATTTTTAGTGCAGATCAGAAAATATGCAGACCAATTATTGAAAAATAAAATGCCTGGAAAAAATAAGGATAGTTTAGCTGTCTCTAAGGTATTAAGAGACAAGAAAACTCTACCAATAATAATTGGAGCTTCCTGTATCTGCTTTGTATTTGGCTGATTTAAAAATACCATGGAAAGCTGATCAGGTATGGATGTTCTGGAGATACTTGCTTTCTTTGAGTGCAATCATGTAAGAAGTACCTTGAGTTGAACAAAAGTAAACAAAAAAAAACTTCTAAGCATATACACACACATGCACATATATATCTATATCTATATCTATATTGCAATTGCCAGTACCTTAAAATAACACGTAAAGATCAAAATTCTAAATAGGTCAAATTAATGCAGCAAAGTAGGTAAGTTTTTCAGGCATTTTGGGAAACTGCTGGTATCATTGTGCCTTAAACCTAAGTTATATAGTTCTGAGGACTGAGGGATGGCTGCCTTAATGCTGTCTTTGAAATGAAATGTATTTGGTCCCGCCACAAAACTTGGATAATTTCTTCTTGCTACGAGTAGGAGAAAAATGTGGAGAAACCATTGCATTTACTCCTAAAGTAATAACTCTTCCTTAATTAATTTCTCACTTCTTTTCTTCACCATGGGCTTAGGATGCTTCTAAACAACACAATGAAATTATCTGCACTGCTACTAAAATACACTCCTAAAAATTGCATATCTGGGTGAATGTCACTTGGGATTTTGCAAAGAAAATGATGAGAAAAAGTGATCACAAGTTCATGTTCCTGTCTAATAATAGTGATATTTATTTTCTTTGAAGACACAATCTCTGTTCTCTTTGAAAGTAAAATCTTTTTAAAATCTCTCAGGCTATGTTTTTAACAGTTTGCTTTAACACTGTTTGGCATCGCCCATCCTTCAGATTTTATAGCAGCTTATGTTGTGCATACTATGATTATTTCCATGTGATTTTGATGTAAAAATACTTCTTTTGACATCTATATAGAAGTTGCAATTATTTGTGCTGTATTAAGATAGTTGGCTTGTTAAGAGCTTTCTCATTCAACAAGTCAAAATTTTATCTTTGTTTTGGTATTCAGGAATGAGATTTCAAGGTTTAGAAGTGAGATCATCTGACCTTGTGCTTCCTAAATATGGACAGAATCTGCTCGAGGATTCAAGAGCTGAAATCAGAAATTTGTATGATTTTCATATTACTTCTTTTTTGTCATTATAGTTCTTAGAACTTTAGGTTTTCTTGAAGAAAAAAGGTATATATTTTAAGAAGTTTTCAGTTCAGAAAATAAAACGGTTGGTTCTGACAATAATAACACTGGTAACAATGCAGAATGTTAAGGAAAACAGGAAATCAAGTATTTAGAATGCAGAATGTAGGTACATAAGAATTTGGCTACAAGTTAAAACTGGTCTCCAGAGGTGAGGCTTTCTTTGCTAGGATGCAATGCCTGCCTTGTTTGTTATAGGTCAAAGCTGACAAAAGAAGAAAGAACCCTAGCTGCAAAATTTTTACCGACATAAGTCCTAAAATGTGCACCACCATGCAAGTGGTAACTATGTGAATGTGTTTCACTGATGCATTTAAGTTTCATTCCTAGAGGCAGACAGATTTAATGGATAAGCACAAAAAGCACAGTATTGGGATAGTTATGTGAAATTATTCTGATTCACTTTTGCATTTTGAAGTGTGGTTTGTAATTCATCTACACGTTTCAATTAAAATTGAAGCTTACAAAACCCTTACAACATCCTTGATGTAGAGATAGCATGAGAAATAGAGAGGTGTTATATAGAAAAGGTAGTTAGCATTTAATTTAAAGATATTGAGGTCTGATTAGAATATTTTTCTTCTCTGAATTATGTTTAGAACCTGGGTTAAAAGCTGTTAGTTTATTTTCACAGTGATTTACTTAAATCAGATTATCAATTACCTTCTCTGGCAATGCTAAATTTCCAATTAGTGGGCAAGCTAAGTTTAGAAATACATGGATTAATGTGCAATCATTTATTTTGTGCTTGAAATTTTATAAATGCAATGATTAACTGGAATAATAAGAAACAATTGTACAGAAATATTCCTATAAATTACTTTTTAATGCATTCATTGGATAAATTCTGCTGTTTAAAACACATATTTTGATTTTATTTTCTTCTTTTATTTTTTTGGGGGGTTTAGATTTTTCCATTTCAGAATAAAAGCTTAAAAATTACTTTCAGTGCTCCATCCATTGAAGATCTAATTTTGTGATAGCTAGTAATGGTGTTTTGCTTTTGAGAAACCATTGGTGCTAATGGATGAGAAGGAGGATACTTCTAATATAGAGTATAAGAAACCATGAACAGCGTCTTTATGAGGTTCTGCTAAGCATTATTCAGTCTGCAGAAACATTTATTTTGAGAGTTTGTGTTGCACTTTCATAGAAATTTAAACTCATAAGCCTCTCTTGTAAGGTATGTTAATAAGAAATACAGATTTTTCTGAACACTTAAAAGTTTGGCTTACTTGAGTACTCTTTTTTTTTTTTCCTTTGAAAAAATATATAGCTAGTTTTAGAATGTAGGATGCTTGTACTTGCAGGGAGAGTGTCATTGAGTCCCAAAAGAACCAAATTAAGGAACTAGACCGTGCCAGAGAAATTCTTGGGAGTCAACTAAGAAGGAAAGAGAAGGAAATTGAAGAATCCACCCTACGGCTGAAAGAGCAGGGTACAGCAAGCCAAAGGTATTGTGAAAAATTAAAATCTCTATGGTGGAAACGTTAGAAGAGTTATATCATAATGTTTGTAGGTAGCTGTGGAAGTTACTACTTACTAATTTTTGTCCGATTGGTGAAACCAAGCCATAAAATGTTTTGCCAAATAGCATGGATAATTCTAAGCAAGGAAATAGTTACAATGATAAGTTATGATATTTTTTCATAAATAAACAAAAAGTTTATAATTACCATTTTAGAGAATTATTATCCAGCTGATACAGGTTCAGTTGAAGTTCAAGTCATAAAATTTTAATCACCTATTTTTCCATCACTTTAATTCTTATCAAAATTTAAGGCGTAGGTTCATAGTGGACTATTTAATGTTCACCAGTACTCAATAATTTGGAGTCTACAAATAGTAGAAAAATACTGGCTCTGCTGTTGCAGAAAATGTTGAGCTAAATGAAAGTCTCTAACACTGTTTTAGTATTAGAGAGTAACATTACTTTATTCACATACTCAACTTTTCCAGATGTCTAAGCTTTGTAGCCCCTTTACTTGCTCCAGCATGGCATTGTGACAATTTGTCCTAGGTGTCTAAAATAAATATTGGAAGAGAAATTGCCTTTTCAGATATTGAAAATCTATTCTGATTTTATCATAATTTATATTAATAAAAATCCCTGGTTTCTCCTCTCATACTTGCAGAAATAATGGGGTTTAGTTGCACCGTTTGAAGTAAGGAAAAACACTTAAGTAAATATTTTTTTAAATTTTGAATGATTTGTACATCCTTTCTAATAAACAGTGCAGGCTCAAATTAATCTTAGAATTGTAAGAATATCTGTATAGATATTAAGTGATTTTCATGTAATTAAGACACACTGGCAGCTTGTTTGAATACCAGACTTAAGATGTTATAGTCTAAATTGCTAGCTCTCATTTTCTTTGCAGTATTTGATAGGAAACTTCACAAAATGGTGTTCTACTTGCACCAAATATTTTGGATGGGGGGAGAGAGGGAAAACAATCTCTTTAGGCATAGAATTGTTTTCTTTTTCTGTCATATACAGTTTTATACAATAAACAAAGATGTATATGTATTGATTGAAGTTGCTGTGTCATCAAACAGTAAAATGTTTATTTACCTAAACTCTCTAATGTGAATTATAGAAGAACAACTTAATTTGGCTATCATGCACTACATCTTCTTCGAAGAATGTGTTTATGATGCATTTGTTTTTTATTTTGAAGGCTAAACATTCAGGACAATGTGGAAATGATCAAGGTCCGTAAGCAGCTGGCTGAGAAAAGCAATGCTCTTTCAGCAATGGAAGGAAAATTTCTCCAGCTTGAAGAGGTAATTGCAATTTGATCAGTAACATTTCTATGCTCTTATCACATAAGCATGCTAAACAGAAGACAAATTATACACAGTTTTTGATTCTAAGTCAATACTGAGTACATAAAAAGGAACCACATCCTAGATTTCACTCAAACTGCTCCAGATGGAGTAGGGATTTTTAGTCTTAATCTCTCTTTTTTTCAGCAGGGTCTAGCAGGTCTTAGTGATTTCATCTGCAAAGTCATACCAAGCAGATTATGAAGAGTGAACTGAGTTGTCTGGCTATGGAAAGAGATCCCTGATCATTTAAAGAGAGGACTTTGACTTAGACGTACTGATTTACCGAAAAAGACTACCAAGCACCCTCCACTTTATTACTCTTTGCTGAAGTTTGGGCAGTTTGGCTCTTCTGTTAGGATTTAACCTCTGCTCATATGTTCTTGGAAATTATTTTAGAGGGCCACTTTAAGTAATAATTTTCCTTATAAAAAGAGCAATTCTATGAAAATATCTCCAGAACATGCAATTCCATGGTAGATTATCTGTAGGTTTTAATTATACCGCTTTTTTCTGCTTTTTTCCTGTATGTATATGGAAAACTGCATCTGCATACAAAGGTGGTATGATAATACCTTGGAAATGGGAGACTTCCTGTAAGGAGGAATCCTACCTGCAATAGAGCTTTATTACATATCCAGCCTTAAGAAGTGGAAGCACTGAATATCTTTAAAAACACCTGTGTGCTTATTGTTAGCATGCTAAATAACGCTTGTGCCATTAGATTTTTCTGTGATTCCTTTTTTTGGCCATGTTTTTCTGTTTCTGCATTTTGTTTTGCTTTGCCTCCTCCTCTTCAGTGTAACTCCTGTATCTTCTCTGCCAAACCGAGAAAAGGTTTAACATGGCATTTTGTCTTCTTTCTCTTTAAGAAAGCTAAAATAGAGTTTACTCTAGAATTTAGAGTTAAATTCTCTCTGTTTATAACTATAAATAACTAGTTATAAAAATAGCTATGAAAATAACTCTATTTCTTTTTGTTAGACTGACTACTAATATTGGTTATTCTTTGTGATTTTTGTCTTCCTGAGAAATGAATACAAAAAGCTGAAGATCAAGTTGGTGACTGATTTTTCATAGGTTTTTTGTTAATTTCCAGTCTGTTCAGACTGCATGTGAACGTAAACGATTTTTACAGGATTAACATTTAGCTTCTCCATTTAACTACTTTTAGGAATGCTGTATGGAAAAAAATGAAGCTAACTTCTTTCTGTCTAACAGCATTAAACGTTAACTATATTCACATATGTATTTGGCATAAATTATCATCAAGTCATTTTATGAAACAGGAAATTGGGTTTTCAACTATTTTGTCTCAAATTGTAATTTAAATGTGATTTACAAGTGAATTTTTAATGAATGAGGCCTAATTACAGGATTGTAGGCAGTATAATATTAACTAATATTCTGGAATAGAGGCTCTATTGGCATCATCCTCCATTTAATTTTAAAATTGGTTAAATGTGCCATCAAAGTAAATGAAAATATGATGGAAATCAGAAGTCCCTTATTAAAGTTCTTCTAGCTGGAAAATAAGAGCTGAATGCATGAGGGTTGCAAAAGAATCATATATCTACAATTGTGTGTATATGTGTATATATAAGTATAAAGATTTATATGTGTGTATGTATATGTGTATATATAAATATAAGGGTTAAGAAAGCTGTGGCAAGCTCTATGATTAACATAGATGTGGATGACATTGATTTCTGCTTGCTGTGGCAGTGGTTTTTGGTTAGCATGTACAACCACTGTAAGCACTGCAAAATCTTTTAATTGCTTTACACATTTATTTCTTTGTCATTTTCATCATGAGGAAACTGAGGGTTTGATAATTCATGAGGGCAGCCAGGTCACCTTCTGTGGGCCAAGGGAAGTGAAAGTTACCTTTAGTTACTTAGTTCAAGAATGTGTCCTGCTGATCACATTGAGAACGTCTACTTAATAACGCCTTGAGAGCCCCGTGTTGAAATACACAATGTGGGAACATTTTGCAAGGTCTGATTTTGATATTCCTTCCTTCCTTTTCACAGAACCTTAAGAACTTGAAGACCAACCATGATGCTTTATTAGCAAAAGGTGATGAACTGAATGTTCAGCTTAAAGAGGAGCGGTTAAAGTGCTTTCATCTTCAAAAAGAATTGCAGACAGTAACTATTTCAAACAGAAGGACAGAAGAGGTGAGATTGTGTTAAAGAGATCTTGAATCTGCTTGAAGTACATACAGATAAGGGAAGAGTTAATGATGAGATACCTTTTAATTGTGAAAATGTGAAGAGATGTTTCAAACACATTTAGAAGACTGACATGGTGATATATATATACTACTGATATATATACTTTTATCCCATTAAAGAGAAAAAGACAGTGGCTGCTGCTTTGCATTTGGCAGAATATCAACCACACTTGATCCCTGTGCCGCATAGTCACTGCACCAGTGTTTGGACAATATTTGAAGTTAAGGTAGATTCCATGTCAATTCTGATACTGAACAAGTGTTTGTTAACTAAAAGGAAATGATACTTAATTTATTGATAATAGTTTTTTAGTATTCTTTCAACCTGATTTAATTCCAGTACACTATAGTGTTATATCTGATTTAGCAGTTCAAACCAGTTACTTCTGTTTCTTTGTCTAGAGGCTCTCTATGTATGTCATCCACACTTAGGGCTAAAAATCAAATGGCTTATTTCTCATTCTCTTCAATGCCTGAGGAGTAAGAGTCTGCAGTCTTACTTGTTTTTCTGTTACATTTTGTAGTAAATTTAGTTTCACCACCTGGTTAACCTATTTTAAATGGATTTTGCATGAACCAGGTTTACCAAGAATTAACTCACAGATACTTCCTCCAAACCTTTAAACTATTGTAATGCATGAAGGTATCTTCTTGCTATCTCATAGCTTTCAAGTTATGTCTTGCTTTAGTGAATGTTTTGAAAACAAGAATGTGTTGTTTATCATGTCAGTAATACACTTAGACTTTTAGATTTTTATATTATTTTGCATGTATACCCTGAGATTGGCTCTTTTGGTTAGAGCAGGATGCTAAAACTGCCAAGGTTGTGGTTTTCATCCCCAAATGGGCGATTCACTTTAAATTGGACTTGATGATCCTTGTATCCCTTCCAACGCAGAATATTCTGTGATGCTGATTTTGTATAAAAAGAACAAATAATAGCTTGAGAATGCCTACAAATAATTAACTATCTGTCTTCACGCATTCATTGTAATTTGCTTTTGTGCTGTGCATCAAATAAAACTTCCTTCTTCATTTTAGTTACAGGAAAGAATAAATGATCTAGAAAACGAGAACAAACTCTTGAAGGAAAACTATGATAAGCTGCATAACAGGTAAGTTATGGATTCTGTATATAAAAAATTATTCCTGTCCTGTTGAATAGGACTTCATACACTAAATGCTGGAATGTGCCTATTTAGTGTTTGTGCACACATGTAAATATGTTTGTGCTCCAGTTTATCATATCAGTAAGCGTATATGGAAACATTCATGGTACTCTGCCTGTATTTCATCTGCCCTGTTTAAATGGACCAACTTGTTCTAATACTCTTGAAACAATAGGACACTACTTTTAAAAACGTAATTAAAAATAAGTAGGAGTCACTTTATTTTGAACATAAATGAAAGAATTTTTAGTTGAATTTCTCATTATTTTCTTTAGAGTTATTGTTGAAAGAAGGATACTTCTAGGTAGATATATATTAATTTGGATTTATTTGGGGTTTTGGGATTGTTTCTTGAGGTTTTTTAAACAAAGAAGTGTTTGAATTTTTGTCAATGGGATAAAAGTTCTTCCAGCACTTCACAGTGAACCTGTATAAAGTCTGATATTTAGCTTTTCTACTAATTATTTTTGAGGCATGGTTTGTTTCTTTTGTAATAACTATCCTTTCACTTCTACTGATACAGAAATAAGTAATTCTAGCCAATTGCCACAAGCATATGAAAGAAAGAAATGACCTTCAAATGAGCTTTTCCTTTATTGTGAAACTGATCTTATTGCACTAAAGAGGGTTAGATAATAAGACAGGTGTCTTAGAGTTAATAATTGCCTCAGAAAGTATGTAAAATGCTTAACATATTTTCTTGTATTGAAATTATTTCTCCTCTTAAAGTGTTTGGCTTGTCAGTGTGATGTCTGTCAAAAAAATACCAATGACTAAACACAATGTGAGTGATACCAATTTTTGTTTATAGAATTCTTACAATATCTCTTATACTTCCTGTACTGTTTGTGGTGAAATTAAAAATTATAGAAGTGAAAAACAGTGAGTACAAATAACTTAAAATAGTTTTTTACTTATGAGATATAACAGTTGTATTATCACAATATTCAGAGATCTGTATAGGGGCAGTTGATCAGTTGTCTGTCACTTAAGTTCATTGTTGTAGATTTCTCCAAAATTTGATCATGTTATAAATATTTCCAATTATGATTTCTTGCCCTCTTTTATCATTATGCAGAAAAGTAACACTTACTAAGAAATCAACTTATGATATTCCTGTTGTACTTAGGTCATAGAAAATTTAAGATGTTTAAATAAATTTAAATATGCTTCTGTTACTATGTAACCTACAATATGGCTGTTCTTTTATCTAAAATGGTCTGTCTTTTAATATAGTCCCATTTAAACGTTGATTCATGTTTCATCATTCCATATTGTGGTTTTACTCCAGCCAGCCATCAGCCCCCTCACAGCCCTTGCTCACTTCCCCACCAGTGGACTGGGGAGAGAATTTAAAGAGTAAAAGCTAGAAAAACTGTGCAGTGAGATAAAGACGGTTTAATAGGGAAAGCAGAAGCTGCGCACACAAGGAAAGCAAAACAAGGAATTAATTCCTGGCTTCCCAGGGGCAGGCAGTTGTTCCACATCCTCAGGGCCCCACCACACGTTACAGTGACTCAGGAGGGCAAACACCATCACACCAAATGTCCTCCCTTTCTGTAGCCGTAGGCTGTAGTCTCAATTGTAGTTGTATTAATAGTAGTCATATTCATTGTCTCATATCTTCTCAGGGGTTCCTCATGGCCCAGTCTTCATCACACTGACTCCTTCCTCGGCAGGCTGTTCTTGCTTCTTCGAGGCTGCCTCAGGGTTCTGCCTAATTGGGAAACCCAGCCCCCTTTTATCCCAGCGATCCCTGCTGGCCACAGCTGCACCCAATTAAGGACATTGCAGCTGCAAGCCATTTAGAATCAACTGAGACTTATTGGGGCAAGGCCCATATACAGATATTTAGATAGGTTACATATATTTTACTCAAAGGCCATCTCTACTACACCTTTCTCCTCCTTCTTCTCACTTTATCTACTAGAAAATGTTCCTTTGATCTGCTCTCCCAGCTGTGTCGCCTCCCCGTTTCCCACACTCGCCCAGCCCTTTCCCCAGGACAGCAGTTTGAAGACCAGAAAAGGCCTTGGTTATCTCCAAGCCCTGCTCAGCAGTAACAAAAGCATCTCTGTATTATCATAACTGTGTTCAGCCCAAATCCAAAACACAGCCCCATACCAACGACTAGGAACAAAAAAATACCTGTGCCTCAGCCAAAACCAGCACATTGAGTAACAAGAAATTAGAGAAATGGGTAATTTCATTATAACCACTGTTTAATAGCTAGCTTTTCCAGTTTCTTAATTTTCACAATGGAACTCTACTGCAGCTTACTTTTTGCTAGCGGTGGGTAGGAAGTGCCCACAGGTGCTAGATCATTAATAAATCTTTTTAGTAGAGGAAAAGAGGCACAAATCCATCCTTTGCTGATGTTATTTTTGGGAAGTTGATAGCAATTTTGCCAAAGACAAGACTGCACAACTGCACCTGAAAAGTTTGCAAAGAACAAGTATGAATTTGTAAGTTGACTCTTATTATTTACTCTTTGTCCAAGAAAACAATACATTTTGATAAAGGGTTTGGAAGAGTGGTTTTCATATGACCTTGTAATGCAAACCTGACAATGCCTAAATTCTTTCAAAAAAATAGTGCCCAATGTGGTTGACCATTACAGTTTATTCACATGGCTTTTACTCTGATGAAATACCATGGATGTGACAGATTTTCCATGTGAATCTTAAATTCAAATGAAAAAACAACACAAGTGGACTCAATTCAAACTAAAACATTACATTAAGCATAATCATTAAACATCAAGCATTAAATATAATCATTAGCATTACATAGGCTTGGAGGAAACCTGTCTTCTGAAATCTTCTTCATTTAAATACTGAGATCTTGAACTGCCATCATAGTAACTCTTAATGGTTTCTTTGACAGTATAGTCTTCCAAAAAACTGGATTAGATGTAGCTACATCTTTATGTGAAATTATTGTATCTAAAGCTAGCAAATGTACATACAGTTGTCATTGAAATGTGAAAACACTCTCAGAAGTGTGAAAACTAAGGGTATTTGATACCTTTTTTGATATGCTTTGTTCTTTCCTTATGGGACCAATGAGACTTTAAGCAGTTAGAGAACACACTGTATCTTTTCTATATCTAGGCAGTATTATGGAATGATAGTGGGTGCAGTGCATTATATTCCCTGCATATTATCTTCAAAATTATAGGAGAGTAAAATAAATCTTATTTTACTGCAGGACTTAGAAGCATTCCTTAAGTTCATGCGTGCTGTAGAAGACAATCTGTCAAAGTGTAAGATGTTTTGTGCCTGGAGAAATGTATTAAAGAGTTTAGGTATACTGTGAAGGAATGACAAAATACAGGGAAATAAAAGAGTTTTTAAGAAGACCCTTGCTATATACTTCAGAGTCCACAGTTCATGCTGTAATAGTTTAATAGGTTTTTTTTCCTTTAAGGTCATTCTTCAAATATTTTTGATGTAACTGCACTTACAAGTATTCAGAATCACTGCATGTAGTCACCCATCAGAGCAGGCATTCTCTTTGAGTCTACAGATACAGTCTACAAGGCCCTGTGGGCTGTCCTTTCTGCAATACTTCTTTCTTTTCCTTTTTTTTCCTTCTTTTTTTGTTGTTGTTGTTGTTGTTGTTGTTGTTGTTGAGGTTTGTTACATAGATGTCTGGGAGAGATGGGCTGCAAAATAGATTCCAGAAGATTTTTTAATACATTTATGTATATAAAATGTAATATTTGTTAACTGGTGAGCTTCTGTGACGGAAGTGAAGGGAGACATGCACATCCTAGGCGATGATCATTGGTCTCAGACTTACTGATCCAGTTTACATGCTTTTATAGTAGTGTTAATGAAGCTCATGCATATTCTGCAAACCAAGCATTCTATTCGTTAAGCTATATATCAACTCTTCTTCATTCTTTCAGGCTACATTCTCTTTTCCCACGTCTCTCTGTCTCCTTGTTATCGCACCCAGCGATGCCCAAGGACACAGTGTTTTCGCAGGTGCAAGAACTCAGATCAGAAGGCTGTGTCCAGTACTTTTCCAGCCTCTAATAACTAACATCCCCACACTTCTGCAAAGGAAAGAGTTGAGGAACTGATGCCTTTGTTTAAAGAAAACCCCATAGTCTATGATTTTTCACAGAATATGTAAATGAATAAAACTGGTTTATGATTTGTTAAGGTGGACGTTTTTCCAGTCAATAAGAATGCAGGAGTTGAACAACAGTAATATGAAGAGCATAGTACTCACTGGCTAAGAAAGCACATTACATTGCTTTTTCTTTTTACCTGCAAGGAATTATACTGTAAATTATATAATATAATTACTTTTATTTCAGTCTGAGTTACACATTTTGTTATGGTTTCAGGAGTTCTGATTCTGTACCCCTGCAGTCCTTGCAAATAGATTGGCAGTTTACAAGCAAATAATGTTAAAGGCAAAATAGTTTTTCTAATTTCTTCTCCCACTTTTTTTTTTATTTCTTCAAGTAGGAGAAAGATTACTTTATATGCGCTTCTTAAGCAGTAGCAGAATTGTTTTAGAGTATGAGAAAACTGTTGTCACTTTGTGGTCAACATTTCTTTGACCAGGCAACTGACTTGAGGTTCTGCATGTCTCACAAATTTAAAAGAAATCAGGTGGATGATTCCAATTCTCTACATTAAGAGGGTTTGTACACAAAAAAACCCCTAGTTTTGTAGTTGTCACTTGCTGAATTTTGCTGTTGTGGATTATTCTGAGATATGCATCTCAGTTGTTTTCCTAGTCCCACAAATGTTGCGTGCTACCAACTTTTTTAACTTTGGAGCTGTAAATTAAGGTCAGTTCCTTTGCTCATCCCGCAAATCTTTTATGTTTTTAATTGCATCCTGAGAGAGCCACCTGGGTTTCAAGAGCAGCTGACCAACATGTTTACATGATTCCTCAGCCACAATGACAGTGGTCTCTGTGGTGCTAAAAGGTTTTCTCCTTGATTATTTTCTGCTGAAACTGATTTCTAAGTTTTTCATATAACATATGTTTTATTGCAGTGTCTTCAGTTTGCCTCATGAACCGCAATGGAAATCAAAGGAACAGCAACTGAAACTGCAAATTGCTAAACTGGAGGCAGCTATCAAAAATGATCTAGCAGACAAAAATGAAATCCTTGACAAGATCAAAGTAGAAAGAGGTATATTTCTGAGAAAACTAGTATTTTCTCAAAATGTGAGATTATACCCATGTTGGAGTTGAGATATACTGCCCAGAAAAGTGGAAACTGTTGCTGGTGTTTTCAAAGCTGCATTTTAATATACATTTGCTAAATACACCTAAGTTATGACTATCTATTAAGTGAAAAATATGACCCAATACAGAATATGAGCTGAATGAGGCTCATATAATTTCAGCTGCATTTATTCTTCATCTGTTGGGTTTTCATATTTACTCTTTCTTCAGTATTTCTTCTCTTCTCTACACTGAAAGTTCTTGTGGAAAAGAGACCCCTCTAACAGTCTCTTTCAAATTATAAACCACTATTCTGTTCACTGTACTAAGCTATGTGAAGCCCATATAGGCCCTTGGCAACATTTGTCTTTCATTAATTCCGATTTGTTTTTATTTTCAGTATATACTAATTTTTATTTACAGCATTATACATTTAAAATAACAAATTTCTTTTAATCTAATGAACAGATTATTTCATATGTGTTTTCTTCATGCTGTAGGACAACTTCTTAGTGAATACTGACCTTGCAATCTTTATTTTAATCTCAGCACTGGCTACTATAGCAATGTGAAGTTTACAAAAGACAAGCACAGACAGAACGTGAAGATACTTAGTTTAGAGTTGATTCTTCAAATGTGTATTTTTAAGAGGTGTATTTCTGTGAACAATTTCATGGAATGAAGTGGGCCAACTTGTTGTGAATAATTCTTATTATAATGGGTTGAGTTCAGCACATGCATACCATTAGGATTCTCAGTAACTCTGCTGACTTCACATACCAGATTGAATATTTAAATATTTTATTTGATCACAGTAAGTGTTTGCAAATTTAGCCTTAATTGATACTAAAATAAAGATGCCTTAAGTTACGTTGTTATAAAGTTATGACATACTAACAGTTGTTACTTGTAGCATGATTATGAAAAAACTGGCATTCCGTCTTCTTTCCTTCCTGTGGCCATTATGTTTAACTTTCAGGTGTTTACCATCCCTTCCCCAGGTAGCTTGTTGTACTCCTAAACTGAAACACTGGAGTACTACACTTCTGATTTCTATTGAATTGACTTGCTGCAGCTGGGGTAGATGTTCTATTATCCTTCTAGACCTCTATATATAGGATTTGATTACAGCTCCGTCTTTCACAAAACATAGGCAGTATAAATTTCTTCAGTCACATATTTCAGAGTACCTGACTTTGCTGCACATTCCTCTTTGAAGTTCAATACAAGAATTGAAATTAATGCTTGTCTTAAAGTACTGCCTTGAACTAGTCTAGAAATAATGTCTTGTCTACCCTTTGTAGTTTAATATATGAGTCTTTTTCCTAAGCTTTTCCATGTCTAAGAAAGATGGTAAAATAAGTGAAGCCTTGAAAATTCTTAATGTTACAGGAGACCAACATCATCTTGACATTTTCTATGTCCTCCTTCTGTATTTCCCTTTTACAATGATCCTTAATTTGATCTGATTGTTTTAGTAGTATTTTTCTGGCCATAACATTATAATGTGCTTTGTAATACTTGAAAGAAATGTATTTAGATACAAAATAGAGTAACACTCTATGTTTTCTGGGGTTTTTTTAATATAGTACTTAAAGAAGCTAGATCACCCTTCCACCAGCCTCATTTCCCTTAGACATTTATACTTGTGTTTCTCATCTTACTAGTATTTCCCAGATTCTCAGCCATAAATTACAACAGCTGTTGGTTCATGTTCATTGAAATTTACTAATAGTAGTGTTTCATGCAGGTTTTAAAAGACTGAGATAAGCTAATACAAAGTCTAAGTTGAAACAATTCCTATAGCAAGGATTGTTGTCACTCATAAATTCATACAGTGTATATATTTACTTAGTTATGTCTAAGTACTTTTTATTTTACATTAATAAAATCTCATTAATTGCTGCATTTGTTGTTCTTATTTATAGTACTGTTCCACAGAGTACACAATTTAATAAGTACAATTTTTTTGATTGTCTTAATAGAGAAATATTGGTTGTGTCAGTAAAAGTTGACGTCTTGCAAAAATTAACCCTGTCCTAACCAGAACAAGGACACGAAGATTTCCCCATACAAAATACATTAGATTCAATTTTCATGCATATATGAATATGAAAAAATCAAGTTTGTAATTTTCTTAACTATGTTTAATTAAGTGTAATATTTTGTTCTTCTATATCAAGACCAAAAGGAAAAGCTGATGCAAGACAACAAAGACCTGCAGTTGCGCTACCTGGAACAAAAACAACAACTAGATGATCTGAAAAATCAAGTGAAGTTTTTAACCAAGGTAAACTGTATTTTTGTTTCAAATATGAGGGGGAAAAAAAAAACCTCTATGTTTTATGCATAGTGCAGATACTTCTTGATACTTTCTTCTAGTCAAAGAATATAGAAAAATAAGTGTTTATTTATTCATGCTATCAAGCAAAATATCATGTCTACTGAGAATGTATCTTGTTATTCTGAATGTATTTCTTCAATTCACATCTGGTAACACCTTTCCATTAAATTTCAGGAAAGTGATGTTGGTGTGGCAGAATTCAATGAAACCCTATTACCTATAAAGGTATCTTACAAAGAATGCGGGGTTGGAACTAGATATGATTTAAGATCCCTTTCAACACAAACCATTCTATAATTCCCTATTTTGCATTCTCTTATTTTCTCATTTGTGCAAGGTGTTTTTGCTGGTTTCTTGGTTTTGTTGGTTTTTTTCTTTTGTTAAACCCTTGGCTGACCATTGTATGCTTTCTGCACGCCTGGAATTTTCAAGGCCTGAATTATTTGAGCATCTTTCAGTAGTTAATGCCTCAAGCTCAAATGAGGCATTAACTACTGGTCTTGTCATTTTTTAGTTACAGTTAATCAGAAGGGAAGATGAAAAGATTGCCAGAATTAAATCTTAATTTATGTAAATAGTTATTATAACAACAAAGGAGAATTAAATCAGATTCACAGCCATTTAAAAAAACTTAGTTTCTCTCACTTCAATGACTTATCAAAGCATCTTGTGCTCCCTATAATGTTTACTAAAACTGATTTTGTTTATGAATTCTGTAATTGATGCGAGTATACCATAAGCATGGAAATTCCAGTATGCAGTATAGCAATACCACAGGAACTTATCTTAGGAACTTATCTTTGATTATTAAACAGAAAAACAAAAAATACTCAGAAAATACTCCAGTCTTTTTTCTTTTGCACAAATTAAAAATGGAGTGAGAGGAAGAAATCAGTGAACAAATAATTTTGCAATGTTTCCACTGTTTGGGTAATTTATGTTTTATTTTCTTGAGGAATTGTTTACTGTAATGATGATTATATAATGATAATTTAAAAAAAAAACCAAAAATACAGAAAACCTCAATGAAAACTAACTCTCCAGTATTAATAACAGAAGGAATGTAGACTTGAGAATAATAATTCAGGGTTCGTATATTTATGGAGGCAGGATTATTAATTATGAGAAAGGCAAATATGTCTGTTTGTATTTTCATTGGATTGACAGGAGTGATTGCTTCTGAATATCTGATACATTTTAATTGGTTCCTGATAATCATGAGATTACATTGCTGAAAACAATCCTGACACATTCTAGTCTACCTCATTCCTATTTTTGTGTTACTATGTGCTTAAAGTTTATAAAGTTCTGCTTACTGCCTTACTGTTGTACCAAAAGTATATGCCAGTGTTGCATTAAGCCATGCACAAATACATGCAAATCTTTTGCAAAAATATTTTATTGTAATTTTTGTAATGTACTCCAGGATAGAAAACAACAAAAGAATGTGGACCTTCTGTTCTTGGAAAAAGTGGAAGATGATATCCATAAAGATGTAGAATACTCCATGCAGGAGCTGCAGTTAACACATGTAGAAACTGTGCAAGAACTTGAAAAGACAAGGAATTTGTTACTTGTGGAGCATAAAATTAGCAAAAATTACCAGGTACTAAACTCTACTTACAGTGGGAAATAACCTGATAATAACATTTTAACCTTTGTAGCTCTAACACTTGTAATAATTAAAACTTGCAAATTCAGCAACAAAGCCAGTCTGTGCATAGGGAACCAAACATAAAATCTGTTGTTGCTTAAGGTATTGTTTAAAAAATGTGAGATCCAAGTGACTAAATTGTAGTCTTTTGGCTCATCCTGTCCTTAACCCTCAGACTATTCCTTCTCTCTGAGCATTATCTCTGAGCTTCTACCAGGTCTTCACAAGAAAATGTGCTTATCAAATAAGCTTCCTTTTCCATACCTCCACTCTGCTTTCACTGTCTTCTTTCTACTTCAACTGTTGGAGTAGTGCAGATCATATTTTGACTTTTCATTCAATTAATTAGCATTTAAAATAACAAAATCATTAAAGAAACTGTTAGGTATATTGTCCTAAATAAAAGCTACTCTGTTTTTACTATTGATGTTTTTAGATTTTGCTGACATTAGAACTGATTTGTTGTATTGATAAGTAAAAAACTGCTGTTTTTACATACTCTGAATGTTCTTTCCTCAAATCTAACTGTATTTGAACTTGTAGCCAAAAGCATTTACAACATCAGTACAGACAATTCTCAGAAGTTTTTTTTACATGCAATTGTTTTTCAGACTGAAGTAGAAACAATGACAAGAAAGATGGAAAGTCTACAGAAAGATTATGAGTTAAAATTGGAACAGTATACCCATCTTCTCAATATTAGAGCTGCACGTATCAGAAAACTAGAAGGTATCTTTAAATTATATTCTTCAGTGATTTTTTTTATATTTTATCTCTTCCAAATTACTGTTTTAAATTCATTCTCCAGGTGAAACACTTTTCCCTTCCTAAAACTACTAGAAAGGTCAGTTCTTTCATGGAAAAAGATCTATTCCAGTTAATTTTCATTTACTTAAATGACAGTTATTAATTAAACCAAATCCAACAAACTGGTTTTTATACTGCAGCTATTGCTGAATAAGAATAAAATTACCAAACTTGTTTTTTTTTTTAATAAATCATACTTTTATGGTCAACCTTTTACTTTGCAGTACTATCATTACAGAATCACTTTGTGTTACTAAAATCCCCCAAGCCTTGTTATAATATACTGACATAGTATTTAAACAGGATGAATTTCAAGTATTTTTTTAGTGGCTTCACTGTGTAAAAGGTTCATAGGAAGCCTCAAATAGGATATTTTACAAACTCTGAAACAATTTTCATATTTTGTCTCCCAAGTTGCACCTATTGCATCATGGTTTATGTCATAATTCTGTAAGCATGTATTTTGATTTCTTAGAATCATACAATTCCAGAATGGCTTGGGCTGGAATCCATCTTATTCCAAACCCCTTCCAGGGGAAGGACACCTTCCACTAGAAGACTACTCTGAGCCCCATCCAGCCTGTGTTAACCACTTATTAACCACTTATAACCTGAAGCTGGGAAACATGTGAAGGTCTTTGCTGATAGTTCTATCCACTCAAGATGTAACATATGTTATAAGTCAGATGTGTTATTTCTTTCTCTGGCAAATTTAGATCAACCCTACAAAAATGTGCATCTAAAATCTCTGCTACATTTGCATAGTGATACTTACTTTAAATATTGCATAAGACTTCTGAATTTTACCTTTTTCACTCCCTTATAACCTGATAATAACTGTTAGAGGCCTGTGTCTATGCATACTGAGGCAGATGCATTGAGGAAATACTCTTGATTGTTGCCAGTGTCCTCAGTGGGCATTCAGTGTATGAATTATTTTTGATAATGCCTTTATGAAAGTAACATTGTTAATATAATTGAATTATACTTTCATCCTTTCTTCTCAATCATTAATTGTATTTGAGTTTTTTAAAAGACAATCGTATTATAACTCAATTTTATCTGTTGCAGCCCAACTAAGAGACATTGTGTATGATACAAAACCACTTAAGTCCAGACAAGAAGTATTGCCGAATGATCCAGTGGGTGGATTTGTTGAAACTGTTCATTTAGAAAGAGGAGAGAACCTTTTTGAAATTCATATCAGCAAAGTGATCTTCTCTTCTGAAGCTATGTCCACTTTTGGTGACTGGGAACCTGCAACCTTTTGTACTTACGCATTCTATGACTTTGAACTTCAGATAACCCCAGTAGTTCATGGGAAGACCCCATCGTATGACTTCACTTCTCAGTTTCTTGTGCAGTCTGATGATAGCTTCTTTCACTATATACAGGAAAACAGCGTCACACTGGAGGTTCATCGTGCGTATGGCATAGATTATGAAACAATTGCTTCTTGTCAGCTTAAGTTCCATGAAATCTTGGAAAAGGAAGGCAAGATCTACAACACAGCAAATTTAGTTGGTAGTTAAGATCTCACAAAGTATTCTGTTTGATTATGTGTCACTATATTGCAAGTGATAAATAATGCATATTTGACCAAAAATGAATTTGTGCATTACTATTTCAAAAGGAAAAAAAAGTGTTTAGAAGAATGCTATTTTCTGTTGGATGTGCAGCATGTTTTTGTGGTTCTGCCAACATTTGTGGAAAGCTGGAATGGGTGCAATTATGCCCATAATGGCATATAGCCACAGGGCAAGAGGGAAAAAACCCAAAAAAGGAGGCACCCCACTTCGCCCATCAATGCTTTGTATCTGGGCTGAATGTCATAAGTATATCCTCTCTTTCCTTATCCATAAACAAAGGAAGAAATGGTTTAATCTAAACTGGTAAGACAAAGTTTGCCATATAATAGTGAAAAAGGTACAAATGATGGTGATTATGATTAATAATATATGTATAGTAGCATAATCTAGGAGGGTGTTTATTTACATTTTGTGGATTGTTTTAGGCAAATTCACATTCATTATATTAAAATAAATTTAAGGTATCCTGGACAAGACACTTCTAAGATGTCTTGAAAGTTCTTTGCAGCTTACTTTTTCTTCTAGAAACATTTTGTCAGATCAGCATGTTCAGTGACCTCTTAACTGCCTACTGTTGTAGAGAATCTGGTTTAATAAGACATTGTAAAGTGGTACCTATGCCAGTAATTTAAATTGCGTACCACTTCTAACTGTTAACAAATAAAAGTGTCCTAACCTTTATTTGCCTTAAGGAGATAAAAATATTGAACTTTGATTTGGCCTTGTAGTAAATATATAAGTAGGGGAAAATGGCTATGTTTTAATTCTGGATCATACAGTGGGAGCCTGAGGAATTGTTTCTGTTTCTAAGATGAACTACAGATGTCACATCACAAGCACTGGTATAATGCATAGGTACAATCTTTAATTTGTGGCTGTTCTATAAATCTTGCATTTGTGGTTTTTCCGAGCTTTTGAGTAACATACCTCAATGTTGAAAAGAAAATTAATGCAATCCCCTATTTATTCCTTAGGAAAAACAGGACACATTCAAAATTATGGTACCGTAGAATACTGGATCAGGTTGCAAGTTCCTATGGACCAAGCTATTCTTCCCTACAAACAGAGGTCAAAGGATCTGGGATATATAATGCCCAGTTTTAGGAAGCATGAACAAGCATCCAAGGTATGTTTGGGTCTGTACTTCATAGAGAGAATTACTTCATGGAGAAGAGAAGCTTCAGGGTGACCTAATTGCAGCCTTCCAGTATCTAAGGAAGCCTACAAGAAGGCTGGAGAGAGGCTTTTTACAGGAGCACAAGACAAGGGGGAATGACTTCAAATTCAAGGAAAGTTGATTTAGATTAGAAGGCAGAAATTCTTCATAGCATAGAATAGGCTGAGTTAGAAGGCACTCATCAGAATGAATGAGTTGACCTCCTGGCCCTGCGCAGACACCTCAACAATCCCAAATGCTCCAAATGCAAATTGGGACAATCCTTATGGTCCAAATGCTCCTGGAGCTCTGGCAGCCTTGGGACCATGACCGTTCCCTGGGGAGCTTGTTCAGTGCCCAACCACCCTCTGTGCAGAGAACCTGTTCCTAATGTCCAACCTGTCCCTCTCCTGACACTACTCCAGCCGTTCCTTCAGCTGGGACAGGTTGCCCAGAGAAGCTGGGGCTTCCCCATTCCTGGAAATGTCTGAGGCCAGGTTGGATGGGGCTTAGAGCACCTGGTATAGTGGAAGGTGTCCCTGCCCATGGCAGGGAGTTTGCGACTAAATTTTAAGTTCCCTTACAATCCAAGCCATTCTGTGATTCTGCAATAGTTTTCATAAAATAAACTGTTCAGTTCTTTCTTTTTAAGTTCAGATAGCTTAGGTCTAGGGTTGATATGTTCAAAGTGTAATAAAGTTAAAGATTCTTGAACTGGAAAACACATTAGCAGTTTTTCATATAAAAAGATCAAGAACTAGTTGAATTATCCCTTGTCTGAAGAGGCAAAGTCTTAAACTTATTTATTTTTACTGAAATTGTCACTATAACATTTGACATTTTATTTCATTTTCTTGAGTTGTAAGTGGCAGATCATACTCATAGTATCATACTCATGAATTTTAAACCAACTAGAATACGTAGAGTAGGTGAAGCAGTTGTTTAACGAGGTTTTGAAGTCCTTAACGTTGGAGTACAATGAGATTGAAATTCCTTCAAAATGGGTTTTTTACTGAGTTTTTCAGCTAGATATTGAAGAGCATTTTGAAAATAAAATTCACTTTACAATCACATTTAAATTAGGGCCACAGGAAAAAAGGGACTTTCAAACATCTTTAATAGTCATGTAAGAAATAAAAGCAAACAGGTTGAAATGCAAAAATTAAAATACTAGAGTTTTTAGTGGGCTTTTTTTAACTTGAGCTGTTTAGAATATTCTATGAACTGGAGTAACTCTAATGTTTTATATTATTCCATAATGTAAATTTTTATTATATATAAAATCTCCATGGGTTCCATGATGGAATCTGAGAAGTATGTTGTGTATGCATTCTGTTAAATTGTATCTGATTAGAATTAAATTTAGTGCCATTAGATTTGGCTTTGAAAAAAATTAAGAGTTCCTCATAATTTGCTATAAAATAAGATGACAATAAATGTTCTTCAATATATTTGTTTATTACAGACTCCAGCACTCAAAATGAAGCAGCGTGCAGCTCAAGCACACAAGAGAGTCTCTTTTCTGGATCTTAGTGCAGTACAGATGGCAGTAAGTTCTAAGTATTTCTGTCATGCACGATGAAGCATGAAAGGCTACTTGTAGCTCCATATGGGCAATTTATAGAGCTAATAATTAAGAACACTGCATTATTTTAGCAGCACAATACTGCACTGTCCCAGGCCATGAATGATAGCGTAGTGCTGCATAGAGGTGGAGGACGCAATGTAGTGATATTTGTGTGACTCCCTCAGAACTGCTTGATATCCTCCACAGTTTACAAGTTTCAATTTCCACTGGCTTAGGGCAGATTCTAACAGGACCAGTCAGCTCTCTCTACACTGTGTTTCTCAACTCTCTGCATTATTCAAGTGTCTTTCTACTGTGTACCACTTGCCCTGCATATAAGTGCCTCTATAGAAACCAGCTTAATCCACACAGATTCTGACTGTTGGGCTAATGGGATACACAATTTGACACAGTTCAGAGTCACCTCTAAAATTAAGTTTATCAGCTGAGATTGCATACATTCTGAAAATAATGATACTTCTTAACTTGGCATACACTGTCATCTGTACATCCTTCCAGAGTCTAAGAGAGTCTACATGGAACTAACTCAGATGTATTTGCTGCATTTTGTAAATTTTCTTCTGAAATAATTTGCATTGGAAGTACTAAAAATAAGTTGTGTTTAGTCTTTTAAGTAAATCCAGTAAGTAAAGGTATGTTCTTCAACAAGAAATTATAAAAGGTTAAATTTATCTATTACATATAGTTATAATATTAATAATATTGCATTAATTAAAAACTAGTTGTGGGTTTTTTTCCTTTCATAAATTACTTATTTGGATTTATTCTTTGAAATGTTAATATCAATTTTTGATTAACAGATTCTGTTACTGTTTGGTTTACTATGACTAGAACTTCGTTGAGAGCTATAGAGTATAGACTGGAAATAAGAATTAAGTCAATCTGTTGCATTTATCAACTTTAAAAAACAAAGATTCAAATGTTGATGAATATAATCTTTTGAGAGCTTAGGTATGAAAAACTGAAATGTTAGCCGGATAGTTGCACACACAAAATATCTTTAGCTGTCCAAACTGTAGCTTCTCAAAGTTTGATAATTTTTCATGAACTAGGATTTTCTAAGTGAGACAGCTACTTGGTCTCCATCAGAAATCTTTGTTCTTGGGTGGCAGCTCCTCTAGCTGTTTTAAAAATCTAAGCATCATTGTCTGGTTATGGACAAAAGTACTATTAGGCCTAAATAATGAAAGAGCTGAGCCTTCTCTGATGTCTGTCTTGTGATGAAATGGCAAGAAAGTGTCCATGCAAGAAGAACAGAAGTTTGACAGATTAAAATGGGAAGTCTGTTTCATTTTCCAGTTCATTTTCTCAATAGCAAAGAATCTAGTTCTTAATAAAATTTCTTGTCAATGTGATACATGCCAAATAAAATAAAAAAGGAGACTCACTAAAAGGTGGGATGAATGGTTTGTCTCACCCAAATTGCTTGTGAGAATTGTCCAGCCTCATACGTAAAAGTTTTAGCAGAGGATAAGAACCAGTGATGCTAATGCAGGGAGGCAAAGGAGGCATTTTCTGTCCAAATGCTTTTCCACCAGTAGATCTATACCTACTTTTGTATAATAATTATCTACTGCATATTAAAGGCTTCCCCTTGTTTTATTCCTAACTTAGGGATCTGTATTTGAAAATAATGTGGAAATACTTTGACATTTAAAATGCAGTTCCAATAGGGTTCACTACTGTTATAATAATGGCCTAACTACAGATTTGAGATAGTAACATTCATACCAATATCAATTCACATGCACACAGGTAAAATTATGTGCTGGCCTATGTGTGTAAATTTAGCTATCAAAAGTTCTCCTTGGGTACAGTGTGCGTTTTGGGGTTTTTTGACTGAGTCTTGTAGAACTTGTAGAAAAAGATTAAATAAAAATGAAACTGGAAATCAAACAGACTGTATATATGTTGATAGGTACAAAATCATTATAATAGTTATGTTTTCACAAATGCAGTTAGATAAGTGTCCTTCTGCTGTATATGAATTATATGTTACAGCAGTTGACACCTTCTCATTGTTTCCTGCACTGTGTAAGCAATACAGTTGTTAAAAGGCTCTGGATAATGAATGTGGGCCATAACTCTTCAAGTTCTGAACTTCAGTAACTTCTGCTTTTCAAGGAGTTTTATAAAGACTGTAAGTTTATCTTTTTCTGTAGCATGTGGTACAGGATGCTAAACAGCTGTTGGGCGACAAAGTGAAGGACATGGCTGAAGAAATTAAGCAGGAAAAAGAAGAGCTCTACCATCTGTCAGAGGAGCAATTGGCAGACCAAACACTGATTACTTCTAGAGATAAGACAGAAATAATTGAAGAATTGGAACCAGAAGGTAGAATTCATGGTTATTAATAAGTAGCTATATTTTCTGAAAAAAACCTTTCTATTTTCATAAGCATTTCTTACTAGTTTTCTCATTATGAGGAAGCTGCCTCATAATGAGAAACTTCATGACATAAATTATATTCTGGCATAAGCTACAGGTGAAGCTGGATGGTGGATGTGTTTTCTTCCCAAGTGGAAACCATATTGTAATTGATTGCAAAAATCTGATATATGACTTAGATTCGTAAAATTATTAAAGGAAACCTGGCTTCTATTTTAAATGTCTTCATATTCTCCCTTGGATCTATGCTGTTCCAAAGACTCTTTTAATGAATATGCTTTTTTTGTCTGCAGATAACAGCCAACGCTGATACTGGAATCCTTTCAGAGAGTGAGAGGGCTAGGATGCTATATCACATGTGTGACACAAAGTTATCAGATTTATTTAAAGATTATAAAAGCCAGGGCAACCTGTTCCAGCTCCAAGCTTAAACTGTTTATTATAGCAATAACCAAGTCCATGATACGAAGTTTAAAATAAAAGCAGAAGCAGAATGCTAACATTTTATGTTTAGTTGTTGGCAGCTTTTGCAGAAGAATTCATTAAAAAGATTGGAAAAACTTGTTGAATGTTGATTTTTAATACCAGTTGTCTTTATAATTTGCTTCATGGAAAAAAAAATGCTCTGCAATGTTCCAGAAAGTAATGCACCTGCATACAGAACTACTTTTTTACTAAAGAAAAAAGGTGCATTCTTCTTTTACATATGCATGGTGTTAAAGGAAGTCAGAGGAAATTCAGAACATATTCTTAAATAAAGCTAACAGTTGTGCATACTTAGTTCATTTCAGGACTTACTCTATTAACCAGTTTGCATCTGGAAAACATTATTTTTTTAACAAACCAGAAAAAATACAGATTACATGACTCTAAATGTCATCAGTTCAAAGTGTTAGTCTTCTTCAAGGAAGAGAAGATTTACCTGGCATTTACTCTTTTAATATTAGAAAAGGAAATATATTGCTATCAGATTTCTTATTAAGTCTTAGGTGGTCTAAATTATAGTGGGTGTTACCTGCATTGATTTTTATTTTTTTTTAAGATCAAGAAGATCATCAAGAGGATGATGCTGTTGAATCAATAAAAACTGATAGTGATGACTGTATTATTTCAAGTCCAGTATCCACAAATATTAAACAGCTGAGTCAGAGTACACATGGCAATTATTTGGTAAGACTAAGAAAAATATTTTAAGCCTAATGTCCTCTAAGAGTAGCTTTGCTGTATCTAACATCAGTTTTCAATGAAGCTGTACATGTACAGTATCAAATCTCTTGACTTATTCTTAAAACCAGCAATTCAGGACTAGAAGTGGTATATGCAAAATAGCACAGCATGATATAAATTTGGAAAACTTACTTTGAACAGTATTTCAATAGGATAGTTCTCAAAAAAAATATTTCACACTTTTAGATCTAACATTGACTGAATCATCTTAGCCATAAAACTAGTACTTAAAATTGACAGGTTTAAATGTTCTGCAATGTGATATCCTAGAGGTAGGGTGTTTTTTTTAAGTGCTCTTTTTAAGGCGCTGTGGTGTCTTACAAAGTAACTAGTAACAAGAAACATGTATAAGTATTTCTGCTCCTTTTTTTTTAAGGTGTAGAAAGTACATCTTTAAAAAGTTCAAGTCTTCAACCTACAGTAGATTTGTAGAAATGCTGTCACTTATATGTTCTTCAGAAAAATACAGAAGGTACTTTTGAAGATTGCATTATTTATAAGTAAAATGTAAAAAAATTTCAGGTGTAATTTTGAAAACTAAAATGAATACTAGTAATCACTATTAAGTCAAACTATAATACAGTTGCTCTATACCTTTCTAGTCATTCTGTATTTTATTTTATCAAAATTATTTAAAAACAATTCTGAGAGGATTTTGTATGTAGATTAATTTCAGGTTGATAAATTTCTGCGTTCCTCCATTGATCTGTTTTTCGGTAACAATGTGCATGTTTTTGAACAGTAGATAAAACCAGTAAAAGCTGTACACTATTAAGGCAACGTGTGATAAAAGTTGGATTTTAAAAATACGTATTACTTTGCTTGAATTCTTGCGTTGATTATAGAATATAGCATGTCAAAATTGCTGTTGAATTATTTTTTGTTTGGTTAAGATCAGAAATCACTGCCTTTTATCTTTTAAGATAATTATCCTGCTGATACTCAAATACTGTAAATAAGTTTTGTGATTTTCGGAGATCGTTGTGCTAATTATCCTATAAATAGGAATTGTATGCCACATTATATAAGTAATTTAAAATCACACCAGGGTTATTTGTATGTTGGAAATTAGACAGTTCATAGTTATTTCTCAGATATATTGATCATAAGGCATATCTAACAGACTTTCCAATATCAAACTATACCAGTTGCTTCTTTATTTTTTCTTCTTTTCTATGATGTATGATTGATTATAAAATACTTCATTTTGTTTAATTTCATTTATAAATTTGAATATGAAAAGCATATTCAAGTCAAAGATCATCACTTTAATGACATTCAGTAGCCATTTAACTTATTAGATTTTGGAAAAAAAAATTCTAAAGCCATGAACCTTTATTAATAGAGACAGAATGGTGCGGATTTTTTCTCTCATCCTGGTAGAATTTCCGTGTACCTGCTGAATAGTGGAAGAACCTTATTTAAATACTGATCCATATTTGGACTTTTTGTTAAAGTGTCATAGGACACATAATGAAAAGTCTTTTGAAAGGAGGGGGTAAAATTACAGAATCAAATACTGAAAGGACTTGACAGCAATGGAAGTTATTCTGTATGGTGGATATTTTTACAATAAGATACATTGCTTTTCATTTTGATTAGTTTTATAATTTTCTCAGCAAAATGTAAGCTATCTCCATATTAAATAAGAACATTAATTTGGAATTCTAACTGAATATAGAAAGCTAGTACTTTGAATGTGATTTAGTACTTCAAGTGATTTAAGTTTAGAAATTAAAATTGTCAAAATATTTCCCTACAGAATAAATATTTTAATAAAGTTATGAAAAGAAAGTAATATATTGAGAAGAAATAAGTTTTTAAAAAATTCAACATTTCTGTATCCAGTGTGTTCTCTTTGCTCTTTGAAGAATATCATCATTGAATGCTCACCTACATATTCCAGTTTTGAAACCATTGTGGCTTTTCTTTCTTCCCACAGTAACTTCAGGAAACCTTTGTGACTCTTTCTCTTGAGTCTGACATGCCCACCTAAATAAAACTTACTAAAATTTATCTGTACATAAATATTCCAGACTTTGCAGAACAGTATTAAACCATTTCATATAAGGAACAGAAGAGTGTAATTACAGTTAAAGATAATAAGAAAAGGCTACAGTGAAGAACAACTGGGATATTATTTTTATTATCACATGTTAAAATTAACTTTGTAAGGTGTGTTTGACTTAACTAGGAAGGTTCACTATATGAAGTTGAATTCTTTACAAATACATTATTACATTACATACCTAACAATTTTGTGATTTGATGAATTTTAATTGAACTGTTTGTAGTATAGTCTGCAGTAGGTACTAACATTTCTCTTTTATTTGGAATACTTCAGTACCTTGTATTACTGACAGTATTTTAAGCAGTTACAGGATCACTTTGCTGTGTAGGTAAAAATGATGGCAGCTGGAATTTGTGATTCAGATAGCATTTTTACCTAAAGATAACCAGCAGACTATGACTACTACAAAAACGTTTTAATCATTGAATGGAAATCAGTATCTCTTGCAATAACAATCTTAGCTACAAACCCTGGAGCTTTAGATTCTCATTTTTATATGTCCGTCAATCAGTATTAATCATATAAAAAGCTGATGATTTACATACACACATATATATGTATGTATGTTTGGTTTGTGTTAACACCTAAAGAAACAAAAAATCATTTGTATTATGCTTTTTTTTTTTAATAGGAAGTTGAAAAAATCCAGATTAAAATTACATCACTTGGTCTTACTGAGTCACGAATAACAAGAGATGAAACAATACAGCAGCTGTTTGTAGAATGCAGATTAAACAACTTCCTTGCAGAGGAGACTCCACTGTCACTTCCAAAACCACCTAGTGGTCAGAGGATTCACTATAACTATAGCACTGGTAAGTCTGATGTATTTCTGAGCAGGCTTGGTTCTTCTCTTAAAATCTGTATTATGAAAATACCTGCAATAAAGCCTACTTTCTATATATTATAGTTGCATTTCTCTATGTGCCAACTCTATTTGCCTATTTTCCAGATATTTTGGGAAATACTAAAAGTGATTTTTAAGAAATGAGGTAAGTATGCAATTATCTAGTATACAATGAAATGCTGAAAGAGGCTGGTATATTAAATGGTAACATCACAACATATTTAAATATGCTGGTAGTGCATAAATTTCATAATTAGACTATACATAACTAAAATCTATATATTCTTTTTAGAAGAGCATGATGATCTAATTTTTCTATCAGTACATGATGATACATCTTAGGAAAAGAAAAACATTCTAACCTGTACATCTAAAACTTAATTGAAAAGAGAGAATATGTAATTGGACTTCATCACTACTTGCAAATAATCAGTGTTCTTTTAATGACAACTTTTTAATAGGAGAACTAATTCATCCTTGTTTCATACTAATATATTGCCAATTAATACTTTATATTTACACTACTGGCAAACATAGAACTATTGAAATAATTTAAAATTCTCTTGTTAATTATTCCCCCAGCTATGTCATCATATTTCAATTAACTTCTTCTTTCTGGTAGAATTTTCTTTCATTTAAGATTCAGCCTTAGTGCTTCAGTCTTGGACTTTTAGCTGAGAGTATCCTGTAGTGGGTGAATCAGGGTTAGGGTTAGGGTTATTGCTATTTGTAACAAACCCTTAGTACAGACATTCAAATTAAGCATACTTTTAAAAATAATTACGTAAAAGTGGCTTTGCAGAAACGGTATCTTAGTCAGATCTTTAAAATTGCTACCATCTACAAACCTGATTTTAGAATGCAACTTCCCAAATAAGTCATTCATTTAGATCTTCCTCTTACTTATGGACTATTGGATTGTTCCATGTGTAGCTGAAGACTGAAATTAATCAGAAATGTCACATCAACCACTGCTATGTTGGCATTGCCCACTTGAGAGGGAGAATAGATGACAGATTTTCTCCAGTCCATTGGTCTGAAGATTTCTTCTATTGAAATACTGTGGCAGGAAAGGAAGATTGAATTACTGAGGCTGTCAAAAAGGATAAGCACTTTGCCATACATTCTCATTATCTCTAGCTTCCTTAGTGAAAGAAAATACAGTAAATCACTTCAAATACAAAGCAGTAAAGACCCTTTTAAAATCATGGCTGCTATTGCCATTAATAGAAAGTGGCAGCTCTGTGACATGCTTAGATGCTGCTTTTGTATCTTTTTTGACAGTGTTCATATAAACCTGCCAGTGACACACCAGGAAATCATGATTCTAACATTTGATTCTAACATTGTAATTTTTCCTTAGAAAAGAAAATGAAATAAACGTTTATTTTATTTTCTTATAGGTGAAAAAGTTTTTTTCTTCTACTAGGTGAAAAACAATTGATAACCAGTTATATTAATTTATTTGCTTTGCAGCGATAAATGTGGATAAGGAAGATAATCATGCAGAAAGAGAGTATCTCAAGTCAATTCTTCTAAAGCCAGATCTACCTGCTGACAGGTACAGATTAATACTAAAAACCTCTATTATAGGTCTTTGTAAAAAATGCTCGTGGTTTGTCTTTTTATTTGTCTTTACTGACAAGGTAACCCTAAGTAGTTAATACATAACTATCAAGAAAAAAATAATTGTTTCTGCTAGGAATGATGCCTGCATTGTGATGTGGCTGCTGCTGGTCTTATTTCTTCTCCGAGTAGGTGCATATGGAATGGAGTATTACAAACTTATCTAATGTTTGTTTAGTGCTATGGTTTAATTCTGGGGGGGGGGGGTTGTTTCTTTTGTTAGTGTTTTTTTTTAAACAACTTTGTTTTACAAAACAGAGTTTCTAGAGTCCATCATCGGTAGTCTATCAGTAATGAATTTGAAAAGCACTTATCTGTGCAATGGTAGAGTAGTACATTTGTTGCTTTCTGAATTCAGAATACTAAAAGAAGTCTTGAGAACTGCAGGAAGTGTTCCTTGGCCCCGGAATTTACAGTAAAAAAAAGTATATGTGTGTATATATGGATGTAGCAGACATCTGTTATATGAATACATACAAGAAAGACTAGAAATTAGACTTGTTCAATTTTATAGTAATAAATTTGTTCTTATTCATTTTTTTCATTGAGGTAGCCGTGTGTATTACTTGGAGAGAATGAATGACATACTGTGATTCTGTTTCTTCTTGAATATCATTATTCAATAAAATGGAACAACTATTAATTTAAAGATCCATTCAATTTACAGAAGACTAGGATACCTGCTGATTGCATTTGAAGCATCAGAGTAATTTGTAAATCTTACTCACAAATCACTGATTCACTCCAAGAAAGAGAGAGTGATCTTTCTTCATTCCATATTCCTTATTTGGCATCTATATCAGGAACATTGCTAAACATATTCTACTAAAGGATGTTTTACTAAGATTTAACAGTAATGAGGATAAAATACTCCTTTTTATTTCCCTGACAGATAATTTAGTTGCTAAAGAAATTTCCCTGTCCAACCATCCAGGACCACTGTGGCAGTTTCACTTCACCACCTGATCTGGGACTGAGGTCCCTTGGCAGCTCTACCCCCCACAACTGCCCCAGTCAGACCAGTTGCCTTCACCAACTCCAGCGCAGGTGTCCAGTCACTGAGTCTTAGAGGTCCCAATCCTTAAAATAAGTTTTTGGTGCAGTAATCAAATAAGACACTAACAGTTCAAGTTGGAGCCTCAGAGTAAGGACCCTTAATAAAGGAACCCCTCAGCTTTCACACACTCACAGAACAGTCTGGGGGTCATCGGCTCCTGCCACGTTCTGAAGTGTCCCTCACCTGGCTGTACCCAAAGTCTGGGAGTTACTGGCTCCAGCCTGTGTCTCTGAGTATCTCTCCCCTGGCTGGGCCATGGGTCCCTGGGCCTTTGTTGTGCTAAGGGATAGTAGCTTCACAGCCTCTTGCCTTGGGCTCGGCTCCTCCAGCGCTCAACCTGCAGCTGCTGCTGAGCCACCTGCACCGGATTGATTCCTCAACACAGTGAAACAATAGCTGGTCTGTGTGCTGCAATTTCCCCTATAAATACTTAGATAACTATACTAAATATTTTACAAACCTGAGGTAAAAATAAGATAAAATAACAGCAGTGAGCTTTTTCTCAGAACAGAAGCATTCATCTCTTACATGTGCCATCATGTCACTACGGTCGCCTGTGTTACAAGTAGGTTGTTTCCTGCAGTTATCAGAATGTCTGGTTTGGCTTGTACTGAAATTTCAGTTCTGTATTGAATAAATAGGAAGGCAGAAGTTCAGCAGTAGTCCAGTTTCCCTTTTTTTTTGTATCAAGAGGACCACCAAGAAACAAAATTTATGGAAATATTCTGCCCATAACGCCAATGGTGTTTCTGCATTTTAAACTTGTAAAATAGTGTGTTTTTTTCTTTTTTCATTATTTGTAATTTGATTTTTGACATTTTGAAAGCAAAATACCTTTTTTTGTGTGTGTGTGTCTGTGTTTAGCCTAAAATTTACAGTGGTCAGTGATCCTCCAGAAGATGAGCAGGATCTTGAATGTGAGGACATTGGGTTTGCTTATGTCAGTTTAAAAGAGATATTCCAGAAGCAAAGGGATATCATTGAGCAAGATATTGATGGTAAGTTCTAAAGATCGCTTTCTTGTAAACTTCTATAGCCTAAAATTAATTGAATTTCTACTTTGCTTTGCAGGCATTACTATGCAAGTAATTGTTTCAATAAGAAATTATTTAATACTAACTAATAACTTCCACGTTTGTTTGCAAAAGTCTGCAAAAACTATCTATTAGTATTATTCCCTAAAGTTTAGAAAAAAAACCCCAAACCAAATAGCATTCTCACCTCATAGAAATTAGTTTATAAAACCCTAGACCTTTCAAGCTATGTCCACTGCTATAATTCTGTCTTTTCTAAAACATACTTCATTGTGGTATGACAATAAATATGTATTTTGTATAAAAATTTGTTTTGAATTAAAATTTTCATCAGCAATTTGGTATTACTAACATCTGTGTTTTATTTGAAATTATGTTATAGCCCCAAATACCTCAAGTTTGTTTCCTCCATATGAAACATGTATGATACAATGTGAAATACTGGTGGTTTTGATTAGGAATCAGTTTTAGTGAGCACCCTTCTGTAACAGACTGACCAAAGTCATTGTGACTCCATTAGAGCAAGGTGATGTGATTAAGAAGTGTGGAATCTTCCTCTTCCTAAGGTCATAGGATGCATTTTTATAACATTGATAAGACTCAAGAAGGCTTTTCGATCCTTTTGTCAACTGTGAGGATAATATTCTCCTTGTTCAGTTTCCTGTTCCCCATGGCAGCAGAGACATGATTACCAATGGTGCACTTTTCTCTTTACTTTTTCCTCTCAATCCTCTTTCCCCCTTGGGTTGAAGCTCAGTGAAGACGTTGAAAGCACCTCTCTTATAAAAGAGTAACTCTCCCAGTAAGTGAAGTAGTTCAATGATTGGATGCAGAGCACCCATGTTCACAAGGTTCCTTTTGCAATAAGTAAGAGTTCTAGTGAGCCCCAGCAGAATGCAGGGAAATGTAACTTTACTACTTCTACTGTTGTGTCTAATTCCTGTACTTGAGCAATAGGGAGCTGAGTAATGAGGGGAAAAAATAGGCTTTCTTACCCATTCCCATTATCATGCATGATTTGCATCCATGCTATTGCTAAAATACTCAAATTTACAGGAATGCAATAAGGAAAATTCTAAGAATCATCAAATTCCATACTCTGGAAGAATAATATACAGATTTGATGCATTTCCTGCTGTGGCTGAGGAACTCAAGCTTTTCTCCACCAATAATTTTTCTCCAAGTAAAAAAGCTCCTCCAAAAGTGTATTTTGTACTCTCTCACTGGAAGATTGATTTTTTTTCTGGAATTTATGACCATACCTCCCACTGTCATGATTCCCATTTGATAAGATTGATTAGTTAGGTAAACATAATTCTTGAAAGTCACTTTTCACAAAACTCTTAAAATTCCTAATCATCATCTGAGAGAGTTATTAGGACCAGAAGGACTGAGTTTTATTACTAGTTACTGTTAGCTAATCATTACCATGTAATGACAACTACTGTAATATTGTGAGGAGCATTTCTTCCCCTAACTGTCAGACTAATTTAAACCAATTTTTATTTTATGTTAATTATATATATGAAAATGATAATAATAGCTGGAAATATTTTTATTCTTTTTCCCTTCTGCATTTCTCCCCTTTCCTGCATATGCTGTACAGTTTTTGGGGGATTTTCATTACAGCCATAACATATAAACTTTTATATTTTCTGAAAATTAAGATGTTTCAGAGGATTTAAATTAGTTTTATGTCAAAATATGACAGATCATGGCAAAATAATATATCTGTATATTTTCTTAGATGAGGTAATTGTAAAAGGATTAATTCTTCACATCTGAACACAGATGTTGATTAAATGTAAGGGCACAATAAACAGAATTGCTAAGTAGTGTTGTACACGTTCTCTGAGTTGGATATTGGTTTAAGGAAAAATAATAAACCTAGACACAGGGAAATTCATAGGACGCTACTGCATGAATATAAAGTCATTCTTAAGTTAGATACCAAACTTCTTTTATTCTTTTTGAGGATTGCAACCATATATCTTTCTCATATTTTGTTCTTTTCATTGCTGATTGTGTCAAAGCGGTTTATGTGAAATTTGAAGCAAGTAAATGAATGGCTAAGAAAGAAGATGGATGAAAAATATTGTAGTAAAAACATCTAACAGTATGTCTCAGAGATAATAGGACAGTATAAAAAGAGAGAAAATAGAATTAGTGTTATCTTCTGATATAATTAACTATAATTATCCTGCTCTTTTTTAAAGTAAAAATGATACAGTCCCCTGAAGTCTGCTCTTGAAGTTGACAGTTTACTGAGTGGTTTGTTGAGGCTGATTTGGACCCATCCATCATTCACAGTGTAGAAAAAGCATTAATTGCTGTATTTTTACTTAAAACTATTCTTATGTAGATATAAGTTTAATAGAATTTGGAAAATCTTTATTTACATATTACATTTTATATAAACAATTATTATATTGATAGTTTCCTTTCTAAATTAATTTCAACACTAATACATTTATTGATGTATATTCTGCTTCTAGGAATGCTTAATTTCCAGTAGCCTGAGGGCCTCAACTGCAAGATTATATATTTATCTCTCCCTTTTTTTTTTAGCATATGCTAGTTGCTCTTTAATCTGTCCAAACACTAAAGAAAACTGCCAAAATCAAAGTGAAACCTTAAGTTGAATAGCTAATGCTGTTTTCTGATGTTTCCTTTCTAGTTTTTGATTCACAAGATGCCAGTGCAGTAATTGGAAAGCTCACAGTGACAGTGGAAGCCCTCAATGCACTGCGTTCAGTCCATGAGGAATGCAAAAATGATTAGGAGGCTGGAAAGGGACATTTGCATCTTGACGTTCTTGCTCCCAGTGCAAAGATACACTTGATGGTTCATCAAAAATTAGATCTTTAGCATTCTCACAGTATACTTAATGTAAAATGTATATTAAAAAGAAGCTTGATGTCCAGATATAAGGTTTTGTACACTTTTTAGTCTGTTTTCTTTTTTTTAAGGTCCTTGCTGAATCACACTTCAGGCTCTCGACACTTGATAGTGTAAGAGTCTAACTTAGTTCCAACGAAGTTTGGTTTCAAATGCAAGCTTGCTTGTAAATTATCAGATACCATTTGGGGGTATTTTGTCTAAGGAAATAAGTGATGGTGAACCTTCAAACAGAAATGCTTGTAGATTGTTACTAGGAGTAGTTCTGTCATAATACTATGTCAGAATACAATAATTCCTGTTAGAAGTGACCTCAGGTAGTTTATAGTCCAGTCGCTGCAGGATTAGGTATTATGTTAGGCCATGTTGCTCAGGGCTGTATCCAGCCTAGTCTGAAAACTTCCAAGGACAGGCACTGCTTAACTGCTCTCTGCACAACCTGTTCCAATGCCTGACTGTTGTCATAGTGAAAAAAGGAGACACATTTCTACACATTACTTCAATCCAAATTGAAGCCAAAGCTAGATCTAAACACATGGAGCAGCTTTTGCCCTTAATGCACTATCTAATAATTTAATTTGTTGGGTTTTTTTTTTAATTCTAGGGATGGCATGTTTATAATTTGTTTCAGCCATTTACATTTTGCACAGAAATAAAAATAACAAAGCATTTTAGTATTGATTTTCAGGCTTTGCAATATACCATCACATTTTTATCTAATATTGTAAAGCAGTTGACAAAAAATAGCTGTTACTGTTATCAAAGCGGTTTGCTCAGGTAATGTTTCTGTAGATTTCAGTGGTAAACAACTTGTTATGGTTTATTCCTAGGTTCAGAGTTTTTTTATATTAGGCTTAGATTATTTTAAGAGTAAGGACAGCTGCAACAGTGCAAGACAGGCCTTCCACACAATTACCAATTATTTGTTTCACATTTTTATGGAACTGTCATTCTTGTTAAATGCAGAATTATTTCCGTATGTATTAAAGTTACAAGAACTGAACCATTCTTGAAAAAATGTTGCAAAAATGTGGTCCTTCTACTGCTACAAAAAAAAATCAATAAAGTAAACACTGTTTTGCTTATTATAGACCAATGTTTATTCTGATTACCTACTTACAAGTATAAATGGCTACACAAGCTGACAGCCTTTGACTTCAGTGGTAATGAACAACCAAACTTCACCATAACATGAGGTAGAACTTCTTTACATTGAGGGTGGCAGAGCACTGAGACATCTTCCCAGAGAGGATGTGGAGTCTCCTTCTCCAGAGACATTCAAGACAAAAACCTAGCTGGACACTTCCTGCGTCACCTCCAGGTGACCCTACATTGGTGGCGTGATTGGACTAGATGATCTCCAAAGCTCCTTTCCAACCACCAACTAACTATTCTGTGAATTTATTTCAAATCAATGCTTTTTATTGAGGATAAGTAAAGGTTAGAGGTTGATGTAGCTGGGCCCGTGACATTTGCAGCTACTTAAAGGGCCATTACAAGTACAGTGGAGCCAGCCAGACTCCTTTCAGTTGTGGCAGACAGTGTAGAAGGAGCACAAAAGCCAGATCTTGTGGTTTCAGTGGGCTCTGGTAGGGTTTTGGGGAGAACTTGTTCCCCAGGGTGCTGGTGTGCTCGGAGGGGATGGGAAGGGGGACAGCAGGGAAGGTGTGGGTCCGTTTGGACTCCATGACGCTTCCGACTCAGGATATTCTAGGTTTGTATGCATACTGCATTTCAAAAATACTTTGGATCTTGAACATTCCTTCTTTAATAAAGTTCAAAGATGAAAGCAAATATAGTAATAAAAAATATACAGTATTAATATGTCTTTTTCTTGGGTGGTTTTTTTTCCCCCCAGTTTTGGTCACACTGTCTTTGTTTCCTTTTATTCTTCTCAGTACTAGTCATTGTCACAACTTTGTCGTTTTCTCTTTCTTTCATCCTGCTTGGTGCACTTCACAGTCACTTGGATGTGGCAAACTCAGGATAACTCCGTGCAGTCTTGAATTGTGCAGTTTGATTCTGATAGGGAGAAAAGGATAAGTGTGAAGGTACTGCTAATAAAGAAATTGTTAACCCATTGGACTCTGTACTGTATACTGCTATGCCAGAACATGGTACATTTAGAGAAATAGAAACTTGAGTTGTTTACATTGTGAAGAGGAAATTTTAAAGAACTTCATTTTGCATGCATCATGACTTAATCAATTAAAATACCAACAAACTATAAAATAACACAGAATGCTTGAGAAATCGTCATAAAGCTATTTTATGACAACAACTAGTATCGTTCAGAAAAGCAGACAAATTTTTCATGGCAAGGTTAGAACAGAGAACCTGATATAATGCTAAATTGCCAGGTAGTCCTCACATATTCCTTTCATTTCTTCATCTCTATTTGATAAATATTTGTAACTGCAGTGCCTGTTGGTACTGTAAAGGCATGCACATCTGCAAGTTCTTCAAACCTGGTTAAAAGAATTTTAAAGTCGCTGTCGAACAAAGCATTCCAACAAGGACATTGAAAGATTCCCAAGTGAGTAACCTGCCTGGCAACCTGCCAGCATAAGGTGAGGTAGATTTGTTAAGGCATACTAGTGATGAGAGACTTCTGCTGAAGCTTCAACAAACTATCATGTGAAACACACTTCAATACAATCCTCTCTGGCGAGCAGAAAATGGGATGAAGTTGGTTGTGTGTGCTGATCTACTGCCTTGTTACTGAGGAGCAGGTTCATCAGCAAGCACAGAGGGTAAGATGGTGCACTTGAGCCTTCAAAAGGGAGTAGAGGAGATGAGCAAGTTCATACAAGTACCAGCCCTTCTCAGGGCACAGTGTGGGAAGATGGGAGGGCAGACCCCCACCCCACAGATGGAGAATAGATAGATGCTCTCCGTTTTTGTGCTCAGACTGCAGCCAACAAGGGTAACTGATCCAGACTGCTCCCCTTCTCTAGTTCCAAGGGCTGGCCAGTCCCCAGTCAGACTCGGTGAGCAGGATTGTCCACAGTTGGTACCTCATGTTAAAGTTGGTACCTCACATCAAAGGCTGAGTTTCTTCAGTCCTATCAGTCCACAGACTCATCAGATTCAGAAGCTTCATGATGTGTTTGGGGAGTAGGTTTGATGAACAGATTTCCTCCTGAAGAGACCAGTTTCCTTGCTTTGTGGAATATCTCAGACAAGAGATTTAGGGTGATAATGGTCTGATGCACCAGAGTCTTGTAGAGAGGAAGTGAAGTGTGGGTTCTTGTCATCTACTGCTGTGAAAGTAAATCATGAAGGAGAGACCTACACAGGCATGTGAAGGTTTAGGCCAGAAAACCTCAAACTGTTGTTTCCTAAACTTGGTGATTCACTGAGTTTTAGATTAGGTTTTAACACATTTTAAACTTCTGGTGGGCATTTCTGAATTAAGAAGAACTAAGAGGTAGCTATATGTGAAGACACTGTTGCTTGCATGGTTGTAGTCCAATGAGGTCAACTTGTCCCACCATTTGGAACACAGTGCAGGAGAGTTTCATAGCTGTTTTTAGCTTTCATAACCTATATACGTTTAAAATATTCTTGCAGGAAGAAAATAGTTTGGTTTGGTAGACTTCTGTTATTAGAGGATATTGAAGTGTCCTAATATTGTGCTTATAGCACATTTTGAGACCTAAAGCAAGCATTGGTTTTTGCAGAAATGCAAAATGCATTTCATAAAAACTCCCAAATTTTTTTAACTTCTAACATTAATTCACTACCTCTTGAAAGCCAGGATGATCATGAAGTAAACTGTTGTTCACTGGCAAAGGAGCAACAGGAAATTGAGGATTTCCAGAAAGCTCTTGATGCCTAAAGAAAAAACAAGACAATGTACAAAGGCTGAATGCCCACCACATACTGCCGATCAGAGTACTGAGACTTAACCCTTGGGCTGTAATGGTAATATCCAAGAGGACAATTGATGTAATGGTAATATCTAATGGTAATATCCAACAGGACTTACATGAAAAATAAAGATAAAACAAATGAAATACACCCAAAGGTTTAACTAATGAGCAATCCTCTTATGTACATGCACAAAAGGGCACTAGATTTCACCATGGGAATTCAGCTTAAATACTGAATCTGGGGTGTTCAGACTTCCACTATAACAGGTTTATAACTGTGCATTCATATGTATATGACAGCTGCTTGTGCATATACACATAAAAAAGCAGGTGTAAACTTGGTGGGGTTAAAAAAAGGCTTGTCAGATTTTGTTCCCCAATGACTGAAAACATCGTTACTACAAACCCCAGGGTTCAGTATGTTCTCATGGTCCTGAATATTGCAGAAACAAATAAAGTATGGAAAATTGAATCTAACTAATCATCTGGTAAGCTTAACAACCAAACATTATAATTAACTGCAGCCTGTCACAAGCCCTTGGTAAGGATGCAATAGCAAGATGCTGTTTTGATGAAAAACCTTGAAATTGCTCTACCACATCAACTCACTGTCTTTATACAATATTTTTAAAATTCTGATCATAAGGTTCATTCACAGGTGATCCTTGTTACCTGTCTGCAGGAGACTCAAAGTCAATATGGTGTTCAAAACCGTCTGTACAACTGTCTAGTTGAGGTGAGGGAGAACTCCCTGGAAATAAGACAAGAGCATAATGACTATTCAGTTATGACAATTCAATTAACCAGTTAAAAAACACAGAAAGTGTTTTGTGTCATCTGTAGTCTCCTAGTAGATCTAAGGTAGTATACAAAGGTATGCTGCCATTTTATGGCAGATAATCAATAGCATCATCCTACAGCTTGAAAATGTTCATTTCTCATTTATTCACTTAGAGAAGCACAAATCAGGGTTGTTGAAGTAATCAAGAACAATGTCATTACCCAGTTGCAGACACAAGAGATGCTTCTGATTTTAAAAACAGACATTCTGCTTAAACCCAGCAACTGCTCGGTAGAGCCTTTGAAGGAAGAAGTAGCACTGAAGGAATGTGAGTCCTTAATGTCTGGGTTGCAAACAATGCCTGATTAAGAATATAATATGAACTGCAATCTCTTACCTTTAAAACAAAAGCACTGATAGTGTCTGGCCATACTGAATCAATTTTTTCTGTCAGACTGCAAGGTAAAGTTACACCCCAATTCCTAAATGTAGTCTGGCATGAAAACCTGGATTGCTGTTTTCCATACAGCAGTGTCTGACACAGCTTGCAAGCTATGATGTTCTGACCCAATCTATTGTATTCTCTTAGCAAACAAAAAAATACAAAGACTGAATCCTTCTCTATGTAAAAGCCACAGGAAGTCTTTGTTTCTTAACAAAAAATTAATTTTCCAATTACAAATTTTTATCTTTGTAAAAGGCTTTAGGATTCAAAACTGTTCTTAAAAATGTATAAACATTTACACTTAAACTTCACCATTGGGACTACAAAACATACCCCTCCAATACTGCACGGTAATTGGTCTTCCATACAAACGGATTCCATCCAGCAGAGCTTTTGCATAAGGCACTGATACTTTGTGTTTAAAGCAGACATATCCAAAAGACTTAGGTTTTCCTTCTTTGTCCTCACAAATCATCACTTTGGTTAATGGTCCAGCCTGAAAGAAATTTCTATTATTTAGGAGAAACTGACACTTCATTATGTTTTGAATATTTAATTATTTCTCTTCAGCCATAGTCAGAAAACAGTAAGTTTCTTACTTTGAAAATGTCTCTCCACATTCCCAAAGCTCAAATTCTGAGTCTTCTACAAACAAAAATCAGCTCCAGAAATGTTAAAAGGGAACCAAGCATCAATTCATGTTTAATCTTTCATAACCAGAATTTTTATTATTTTTAGAATACCATACCATAATAATTAGTTTCCCAAAGGGGAAGAATAATTTGCTGGCTCCATAGCAAAAGTTACCTTCCAGTTCATAAATAAAAATATTAATAGTTTAGAAGTAGCAGTAGATACGTGCTCATCATTTGATGGAGGGGAAGAGCTAGAGGTCAGGGATGTATGTTCAGGACTATACCATAGCAGGAATATTGAACTGGGTATTTTCAATGACAGGGCAAGGCTAATATGAGAAGCATAGGCTGTTGCAGCAAAAGGGAATTAAAACAAGATAAAACAAGGGAACGACAATTTACTGGGATGACCAAACAACCCAGATTAAAAGCTGGCAGTTGGATGGCTGTTGCAGATTATGCAGAAGAATAATGCAAAACTGTGTTCTAAGACGATCTTTATCACTTTTACATTTTGTCTGTATTACTTATGTCCTCTAAGAAGATAAACTTCTTAAGCTCACATTTACAGTTTACAGTTAAACAGCAGACTACTGTTTAATCTTGAAAACATGCAGGAATTAAGCACGGGCTTCAAACAGGTCCAACTACTTTGTGTTTCTACACCGTCACTGAAAGGTCAGGGTTTGAAGGGACCTCTGGAGAGCATGTTGCCCAGCTTTCCTAACTGAACATCCCATTGGTCGGATTTTTCTTCTCGAGCATTAGAACAGCATTTCGATATAGAAGGGTACCCGTCTGCTACCTGCAGGAAGAGCTCGTAGAGGATCTCCTCCCTGACCCGGCTCTCCAAGTTCCCCACGAGCAGAATTTGCTCCGCTGCCTCGGCCCGCCCCAGGGATGACATAGAGCCTGTGGAAGCCCTGCGGAAATGCGAGAAGAGCGTCCCAGCTGCGGGGAAGCTGCACTCGGTGTGAGGGGCCAGGCCAGCTCCTGGCAACACTGGAACACGGGAGGGCAGGTGTCGCGTCTGTTTGTGACACCATCGCCAACATCTGCGACACCGCACTTAATCGTTCAGTGCATAGTAATGATGGTAAATACAAACATGAAGGTTTTCTCTTGTACTTTTGCCATTGAATCTTAAGTTCTAGCAGGGCTGACTGGTGCAAAACAAACTAACCAACCCTGAAAAACAATCCACCTTCTCAGACCAGTATTCACAAGTGTGTTCACACCATCCACTCCTGCTATTACCATTGCAATGAGCCCTTACTGTAGAAGAGGCTGCAAACAGAGCAAGTGCTCAGCTCAGGAGCAAAGAGAGAGGGTTTTATCAGATAGAAATCCATGCCAGCCTTACAGAAAACCTATTTCTGCACTGTGTGACAATGTTGGCTGATATAAACAGGTGAAATGAGGCCAAGATCTTTTAAAAGGCTTGGGCCTGTTTATTAAAAATCAAAACAGCTGAGGATGAGACCTCAGGGTAAGCCTGGGGCCTATGTGATAAGTCAGAGATACAAACTAACAAACTGTGCAACATAGGCTGCTTCCTTGGACACACGTTTTGCAGAAAGACACCAGGTGCTGTGCTTTCAATCCACTTGTTGATCGGTCCTTTTCCTGGTTGCTGGTTGGTCCATAAGATAGTGCATTCCTGGCCAGTTATTCTAGAATTCTGAGGCTTCATTGGCTGGCTAGTCTTCCAATCATAGTTCATATTAATGTCATCATCTCATGAGGTAGCTTTCTAGAAAATTCCCCCACTCATTCCACCACCGCCCTTTAGTCGGCACACATTTATACTACAGTACATTTAACTCTAAGTTATTGCTTCATAAATTACTACATAAATTAGGTATCACAATCTATTACATTATTTAACAATTCAGAATAAAATTACATCATTAACAATTCATAACCCTGCCTACAAATATCCACTTTATTTATAACCTTGGCTTGAACAGCAGAGTGATTTTAAACCATGGAGGAAACAACAGACTGACCTAATCTCTGGAATAAATTGCTAGAGTTGTCCAGTCACAGCTGGGCAAATGAACAGAGACTTTTACTCCTGATGAGCTTCCAAAGGCAGCTGGTCACAGACAGAAAGCTGGGGAAAAGTGTACCCAAAGCCACAGGAGCAGCCCCTGGGCAGGGGAGCAGAGCTCATGGCACACTGAGAATTCCTGATCCAAACTTTTGTTATAAATACATATTATGTTGTTGGCTTTTTGCAAATACTAGGGTGAATGTTATATGCATAATGTTAAAATAACTTTGCTTTTATTTCTGCTATTAACAAAAATGTAGACATAGTAGTAGTGGTAGCTGATAGCTATGGGTGAACTGTCTGTTTGGTCAGGATAACATCCAGTGGAAATGTAATGAGGACCCTGCTATTAATATGCCAACTATCAGCATCTGCCATCCAAAGAAAGTATGGACAAAGGCCCAAACTGGAAGTGACAAGGAGGAGCCAAAACCACAAAGAAGAAACACACATGTGCTAAAAAGGCAGACCCAAGGAGGGGTCATGTTAAATGGTTCCTGGAAAATGTAAACTAGTTTATGGATATGCATGAGGGTCTATGAATATGCAACAGGTTGTGAAAACTGCATATTTTACTGTTGGCTTTTTGCAAATATTAAAATAAATTTTATATGTGTTACGTTAGAAAGTTACGCTGAATTAATTTTCTTAAGTAGTGTGTTAAATATAGTTTGAGGTTATAATATAATGTTAAAATAGAAACTATGCTACATAAGATACTTTTTAACTAGCTCAAGAAAGAGATAATCAAGAAATTCTTTGCACAGAGATAACAGCAACAAGACACTAAAATCCAAAAGAGACAGAATTATTGTCTCCTTACTATGAAAAACTAGTCTCCTTGCAGACTTCATGGAGTCCGACATGATTTACAAGATGAAGGGGGGGGAAATTGAATTATAACCAGAAAACACCCTTTGTTTGAAAAGAGTTTTTGAATCATGTACGAGATGTATGAATAGGCAACAGGCTATTGCTTTTAAGAGTTAATCCTTTGTTAACAAGCCATGCTTTTTTAGGAAAGCATCTGAATGTTCATATTCTTTGCTTTTATTGTCCTTTATTGTCCTAACTCTGATTGTCCAAATTCTTATTGCTCTAATTTGTATTACTATTTTCATGACCATTTTATTACTGTTAAACTTTTAAAATTTCAAAACAAATGATTGGCATATTTCACAAGGTTGATGTAATAGAAAAGGTATTGAAGGGGTATCCCCGAAGGTGACGGTGTGCTCTTGGCTGAGTGCTAAGATGCACCCAGCTGTAATCTTTGCTTTACTTTCTTTGTCTCCCATTGTCTTTTATTAAACTCTTTAAATTTTCACAGGAGAGTGAATGTGTTTTTCACACTTTCTTCTTGTAGAAACACCAGATCAATCACTGACACTATCAGTCGTATGCTGTTGTGAACATCAGCCTGAGCATCTTTGGTTCTCTGTAGTGATGGCACACTGAGCCCCTCCCAGACAATTGGGCATGAAGCAGTAGGTGTCTCCCAGCTCCTATTAACCTGCAAACACCGCCGAAGGGCATCAGCTGAGACAACAGGAGGCCCATCTTGCTCCTCTGCATCTTCCTGCTTGACAGGCCCAGGCTGGGCTGAGAACTGTGTTGACCGCAGAGCCAGCAGGAAGACTCAGACACAAAGGGACACAGGAAGCAGGATAACAACTCTACAGGAGCTGTTTCTGGCAGACTGGGTGTGAGTTGTGCCAGAGTGAAAAATTAGAGCAATGATTTGTGTAACAAGTTGCATTGCCAAGTGCTACCTGAGCCCAAGTGCTTGTCAGACAGAATATTTCACCTCTGTGGATCAAAGTAAAAAAGCCTTGACTCGTCAGTAGCCTCAGGAAATAAATGTGAATGGAGCACATGAAATGCACAGCATCAACTCAATACCTGGGTGTGAAAAATGCGTATTTTATGACTGGCTTCTCCCAAATATTAAAATGAATGTTATATGTGTTGTGTTAGAAAGTAATGCTGTATTAATTCTCCAAAGTAGTGTGTTAAATATAGTTTTAGGTTATAAAAAATGTTAAAATAGAAACTATGCTATGTAGGATACTTTTTTAAGAGAAAGGACTCGCAGCGAGATAGCAGCCACAGGACACCTAAATCTTTCAGACAAAAAGAATTTATTGCCCTCTTATCAGAAGAAATTGACTTCTTCCTGCCTGGTTAAGGATAGAAGGCGCCTTAGGATTAGGAGGAAGAAGTTGACGATAACCAGACAGAATCCTTTGTTTGAATGGAATTTATGCATCATGTATGAAATCTATGAACATAAAACAGGCTGTTGCTTTTAAGGGTTAATTCTCTGTTAACGTGCTTTGCGGGCTTGTGCTGCCCAGAAAACAGTACCTGGACATCGGTAACTCTTTGTTTCTATTGTCTCATATTGTCCTAATTCAATTTGTCAAAATTATTATTACTCTAATTGTACTACTATTTTTACAACCATTTTATTACTATTAAACTTTTAAAATTTAAAAAAAAATTGGCACTTTTCACACTGGGTATGTGTGTTGGAGATAAATGCAATTATTGATACTTAAAATAACCAAAACATTAACCTGACAGAGAAGTGAGGCTGTTCATTTCTATGAGCTTGCACCACAAGGAAGAGTTCAAACCTTTTAACTTTACCAGCATTCCTAAAGTCATGAACTTTGCATGGAATCAGTTACACTGCTACTGAAGTATAAGTTTATTCTCATGCAGAAAACGGGGAGAGGAAAAGCAGTCCAAGGCACTTCACAATACTATGATTATTTTCACACAGACCACTGTTACTGCAATAGCGTGAGACACAACTTCTCACTTTCAAAATTTTAAATTAAACTTTAACAAAAATTCAACAAAAGGACTAAATAAGGAAAAATTGCAGTGCTGGGAACTGCCCTTGTGGCTGCCTACCATGTGGGCAGTTCATCTTGAAGATGGACGCTCAGTCTTTAATACCCCTGGGGGTTGCATCGGCCAACTCTAGCCGCTCCCAAAGTCTGTCAGTCAGCTCTTCTTTGCCATTTATTGGTGGACACTGCTTTCTTGTAACTTGATTGGAGGTCAGGTGTTGCCATGCCACACCCGCTAAGCGCCAAGCTTTTCCATTCCCAACTGACCCATTCAATGGACACATGTACGCCTTCTTTTTACCTGTCCTAGGCAGCTCAGGCTGTCTGGTGGGAACAATACAGAGGAGGGGAAAAGGGAACTGTAATATATGTTGGGAAATAATTCATGCTATAAAAGAATGTGTTTTACAAAGATTGTGAAATCCAAACAAGTCTCTGACCAAAAGCAGCCTGAGAGGCAGATGTCCATTCAAACATTGAAATTCCAGAAGGAAGCAGGATAATGATCGGCATTTAGCTTATGAAGAGACGCACCCAGTCATCGGAAGACACCTAAGAGCAATCATTGCCCTGTTGATAACATCGATCAAGATAGCCGAAGTCGTCAGAAGGATACATGTGAATATGCGACTTCCCGGGATTCAATCACCGCCGGCTATCAACCAGGAAACAGCGATTGTCCAGCTCTGCGCAATGAAAGAACCAACTATGAATATGCAGAGTTACAAAAGAAACTTGGACTCCTTTGCCTTAGACATAATAAACTGTATAAAACATCTGTCCTAGAAGTGGCTCTCATGAACGGGGGAGGGTCGGATGTGATAGAGGTCGGATCCAGGTTCACCCAGCACCAAACCCAGCTTGATGCTGTCTCCTTGGCTGTGGTGGTTTTGAGGACCGTATTTTGGTCACAGAAAAAGATAAATAAATCTTTTCTAATTTTTGATAATTTGGCTTTTGATTGATCATTTATAACAATTCTGGTGACCCCGACATGATTTGAATTTGGGGTTCGGGGACCCCTCTCCAGTCAGGAGGCACCCCGCTGATTTCAGTAGTCTGATGGGATTGGGAGTTTACAAAACCGATCAAACACCGAACCAAAGCCAGAACCACAGCCAAAGAGGGATAAAATGGGCCCAGAGCTTTCAGAAACTCAGAACAATATGAAGAGGGATCTCCGAGACTGCGGTGCTTTTTTTCACTTGGAAAATCGACGTGCACGAAGAATCCACACAGGAAAAGGAACCGTGAGTACCATGTGGTTGATTGGGGTGTGATCGAGCGTGTGTGTGAGACGTGATTCTATCACAAAGCGAGTGTGAACCCCAAGATCGCAGTTCCACTCTCCCGCAAGGGAAGTGGTCGGTCAAGGGGGAAGCGAGCGCTTTTTCTTGTTACATGTGGGAGCTGGGACTCATAGGGAGTTCAGGGGGTCAGTCATGGTTGGGGTCAGGAGGGGAAAGAACGTTCCTGAAAGATTTCAGGAGCCAGTCCACCTTCTGATCTGGAGAAGCAGGTAAGAGAGCTCGATACTAGTTGAAAGACCCATGGAACGGTTCTCTGTGCGGCTGAGTAGCCTGGTGGTGTTTCACAGACTTAGGAAATCGATACCAGACCAGACTTGGACTTGTGTCAAGAATCCCATCCGAAGGACTCAAGGTGAGAAAAATAGCGAGTGGAGTTTTTGGGAAAATGGGACTGAAAAAGAGTAAATGCCAGAAAAAGCCCCTGGAAAAACCTCCCCAAGATCCCAAGAAGGTTTGGCCTCAAATCCTGAGGGGAAGCCCGTTGGGATGGATGTTGGAACATTGGGACGACAGCCCCAGGAGGGTGGAGAAATCCAAGGAAAAGATGATACATTTTCTGTATAGAAGAGTTGGGGGGGGGCGGGGGGGGCGGGGGAGATAGCAAAATACGTGGTTTGGCTGGTGTTTGGCACTTTCAAGATGTGGATGTGCAAATCCATGTACGACCATGTAGTCACTAATTACATGCAGGATTTTGAGGAAATTGAGTATGCTGGATGTGGAAATATGCTTGTTCGGGATTATACCTGATCAGAACTCTCAGATGCTCAGCAAACCTGGGCAAGGAGTGGGAACCATTGGAAAACCTTCCACCTCCATACCTTGTCCCTCCGCCCCAGCCCGTGCCAGCCCAGGTACCGCAGGTGCCCACGTTGCCTCCCAAGGCATCAATCCCGCAGGGAGAGGCTTAGGTGCCACTGCTCCCACCGGAGTTGGCCACAGTGCCTTCCCTCCCATGTGAGCAGGCATCGGCACCTCCACTTCCATGCGAGCAGCCCCAGCCACCGACCCTTCCCAAGACTGAGGAGAAACAGATATTTTCCTCAAAGAAAGCAGACTCTCATCCAGTCCATCGAACAAGGTGGAGGACGAGAAGGGCAACCATTGGAGGTAGTGATGACAAGGAAGAAAAGACCGAGAGCTACTGACGGCTCTGGGAGTTATCAGCTTTGTACATGTGCCGATCAACACTGGGGACGTGAGGGCTTTCAAGAAAGAGATGGGGAAGCTGATGGATGACCCTTTGGGGATGGCAGAAAGATGAGATTAATTCCTAGGAACCAGCACCTACACGTACGAGGATCTCAGAGTGATCCTGAGGTTGCTGTTCAACAATGAGGAGAAGGAAATGATCAGACAAGCCACAATCAAGGACTGGGAGCACAGAAATTCCCAGGAGGAGCGAGGAAATCAGAGGTGGCTGGACCAGAAGCCATCTTGGAACACCTATATGGAGGAAGTGAGACAGAAAATGATAAACTTGCGAAATATGTTACTACAGGGTATCAGGGAGCTGGTGCTGAAGGGACACAACATGAGCAAAGTACTCAGGGAATGTCAGGGAAAAGACAAGACCCCCACGGAATGGCTGGAAAGGCTCCGAAAGAGCCTAAGAATGTATTCCGTGACGGACCCTGAATCCCTGATTGAGGCAGTCTTGTTGAAGACCCAATTTGTGGAGAAATCATGGGAAGACATAAGGAAGAAATTGGAAAAGACAGATGGATGGCAGGACAGAGAACTGCAGGAATTGCTCCGAGAAGCCTAGAAGATCTACATGAGAAGAGATGAAGAAAAGCAAAAGATTCAGGTGAAAGTGCTAGTGGCTGCAGTGAGGGAGGCACAGAAACAGGAACAGGTCAGAGACTCAGTGAAAACAGAACTGGGAAAGAAACAAAACCCCTCCCAAGGGAGGGACTCAAACAACCAGAAGAAGGAATTTGAGTGCTACTACTGCAAGCAAAAAGGGTACAGTCCCAACAAGAATTGTCCCAACAAGGTCAAAGATGAAACTATGTTTCAGGAAGATTAGGCATGTCAGGGGCTTTCCAGTTTGGGGTCTGGAACACCAAGGGAGCCCTTGATAAAATTGAGAGTGGGACCCCAAGGCAGGAGATTTGGTTTTAGTAGATTCTGGAGCTGAGAGGACCACAGTGCAGCAGTTACCACGAGGGTGCTCTCTGAGCGACGACACAATGATGGTAATTGGAGCAAAGCGGGGGCTTTTTAAGGTTGAGATCATAAAGAATGTAGAAATAGAGACGGAAACTAAAAAGTGTATAGGAAATATGGTATTGATAAAAGATGCAGACTTCAATTTCATGGGAAGGGATTTAATGGTGGCATTGGAAATGGTTTAGCAGTGCAAGATTCCCAGCTCAAGGAGAGATTGTATCAACTCACCACTCAGGATGAGGAGAAAATTAATCTGAAGGTTTGGTATGTCCAAGGGGAGGCTGGGAGACTGGACATAGAGCTCTAAAGGAACATTGAAGCTGTGCATGTCCTGGCACAACACCCTGATTTTGGCAGTGTGAAAGACGGATGGTAGCTACAGGCTAGCGCAGGATTTAAGGGCTGTGAATCAAAGGACTAAGCACTGTTCCCCAAGGTCTCAAATCCTTACACCCTGCTGAACAACATCTCTCCCGAGGACATGTGGTACAGTGTGATTGATTTGAAAGATGCTTTCTGGACCTGTCCTTTAGCAAAGCAGAGATTATTTTGCATTTCATTTCTGGGAAGACCCAGAAATGAACAGAAAGCAACTACTCCGATGGACATCGTTGCCTAAAGGCTTCGTTGATTCTCCAAACCTTTTTGGGCAAGCACTCGAACAAGTGCTGAGTCACTTTATACCAATGGAGGGAACAAAATTGCTACAGTATGTAGATGACTTGTTGATTGCAGGTCCAAGGGAAGAGGATATGAGAATGAGCATCACTGAGCTTTTAAACTTTTTAGGGGGTGTGGTGAGCAGGGACAGGCGAACGGAAGATGTCGGGACTGTCATGGAAAGTTACAGGAATGTCTTCTCCCCCCAACCCCAGAGATAGGGATCACCCTGGAATGTAGCCAAGCCGGTAAGCCCCTCTAACATAGAAGCTAGTAACTTTCCACTCACACTAACCCTAGAAAATACTGTAAGACCACCCTCCTGACGTAGAGAAGTCCCTTAGTCTATAAAACCCCTTGAGATGAGATAATAAACGCCTTTTGACCGTCCGCCCTACGGGTGTAGCATCTGTCATTGGCCCGAGCGACCACGGGAGGGTCGCCGTGCTGCTTTTCCGAAACCAGGTCGCCTGCCTTCCTGCTGAAGGCAACAAGGGGGAAAAGGACTAAAGGTGTCTAAGTCAAAGTTGCAGTTCACAGAGCCTGAGGTCAGATATTTGGGACATTGGTTAACCAAAGGGAAAAAGAAGTTGGATCCTGAAAGGGTAGGGGGATTATTGCCCTACCACCCCCACGGACAAAAAGAGAAGTAAGGCAGTTGCTGGGGTTGTTGGGATACTGCTGGCAATGGATTGAAGGATACAGTGAGAAGGTGAAGTTTTTGTACAAAAAACTCACCACAGACAGAATCAAATGGACAGAAAAGGATGAGGAGGAATTTAGGGGAGTCAAGGACGCACTAACAGCACCACCAGTGCTGAGCCTCCCTGATGTGAGACGGCCATTCCAGCTGTTTGTGGATGTGAGCAGTCGCACAGCCCACGGTGTGCTGACATAGGACTGGGCTGGGGTCAGGAAACCAGTGGGTTACCTGTCAAGGCTTTTGGACCCTGTAGGCAGGAGCTGGCCCACCTTCTTGCAAGCGATCATAGCTGTAGCATTGTTGGTGGAGAAAGCCAAGAAAGTAACTTTTGGAGCACCTTTGGTAGTATTCACGCCACATAATGTGCAGGGTATACTACAACAGAAAGCAGATAAACAGCTCACAGATGCTAGGTTGCTGAAATATGAAGCCATTTTGATTCATTCATTGGACTAGGAATTGCAGACAACAACCACGAAAAACCCAGCTCAGTTCTTGTTTGGGGAAGCCTCGGAAAAGCTAGTCCATGACTGTGCGGAAGCGGTCAAATTGCAGATAAAAATAAGACCAGATTTGGAAGAAGAAGAATTAGATGAAGGGGAAAAATGGTTGTAGACGGCTCAAGCAGGGTGATTGAAGGGAAAAGGAAATCAGTATATGCAGTTGTGGATGGGAGAACAGGAAAAGTGATAGAGGCAGGCCCTTTGAACACAGGTTGGTCAGCACAGGCTTGTGAATTGTACGCAGATCTGAGAGCTTTGAAAGGACTGAAGGGGAAAAAGGGAACAATTTTTACAGACTCTAGGTATGCCTTTGGAATGGTTCACACCTTTGGGAAAATTTGGGAAGAAAGGGGGCTGATCAACACACGGGGATGGGGACGGATGCAAGGGGAATTGATCCGGCAAATTCTGGAAGCGATAAGGGAGCTGGAAGAAATTTCGGTTGTCCATGTGCAGGGGCATCAGGCAGGGATGCAGTTTCAGACCTGGGGAAACAATTTGGCAGACCAGGAGGCCAAAATCCTGGCATTGATGATGGTAAGTACCCCAGAGATTGAAGAGATCGAGGTCCCAGACAAACCTCTTCAACTCTACCAAAAGGAGATTAAAAGTTATGAGAAAATAAGGGGGAAATTGGAGGAAGATAAGTAGAAATTACCAGATGGGAGAGAACTAGTCTCTAAAGGTTTTACCAGGAGAATTTTAAGGAGACTGCACCAGTGAACACACTGGGGGGCTCAGGCTCTAGCTGAACAATTTTTGACGTTTTTTGGGTGCAGAGGAATTTATGAATTGGCCAAACTAGCGGTACAGGGATGCCTGATCTGCCAGAAAATTAACAAGACTAAGGCAAGACAGGCAATCCTGGGGAACTGCCCCATTGTGTACCGACCTTTTGAGAGAATCCAAGTTGATTTGACTGAGTTGCCCAAGGTGGGAAGGTTCAGATTTGTGCTTGTAATAGTGGACAAATTGACCCACTGGGTGGAAGCTTTCCCCAGTCCAAGGGCAACAGCTCAGACAGTGTCCAGAAAATTGCTGGAAGAAATTGTGCCCTGATATGGGGTAGTGAATTATATTGACTCAGATCAAGGGACTCATTTTACTTCAAAGATTATTAAGTAGCTGGCAGAGGCACTAGGCATTCAATGGGAATATCACACCCCATGGCATCCCCAGAGCTCGGGACAAGTTGAAAGGATGAATCAGACCTTGAAAACGCAGTTATCTAAATTAATATTAGAAACTTGGATGTCCTGGCTGAAATGCCTCCCTCTTGCCTTGCTTAATATCAGGACTATGCCTCACTCATAAACTGAGCTCTCACCATTCAAAATGCTATATGGAATGCCATATAAGCACGGGATGCTGGTGGGACACCCCAGGTTGGAGGACAGCCAAATTCAACCATATTTAGTAGCGATAAATAAAAACCTACAGGAATTGAGAAAACAGGGGATAGTATCTCAGAGCGCCCCTCTGGGATTTGCTGTCCACAAAATTCAACCAGGTGACAGGGTGCTTGGGAAAGTACGGAAAGATGTACCCCTCTCCCCTCACTGGGAAGGCCCCTTTCTTGTCCTTCTGACAACACACACGGCCATTCGGATGGCAGAAAAAAGTTGGACACACGCGTCCAGAGTGAAAAAGGTCAAGCATCAGGAGGAGGCTCTCGAGTGGAGGATCACCTCTTCTCCAGGCAACCTAAAGATCAAGCTTCATCATCCACATAAATGACCGATGGGGACCGGATAGGTTGTATACTGTCAGATTGTGTATGCTATCTGTTTGTACACTTCAAGTGTGAATATTGTCAAGGGGTTTTTGTTGTGCATTGTAGAAGGGGGCAGAGACCAAAGGGACTGTGCACCCAGTGTTTGGAGGAGGAGCTTGAGCGGACTGACTGCATTCTAACCCTAGCCACAAATTTAGGTATTACCAAATTAGACTCACAAGAGTGGTTCCCCATTTTTCAGAATGGGGTGCTGGAAAGCTCAAATCTAAGGCAGAGATATTGGATGTGGAGTGCCAAAAGTCAGTCAAGGTACTGTGCAGCTCAGATGCTGTCAAGATATCAAGGTGGGGCGCCTTTAAGTGGAGGTATGCGGCAAGATCCGAGAATGTATTCCCTGAAGAATACTCCTGCTGCCACAAAGATGGTCTTCCTCGCTGCTCGTGGCACCCCAGGGGGTGGAGGCAAAGGCAGAGAAGTGTGCCTGGTGGGAATCCTGATTGGCCTGAGCCTAGCCATGTGTGGGACACAGAGTCTGCACATTGAGACCCTGATCCATGATGGAAATCAGAGCTTTGTGGATGAGTGGAGTGAGTGTACTCAGATGGTCCCGACTGAGCAAAGGGACAAGGGGATCTCAGCTTACCAAGCCCCAAAGGAATGCATCAGGGAGTCTGGCAGGTACTGTTTGACAAACAGCACTCAGGTAAAATTGTGCAGATTGGGCAAAAAGATCATGTGTTTAGATCTGAAGGCTGGCACACAGAACGGGCAGCCAGACAAGCACAAACACCGAATAATGAAAAGAAATGTGGAGCCAATGTCAATTGTTGTGGTGTGAAGCAATATCCTGTTTCACCTATCCCAGTCCCCCAGGTGTGCCAAACTCTCCCTTCCCCTCCCCCTTACCCCCTTGTTAAGTGCTGTTCCTCAAGCTTAACATTCCAGCAAGGGCGTTGTGTGATTGGCAAAAAGTTCAAAAGGTGCTTCTCAGTCCTGGGGTCATTGCCCTAGCCAAGTGTCAATTGTCCCCTGAGACTCTCCCTCCCACCTGGTTGGTGCCATACCTGCCCCTTCCCTCCCCCTCTCCCTGAGCTTAAAAGGACACTGAGACCATGCGGTCACTATTCTGTTGGAGCTGTTACCAAGATTCAGAGATCTGTGACCATGGAATAAAACTCTGGATTTAACCCTCCAGCAGAATCCATCTCCTTTTCCTCTTCACCGTCACCTGAAGCCTTTCCACCAGAGGTAAAACCTGAGTTCCTGCTTGCCTGGACTTGTCCCAAGTGCCAGCTGCAACATACAGCCAGCCAAAGGTGTCTCTGAGGTGAAACACCAGAGCTGCCACCTTTGGTCCAGCAGCAAGGGCCAGACGAGCCCAGCCACATTCCACCTGGTAATACTGGGATTTTATTCCAATAGTCAATCCCCATTTGCAGTCAATGTAATAGGACAATGTGGGTCAGGGGAAAGACGGAATCGATTTTTGTCACATATCATCAAGTGAATTGTGTTGCAACAATTCAAAGTTGGGAACGTGTATGATGAACAGGAAAATGTACTGGGTGGGAAGAAATATAAAGTTTGATAGCAAATTCACCCTGAATAGAGAGCTGACCATATTGGATTTAGCACAGGCAAGAGAGGATGAAGACTCTGAGTGAACAGTACAAGCAGCTCGAGAAACAATACGCTGAGGGGGAATTACCTTCCCCAGATCAAAACTTATTCATTGATTTGGTTCAAGAGATTGCCACCAAATTGGGACTGTCAAACTGCTGGATTTGTGGGGGGCTGAAATTAGCAGAGAAGTGGCCCTGGAAGGGTGAGAGTTTAGCTCTGGAAGAGCTTTTGAAATGGGGCAATCGAAGGGTCTCAAAATTGGCACAGAGACCTGAGGGATGGGTGTTGGACTAGTGAGTGATTGGAACAATCTGCGGCAGTCAAGAAGGGAAGGAATATACTGAAATTATGGGATATACTCTGTGTATAACCATTTTGTTGGTAAATTCAAATAGTAGAAGCAAAATCTGGCAACCAGAACCTCCTACAGGATGCTGGAGTCAAAAAATGAGACAAATTGTGATTGGAATGGTCAGATGGGACTTTGCTGGGTCAAGAGTCCCGGAGATAATCCTTACCAATCCTTGGGAGGGCTGAAAGACTATTGGGGCGACCCAGGGAAAACTAATATCAGGTGGAAAGCCACAGATGGAATTGATTGGATTTGTGGAAAGAAAGCGTACAGTGAATTACCTCCCAGGGGGAAGGGATCATGCACTTTGGGCGTGATCCGACCAGTTTTCTTCACTCTTCCTTGAACAAAAAGCAACCTGCTAGGGGCCCCACCATATGAGACCTTGAACAGGGAGAGAAGGAGCTTGAATAAAATTATACCTGTCGTAAGTAGCAGGCAAACTTGGGGGGAGGAAGAATGGCCGGCAGCAAGGATAACTGATGATTACGGGCCAGCCACATGGGCTCAGGATGGAAGCTATGGATATAGGACTCCAGTCTGTCTGCTGAACCGATTGATCAGGCGGCAGGCAGTGGTGGGCATTGTGTCAGATCACACCTTGGAGGCCCTGGACTTATTAAGTCAGCAGCACACTCAGGTACGGGCTTTTGTGTACCAAAATTGAATAGCTTTAGACTATTTGCTGGCCGAGGAAGGGGGAGTGTGTGTAAAATTCAATTAATCAGAGTTTTGCATTGAAATTGATGATTATGGAGAGACCATAAGAGGTTTGGCAGCCAGAATAAAGAAAGTGGCCCATGTCCCAGTTCAGAAATGTAATTCAATCTTACAGTCATCTTGGTGGGACAGATTATTTGACGGGGCCTGGTGAAACAAAATAATGGTTTTTGTACTGTCTTCAGTAGCAGGAGTCATATTCCTTCCATGTCTAATACCTTGTTTTATTAGACTGATACACTCTGTGGTACAGGGTATGCAGATAGCAGTAGTACCTGTGGACCTGGAGCTGGCTTCCAGAAACAGCGTGTCCAAAATCATGAGCCTGGGAGAAGGAAAGCGTGCAAGCAGTGCTGCCGAAGTCTTGGCAAAATTTGAGAAAGAGATCACATGCAATGAGAACAATTATAATGGTTATCAAGGGATCCCACAAGGAGAACAGGGCGTGATGAGAATTTTAAAAAGCCTTCTCTTCATAGGAGACCCTTAGAGGTGGAGGGTAGATGTAGAAATTAAATAAATAATAGTAATTTGGGTTGTAGAGGGAGCATGAATTAATGTGTTGATATAAAAGGGGGGGAGGGTTGTAATATATGTTGGGAAATAATTCATGCTATAAAAGAATGTATTTTATAAAGATTATGAAATCCAAACGAGTCTCTGACCACAAGCAGGCAGAGAGGCGGATGTCTGTGTCTGTTCGAATACCGAAATTCCTGAAGGCAGCAGGAGAACAATTGGCACTTAGCTTATGAATAGATGCACCCAATGCGATGATCACCACCATCTTGAGCCATCAGAAGACGCCTAAGAGTGATCATTGCCCTGTTGATAACATTGATCAAGATAGCCGAAGTCGTCAGAAAAATACATGTGAGTACGGGACTTCCCGGGATTCGATCAATGCTGGCTATCACCAGGAAAAGGCGATTATCCAGCTCTGCACAGTGAAAGAACCAACTATGAATATGCAGAGTTACAAAAGAAACTTGGACTCCTTTGCCTCAGGCATAATAAACTGTACAAAAAATCCCCGCTAGAAGTGGCTCTCATGAATGGGGGAGGGTCCGACGTGATAGAGATCGGATCCAGGTTCACCCAGTGCCGAACCCAGGCTCGACGCTGTCTCTTTGGCTCTGGTGGTTTTGAGGACTGTATTTTGGTCACGGAAAAAGATAAATAAATCTTTTCTAATTTTTGATAATTTGGCTTTTGATTGATCATTTATAACAGAACTATGGGGAGAACAAAGGATATTTAAACTACAATAACATAATTATACATCAATAAAGCTTCCCTTAATATTCACACAATATTCATCCCTTAATTGCAAGAGCAAATCATCTCATTGTCGATCTCTAATAAATAATATCTATAAACAAGTATCACATTTCCCTCAAAAGAAAACAAAATGCAAAGTAAAACTTTTATGCAACAGTCTTAATTATCTTCAGATGGCTTTGGAAGGGTAATACTTCTGTATTCTGCATCTCAAGGCACAAGAGACATTTTCAAACACAGCTGCAGACCAACAAATCTTAATCTCTAGCAGCAGACAAGTTCTTAGAGCATTCCCTCATCAGAGAATACAGACAGTGAGCATATTTCAACTCATGGCTCAGGTACATTCCTTACCAGTCACTAGGGAAATAAACTTCAAAATACTCTGCAACCATTGTAAAATCACTTCTGCACAAACCTGTTATAGATGGGTAATGCAATGTCTGGCTCTTGCAATTAAGGAATTAATATTATGTGTATGTTAAGAGAAGTTTTATTGATGGATAGTTATGTTATTGAGATTTGTTGTTTGGACGTCCTCCCTTCTCCCCATAGTCCCCGTATGGTTGCCAAGAGACAGCCTTGGAACGTGTACAGGGAGGGCGGGCACCTGCGCCTTTGCATGGGGCATTTGGGAGGAGGGCAGGCTTCTGCTAGGAGGCACAGCATGTCAACACCTGACCTCCAATCAAGTTGCAACAAAGCAGTCTCCACCAATGGACGGTGAAGAAGATTTGACTGGCAGACTTTTAGGAGGGGCCAGGGTTGGCTGATGCAACACCAAGAGTGTAAAAGGCAGAGCAGCCATTTTGTGGGCAACAACGTGGAGGTTTAGTCCCATGCTCCCAAAGCTGTAATTTTTCCTTATTCAGTCCTTTGTTGTATTTTGTTAAGGTTTAATGAACCTTTAAAATTTAAAAGTGAGCCTCGTTTTTCACAAACCCATCTGTCTCTGTGTTTATAAACACTGAGACAGAGCAGAAGAATGACAGGACTAAGGCGGAGCAGTGGGGGAAAAAAACAATAAAAAGACAGAAGACAGCAACAGGCAGCAGCCAGAGCAACAAGAAAAACCAGGAAGAGCAGACCAATATAGAAACCAAGTAGTGAGAAAGTGGGATACTGTGAAAGGGAGAAGGACGCTGGGATAGAGACAATGAGAGCAACAGAGAATAACAGAGATTTGAAGAACAAGAAAAAACAGGGCCAGATGGGTGAAGTAATAAATATCAGGGTTGGGAAACAGCAAAAGGATCACACTAATAAAGGAACAGTATTATGTTTACCCAATTATCCCATCATAAACAATATTTGAGATAGCAGCAATTTTAATTGAGTAGTTTAGAAAATATAAAAATAAGGAATAATTTGGTTCAAATAATAGCGCATAAGCAAAAGATAACCATGGGGTACGGAGTGCAGGGCTCTTGGACCCGTGCCACCTCACGTACAAGCTTGCCAAGTGAAGATTCTCCCCTTATAATCCATGTGTTAATACCATCTCCTCCTATTTTTGGTTTGTCATATTTCTATCTCCGCCCTCATTACCACCTTTACCGCGCATACACCACCACTCAGTTTGGTGGTCGCACAAGTCTTTTGGGGGTCGTCTGATGAAGATTTCGTAGTCTTCCTCTGTGTCCTTTATTTCACCTTTGGGTTACACATGCGCACCAAGCCAGTACAATGCAAGCCAAGACTAACATATCATTACATCTTAATATCAAGGCAATAAATCCCTTATAATTAGCATTTTCTGGGACTCAACCAGGTTTTGCTTCCTTTCTGCTCATTTTTAGCAACTGTATCTTCGGCTTCTTTCCTCCTGTCCTTGTGAACATCTGTCGGGAAGGGGGGGGTGGAGCCCCTCCTCTCCCTCTCTTCTTTTGGCATTACAACTTTTAACTGTTTTATTTATTCCCAAATATTAATTACGGTACCAATATTGATACTCTTTTAATTTTATCAGCACGAATCATACCATACCATAATTTTATCATACCTATTTACCACAACAGGAAAGTGGAAAGGGAAAGTGTGAGAAATGAATGCTCACTTTTAAAATTTCAAAAGTTTATTAAACCTTAACAAAAATAAAACAAAGGACTGAATAAGAAAAAATTACAGCGCTGGAAATCTTCGTGACCAGCAGCCACATGTTTGTCTAGAAAATGGATGCTCTGCTTTTTATACTCTTGGCCCTTCCCAAAGTCTTTTCAGTCAGTGCCTTCTCTGCCATCTATTGGTGGAGATCCCTTTCTTACAACTTGATTAGCAGTCAGGTGTTGCCATGCTGCACCTCCTAGTAACAAGCCTGCCCCCCCAAATGCCCCGACCGGTGACTACAGTACAAGGGGGAAGTGAAAGAGGACTATGGGGAGAACATATAACGTAACTGTACATCTATAAAACTTCTCTTTACATACACATAATATTCATCTCTTAATTGTGAAAGCTAACCATCGTATTGCTTATTTATGACACAAGTGAGATCCAGAACTGAAACAAACAGCAACAGTTAGCAAAACAAAAGGATAGAGAGAGAAACAAAAGGAAGGAGGAAAGAGATAGGAATGCAGGAACACACTGCAGAAGACAGAGGTCAGAGAGGAAAAAAATGCCAAAGAACAGGCCAGATAAATTGTAAGGAGAAAAGAGGCAGATTCACCTCAGAACAAACCAATGGAGAAGGAAAAACAGCTGTAAGCTGCAGAAGAGAGACAGAGGATGAAAAAAGGAGACAAGACTGGTGTGGGACAGAAGCACAGAGAGAAAAAGGAAAGGAAGTGTAGTAGCATGATAGATGAGTAATGCGATGATTGACTCTCACAATTAATAGACAAATATCATGTATATAGGTTAACAAAAATTTTATTGATTTTTAGTTATTATTTACCCCTTCACGTTGTTACCAAGGGACAGCTGGGTTGGGACATCTGGGAGGGCTGGCTTGTCACTATGGTGACATCTGACTTCCAATCAGGATTTAAGGAAGAGATCTCCACCACTGGACAGCAAAGAAGGGGTTGATGGACAGAACTTTGGGAGGGCTTAAAGGGTTAAAAAGGGGAAACCTCCATTGAGAGGGGGCTGAGCACATGGCAGGGGAAATCTTTTCCTCCCAGCGCCGTAACCTTTTTTTTCTATTCAGTCTTCTGTTGTATTTTTGACAAGGTTTAATAAACCTTCCTAAACTATGAAAAGTGAGTAGCTGTTTCTCACAGGTAGGAGGAGGAAGCAAGACAAATAAGAGACAAAAGGTGAGGTATAGGGAAGCAAAATAAAGTAGTCACAGCAGCATGTGAAAAAAAGGGGGTCAGGAGAGAAGCAAAGAGGCCTTGAGACACACAAGACGGGAGACAGGGCCCTAGAAACCTTAGACTTACCTCAGCTGTGATTCTTGGATGATTCTTGGCACTGCCAGGAAAATTCACCAGTTTGGATGCATCTTTCCCCTTCTCACCCAGTGAGGCAGGCTTTCACTTGTCTGCAGAGAGACCTGCCGGATGGCCTCCAATTTTTATTTCCTTGTCTTTTTTATGGCCTCTCCAGTCTTTGCCACAGCAGCTCCTCTCTGAGCCAGTAAGTGCTCATCCTGTCCCTCTTCAACCTATGGCCTGGAGGGAGTAAGGCTGGTACTAAGGTAGGAAATTATATACAGTTTCAGGTTTTTTTGTAATTTTTTTTAATTCTAATGTAACTTTAGTCAGTTTAGCTTGCATTTGCCTGGGGTGAAGAGAACTGAAGTTTCTTTTCAGGGGACTGGTTCACCAGGTGAGGTCTGATGAGCTTAACAACTCAAGGGACTGGAAGTAGCTCAGAAGATAACACAAAAGGAAATAACCATTAACGACCATCAACTTCAGACATCACCCCTGGCATGATCAGAGACACCTGCTCTGAGAAAACAGAGATAAGAATGAAAACCTAATTAGCATTGAAGGTGAAGAAACCCGTATCCAACTGGAAACCAAATATTAAGAACTGTGCAACTTGGAAATAATGAAGATTTAACCAACTAATTTCTATGGGTTTTGACTGTATAAAATACGTGAAAAATCAAGTGAAGAGCTGAGTCATTGAATTATTTTCTCTGCACAATCCGGGCAATGTGTGGACGAAATTATTTCTGTTGCACTTCCTGGCCAGAACAACATCCTGGCCAGAATTAAGTAATGCCTTGATTCTCTAACACTAAAAACTTCGAAGAGCTGTTTTTGTTTTTCCTGCAGTTTCAGTGAAAAATCTGTTCACTCTCCTGTAAAAATTTAAAGTTTAATAAAGGACCAAAGGAGACAAGGACCATAGAGCAAAGCTTATTATGGCCGGGTGCATCTTCGCACCTAGCCAAGACCACACCTGCTAGTTTGGAAACACCCTTTATATACCATTCTATTACATCAGCTTGTTACATATTCATAGACCCTATGCATAGTAAACTTTTTCCCCAAACTAGTTTACATGTTCCAAGAACTGTTTAGCATCGCTCCTCCCCAGTTCCACCTTTTTAGAGCATGTGTATTCCTTGGTTGTGGTTTTAATCCATTCTTATCTCCTGGTTTTGGGCCTTGATCCACACTGCCTTCAGACGGTGAGTGCTGATAGTTGGCAGATCTGTAGCAGGTGTCCTCATCCTGTGTTCATTGGATGTTATTTCATCCAAGCAGGCATTTTAACACAAGCATACTTATATCAGCTATTTCACTAAGCTTAATTAACAACAGAAATAAAAACAATATCTTTGTTAGAAAGTTTCTTTAACATCACATATATAAATCCATTTTAATATTTGTGAAAAGCCAATATTATAATATGAATCTATAACACTAATGACCCAAACAAGCCCCAGGCGGGTGCAGTCACTGGCATCATTGCCTGGGGATGCTTCGGGGAAGAATGGATATGTAGACGCTCCGCTGCGGCCTCTGGCAGAGGGAAAGAAGCAGCAGCGACTGTTACTACCGTAGATACCTTGCACGAATCCCTCCTTCTGCAGGGGCTTCTGGGGGACACCTCGACGGCCAACCTGCCGCGCGGGGTTGCTAGTGGACACAGGGCAGGTTTCAGGGGCGATGCTGGAGCAGAGGCAGTGGCACAAGGCGAACAGGGTCGGTCGAGAGGCTCAGGGGAGCTCTGGCCACATGGAGAGACACTTAGCTCTGGCCTCGGGATGCGGCCGCCTCCGCCCGGGCCGGCAGCCGAGGCGGTGGGCTGCAGCTTCTTCCCCGCCATCCCAGGCGGCGCCGAGGCGGGTCTTCCGCACTCGCTGAGGCATTCTGTCATCTCACCGCTGCCGCGACCTCATCCCTCTTCTGCCGCTGCCACCGCCCGGCCCCACGCCCAATGCTCTGCCACGTCGCTCCCAAATACCCGCGCGGGGCACTCAAACGTGGGGCGGCAGCACCGTTCCGACGGTACTGGCGCCGCAGTTCCGCGCTTTGCACTCCGAGCGGCGCCCGTGGGACGGCAGCGGAGCGTCCTTACCGAGAGGCGGCTCCCGCACGCGCGGGTTTCCGGGTGTACTTGCAGTGCGGCACTTTGGCCAGGGGGTGGCAGCAGGGAGAAACCCCCTTTTGCGGTCAACGCGCACTCGCGGCTTTCTGAGCTACAGGAGCAGCTGCTGACCGGACGGTGGCGCCTCGGCGAGGCCCCGGCCCGAGGAGCCCCGCGGGGCCGCCTTGGGGGGGACAGAGAGCGGGAGGTCACAGCCGAGGAGTGGGAAAAGGACACGGAGGGAGGCGGGGAGATGCACGAGTAACCCAGAGAGATGACATACACCAGATCCACCCGCGATGATGCTCAACAGACAGTTCATTTGGGATAACCCACACGAAGCAACCTCATGTGGCTAACTGACCCGCACTGGATAATCCATTGCACTGCCCACACCCAAACTGCACACACTTCACCCCGAATTTTCCCACCTGTCAGTTTCAATGCTATTTTCGGAATTTTTTGCTAGTATAACAACTGGGTTTTACTTTACCAAATATTCAATTTGGCTATTTTCTAAAGCTTTTTCACAACATAAAAACTAAGTGACATTTATTTGCTTTTGGCTCTGTGCATGAAAATGTGGGGATTTTCCCCACATTTCTGGCTGCTCACATCTGTGCATCACAGGACAGCCCGAGCACCAAGCCCACTGCCAGCACCATGGAAGACCCTGGAGATGCTGCTGCTCTGAGCCTGTGCAGCATCCAGTGGGAGCAGCACAGCAACACTCGAGGGAACATTGGCAGTGCCACAAGCATTCAGCTTTCCTGAGAGCATAACATCAGAATACAGCTGGCTGCAGACACTTCACGAGGCCCAATTACATTTCACCATGGACACCTGATGAAGCTGATAAAAGATGCCAATTTTGCAATCATGCACATCTGTGCCCCATCAATCTTGGAAGACAGGTGCTCACAAGGCTGACACAGGCAGGCAGAGTGGGAGAGGCCCCAGGACTCCTCTTCCCCAGGCTGAGCAGAGCAGAGGTTGTGCCCTCAGCCTCTTCTATGCCTCCATCACTCCAGCTTTTCCACTGGCATTGCTCCAGTGCCCATACTTGCCTGGACCTGGTGGCCCCAGTCTGCACACCATGCCCAGGCACAGCCTCCCCTTCCCTACAATGCCTCCTTCACCCTTCCTGGCACAGCCCAGTTGTGCAGCTGCCCTTCCTGACTGGGCACACTGCCCACACCAGCCCACCATGTCCTCCAGGGCCATTTCCAAAGCCACAACCAGTCCCCAGCTCCTTGGCTCCTGAAGGCCAGGCTGATGCTCAGTGTCCCCAGCAGCCCATTCCCCTCCTGCTTAGGCCAGGCTGTCAGAGTGATCACTTGCACCCTCCACCTCCACAGAAAAGACATGGAGGAGCAGTCCCACTTGGACACATAGTGCCAACACCCTTAAGCCAACAAAGCTGGGGTAGCCCCTCAAACTGATCTGCCACTACTGGCTACAGGAGAGCCCAGCTAGCTCTCCCCATTATCCTTGCTCCTCCTGCACATCCAGAAGCGTTTGTGCCAACACCTTCGCAGGGACAGACAGAGCAGTCTGAAGGCTCTCCCACCCTTTCTCCTTGCCTTTCTGGAATAAGGCTGTGGTACTTGCTCAGACTGACAGAAGCAGGACCTTCTGGGGAGCAGGGCCTGGCACTGGCAGCATGGCTCCCCACCCTAGACCCAGAACACTCCCCAGCAGTCAGAGCCATGTAGTAAACAGTTTAATTAACACACTGACAGCACCAGAGCCAGCCTGAGCTGGACTTTATCCGCTGCTCTGCTTGGCCGCCAGTCTCTTGTCTCTCTCTTCAGCAATGGTCAGGCGGATGCCCTTTCCACGGGGCAAGGAGATCCATGGCTTGTTGCCCTGCAGCAAGGGAGAAGAAACCACTTCACATCAGGAAACCCAGATAGCAACACAGCTCTCTAAGGGGGAAAGCAGCACAAGCCCACCCCTGCTCATGCTGGGTCAGGTACACATGGTGATGGCACTGGTGCAGCAGAGGCCCCTAAGGAAGGTGCCAAGGATGCACAGATCTACAGCTGCCTTTCAGTCACATCCATGAAGAATGCGCTTCAGCCAAAACCAAAACACCACCCCTCCATAACCTCAACAAAGAGCCTTCAGGGATGGCAAAACAGCAGAGGCTTTCTGGGGGACACTCGGAGTCATAGCAGCTGCTCAGATCACACCAAGTCTGAGCACTGCTCAGCCCCCAGCTCTCAGGGCTGCTTCTTGAAAACACGGTCATTGCTAAAGTTGCAAATGCTTCTTCCCCTTCCCAGAGCAGGAAAAAATACTGGGAGCCGAGTCAGAACTGAGGCCAGCACTGAAGCTCCACTGTGTGGGAAGACAGCTGCCCAAGGAAACAGCAAGGCTCTTTGTCTCAGGCAGCAGCCCCTCACAAGAGAGAGACCCCCAAAAGAGAAGAGAACCGCCCCCCATTTGGCACCTCCACAGCCTTACTTTGCCAATAACGAAGATGTTGGACAGCCGGGTGGCAAAGCTGTTGCCGTTGGCATCCTTCACATGAACCACATCAAATGACCCAGGGTGCCTCTCCCGGTTGGTGATCACCCCAATACGGCCCAAGTTTGCACCGCCGGTCACCATGCACAGGTTACCTGAGTAAGGGAATACAGTTGTGACAAGAGCTGGCACCACGTGCTGTGAAGTCCTTCCACTTGGGCTCTCTGCCCATTACCAAACATTCCCATCCCACCCGTGCTAGCACTGCTCACAGCTCTGTGACTTGAAATTGTCTCTCACCACCAAGAGACAAGCTGAAGCACCTCTCCACCAGCTCGCTGCTTATACCTGGTGCCTCAGAACTGCAAAGTCCCTGTGAAATGCTTCCCACTGCAGGAAGAATCCCCTGCTCTAGCTCCAGGTGGACATGCTCCTGGGAAACAAACCCCTTCCCAAGGTTGACCCCGCTGCCTCTCTATTTCAGTGCAAATATGTCTAGCATCTTCGACTGCTCTCCACGGTGGGGAAGGGTACAGTGCTTTAATGGGATGCAAGACCTACCTGTGTCAAACTTAATGAAGTCTGTGATCTTGCCTGTCTCCAAGTCAATCTGGACCGTATCATTCACCTTGATGAGGGGGTCTGGATAGCGGATAGTGCGGGCATCATGAGTGACCAAGTGAGGGATTCCTTTGGTGCCCACAAAGATCTTCCTCACCTTGCACAGCTTGTACTGCAAACAAAACCCAACATCTCTCAGCTGAGGCAGCGAGAAGTACCGTGGACTAGGGAACTCTTGAACTCCAAAGAGCCACTAGCCAGCAGAACACCCAGACACTCAGGGCTTACACGAGCCCACCGAGTGACCTGTCCAGCTCCCTGACTCAGTAACTACTTTTGAACAGCTGCCTTGCAGCTCTGCTACAGCCCCACACCAAAACACCTTTGCTGTTGGGAGTAGCAGCCCACCTTGAGCTTCAGCCTCCCCACAAACACTGGCTGCACTTTCACAGCCAAATCTTTACCAGGACAGTTCCCTTATTTTTCCCCAATGCCCGTGGCACACAACAGAGACAGAGGCTGCATTTCTCCAGGACCGAACAGAGATCTGTCCACTCAAGGGCACTGATTTCCCTCCTGCCTATCACCCTAACTCCCTCACAGCCTCTCTGGACCTCACAAATCAACACAGAGTAGTCATCAGAGAAGTACATCACAAGGAGAACTACATCACAGTTGGCTCCAGCACAGCCAGCTCTGCCATCCACACAGCTGCGGGCCTGCACAGCCTGCCTTAAAGAAGGAGATGCAAACCACAGAGCAGCATTGCAGCTGAGGAACACCATGCCTGGCTTAAGAGATGCATGAGGAAGTTGCTCCCCAGCATCCAGGGTGAGTACACAGTTTTGTTGCTCTGGGAAGAAGTTCAAGGCTTTTATGCCACAGACAGTTCCATGTTTCTAGTCACTGTTAGCTGGCAGAGCCAAGACTCCCCTTCATCCCAAGAATCTCTGATGCCAACAGCATCATCTCTGGCGCCAGACAATGACCCTACAGCCATCTGTGAACTACTTCTATGTAACAAAGAGATCTCCCTCCCCCACACAGGCTTCACCACAACTCTGAGCGCCCCAATCTCAAGTGCAGCATGGCTTCAACTATCAGAGAAGAGAGACATCAGTTCTCATTCAGGAGATACCAAAGAGGAAGCACTGCCCCAGCCAAACCCAACTGGGTCCACCCTTAAACCACATAAAAGCTCCTCACCTTGGCCTCCTCAGGTGTGATGCGGTGAACAGCAAACCGGCCCTTGGTATCATACACCAGGCGGAAATGCTCACCTGTCTTCTCAATGCTGATGACATCTGATTGCAGACAGGGAAATATAACAGCAGCTGTTATCAGCTCATTACCCAAGACCCTAACTTGGGATGAAGTTCATGTTTAAAAAGAAACTGCTAAACAACACTTAGGGTGGGACTGATGAGGCTGGGATTTACCCTTGAGCAAACGCTCACAATCTTTTGCAGCAACAGATTGCAAATTAGCAGAAACTGCTGAGGGCTGGAATCTGAACAGCAACGTACTCAGGTCAAGCAGGCACTTACAAGCTACAAGTATATGACTATGGTACTCGCTGGAGTGCACAATTCCAAACTAAGCAACTACTGCTTATACATATATTTTCTTCAACTCCAGCAGGGAAACCTTACCCCTCAAATAATGCCAGCCCCACAAAACACTCTCCTTCCAGTGTAGAAGAGCTGCCTAAGGAATTGCCCCAACCCTAACTCACCCATGAAGCCTGCAGGGTAGGTGATGTCGGTGCGGACTTTGCCATCTATTTTGATGAACCTCTGCATGCAGATCTTCTTGACCTCATCTCCCGTCAGAGCATACTTCAGCCGGTTGCGCAGGAAGATGATAAGGGGAAGGCACTCCCTCAGTTTGTGTGGGCCTGTTGATGGGCGGGGAGCCTGCCGACAGAAAGTTTCGGCTGGATGCTCAAGCACCATCAGCCACCCCAGAGAAAGAAACCATAGCACCAAGAGCTCCCGCAAGACCACGAAAGAGCAGCAGCACAAAGTGCAGCTGCCACGCAGGCAGCGACCGGCTGAAGCTCTCTGTTCTTAGTATTCACAGTACTTTCCCCGAAGTCCTGCCACCCTCACAGAGCACAGCCCCCAACAGAGCACAACCATCCATCTCAATTCGGAGGTGGAAAAGCACAACAGGCAGATTAAAAGAGAACATCCAACGACCCCATCACATCCTCTGCAAACGGGGGAACACGAACGCTATTCACAAAGACCCTAACGTTAAACAAACAGCTCCTGCCGTGTCCAAATGCCCTTGTTCACCGCTCGCCCCCCCGCAGCACCCGAACACTTCTCCTGATGTGACTGCGGCTGCCACGGCCCCGGGACCCACCTCCGACCCCAGACTCAACCCCAAACCCACGCCCGACCCCAGCTTTAACCCCAAACCAGGCCCGCACTCACGAAGACGCCCGTCAGCTTGTCCAACATCCAGTGCTTAGGTGCAGCCACGCGCTTCAGATGCTTCTTGGGGCCGCGGGCCTACAGGACGGGACGCGTTAAGGGGTGTGTTACGGGCCGCCGCCAGGCCCTGCCCCTCCCCAGCCATCCCTCCCCGGCTCCCTCCAACTCCCGTCCCCCGGACCCAAGCGCCGAGCTCCCTCCCGCGCTTGTCGCCCAGGGGGGGTGGCCACAGCCCGCGGTGAGCGGCGGATGGCGGCGGATGGCGGCGGGGAGCTGCGCCACCGCGCTCTCACCATGGCTGCGCTCTGCCGAGAAAGGGCGGGAGCTTCCGGCCCGCCGCGGAAGTACAAAGCATGGCGGCAGTGACATGCGTCGCCCCCTGGCGGCTCGGAGGTCCAGAGCCGCTCGCCAGGTGACAGATCGGGACGGCTTGTCCCTTCCCAGCGATCCCGACGGGGACACCCCGCTCCGGGACACGGCTCCCCGGGACTCCCTGCTCCTAGCCGGGTACTGTGGTCATCCTGGTCATCGCTGATGGCATGGGACAGCCCGCTACGTTCTGCCCCTGCGGTGTCAGAGAGCCGAGCCAGGGGTAACACCTGCGCCCGGACCTCTCCCTGCCCACACCTGCCCTCCCGCATCTGTGTCTTCCCCCTGCCACGGCCCTCCCGGGGTAGAGCTGGGACCCCACGCAGCCCCAAACCTGATGCCGGGCCTTAGCGGCCACTACTGAAGGCGGTTCGGGGGTCAAGTGGTCCCAGCTGCCCTCCCCAGGGCGGCAGAGGTGTCCCCACAGTGCTCCGGAGTCCCCGGGACAGTCCCAGGCTCCCGCATCCTGCCAGGCAGCCCGGTGAGTGCAACAGCCCCACACCTAGCACGTCTCCACAGCATCGCTCCCGTAGCAGGATGTGGCTGGGACAGAGGTCCCATTCCCCAGGGTGACTCTTGTCACCGAAAACGTCGGGATAAATGAAACTCTACGTTTAGATTAGAGAGCAGCATTACTTTATTCACAGTGCTGGGTGAATAGAGGGAGCTCCATCTATGATACACACTTGCAACTTACACACTTACTTACACACTTTGCACGCTTCCAAAACTTTTCATTATTTATGCACTTTAGCAAAGCAATTAATGTTCATTTGCTATAAAATACATAGTTCTCTTCATTAATTAGTATTTTATCTTCTACTGGTTACAGATTTCTTACTTCTCATGCTCATTAGCCTACATTTTCAGTCGTTATGATCTGTGAAAAATCTGTTCACTCTCCTGTGAAAATTTTAAAAGTTTAATAAAGGACAATAAGAGACAAGGACCACAGAGCAAAGGTTATTTTGGCCGGGTGCATCTTGGCACTCAGCCAAGACCACACAGTTATTTTCGGCGATACCCCTTAAATACCTTTTCCATTACATCAGCGTGTTGCATACTCATAGACCCTTATGCATTAGTTTTCCCCCAAACTAGTTTACATGTTCCAAGAATTGTTAGCATGGCTCCTCCTTGCGTCGGCCTTTTTAGACCATGCAGATTCCTTGCTTGTGGTTTTAATCCATCCTTATAATCTCCTGGTTTTGGGCCTTGGTCCACACTACCTTCAGATGGTGAGTGCTGATAGTTGGCAGATCTGTAGCAGGCGTCCTCATCCTGTGTTCACTAGATGTTATTTCATCCAAGCAGGCATTTTAACACAAGCATAGCTATTTCACTACTATGTCTAAGTTTAATTAACAACAGAAATAAAAACAATATCTTTATTAGAAAGTTACTTTAACATCACACATATAAATCCATTTTAATATTTGTGAAAAGCCACTATTATAATATGTATCTATAACATTATCTTATTATCTTTTCCCAGATAAGACAATTGCTGAATTGTCTTTGTTAGTTTCTTTATGTCTGGGTTATGCAAAACGTTCTTGCAGACCATAAATTTTGCATTCCACGAGTCCAGTTTCAGCACTATGTCTCTCCCATGCTTAGTCCAATGAAATGTATCAAGGTTGGTTTAGCAAAACTTCAAAGTTTTGCTAAAGTCCCATGCAGTAATTTTCCTGACCTGCATTCCCACAACAGCAGTTTATGAAAAACCTTGCTAAGTGCTTGGCTACGGTGGAAAATTACACTGTTCATGATTGATTAAAACAATTCATTAAAAATTTTAACTAGAAAAGTTACTAGGAAAGTTGTATAATTTTCAACAACAGGATGGGAACATCATAAGCCGAGAAGACACATTTGAGCTTTGGGGCGCCCACTCTCCTTCCATCAAGGGCTGCTTCACACAATGTCCTTCGCCGAAATGGACGAGGGGCACAGCCGCGGGAACAACGATACCTCCGGATTTTATTACACGGCGGCGGGACACCCCTCCCGCCTCGGGCCCACAGCGACGCCTGCGCGTTTCAGGAGAGGCGACGGGGCCGCAGCTCCTCCTCCGGCCCCGTCCCACACTGGGCCGGGTTCCGAGCGTTCCCCGCTCCCGCTGCGGTGGTGCCCGGGGCAGCCGGGACGCTGCTCACTGATGGGGTGAGATAGGAGGCCCCTGCCCCAGCCGCGCTCCGGCCGGCAAGTCCGACCGGGAGTCGAGCTCGTGGTGACCGAGCCAGAGCTCCGGCAGCTCGCCCGCCCTGTTGAGGCCAAGCTCCATCCACCACCAGCGACCTGAGCACCTTGTCGGCCGGCTCCGAGTCGATGAGGCCGGGACCAGCGGCCTGGAGGGGGCGGCTCCCCGCGGCTGCGTCCCCAGGCCCCAGGCGAGCGGCGAGCCGGGCTCCGTGGGGCCCCAGAGTCTCCCCGGGGCGCGGTTCTGGACGTGGAACTTCTGCACAAGCCTTGGAGGGCCACAGGGGCGGGGAGCAGGCGGAGTCCCTACCGCCGGCGTCTCTTCGGCCTCGAAAGGGCAGCAGCGCAGGATCGCCACCACGAGAGGTCCTTCGTGCCCCGGGGAGAGGATTGTCAACAGCTCATCTCCGGCGGCCACGAGGACACCGCAGCGCTCAGAGGGACGCGGGCTGCCCCAGGCGGGTCGGGTACAGCGACGTACCCGGACAGGGAGGGACTGGAACGGCGCTCCGGCTTACCCCCGCCCCTTGCGTGGGCGGCAAGACGAGCATCCCACTCTGGATGGGGGATGTGGGGATTTCCACCCAAGAGGCATCTCACCTAAAAGCCACAACCCTTGACACTTGTGGGGTTTCCTATTGTTTATTTTCCCAACTGTGTTCCTGAAACAGCTCCCACAGCTCTCACAAGGGCAGTCTCCCTGCTGTGGGGACAGAGCACATGGGGCCCTGAGGTGGGTCAGAGGCAGCAGTTGGCCAGCTTCTCTGTTCCCTCATTCCTCGCATTTCTCCCTGGATGGGCAGTCCCAAATCCTGACATCTCCCCAGGGCACTAGGATCCTTTGCTAGAGCAATGGCAGCACCAGCCTCCTGCCAGCGGTCACCACACAAGACTGGTCTCACCACAGCACACCACACCAGGTGCCAGGGGTACATGGAAGCAGGCAAGGGGTCAGGAGTCATGGGAGCCACATCCTGCTGACCTGTCTCCACACCAGATTTCCTGTTGTTTCAATCAGCAGTGAAAAACAACAGAACAAAAAACAAAGCCAAGGCCAGGCTGGGAACCCCTTTGTCTTGATGTTTCTTCCAGCATAATCTAATTAAAGTCACAGGAAATATGCTTTCATACTGTGACTAGGCATCCTTATAAAAAACAGCACAATAAAAAGTCCACGGGCTAGGAGAATGAGAGGACAAGGGTGGCAGAGGCCAGGCTCCATGGCTCCTGGCACTGGGAGAGTTCTGCTCCAGATACCTGTATACCTTTTGCCTTGCTGAGACACCTCGTGGCAGCTCTCATGGAGCACCAGAGCATCTGGAAGTTCATCCAAGATCTCCCAGAAGAGGAGCTACCACAATGCCCTGCATCGCCATTGACATTCTTGAGAGGCTCTCCAGGCTCTGGTCCCTCTGTGCAGGACTTCAGGAGCTCACAAATGGCTTTGCAGTGGGGGGGGTGGGGGGGGTGGTGGTGGTGTGTGTGCTGTGGAAAAGAGCACTGGCAAGACAGGGTGGGTGGAAGAAGAAAGGAAAGAGCTGGAGGAGTATTTCAAGTATTTTATTTTTTTAAAATTCCCAGTTAAAACCACAATGGCTGTGCCTTTCTGTGGGTAAGAGACACAACCAGGGTAGCTCTCAGGCTCTACTTCCCAAGGGGGCAGCTCTGAGGCTGTGGCCCTGCCAAGTAGGTAACACAGCACTGGGCTGCAGCTGGGGAGGGCTCACAGCTCTGAGCAGCTTCTCTCTTAAAATACATTTAAAAGCAGTTGTGAGAACAAACTGTGGTGTTAAAAAAGGAAGGGGAAAGGAGTAAGGGAGGCTCTGCCAGCACTGGAAGGCTGTGGCTGGAGGGCCCACACTCCTGCCTGGGGAGAGCCACAGTGCTTGTGGCATGAGGCAGCTTTTCTTCTTTAAAGAGAAAAAAAAATTACCCAACCAACAGTACTTTCTTTGAAAGTTTCCCTGCAGCCACAAATTTCATCAGTTGTTCACATAAATATGCTGTCTTCCCCACAGGAAATGCTCTTGCCTGAGCCTTCCTTTTCTGCTAAACAACGTGCTTCAGATTCCCTGCAAACAAAAGGAAGCAGAAAAGGGTATTTCCACTGATATTTTAGCCTGAGGGAGTCACCTGGTGAGGGGTGCCACTCCCATGCCTAATGGACTAGACCATGATATGGGAATTCCAGCCTCAGCACAGATCTCAGCTCCTGCTGACCCCCTCGCTCCCTCTGCAGAGGCTGCTGCCCTCATTCGAGCCAGGCTTTGGAAATTACCACAAGGGGACCTTGCCAATGCTTTCACTATGCTGAATGCTGCTTCGGGATTCATGGACCAGCACCCGAGATGCGCATGCTCACTCCCTGCTGCCTCGTCTTTCTTTCAGGCTGGATTCACCGACAGGAGTGCACAGCCCTCCCTTTCAGCTCTGGAGTGATGCTGTTCCTCCTACCCTCTTGGACATGTCCTCAGGGAAGGGATGCCTTCTCCCTAGGATTGGCCTGTGCTTGGGAATGGACACCTGAAAGCATCCACGGCCATTGGACTTCCTACCCTACTTCTAACACCAGCACACTGCAACACACACAGACAGAAAAGGGGTGCCAAGCCCCATCATGCTGCTCCGGGCCCCTCTTGCAGAGAGAGACAAGACAGATGGGTAAGGGCATTGAATGAGTTTCAATGCTGGAGCTGGCAGAGCTCACCGAGCTGCCTGTCCTGGACTTGAAAAGCTTCAAGTCCTGCCTGCTGGAGACCTGTCCCAATTCCAGAAAGCTATTTCCCACAGCCTCCTCCTGGACCAACTGGAAAGACACAGACTGGATGGGTCGTCAGCAAAGGGGATAGGGAGGGAGCTGGCTCACAGGGAGCTCACAGTGGGTGGTGATCAATTGTTTTTACATGGTCTTGCAGCGTGTCATAAGTGGGGTCCCCCAGGGACTGATACTGATACATATTGCTCAGCATCATAAATTACCTTGGTTGAAAACAACCACAGCACCAAACTGCATGCTGCAGTGAGCAGGTTAGAAGGAAGAGCTATCTTAGAGAGCAGGACAGGCTGGAAGACTGGGCTAAAAATAACAGTTTTAAGTTTAACAAAGGCAAAAGCAAGGTCCTGCTCTTGAGATAGAAGGTAGCCAGTTCAGGCTGGGATTTGTGTGACTGGGAAGCAGCTTTGTGGAAATGGATGTGGGGGTCCTGATAGGCAGCAAGCTGAATGGGATCCAGCAGTGTGCTGCTGCAGCAGTGAAGCAAACTATGTCCTGTGCAGCATGTGTAGGAGCATTATTAAGAAAAACTGGATCATCTCGTTCCAGGTCCATCAGACAAATGATGAGTACTGTGTCCAGTTATGATCCCCACAAATCACGAAAGACATGGACAGAGCAGAGACGGTCCAAAGGAGGACCAAAAAGGTGATCAGATGCTGGACAACCTGCCCAATGAGGAAAGACTCTGCCTGCGGAAGAGAAGGCTTAGGAGGCACCTCATCACAGTAATCTAGTACTTGAAGCCTGCTCTGTAGGTTTCAGAGGACAGAGGCTCTCTCTTCACAAGGAGGCACATAGAGAGGACAAGGGAGAACAGGTGTGAGTTGCACCAGGAGAAGTTTCACCTTATTTTAAGTGCTTTTTTTTACAGTGAGATCAATCACTGGAGGAAACTCCCCAGAGATGTGGTAGTGGCCTCACTGTCAGAAGTTTTCAGGATGTGACTTGCTAGATAATCTTGTCTATGATCCCTTTCCCACAAAAAGTTTGGACCAGATGATCTTTGAAGTCCCTTAGAACCTGGGCTGTTCTATGATTCCAAAAAGGACAAGGCCTCATGCTCCCCTGCCCAGCCAGAGCAAAGGCAATGGCAATTTTTGCTGCAGGAACCCATTACTCTGTACCACCAACCCTGAAAATCCTAAGGGATGTGGGAGGCCAGTGACACTGCACTAATGAGCAGCCAAGTGAATGTGGTTCATCTTTCCAGTCAGTGAGAAAGACTCCAATGAGCTCTTCTGAAGCCCTCTCTAAAAATACCTGTAAGCCTGAAGCAGGAGTGTTGGCTTGGACAACGCACCTTTGATAGAGTTCAGAATTTCTTGAATTCTCTGTGGCTCGTTGCGGTCTGGTCTGCAGCTTGGTGTGATCTCCAGCACGTAATCAGGACCATACTCCGTGAAGAACTGCAGGGAGGAGGAGAGGACAATCAACAGAGGTCTCTGAAGGCTGAGGCTAGAGAGAGGGCTCCCCATGGGTACCTGTTTGTAAAAAGGCAAAAAACCATTTCTCTACCTAAGGGCCACATGTAACTTCACTACATCAAGGTGGTACTTCAGCAGTGTCTGTGTCCACCTGGAGTTTTCAACTGCTTCCCAGTTCAAAGGATGGGAAGCAGAGCCAGTGAAGCAACAAAGAACAGTCAAATGTCTATCTCAATGCTTTATTTGGGAAAGCTGTTGACACTCATTTTACACACAATTATCTGCAAATGGGATTTTTTTATTATTAAATTTCAAGTGCTGTAATCACATATCCTATCGGTCACTTACTTCCCATCTTGCTGAACACTGCATTGACATGGCTGTGAAACACCTGGGAAAGGAAAAATCTGTGTGCTGCAAGGATACTGTGTCTCTCCTGGCTGAGTGCTCAGATAGCATGCAAGAAATCTGCAGCACATGGGGTTGATGTGCTAACGCAGAATAACAGGTTACTGTGAGCCATTGTGTCATAATTCTGGCCAAGACAGGGTCAGTTTTTAGAGTAGCTGGGAGGAGGCATGGCCAGGACACGGAGGTTATTCTACACCACCTCTCATCATTGCTGAGGGCAGGGGAAAGGGACTCTTCCAGACAGAAGGGATTCCTTCCAGCTTAAATAATGTGGCAAAGGAAGCTATGCGGTTTTGTCTATTGTCAGGGGGCAGAGGTGTTTCTATGTGAATTGTTTTTTGTTTTCTTGTTCCCTCTGTCATTAGTATGGTTGCTGTTATTGTTTAGTAAATTGTTCATGCCCTTAGGAGCACTAAATTGGAAAATACCATTCCTAAGACAACCTTAATTGGTGCCCAGTATGGGGCACAAAGGGTATGAGATAACAACAGATCTGCCCAGAGTGGGTTGGAAACAAATTTGATTCTAAGCATTTGTTCATATTAGGTACAGAACCACTGGTCACAATGCTGCTTGGTCTGTTCATGTGGGTGTGGTACAAATGTGTGAGCATTATGTGTTCCTTGTGATGGTATTTTTCAGAGCAGGGAGGGGGATCAGGATTGTTTTGTTGCTGTCCTCTGTGATACCAATTTATGAAATTATAACAATGGCAATGAGGGTCATTTGGGATGTGTATTCAGTGTTCCTCTCCTACCCTTACCTCAGGCACTACCTTTGTTAGTCCATTAATAATGGTAGTCAGCCTGAGGGGGAAACAGGAGAGGATGATTTTCCCCAGCTCGTCACCCCCTCTTCCTCCTTCAGGCCTGTTACAACAGCTTTCAAGAATTTTGAATTCTCTTTGGATGTTACAGAAAGCATGTTCTTGTTGCTATGGTTGCTATGTCTCTTACGTGTCCCCTTAGTACAGCTGATAACATGTTTAGAGTCAGTGGAGTCCACACCATGTTTAGAGTCAGGACAGAGATTTCTAGGAAGGTCATTCAGAGATCTGCCCCAAGGGTGGATAGTCATTAGTGGCATAGAAAATGGGAGAAAATGGGCCAGCTTCTGGGGAATTCTCTGCTCCAGTGGTTTGGAAGTTCATCCCTGTACAACTACAGGACCCTAATATAGTGACAGAATATTTGCAAGGTGCGTTCTGCGTCAACTCCAGAGAGAAGCAACTTATTGGAAGGTGCTGAGCCCCTGGCTACTCTTTACCAGACACTGCTGGTCACCAGACAGAACCCTCAGGGGGAGGAGGAGGAAAGCAGAGCAACAGGCACTGTGGTCACTCAAACTTCAGCTGAAAAAAAAAATTAAAGCCTTGAGAAGGCAAAAGGCACATCCTAAAGAGCTCTTTGAGCAAACCAGGTAATCCTTTTGCCCATCCTCTCTGTTACTATCTATCTGAGACTGGAGTTTACGGGCGCATTAAACCCCTCACAGAAAGCTGCAGACAGCCTCTGGTTTTGGGCACGAGCACCCACCATACTGCTACATAAGTGTCTTCACAAAACAGGACTGTGTGGCAAGGATGCTGCATGGATTAGGCAGAACAACTGGCTCTTCTGCGAGGAGAAGGGAGGGTTTTTCAAAGCATTACCTCATGATCAGGGATCTCAGAGGACAGTGTTCTCCCAAGGATGACCCCAGTCAAGTATGTCCAGCAGCGAGCAGTGTTGGCAAGGTTGTAACCTCCTGTTACCAGCAAGAATTGGGATTTGAGGAGGAAGAGTGGGGAAAGGGAAAAGAGAAAAAGAGATTTAGGTGGAAGGAACAAATCATGAAACCACTGTGTGCCGGTTACATGAGTTCAGCTTATTTCCTCCACTCAAGCCATGCCCAAAATCTGCCTTCTGCACCTGCTGACTACACAAGGCCAAGTCTGAATGACAGTGGATGCAAGAGCAGACCGCTCAAACTGAACCCCAGTTACATCCAGTGTGGCAGAAGCCAGTCCTCCAGCCACCATCTCAGACCCAGGATGTGCTCACAACCCCATGTGCTGAACTCTCTCCCGGCAACAAGAAGAACCATTCTCAAGTAGCAGGCTGCAGCAGAAATGGGGGCTTCCTGCTTTTTAATACCAGCCTTTGACCTATAAAGCAAAATATGTATGCCCAGCCATACACTGGTGAGCTCTTCAGCACCGTCATGTTTGAAAGGAGAAATGTGAAACTCATCGCTACAACTTGCAACTGTTTTACACTGAAATGAGATTTCAGTGAGCAGGAAATGGTTACCTACATGGTAAAGGAACATGAGCCCACAAGGAGAAACCTTAGCTGAAAGCAATCCTGCAAAAGACTCAGGTACATTTTTTTCCAGAATACAGGACTAGAAGAGTAAAGGGAGAAAAGCACTTTGACAAGACAGACCATATTATTCCAATATTCCCTTCTGTTTGCAGTGGGTCTTTTTCCCTGCTTTTTTTTTTTTTTACTCCTCCCCCAGTTTCCACTTCAAATGCTTCCACATGCTGCAGTGGTGGGACACTCCTTTGCTATTTTCACAAGTGACACATAGTTGATCCTCATTTTTTAACAGAAGTTTTGGGTTCTGTTTGACAGGTGACATCTCCAGCACACTCACAGACAAGCCACAGCAGGACTGAACACTCATAACCTTTCCAAAACAAAGGGCATCAGGCACATAAAATTTTAGCCTTAATATGCTATACATTATTTCCCCCATCTAAAAAAGGACAACACCTAGAGCTGATCCAGCTCCAGTCATGGAGCTCAGGGGCTTTCCCTGGCACACAGGAGCTTTTGTTGTTCTGAAATGCTCTGTTAACATAACACCTGTCCTGTGCTCGCCCCACTGGACAAGCAGCTGGTTAGGCAACACAACAGAGATAAGTCCAGCTTAGCTTCCACTGGGTATCAGAGCCCTGCTATATCTTGCAGGCCTCGTCCCAAGCCCCTGCTTGAATCTTAATGAAACCATTCATCACCAGGTGCCCAAGGTAGGTTTGGGAACACAGTGCTCACTTTTAAAGAGAAGCACCAAAGGGCTGATCAGCAGAGATGGGAATCAGAGGTCACTGAGAAGTCAGGGTTAGTTTGTTGGCCTCTCCTCTTCTCTAGAGGAGCCATGCAGCTTTTAGCTCAAGTCAGCTTTTATCTGAGTCAGTATTGAGACTTGCACCTGTCAGTATAAATGATTTCAGATGTGAGAAAAGAGTACTATGCCACAGTGCATCCTCCTGACACTGCCCAGCAGTCACCCTGCTAAACCCTTGCCAGTCCTGAGCCCAAGGACAGGCAGGCACTCAAGGCAGGGTCACAGGAGGACAAACATTTCTCTGAGTACAGCAGGATGCACTCACCTCCTCCCAGGACAAGAGTTGCTAGCTGCCACTGCAGGACATACTTAAGGCACTTCCCCACTCCCTCAGGTGTCATGTTGAAAGAGCACATGGGGTCTCCAGCAATGGTGTCCGCCCCCAGCTGCAGCACAACTGCATCAGGGTTGAAGGCAGCATACACTTCTTTCAGCACTCTAGAGAGAAGAGAAGCAGTCCAGTTACTGCCAGCACAACCAGAGGAATGCTGGTGGCATGGCCCTGGTCACTCAGATCCACCAATGCCTCTCAGGGTTTCTGCATTCTCTGCTTCCACCCAGCTCATACCAGTTACACTACCTCTGCCCCCAGCCTCTGCTCTGAGCCTTCTACCTCCACAGCAATTTTAGCTCTCAGAGCACTTATCAAAAGGCTGATGAATGCAAAAGCACCACTGATAATATGGCAGAGGGGGATCTAGTCCTCACAAGTTTAGTGGTAACATCAAACTCCACATTTACAGTCTGCCTTTTGCCTGCACAATGATCCAGGGGCTTTTCTGCCCTGTGAAAGTTATGGTGGAAATCAGGGTCTGGAAAAACAACAATCCTAAACTCTCAGACACCTCTCACCAGGACAGGCCAGGAGAGGACAGGAGAAACAGGAGAAGACTGGCTAGGTGTCCTACTCTCCTCTCTCCTGTATGGCTCTTGAGGCAAAACTATGAGGAAAAGCTCTGTGCAGGATGTAGTCAGCCTGCAAAAACCAGCATTGGACAGAGCTTCATGCTTCAAGCCCATCGTGGTTTTGGGAAATACGGGCAATTACCCTCAAACAACAGCTGCATGAGACATCCATGGTCATACCTGTGGACTGCCTCCCAGCCAGGATAGATCTCAAAGAGATCTCTAAGTCTCTTTGCAGAAGCTTCAGCTATACACAGCTTGAAATCTATTATAAAGTTATGATGTCCTTCAGCTGTGAATGCATGCAGCAGGCTCCTCCTGAGTGAGTTCCTGACCCTAGAGCTGCCTTTTGAAAGCATGTCCTCCAGCACAAAGAGGGGTGCTCTGCCCCAGCAATGGCAAGCACCAATAAGCCAACAGGAGGCATGGCCCCGACATGACTGCCCTACAAGTTTAGAGAGGTTTCAGCCCTCAAGTGTTAGAGGTGGACATGCTACCACATCCTGCAGCCCTGCACTGAGACTCCTCTCCCCTGCAGGAAAAGAACAAGCCCTGCAGCCCAGTTTTGACATGGGCAACAGCTTGTGAGGTCCACCATCAGCTGAGGGACACAGGGGACTGCCAGGAGGCAGCTCTGTCACCGTCAGATATTCAGCCTTCAGCCTTTTATTTTTCCAGCACAGACAGAAGGTGCTAGGAAAATGCTTTTAGCTAAGCCCCAAGCGTATGTCCTACAGTCAGAATTCAGAGCACTTACTTGAAGAAGTGCTAAGCCCTAAGCCACAGTGCTAGCCCTAAGTCCACAGTTACTTGTCACTTCTCAGTCTCTCCTTAGACAGACACTTGTGCAGGTGTATCTAAGGAGATAGGCTAACCTGCGGCAGAGACCCCTCCAGCCACCCACAATGTCTCTGTATATTCAGTTTGTCTAAGGATTCATACAAGACCTCTGAGAACTTACAGTCCATGTTCATTGTAATCAAAGGCTGCAACAGGGGAAGGGACAAGGCTTAAGAAAGGACTGTAATTAAAAATACTAAGCTGTGTAGTATCTTATTCTCTCTCTAAAATCCCATCCAAGCCAGCTGTATCAGAGCAAGAGGGCTTACGATTCACAGATCTGGTAATATTTTTCATCCTGAATGCCATCTTGAATGGGCACATTCACGCTGTAGTAGCGACCTTTTCCCAGGCCAACATCTGTCACATCACCAGTGCCTGCACAACAGAAATACCCCAATTAGAAGGGAAAGGAGAGCAGCAGCAAGAGACGTGTGGGGTGTCTCAAAGGCAAGATGAGAGCCAGGACATTCAGCATGTGTATGAAGAAGTCCACTTGCCACCACCAAGAAAGGTGGGGTGGAGTGACCCAGTTCTATCCTTCACCCAATTGTGCCATGCAGCATCAAAGGAACTCTGCCTAGAGCTCAGCTACAACCAGAAAGGGGGAAATGCGAAACATGTAGCTCCCCCTCTTTCCTTCTCCTGGGTCATGAGAAGAGACAGCAAGACATGCTTTTATGCCTTGCCTTTATGGAGGCCTCACCAGTGACGTGTGAACCAAATGAGCACAAACCTCACAAGTTCAACTTGCCTGGGAAAAATCCTGGTGAAAATTTGTGCAGAGAAACAGTCATGACCTTCGAGGTGAAACTAAAGGCATCCTCAACTCCTATTAGGAAATTGAAAAAAAACTTTCATGCATCATTTATATAAATGACAGAGTCTGAACACACTGAGTTGCTCAATACACACAGGCAGCAAGCAGAGGAGCACCATAAGCAAAGTAGAAATGCAGATGTGGCTCAATACATCCTCAATCCACAGAGACTGGAGTTCAACTGCAGCAAAGACCACAACTGCTATGAATCTGGCAGGTCTCATGCTAATCAGTACTGAATGGATCTGAAGATCTCACATCACTACCCATGGTAGTAGCACTTGCCTGTGCTGCTAGGCCTGTGAAGCTGGGAGAGGGATCCAAGCAGGGCTCACTTGGCCAGAGCTTGGCTCTGATCAGAACCAGTGCTACTGGGCTCTCTTGCTTTTTCTCAATGCTGCTGTGGTTCAACATGCCTTTTCCTTAAAGACACTATTAAGACAGTGAGTGTGGAGAGGGAATAAAGAAATAATAGGAAACTTAACAGAAACCAAATACAGGGAGAAAATGGAACAAAATGAAACACGTCATAAAATTTAGGAGAGCAGGAAATGTTAAATGGTGTAGAAATAATGTCCCTGAAGGAGGGAGCAGTTTCAGCAAGGCAGCTTTGCCTCTAGATTTATAGCATCAAGCCTTCTTTTAAAAGCACCACTTACTACTGGCTGCTTCCCTCTTGCAATGGACCCTTAAACAATTAAACCCTGACAGCAACTGCTCTGCCAGGATGGGAGACTGGGACACATTATCTGTTGCTTTAGGTACAAGACTTCTGCCCAGACCCACAAGAGAGGTCTGAGGAGCAGCATTGGGCAAGTCTGTAAAGCAGGACAAGGCATAAATGGATTGAGGGAACTCCACTGCACCGAAAGGAGCTGAAGCCACAGCAGTACTGTATTTTACTGTTGCAGCAAGTAAAGCCCTGCTGTGCAGACAGGCCTTGCCTTCTCCCATTCCCTCTTGAGTCTGTGCAGCTGTGCTGTTTGCAGCCTTTGTTGGGCCTTACCATCCCCATGATGCAAATCCAAATCAATATAAAGGATGCGGTCAAATTTCTGGCGCAGTCGCAGGATCCCCAAGACAGCATCATTCAGGTAACAGAAACCAGAAGCTTCATCCCTGTGAAAACAATGTCTGTGACATTGAATATTGCCAATGCAATCACCACTGATTTCAGCATTCTCACTTTGACTTTGCAAGTGTCCACCTCGCAGGGGCACAGAGGAGTACGAAAACTCAGCCCAGTAGTGACCAAGAGACGGGTCAGGAACAGTTCAAAGCATGGCTGGGAAGCACAGAGAACAGAACTGCTTGTGCCAACTGCTTCTCAACTCTGGGCTTTCTGGCAGCTGGGTAAGCATCAGTCAGCTCTGCAGAAAGACACTGGTTTGAGGAGGGTACCTCTGACCACTGCACTGCTGAACAAATAAAATGTCAGCTTTCTGCACCTGAGACATTTTAAAGAAGTCCAGAGCCATCTGACTCAAACCCACTCTCTCTGAAGCAAGAGGACAGTCCCCTTGGCCATTTTTCTGTGAGTTCTGGACTGGCACAGATAGGCAGCCACTCCATCCCTGCTGTCTGGGTCACAAGTACTGGGAAGGTCCTGGCAGTTAAAGGCAGGCCCAAGCCAGTAACAGGATTCTCCTGCTGTTTTAAAGTCTCAGGCTATGAAGGTTAAGCCTCTTGCCAAAGTAACTCCCTCCTTTCTCTTCCCAGGAAAATGCTAATGGCATGTCCCACATGCAGTCCCTCACGATACAGCTCCTGGGCTCAGCCAGGAGAGAGTCCCAGCAGCTAAACAGAGGACAGGTGTACCATGTAAAGATATATCACTGACATTCATCAGGGACAGCTTAATTGCTGGCATCAAAGGAACAAGAAAGTTTCTTGACCCCTACTCCAGCCTCACTCCAAAGTCAAGTCCCCCTCATCACTTAGCACCAGTCCACATGCATTCTTAAATCTGCTCTGGATAGCTATTTTAAAATGAAGCTTTATACTTGGCAACAGGAGTACCCAAATCCCTTTTCCACAAATTATATCAGGATACAAGATGCACCTCTGGGAAATTCCTCTTGACTTCCAGTGACAGCACTCAGCTCATTCTCTCTGATACTTTCTGCTCAGCAACAGCTGGGAACAGTGAGGAGCAAGGCAGGAGTGGCAGTACCACACTCACTTTCACTCTCTGCAAGTGCCATGGAGCACATGTGTTTTCCAGTGACTCTGTTAATTTACGGTAATGCTGAAAATGGAGGTGTTAACAGGTATCCTGAAAATCTGACTCAACTGTGATTATGTACTTCTCCCCTCCCTCACAGCCCACAAGGAAGCATGTCTTGGGCACTCTCTCCATGCTGTAATACACATCTCTGAAATTCAAAGCAGAGCAGGACACCAGTTCAGTCAAAAGCAGAGCAGTGTCGGAGCTGCAGTTCAGGACCAGCATTTGGGATTCCCCTATGCTGCCCTAAATCCACCCAGCAAAGTTCTGAGTATCACTGCCAGAAGGGAAGGTGAGGCTGCCTTGAGAAAAGGCACTTACTCAACATCTTACTCTCAACCCCAAAGGCATCCTCTGAACCAAGAGCTTCCAAAGCTCCAGGTCATTCCTACCTTTAGGACCCTGGAAAGCAACTAAACCACCAGACAGCAGGTGTTTTTGACAAAAGGAATGTATTTTGCTAGGGCACAGGTCCCAGAATCAAGCACCTGTAGTTTGGAGTCTGGCTGAACTTTCACACTGGGCTGGCATCTACCCTGAACCATCACACACCAACTTACTGGGGTGACTGGGAAGACTCCTTTGGGATTGGTGAGTATTAAATGCCTATTTTTAAACAGGCTCTTTGCTTCCCAGAACAGTGCTAATAGCTCAGCAGCAGCAACACTGCTAAGACTTTTTTCATTACAGGCATTTTTTAAGCCATGCAATCCAGACACAATATAACAAAAGATTTCCCAAAAGCCATCAGTTCCGCACAGAGCGAGAGCTCTGCTGAGTGCAAGTCTCCTTTCACAGCAAGCTGCAGCTGAAGCCATTTTCAGCTAAGTGCCCACCAGGAAATGGGCTGAGACGTTGTGTGAGTACACTTGCCCCAGACCTGCTCTGCAGCACATGACAGTGACAGCACCAGCACTGGGCAGTGACCTGCCTCCTCTCAGGCCTCTGCCCTGCCCTCTGTTTCCTTCCTCTCTATCTCCTGCCTTCCCTCACACCTTGCTTTCTTTTCCAACTAGATCATTGCACCCTGAGGGTTCTCAGGGAAACTGAGAGGTAGGAAGCAGGGTTCAGACACCAGATGAGAAAACACAAGGGAAGAGATTGTTTTCTTACTTCTTTGCATGATGCCACCCTCCAGGCCAGTTAATTGCTACTTTGCATTTGCCATCCAGCAGGCACTGGGCTGCAGTGATGGTGGCTCCTCCCACAGCTGCTGCATACTCAAAGATCCCTTCAGTGGCTGGACAGTCATAACCTGCAGGTAAAAGTCCATGTAAGAGTTTGCACCTCAGACACAACAGGCCTTTTCCTCCAGGGGAAGCACATTCCTTTTGTTTGAGTCTTCAAGACTGACCCGGGCTGGAGCAGCCTGTTCCTGAAGAACTGACCCCATGGAGGGCCCATACTGGAGAAGTTCTTGAAAAACTGCTACCCATAGGAAAGACTAGCACTGGAAAAGTTCATGGAAGAGAGTGTCCTGCAGGAGGGACCCACACACACATGGGGCAAGAGTGAAGAGGAAGGAGCAGCAGAGAGGTGTGAACTGACCACAACCCCCGTTCCTTGTCCCTTTACACTGCTTAAGGGGGAAAGTAGAAGAGCAGTGAGTGAAGCTGAGTCTGGGAAGAAAGGTGGATGAGGGGGATGGTGATTTCAGTTTTATTCTGAATTCTCACTATCCTACTCCATTACTAATTGGCAATAAATTGAATTAATTTTCCCATGTAGTCTCTTTTGCTGGTGACAGTAACTGGAGACTCATCTCCCTGTTATTATCACTACATGATCTTTTCCACTGGATTTCCAACCTCCCCCTGCCACTGAGGGGGAGAAAGACTGTATCTTGGTGAGCACCTAGCAAAAAAAACCCCGACCACACTACAAAATCAACCCACCACAAAAAGCAACAATCCAAATGTTTTCTTGCACTCAGTTCATTTAAAAATGTGTCCTGAATCAACTTTGAGTTGTGCATCTGGGTTGCTGAACCTACTGGTTCCTCACACCAATCTCGCAAAAAAACTACTTTCAAGTCTCTGTCTACCTGACCAGAAAAGCCCTGGCATGGTCACTGACATTCCTCTTCTCTAAAAATGGACATCCACAAATTAGCCAAGCCTAGATAAACTGTAGGTCTGTGTCTATAATACAATCTTCACTTAGTCCTACAGCAGCCTCCCTGCAGCTGTTGCCCACAAAGCATGATACCAGGGCTGCTTGTCTTCCTGAAGACAGAGCAGCTTCAGGAATGTAAAGTCTAAAGAACACTCATGAGAGCAGCAAAGAATCTGCACCTCTGCCTCAGTTCTGGGTCGCTCTTCCAATTCCTGATACCAAGACTGCCCATAGCCATCTCACCTGCTTTACCTGCTGCATTTCTCAAGCTGTCTTAGGTCCAGGAGGGCAAGAGCCCTCTGCTCCACACGTAAGTCACCAGATTGCTCTGCAGCTGCTCTGGTCACTACAGCTCCAGGCCACTGTTCACACATGCCCCCCCCCACAGCAGGCTTGCAGCAGCCAGTCCCAGCTCCAGCCCGAGGGCAGTGTCAGGGTCTTCCATCCCATTCCAGAGCCTCAGAGCAGCAGAGTGACCGAGTCGGCAAGAGACAGGCCAAGCTACACAGAACAGCAAAGCGAGGCTAGCTCTACCCTCAGCTGGCCCCAGGGAAAGTGCCAGCCTGTCAGATGACTGCTGGGGTTCAGCAACACCCCATTAAAGAATGTTTCCTTTCAGAACTAAGTCCAGCATCCCCCTGAGCTCACCCCTCTAACTGCAGTTCCAGCAAAAAGCATCCTGGCCCTGGCACTCAATTAATCTCTTGCTGAAGATGTGCATCCTTACCCAGTCCATACTCCACAGACTCCGGGTGGTCATCATCCCCCTCCTCACTGACCTTCTGCAGGTGCTGCAGGTAAGCATCTGTGTGGAAACTCGCCATTTCCTCCATGGAGGCCACTTTTGGCTTGACTATCCTAAGCAGAGAGGAAGAAGGGAGCACATCAGGGCAAGAGAATCCAGTGTTCAGCTGGAATGTCCTTATTGTAGCCTTTACAATAAGAGCCTTCTTTTGGCTGTTACTGTTGTAAAAGCAAACGAAACTCCCTCTTCTTGCACTGGGCTGTCACTCAAGTTAGAAAGCCACACAGCTGAGCCCCTGTTTTGGCACTACCTGTGGTGCTCACCCCAGTGAAGAACACTGCAGGTGCTGCCTGTATTAACCTTCCCACTTTGCTTCAAGTTTTTTTTCCCTGTTCTGCATGTTCTCTCTGTTTGTGCATTCCCCAGCATATCCAACGTTCAGTTTACACATAGAGGAACTAATGGAGGGAAATGCCCAGGCCCAGCACAGTGCTGTGGCAGGATCTCAGCCTAGATCAGGAGCTGTGCAATGCATCTCACATGCTGTGACCCACACCAAAGCAGAGACTGTCACTGTTCCAAGCAACTTGCACAGCACCTTCCTGGGTCTGGGTATTTTGCAGTATGCCCAAACAAATCCTGCAACACACTGAACCCTCCCCAAAACTTGGACAGTGGGAGCATGTGCAGGCAGTGCAGCACAGCTCTGTTGCTACAGGAAGAACATAGGAAGCTCACAGCTCTAGGCTGGCCCTGATGCTTCCCACCCCATGCAAGGGCAAACAGTCCTCCAGGTCTGCTCCATAACAGTACCTGCAGTCATTTCCCAAGCACACTCTGCCAGAAAAAAAAATCTTTTAAAAAAGAAGTCTCAAAAAAAACTTCTGTCTGTGCTGAACTGGAGTACATTTTTTCTAAGATTTTATGAGAAGTTTCACAAGAAGGGCTGAGCTATGCTTTTCTTATTTTTCCCTTCACATGCCCCAGCATCAAGAGCTGAATGAGGGGGCAGGTACCTCACTTCTCTGCCCCAGATCTCATCCGATCTTCTCTCCTGAACAGCATGCAGACCTCACAAAAAGTCTTTCAGATATATTACAATGCACCAAAACAATATGGTCCCTCTCTGCATCAGCACTGACTGATCAGTGGATCTGGAACAGCACCAAGGCTGTCCCCTACTCAGGAGCCTCAAGCATGTGGGTGAGACACACTCTGTAGGGAAGGCACAAGGCTCTAAGTGCTCCACCAGACCAGGAGGTAACCATGAATTACACCTGCCACAATTACTGTAATCGTGTCCATGTAGCAAAACAAACATTTTCCTTTAATCCTGCAAATATGCACTGTGAGGGCTCCTATAATCATACCGCTAGCAGGGACAGTGTGAAACTTGAAGTTACTCAGCACCTTCCAAACCTTAGTGGAGACTAAAACATTCCTTCACAGAAACGGGAGCACTTACTTCATTTGGTCAAGCAAGCAATACGCTTCAATCAGTGAATGCACCATGCTGGCCTAAAGAAAAGAATATGACTGTGAGAGCAGGAGACACAAAGCCAGCAACCAGGGGCCCAAGGACTCGCAGCTGAGGTGTGGCTCAGACTCCTCCCAGCAGCGACTTTCCCTGCCCGGGTCCCTTCTCCGGCCCGTACCGTGTGAAAGGGCCTTCCGGTGTCCCGGACAGAAGCAGAGCCGCGCACGGCTTCCCGGGAAAGGGAATTGTCGCTTCAGTGCCCAAGCCCGCGGTACCAGGGGCGATGCGATAGAACGCACAGACAAGCCATCCCCGCTCTAACCCCACACTCCTCTCGCCGGGAGTTTCCCCCGCTTCCTCCTTTCCTACCGCCGTGCCGGGCGCTGGCTGCCTCTGCGCCCGGGCCTCACCGCTGTGCTCCCCGCGCCCCCTCGCCCCCGCCGCGGCGCTGACCCGCTTGGGCACTTTGCAGAGGGAGTCGCAGAGGGTCACGTACTCCGGGCTGTATACGTAAACCGGCGGCGACACCGCCGCCATGGGAGCCGGCACAGCCGGGACCAGCACCCGCAACGCCGCTGGTCAGGGCACGCCACGACTGGCAGTTCCGGCCCCGCGGCGTGCCGGGAGCTGTAGGCCCGCCCCGCCATTATCCTTCCTCCTGCCGCGTAAGAACAGGCAGCCAACTAGTGTAAGAGGCATTTTTATGGGGGTTCCACGTCGTTCGGGTGGTGTTATTCTCTAAGAATGTAATTTTAAAAGGCCCGTGGCCTGCACGCAGCCCCCCACGGGCGCCCGCCCTGCTTAAGGAGCCGCAGCTCAGGAGATGCCCGGGCCCTCCGACCCCCGGCAGCTCCCACCGGGTCCCTCGGGTCAGAGGGAGGCGCCGGGCAGGGGCTCGGGCCCTTTAAGGCTCCCCTGACGGGAGCAGGGATCACAAAGGGAGGGATTAGCCATGATAGGAAAGATGTGTGCTAATGTCTTTACAAACAATTCCAAGGGTGAGGGTACGGATGTTAACGTCTTAGAAATGGGTCTTAATGTTTCTGCCCACTTCAAGACACAGATTTGCTACAAAACGCAGACATTTTGATTCCTGAAACAGACAAATGGGTCCACACAAGCCTGAGTTTCTGAACTTTGGGGGAAAATGACAGGCTCGAGGGGAGACTATGTGGTAGACCATTTGGGAAGGCTGTACCTTCCCAGTATCTCAGCAAATGGGCTACGGAGGAGGGCAAGAAGCACCCAGGAGTTTAGGATAAAAGGAAGCTGCACTTTCTGAAACCTAGAGAGACAATATCCCAGAGGCTGATGTCCCAGTGGACTCTCTCCCTTTATTTGAATAAAGTTGCAGGACTTCTCTGTCTCCTTTATGGGCACTGGCTTTTCATAGTGTGATCAACCACATGTACAGAAGAGCTTCTGCCCCAAGAGACCGCCTGGCTTTGAGACCAAACCAACCTGGACATCAAAAAACACAGGCAGGCACAGAGGAAAACATCTGGCTTTGGAGCCAGCCATATCCACACTGGAGCGGCCGACTTTTGCCTGGCAGCCACCCCTGCACTCACAGCCAGCCCAGGGTGCACCACAGGCTACATGGGCTGAGAGCGGTGCATGAAATGGGCACTGTCACCCTGCCAGCTCAAGAGACAGGTTCAGCTGCTGTCCGTCACTCTCTCACAAGGAGCTCAGGCTGTGACATCTACGTGGCAGAATCCACATCTTCTGTGCTTCCTAGAGTGGATGTGGCTCCTCAGACAGAGCTCCCATGAAAACACATAGCCATCAAGGCCTCTGGGTGCAGGGACTGCCAGAGCCTTTCACTGGGAAGCATGGCAGTGGGGAGAACTGTGTTCAGTGTGGCAAAGATCTACCCACCATCGGGGCTCAGCTATGAGAGGATGTAGAAAGATTAAGGGGCATAAGGGAGTCTGAGAAAGACTCGTAGAACCAGGTTCTGCTCTGGTTCCTGACAGGAACAGCCACCCCAGAATATACAAGTTCAAGGGGATCCTGTATCATCCCCTGCCAGGTGAAGGCAGTAACTTAAAAGGAGGGGTAGAGGCAAACCCCCTCCTTGCCCACCTTACTTCCCCACATGCCTCTGTACAGCAGGTATGAATCTCTCATGTGGAAGGCCAGGCAATGGATGATGTGGATGTTAGTCCATCTACACCAGAGGTGTTGCCATGGCTGTGACACCCCCAGACCATGTCCACCTCTACAAGAAAGATGGGTTGCAGTTATAGGTGACTCCTTTCTGAGGGTCCAATGTACCACACAGACAGTCCTCTTAGGGAAGTCTGCTGCCTTCCTGGGTCCCAGGTTAAACACAGCACTAGGACACTTCCCAGCCAGGTTCAGCTTCAGACTGTTATCCACTGCTGCTCTTCCATGTGGGTGGCAATGAAACTGCAACAAACAGTCCAAGGGCAATCAAAGGAGATTTCAGGGCCTGGGAATGGTTGGTAAGGGATTCTGGAACAGTTTCTTTCCTCTGTCCTTCCAGTTGTGGTCAGTGACATTGAAAGAGATGGAATCAGTCTGCTGAATATATGGCTTGGTGGCTGATGCCACTGCCACAGTTTCAGTTTTTTTAATACTTTTTTTAACAAGGCATGCTGTGGTTAGATGGGATCAACCTTTCCCAAAGGGAAAGAGGATCTTTGCTCAGAGCTTTGCTCACAGACAGCTGTAAACCAGTCCTGGAGGGGGACATAGATGATATCAGGCTGGCCTGTGACAAGCTGTGGGACATTGCAAGGTCAGGGGTTGCAAGTGAGGGTTCTTGGCCTGTTGCTCAACATGCTGAGTGTACTGGAGCACACCTGAAGTCTTAGGGAGGTGAACTAGGGAGCCAAAAGGAAACCCCACTTCCTAAAACCACTTTGCAGCATGTGTACCTGATCCTCATTAGTCCAACTGCACCATCCTGAGTGGGGGCTGACCTGCATGGTAGATTAGAGCAGGGATCTGCTATGTTCCCATCCTTCTTTGTGCCAGGCTGTGGGAGATGGAGCAGAAGCCAGAGATGAGCATTAAAAGCATGGTTTTGATTGCACAGGTAACACCGAGTAGCCAGCTCAGAGCTGCTTCACAGGGCATGAGAACTGTCAGGAACCTGTCACTTGGCCACTAGAACCACTGCCAGGGATAGAGTAGATAGCACACAGGGGCTTCCACTGGCATGTCCCAGCCAACCAGAAGCCCTGTACTAGCAGCTTGGAGGTAAAAGGGATCCTGGCTACCATAACCTCCCCAGCTCTGCACACAGGACACCCAGCGGGGGGGTGATGGGCTGCCTGCTTCCAAGCAGCACAGCTGTGGCTGGGCTCAACCATATTGATTTTGGGTGTGCTGGGAGAAAGGCTCAGGCACCATCCCCTATTCCTCTAGCAAAACTTTTCCATCAGCAGCAAGAAGAGCAAGAGCCTCAGCCTGCACTAGCATAAATCCTGCAGATTTAGAATAATAAGCAGCACAGAAGAGGTTAAAAACTGCAAACCTGTTAGAAGCAGGGAGAGTTCAAGCTGTTCAGAGAGCATTGTAATGCTGAGCACAACGGTCTGATCAGGGGAACCCTTTCCAACTCCCTCAAACAGAGGTCTTTCCAAGGATGATGAATCAGGAGGAGTCATGCAGACAGAACCTTCTAACACAAGCACACTTCAAAGCTCAGCCTTTCCCTTGCTCTGCAGGCCACACAGGCCAGTTTAGGACACATGCCTCCTGTGGAGTTCCTCAGTGGACTGCTCACCCACCAAGAGGCTAGGGCTGGGAGGAGAGACGGCCACGCAGACTGCCTTGCAAACTAACCTAGTGTTCATCTTTACAAGCTGTATGAAACAACCATCCCAGAGCACCCGCAACTCAGTGAGGAACTGCAAGAGCTACTGCATGGAGCAGCCATCTGTGGGCAGAAAGTCGTACACATACAAGGCCACCGACTTGGACAGGTAGGTCATGGTGCCAAACCGGCCACTTGGTGCACTGTCATATAGCAGGCTGCAGATGCCTGTCGAAGGATCCCTCTCCAGCATGTGCTCATCAGCACCCAGGGCTTTCTGGATTTTGGACAGAGAAGCAGAGAGACATCATTAGGAAAAAGGGCAATCCCATTTTCAGCTTCCATCCCAAGTATTCTCTGTTGCACTCAGTGTGACACATTGATGATGAGGAGTGGGAGGAAGACACTATTGCTTTGATGTGTCCCATGAACAGGGAAAACGGGCAGGGCTCTCCAAGTGGGTGAGCCCTGCACAGGTATGGGGAATGTCGCCAGCAGCCCTGGGTGAGGCCTTGCCCCTACCTGCTCCTCATAGAAGAGGTCATTTGCTATGTGCAAGATCTTTTCCACAGCTATGATGCCACCAATGGTGTGCACCTCCATGTCCACCAGCATGGTGAGCACTAAGATAGCTTCCACCAGCAGCTGCCTGTACTCTGGCTGGGGCACACGGTTGAGGACAGATTCCACATGCACAGCAAACTTCATTTCCCCTGGGGTCATCTGTGAGGAGATAGAAAGAAGTGTACCTAAAGCACTGTATCACCTGCTGAATTCCTAAGCTATGCTGGGCAATCACCCAGGGTAACCAGCACACAACAACCCATGTGCCCCATCCCCCCTTCACATGAACCTCCTACCTCTCTGGTTGTTGAGGAGGGAAGAACAAAGCCCTCCACAGAGAGACCATGGCACTGCAGAACAAGGAGAGATCATGGTTATGGCTTGGAGAAACATCATGCTAAGACACATAGGTCCAGCACACGAACTTGCTCCCACTTGAGCACTGGTGCATGCTGCCCATACATCCCAGCTCCACCTCCTAACTCCATATAGCATCACTCCTTTCCCATCAGTTCAGCATCAGCCAGAGCCCCCTGCATGGTGCTCTGCTCCCTGGCTCACCATGCTGAGGATTGGCTGTGCCCAGAGCACCTTCAGCTGTGGCGCTAGCCATGCATTTGTCTGCTTGATGCATGAAGCACCTGAGCAGTTCCCCTCTGCAAGGTACAGGCTGAGGCACATCCTACAAGACTACAAGGCAAGTGCACGTCTTGTACAGGTTTCCAAGGTCAGCTGCAGGCCTTGTCTCTGAAGCATATTATCTACACAACATCAGAGACCAGCCCTGAGTGTCTAAGTCCCCTTGGCAAGGCTGGTGCCTGGGACCAGAGGCTCACATGCCTGGAGAGGCACCAATCTAACTCACCTTCTGCAGGACCTTCCAGACCTTCTGGTAGAAGCCCACAGGGACACGGTTAAGGGCCCCATCCAGCCGGCGCCTCCGCTGCCACTGGCCCTGCCGGCTGTCCGTAGTGCCCTGGCCTTCTAGCATTCTTGAAAAGGAGTCCTTGCCCAGCAGCTCTGTGTGCCCAGCAGACTGGGCAGACAAAACAAGAACCACAGAGACTGCTGCAAAGTTAAATATCTCACAGGAAAGCAGCCTGCTGCTGCTCAAGAGTTTGTTGTTTGAAGTTCTCCATCCTCATTCCCAAGACAGAGCTGCTACCCCCTGCCCCCAGCAAAGCCCACCTTACAGCCCCAGCTCCCTATAGCATCCCCCAGAACACAGCTCCTTCCTGCAACCACAAACAAGACAGACCCCATGTGTGCAGCCAAGAAACATAGGTTACCAGAGAGGACCTGAGGGTGGTGTCCCCGGACTGCAAACTGAGGGGCTGAAGGAGAAAGGGAGAGATGGAAATGAGACCATGCCAGAGCAGGGCAGCAGTCACAGCAAACAGAGCAGCAGCAGCACAGATCAGGGTCAGGTGCCAGGGCAGCTATCCCAGGGCCAGGGCTGGCTGGAGAGAGAGGGAGTTTTGAAAGGAGAGCTGCAGAGGGCTGCACATGCAACAGCCACAGCAGCAGTGGGTTTGCACTGGCCTGCACACAGGAATAGGACTGCTACTGCTCTGCTCGCCTGCTGGTATGGGCAGGGATTTAGTCTTGAGCAGACAGAAGGACCAGTAGGAAGGTCACTGCCCACAGACAACCCTCTGTGATGTCAGGTTTCACACTGCAGCAAGTTGGCCCTAACTCTCTACATCAGCCTGACCCCAGCAAGCTCTGTCCTCTATCTCTTTGATGACAAGACGTGTTCTAGAGCTCAGGACTCCTCCTGGACATGGGCACAAGAGGAGGTCCTTGGCATTCATAGCTGACCACAGGCCTCCTTCCCCAGAGAAGAAATAGCTGGGGAAGCTGCAGGTAGGATCCAGTGAACTGTCCAGCAGAGTCACTACTGGTCATGGCACTGGCACCATCAAGCCATCCTGCTCAGCAGATTTTGTGGGTATAATGGAATGTATTTGAGCACAGCTCCCAGCTGGCTATAATGGCAGTTGCTTAGAGGGGAAGCCAACTCATTATTGCAGTAGCTGAGCGAAGCTCATTGACTTGTGCATGCAGGGAAGCTGCCCTGGTGCATGGCATGAGGGGCAAAAGCTGAGGCTGCAGGACCAGGGAGGCTTCACCTTACTCCCAGGCAGAGACTGCCTACGTTTATCCAATTGCTGCAAGAGAAGAACAAAATGAAGGTTCCGCTGTTGGAAGATGCCCACCAAGATGCTAGCCACACCTGGGACACCACATGGTCCTCCTCACCCCTGCACCTTCTCAAGCACCCCTGTGCTCCCACTGAATTGCCAGAGCAACCCCTACCCACTACCAGATTCACCCCAACTTTCCCCTAAGGACAGAACTGGAGACAAAATTAGCTTCTGGAAGCATCTATGTCTCCCACTCTTCCATCAGTTCTGTCTGGTTTGTAGCTGGTTTTCACCCACCAGACCTGTCGCAAGTGGCCTGCACCACCTGCCCTCACCTGTTTGATTTCACTTTTCAGCCTGACGAGGCCAGTGCGCTCAGGCCTCGTGGTCCCGACAGCTCCCATGTCACAGATGGAGACAGCAGTGGTGAGCGACGAGTCCACTGAATGCACTGGTGGGGAAGAGAGGTCTAGAGTGGGCAACATCGCTCAAGGCATGGCCATCCCTCATTCCACATCGCTGCCCGGGCACTGGGACCTCGACATGACCTTGCCCTCTAACATGATAGCATCACAGATCCATGAGCGCAGTACAGAACTGCTTCAATTTAGACCCAACCACGTCAAGTGTCAAACTAAGCAAAGCTCAAACAGCCATGAGATTCCGGCTTGATCTCAGAAATCACTCAGCCCCATCCTTATGAAGAGCAGAGCTTCCTGCTGGACCCCTCCAGTACTGAAGCATCTGTGCTGAACATGGGGGAGAACAGGGACAGCGCTCAAATGTAGGAACATGTAGATCTGGCCATGCTGTGCACTCAGCTTTGCCCCGAGATGCTCTCTGCTGCAACTCACCACTCCTTTCCACCCCAAACTCCTTGCCAGAAAGGATGTGGTAGAGGAGACTCTTCATGTCTGATGGGCTGAGATTCATCAGGTTCTCTGTGGCTTCTCCAGCTGGAAAGAAGAGAACTGTGATTTTGTAGCCTACCTCACAGTCCTCCTAGGACATTTCTACCCTGCATGCCATTCTGTGACCATGGGGAGCACTGGTACAGGAGCTCATCTGGCAAGGACATACACTAGGCTTCAGGTGTTGCCTATAACATGGACTCTTCCCATGGCAAGCCCAACACATGCTGGGAAGGAGACTGCAGTGCAATCACTTGTTTGTACTGCTCAAGAACATGTCCAGCTGCAGACACTGGCACTTCCATGCAGGGTCTTGTCCTAGCCTGAGCTGCCCACTTTTAACAGTACTCCTTTCTGGCTGACAGAGCCCCAAGCATCACAGCACCTATCCCAGCAAGGGTGTTGTCTCTGCCACATGTACCTGAACAACGCAGGGAGTGTGCCAGCTCTGTTGCCATCACCTGGATGATGAGCCCAATGCGGATGCGGAACATCTCAGCAAACAGTGCAGGCTGTGTGCGTATGTACATGGCTAAGTACACCATGATCTCCTAGAGGGACACAGGCAGATCACCTCACTGCTGCTCACCGGGGCAGATACCCAGCTTTAGGCTCCCCTGACACTCTGGCCCCTCACCTGGGTGAGGATAGACACACTGAGGTTCTTCTCACTGGCTTCATCAATAAGGTGAACAAGTTCCTCATAGGGGATCGGGCTGGGGTGTGGACAAACAGCAGAGCAGGTGAGAGGCAGCAGAGCAAACCCTACATACCCCCAGTCTGTACAGCCCCAAGAGGAGAGATATAGGCTGGGAACAGCCACCCAGGGCCACTCCTGCCCATGGACCCCAGAGCAGCAGGCTCATATCCAGACCCAGCCCAGCATGCTTGGGGAGAGAGAGGTGCCACACTCACGTGGAGATTGTCTTCTCACGTGGCTCTGGGGGCAGCCCCACTGTCAAATGTTTCTGGTGAGACAGGAGGTCAGTACAGGCCTGGGGACAGAAAGGCAGCTGCTGTCAACAGCTGAGGGTCTGGGGGCTCTGCACAAGGCAGAGGGAGACAGAGTTGATGCAGCCATGGTTCTCCTGCTCACTCTGCTGCCTCCTCCCTGACAGACCTCAGCCTGTTAGAGGCTGGCTGTACAGCTGTTACCTCATCCAGAGCTTCAACTTTCTTCTTGAGGATACCAGAGATGTAGCGAATCAGGGCCCACTGGCGTGTCTCCCCCACCCGCACATACAGCTCAGTGAGGAGCTCCTTGATGGTGGGGCCAGGCTCACTATCAAGCCCTGTGTGCCACTCGGGTCCCCTGTGAAGATGAAGGAGGTGCTGCGTTATGTCCAGCAGTTTGTCTGTCACAGCTCCCTGGCAGGCCCCCTGGGCTGTGCCAAACCCCTCCTATGCACAGTGAGCCCTCAGGACACAGAGATCATCCTACTTGAGGATGTGGAGCATGTAAAGGATGTCTGCTTGTTCCTGCAGCGTGGGGCAGATGCGCAGCTGGTCCACCAGTGCCTTGCAGTCCACGTTGCCATCCTCATCACGTGGCAAGTTCATCTCTGCATAGAGTGCGTGGCTCTGGAGGAAGGGAGACCTGTGCTGATGATTAGCATCACCAGCACCCTGCACCAAATGGACCCATGCATATTCTCCCTCAGCAAACAACAGGACTTCTCCTTGCAATCCTGCAAGGACACTCTGGCTGTAGCTGAAAGGATAGCTCAGTCTGGGAGAGACAGAACTCACCTTGCCATCCAAGTCATGCTGGTGGAGTGAACTCAGAAGCTTAACTGACTGCTGCGATGCCTGGAAGATCCTGCTGGGGACATACATCCCAACATCTAAAAAAAACCCCACAGGTTAGCAGAGACACACCTAGCTCCGTTCACCACTACTGTGCCCAAACTACCTCAGACACTGACGCTGCTCCCCAACCAGTCCTTGCAGAGAAGTTGGCTATGGGAGAAGGAGCCCCTGACTACCCATTCAGAGGAACACCTCAGGGAGCTGCCAGCCTTTATTGAGTTTTCATGGGGCTGCCCAGGCACCAACTCCACAACACTCTATGGCCAGGACTAACATGATGGACATAAAGTGATTTGCCCAGATAAAGGCTTAGTTTCTCTGCAACCCACAGGAACCCTAGCATCATACAGCTGTGAAAGCTCCCAGAGCACTTCAACCTCACCCCTGGGCTCAAGGGAAGATGTGGAGGGTGTTGGAGTTACTCACTCTGGACATGCAGGTCCTTGGCCATGGATGCCAGGGACATGAGGTCACGGGTGGTGTGGACAGCAGCCCTGAAGCGGCTCAGCCCTCCCCGCTGGGTGGTCGGAGGCAGGTTTGACTGCGGAGTTGTGCGCTGCAGCAGGTGATCCAGATACTGAGCAACCTCATCGTCAGTGTCCTCTGGAAAGGAAGGCAGCAGAGCAGGAGTTCAGCCACTTTGAGTCATAGCACCAAAGGCCCCAGAGAGCTTCCACCTGTGCCTCAGCAGGGAGAAAGCTTTGCTGGCTGCACAAAGTGACAATGTAGGGCCAGCATGCTGGAAGCCAGGTAGACTAACGGAGAGTGCCAGCAGCCAGACACACAAAGCACCCCTGTTCCTGCATAACTCCTGCCTAGGACACTGCCTGCCCTAAGCTGGGGCTCTCTCCATGTTCCATGTTGACAAAGGAAGCAACAGCATGTTGCTGCAGCATGTCTCTGATCCAAGCCTGTGCAAGGACAGGAACGTCCCACTCAAACCCTGCAGGAAAACCCTCACACTCCTTCTCTCCACAGAAGAAGTGGGAAGGTACAGCCAGAGGCAGATTGTCCAAGCAGAGACCACTTACAAGCACCCAAGCACAGCGAGGGCATCTTCCAAGCAGGACTCCAGCAAGGGAGTAAGGCAAGGCGGGCTTTGCAGCAGTTATTTGTAAGTTGGAATTACAGGAAGAGTTACGGTTCCTGCCTTGCTCTTTGCCCAGCTTCAAGCAGCTCCCAACACCACATCAGGATCACCAGAGGCACCATGCACTAACAGCAGCATGGAAGATGGTGCTCAGAGGCCAGGTCTCTGCTCAGTCAGGAGATAAAAGTGAGGGGATGCCCCTGGGGGGAACTGCCCCAGATAAAACACAGATGTCAATGCACTAACAGTGGGCCAGGGCAAAGTTATGCTGCTCTCCAACTGGCAAACTCAGAGATGTGTTGGGCCCAGGAGACAAGCTGCTGACTGCACCTGAAGCAGCATGGCATCCCCCTTCCACCCCTCAACAGCATGCCTCATGACAGTGCCTGAAGACTAGGCTGGAAAAATCCTCTAAGCACCACCCTTGAGAACGTTCATCTGGCTGCAGCATCTGACCACAGGAAATCTAAAATTTAGCATCTTCGAGATGCTGTTGAAAGGCCAGGCAGATCCTCTCAGTGGAGCTGGGAGGCAAAGCAGACACCTTGGACAAGCCCTGATGCAGCCTATAGGTAGGCTGCAGATGAAGCGAGAGAAGGGCAAGAAAAATGAGCATTCAGAGTCCCAGCAGTGCGTTCATTGGCTGCAGGAGCTGCAGAGGTAAAACAGATAGTGGGAAGGCTGATGATGACCAGTGCTAGGTCACACAGGAGATGTCCCCAGGCCTGCTTGCAAGGGGAACAGCAAAACTTGCACCCTGTCATGGTCTCAGCACAAGGAGGGGTCCCTTATGCTGTGATGGGCCAAAGCATTCTCAGGTACTCTCTATACAGCAGTAAGGCTTCAATTTGGCACTCACGGGAGTAGCTCTGCCCGGGGAGGGGCAAAGGCTTTGGGAAAAAAACAGAGATTAATTAGGTGGCTCTTCCCCACCACCTTGGTCACTGTGCAATCACTTTCTGCACTGCCATTTATGCATCAAAGACCCTCAGCCACATCTCCCAAGCTGAGGCAGGCTGCCAATCCTTTATCTCTTCTCCACACAGCAGCTTATGAAGGTCAGAGCTGCTCATTCCAGACAAAGTTGACAGAGAGCCAGATGGGCTGACACGGTGAAAACCCAAGCACATGAAGAACACAGCAGTGTATGCTGGCAGGGAGGTTGGGTGTTATGGTTGTAAGGGTGAGTTAGGCATTTGCCACCCCACAGCAGTGACTGGCCTGTTCTCCCTTACCAACCTCTGCTACCTGAAAGCCATGCAGCCACTCCTAGGTGTCTAGCTTCTCAAAGCTGTCATGGTTGAGCCTGTAACTCATGGCAAAGACCTTACCCTCTGGCCCAGGGTCCATAAAGCTGAGGTGCGTTCGGCATGATGTTGTCAGGAACTCCGACAATTTACCAGTCTGAATTCTGGGCAAGAGATAGGAAGGTCACATGGAGAGGAAAGGGGAGGTGATACCCTTGGCTTTACCTCCTAGCTCCTGCCCTTTGATGGGGAGAGACATGTTCACCAGGCACATTCACACACTGCTGTCTACTTTAGCTGCCTGCAACTCTTTCAGCTGTGGGTGGGCATGGAAGGGCTGCCCAAAAGCTATTAGAGAAATCCTGTAGCCATGGATTTGATGACATGAAGAGCCATGTCCTCTCTTTCATCTCCTCTTTTGGGACTGTAGCCCTAGGGGATGCTAATAGCCTAGCACACCCCAGTGTATCTTCCCCAGCTTGCTCCCCCATGCCCTATGCTCTGCCCAGCAGGTATCCTCATAACCAGGTTCTTGGAGGCCATGAGCCCTCTCCCTCCTGCACTGCAGGAAGCTGCACTCACCTTGCACCACCGAAATACCCATCCTGCAGCTTCTGCAGCATTGCCAGCACCGTGGGATGCACACTGCTGCTGGTTTCATCTGTGTGGAAGATGCACAAGCAGTCAGGCCCTCACGCTCAAACTCACCCCCAGAATGTAACCCCAGACTAGGTGAGCATTCAAACACCCAAAGCACCATGGCCAGACCCTTACTCTGGGGTAAGTGGTCAGGCTGTGGTACCAAAAGCACCACCCAAAAAGGGAAATTCTGGACTGTCTAGGCTGGATTCAAGGAAAACCATGCCAGGATGCACTCCAGGCTCCACAGATTTCACCTTTGGCTGAAGCAGACAGTACCAGACAGCAGCCCCTAACAGCCCCCTGTTCTGTCTCTGCCTTTCACATAAGGAAGCAGAGGAGTGGGCTGCTGTCAGGGTCAGGAGACACCACAGCAAAAGGCACACTCGAGAAATTAAGGGGATTTTAAATACACAAGGAGAGACAGAAAGGCCTTAAAGCAGAACAAAGTCACTTTCCTACACCAGGCTCATAGGGAACCTGTGAGCTGCTGCAGGCAAGCCAGTTCTACTCTGTGCCTTTGCTCCTTCCGGTTTACTGTTTCCCCTCTCTGTTGACTAGGAAAGCCTTTAGCAGGTGCTCAGTCTTAGGGAAGAGTCAAGACACAGAAAGAGGACCAAGAACACTTCTACAGAGAAATTGTGGTTTTGGTCTTGCTCCCAAAAGGTCTTCCCACAAGCCTATTTGCCTGGAGCCTGAATATGTCTGTGCCAGCAAACAGCCCTTGAGCTGCAGGTACTAGTGCCTGACGGACAAACCTGTTAGCTGCCAGGCCAGTTGCCCACTCAACATGGCTCCTCTGAGCAGTAAGCTCTGCACAGGACACTACTGGCTGCTCCAGCCTCACCATGTCCCTGTTATTGAGATGGTCACACATTTCCCCACTCCCTTCCTCCTGCAGAACTATTTCCCAGGGCTGCTCTAAGCAAACGCTTTGCCATGCTGGAGCATCTATACCGAGCATGGTGTGGGAGATGGGGAAGGTGATGGTTGGTCGCCCAGTCATCCTCCACCGGCTGCACAGGTAGGAGAGGTCGGTCCTCAGCATCTCCACAATCATCTTGTTGTCAAGAGCCAGGTAGAACTGCTGCTGGTCTATGAACTGTGAAGACAGCAAGAGACATGATCAGCCCTACATGTAGTCACTAGGTCCTTATGGTGCCACCTATGTCTTCCCACAGGCACACAGTCAAGCTAGCCATGCTGTGCACCCAGAGGGCATGTGCCTTTGCACTAACAGCTCATCCCTTACTTGGCAGGTGCTAGTACAGCCCAGCAAGGGACCCTCAAACCCCAGGGCAGCTACTGGCCACTAACAACTATGGGGACATAACTAACACCATAGCTCAGCAGCAGCAGCATCCAGCCCCACACAGCGAGTCCATGTTGTGCCTGTTTCAAGTGAATATGCACTCCCCATAGTGCTAGCTTTGGACTACTGCTTGTCCCCTGGACACACGTCCCTGGTCTGCCATCAGCATCCTCCTGGCATCCTCATCAGGGTGAGCAGAGATTTTCATCCAATATTGATCATTAAAAGGCTCAAGCTGTCCCAGCATCCACACAGCCAGGACCACCAACTGTGCTGCCTCATGCCACAGAGTTGGAGTACCCCACACTCCCAGGCTGTTTAGAGAGTGTTGGGGTCACACCTTAGAGTGTGTATCTTAGAATGAGTACCCAGCCATTGAAGAAACTTCCTGCCCAGTTTCAGAATAGCTAGGAATGAGCCTCTGCAATGTCACTCACCTGTGGGGTAAAGGTAAAAATGCTCTTTCTGATTTTGTAGAGCTTAGAGGTCCCAAGGACACCCATATGCCGGTAGGGCCGTCCAGTAAGGCACATCTGCTTGTTGCGGCCTGGGAGAGCAGGGAGAGGAGTTTTTAGTATAAGCCTTCTCATGAAAGGGCTGCAGCAGCAAGTAGTGCCAAGCATCTTGCTACCGGCCAGCAGGGAAATGCTGGTTTGAAGTTGGGATATCCCAGAACTGTGTGTCAAGCTGGTACAGTTCTAAGGGACAGTAATTCTGTCCCCAAACCTGCCCAGAGGGGTAGAGACATGGTGAAACAGCAATACACAGCCTGTCCTGACTTCTGCAGTGTCACAGCTTCTGGTCTTTGGGCACGTCAGAAGCAGGAGCAGGACTAGGGGTGCCCCTCTGCATAGGGCTGGGCCCCCTAAGCTGACAGTTCTATCAGCATTCCAATTGCTCCTGGATGACTCCCAAAGCCCAGGATGGTGCAGCAACAGCATTACCCCTTGCTTGTCAGCTCTGGCAGCTGCCAGGCTGCTCTCCCTGCCCATGTCACACTTGGCCTTTTGGTGGCCTAAATTAGCTGCCAAATTAAATCACAGCAGATCAGGTGTCTCCTTTGGCCCAGGCTAAATCTCTGGCTCCTGCAAAACAAACCCCATGCCCGAGGGTTTGCAGCATCAAGGAGCAAGCATGCAGAGGTGAGCACATCCTCCCTTTACACTCAGCCCTGCCCACCCACCAGCAACAGCCATACTGCCTGAGCTCTGGGCCCTCTGTGCCAGGGACAACCAGAGGATGCTTCCTGGGGTCTGGCTAGCCTCCCCCATCCAGATCTGAATACAGGAAGAGAAGACAACTCCTGCCCACATGAGGTTCAACATCTATCACTCTCTTGTCTCTTCCTGGGGTGACTGTGCAACTGCAAGCCAAAGCTCTATTCCTGTCAGAATCACACTGAACAGCACTGTCTGCCACTTTGTTCCCCTTTAGCATCAGTGGCCTTATCATGCCTAGAAATGGGCAGCAGAATCCTCATCAGCCACGCAGAGAGCAGGACATGACTGTCTATGAGCAGGAGTGCCAGGGGTGAGACAGACCCTTCTGCACCCCATTTGCTGCAGGAGCAGGGAGCCCAGCTCACCCAGCCGGGCATAGATGTGGCTGAGGATGCGAGCAGGCTGCACTCTGATGGGGTAGACGTCTGCCACAGTCTCCACGTTAATGCCTTCCTTCTGCAGGATTGTCTTGATCCCCTCTGTTTCAGCCAGGATACACACTGTGGATGGAAGACAGTCTCAGTGCAACAGAGGCACAAGGGTGTGTGACAACACTGCCCCATGTCTTTGGGGACACATACAAGGCACCACACCACAGAGAAGAAACTGTATGGGGTCCCTTGGGAACCAGTTCCCACTGCAGAAGTCTGCTTTGCTCCTCCTAACACTCTATACACACAAGTCTTCCTCACCAAGTGGCAGGAAGACAATTTTCAACCTCTCTGCAGAGGAGGCTGCAGCAGATGATAGTTTTGTGGGTCAACACAGGATGAAATGGAAGGACTTGCACCCCATCTTCCACCCACCTTGCCAGGGCTGAGACTGGGCTGTATTGGCAGCAACCCAACAAGCAGAGTCACCCCAGAGGCACATCTGTGAATTCTGCACAGCCAGAGTCCTCCCCACCTGCCAGACTCAAGGGTTTGGGACTGGTTCCTTTCCCTCACCTTGGACCACCACATCAGGTTTAGGAACAGTCGCAAAACGGCGGTTGAGGGGATCTATTTCACCAGGAGCTAGAAACCCCTGTGGAAAAAAAGGTATAAAGAGATTAACATTTTATGGGTAGGGTAGAATGGATGATGGCTACAGACAACCCACCTTTAAGAGGTCCTGGGGGATGGAGGTGACAACTTCCCCATGGTGGGTGGCAGCATTTGCACCTTCACAGCTCAGAGCCTAGTCTCCCACAGCTCTCCCCAGCACCCAGGATGACCCTACCTCGGCCATCAGACAACCCAGGATGTAGAGGGACTGTCCCCACATGTGTGGCAGCTTGCCCATGGGTATCCTATCCACAGTGTGTGGATTCCTGTATTCTTCATCCACCTGGAAGACAAGTCAGGAGGTCAAGAAGGGATCCATAGACACAGGATGCTGAAGGAAGCATCCTCACTGCATCTTGAAGTCCAGCAGTTCAAGGCTTAAAACAAGACCTGACACCAGCATTTGTCACAGAGCCAGCTTTACATTTCTCCTCTCTTACTATGACTGTTTCGGGCATCTGTGTCAGACAACAGAGCAGCTGCTCAAACCATGTTTGGTTTCTCAGCTCAGGCCATCCCACCAGAACTGACATGCCCCAGGAGCACCCAGAGATGCTTTCTGATACTGGTGAGGAGCACATCTCTCCTGGATAACCTGAGCATCAGGAGTCTACTGCTCTTAGCGCAGGTCCACACAAATTCCCTCACCATTGAACCACCTCAGCACCACCTACTCAGCCCAGGTCTGCTTGTCCTGAGCTCTCAGAGCACTCAGTCTCTGAGCAAGCAAACTATCAGCAAAGAACTCTTTTGTGTATGGGAACAAGAAATGCTTTGGGAAAAAACCCCAATTTTTATCACCGTTTCTTAACAGCTCCAAGCCATCCTTTTTATACATGAGATTTCCATGCACTACATGTGCCCCTTCACTTACAATTTGGGTTAATAAGCACTTAAAACTTAATTATCTGATAATGAGACCAGGAGTTTCAGCACTGGACTTTCATGATCCTTGTGGGTCCCTTCCAACTCAGAATATCCCGTGATTCTGTAAGACACTCCTGCTTCCCACCATAGCTCAGGTTCACTCACCTTATCTGGTGGGACACTGTAGAGCTCTGGCAGCAGGCGTACCCCATTCTTCCCCTTGATAAGAACCCCCTCAAGGGCTTCCCGGTACTCCTGCACCTGAGAAGAGAGGAGAGGAAATCTGCTGCCAGCTACCCGCTTCCTTCTTCCACACACTTCTCCTGCCAGGGACGTTTTTCCACTAGTCCAGCAGGTCTCACCTCTCTTACCTGTTCCATGTTTCCGCTGAAAATCCCATCAATCATCAAGTATGCCCAGAAGAGAGGCCACTCACACTCAATGTTCTCAAACAGCTTCAGCTCAGCAGGTTCATAGTAGAGGCGTTTGGGGTCCTGTAAGTGACATCAAGGCAGGTGGTATGTAACAGGATCCCCTCAAACTGACAGGGCTTCTCCTCCCCATGAGACCCTAGCCTCAAATGTCCTCCCAGCCCTTATTTGCAGATGGCCAAGAAAGAGCTGTAGCAATTTCACCTCCAGCCTGTCTTCTCCATTGGACTACCCCCTCCTGAGCCCCCTGCACTGATAATGGAGAGACTTACCCTTCCTGGGGTCTACATCCCCTGTGCCATGCTGGGTCCCCTCTGCCTTGCCTGCTCTGCCTGAGCCTCTCAGCATCTGTCTCCTCCAGCATCATCAAGCTGGCCCAGCCAGGTGAGAGGGCTTGGCCTGGTCACACAGGGTCAGAGAGGTTCCTTCGCGGCCCTCCTGCCATGTGGTGCCACTGTGAGCCCAATACAAGGGAAGTTGTCAGGATGAAGAGCTGCCTGCACAGAGCCCTCCAGCCACAGTTCTGTGTGGTGTAGCACCCTTTCTTCAACCCTCCCTGCTAACTGGTCTGTCTGCTGCAGAGAAGGGAGAGTGCTGGCCTTAGCAGACTATTCAGGCAGAGAGGACAGAAGGAGCAGATATCTTCTACCTGGACTCCAGCCATAAGCTTCCAAAATCCCATCTGACTCCAGCTAGCTGCATGCCTCTGCAGGCACTGCTGCCCTTTCCATGCCTCAGAGCTCCACAGAAATAAGTAATCCACAACTCTGCATGCTGCCAAAGCTCACAAGCACAGGGAACACTGGATTGGAGATGCTGCTGCTTCTCTCTGGCTCTGGAGGAGAGGCAGCCACACATACTGCCTATTATGGGCAGGTCTGCAGAGGTGCAGAAAAGGAGAAGCATTCAGAAGTACTCAAGACCAAAGGTGACAGGCCCAGCAGCTGGTGATGACTTAAGATCCTCTAAATATCATTTGCTAGTTCAGCAGTTAACAAATGAGACTGCTGCTTATAAAATTTTCCTGTTTTCTCTCCCCAAAGCAGCAAACTCTCCACTTGCTCCCAGGGCCATTCTGACAGTACCCAAGCTGACTGCTGGTCTAGGAGAGACAGAAGCAGCTTTGTGACCTCCAGAGCTACCTTGCTCAGGGCTGATGCAGCCCTGGAAGAGCCCACCTCAGCAGGGCTCCCATGCTGGGCACTGGTCCCACCTTCTACCAGCCTAAGAAAGACACACCACCAGGTCTTGGGATACAGGCAAAGCTAGTCTGGCCATCTGCTATGGGCGTGGGTGGGATATACCACCTCTCCAAGGAGCTCTGGCATTTTGGGGAGCCTTGCCCAGACCCATGACACTGCCTGGGGCTACTCAGGGCTCCTGTCTTCCCAGTGCTCCCTAACACAGCCTTTGTGCTGCATCCAGGCGGGCTGCTGCTTGGCAGTCAAGTTCTGCCAGGCAGCAGGGCTGAGGACCCTCACCTCTTTGGGAGTCCTGTATCCATCCCGGAGGAAACGGCAGCAGCCATAGCGGCCCTGGAAGGAAGGGAAAGATTTGCTGAGCAGGAGGCACAGTGTGAAATATCTTGTACTTTCAATGCAGAAGCAGGGGCAGGGTGTTTCCTTCAGCCCAACACCCTCTCCCTCACTCACCCAGCACTCAGGTACTACAATCACAGCCTGGGGCCACAGTACACAGGGCTGCTTCTTTGCACACCCCTGCCACAGGTCATGGAGACTGGGACAGGACATGCCCCAGCAACCCCCCACAGAACATGTTTTTGGGAAGAAAAGGGCTACAGCAGTTTGGACTGCAGCTGTCTCCTGGGAACAGTGAGACAAGGGCAGAGATGCTCACCTGCAGCTTGGTGATAATCTCCTGCTTGGTGATTTCTACCAGCTCGCTGTCCTCCACAGCAAATGCTGGGTAGGAGATGACAGAGAGCACACTGGCATCCACCTCCTTGGATGTGGAGGCCCTGGGCAGCATTGAGTGGAGGATCGACTGGGCAAAGGGGAAGGAAAGGTGGTTAGGCTGTCAGGCTAACACTGCAAACCCAGTAGATCACAGTTCCTCTTGCAACAGTGTCATGGCTGACTGGGTCTCACCTGGCAGTGCTGCACTTCATCTGACAGCACCCATATCACTGACTGCGGGCCTCCCTTGGCTCCAAAGAGATCCAGCTCATCCAGTGCCTCCAGGGCAGCCTGCAAGCAAGGTGAGACACAAAGAGACATGTCCTTCACCTTGCTGCTCATCTGTAAGAGCTCTCATTCCATTCTAGCCCCTCTGTGTAAAGCACTGCCCAAATTTAAAAGAATTTGAACCTTGCTGTGGCTGCAGAACATCTCTGGCCAAAATGGGACATCTCCAGACATCAAAAGGGTCTGGGACATTTCCGCCACACATCCCCAATTAACTTTTCACTCCCAGTTCAGACAAAATCCAGGCTAGAAGGGCACAGTTTTATCCCAGTGCACAAGAAGATAGGTTCCTGGGGAACCTATCACTGCATTGAGCCTCAGCAGTTCAACATGCCCAGCCTGCCCTGTCAAAAAGCAGCTCAGGGCCTCTGGTGCTCCTCATCCCACCAGCCAGCATTGCTTCCCAGCTCACCTTGGCCATGCCAACAGAACTGGCATTCAACTCTGTGATGCCCTGGTTTGTCTTGTCCCCACGCTCCCATATGCCAAAGTCCTGTGAAGCAGGCACTGTTTCAGAACACACTCAGAAAGCCTTTGAATCCCACCCATCCATGGTGCTTCCAGAAGGTGCTGGTGTGGCTCAGGTAGAACCCACAGCTGCTCCCAGACACCAGTGCAGTATCTCCACCATCGGAACACACCCCTCCTCCCCAGCACATGCTACCCACCGCAGTTTTGTAGGCAGCTTCGATGTAGAACACAAGGTTCTGGATAAAGTTGACTTCATCCAAGCTGTGAATTATGTGGAGGCCTAAAGCAGAGGGAAGAATTCACATTATGTTCCAAGCCCACAAGCAATATTCAGAATGGGGTTGCAGCAACCCAGGGACGATTCCTCCCCACTGCATGCCTGCCCAACAGGAGCTATGTCCTAGCTGACTCCATCTCCACTCCCACCCCTTACAGCAGCACTGGGGCTTCAGAAAAACGGGCTTTTGGAGAGACCAACATCAGGGGCCCCAAACCCGCCTCAGGTACTATGAGCATAAGGAAACAGTGGGGGTCACGGAAGCCATTGCAACAGCTTGGCACCCAGGATGCTGCATCCAAACTGAGACTCTGAAGAACCTGAAGAGTAGCATACTCAAAGCTGCAATGGGAACCCCCAGCATTACCTGAGGCCGTCATTTGTGCAAGCATGAGGAGGTAGAGGGAGGTAGCATCCATCTGTAGGTGACCCCATTCGTGGTCTCCTACGACAGTGGCACAGGTGTGGGTGTTATACTTGGCATGCAGGCAGTCCCTGGTGCTCTGACTGTACTTGAAGGCCTCTACCTTGTCCACCTTGAGAAGGGCAAAAAGATGCAGGCATTCATCGAACCCTGTCTATAGAGAGATCTGACAGCTCCTGAGCCAAGGGCTGCCCCATGCCATGAGTGGAGCACATGGAGTCATGCCTGGCAGGGCAGAAATTCTGCAACCCCTGGGCTGAGCCCCACTGTGCATGAAGGCAGTGAGTTCAGGCTCACATGCTGCTGCAGCACAGGACTGCAGCAGTGGACAGCCCACTGCCACAGCTGCACCATGCAGAGAGAAAAGGGTTACCCCAAATGCCCTCAGGGAGGAGGAGCTGTAGAATACTGCCAGGACTCATGACAGGGAGCAGCTGGCAAAGGCTCCACTGGCTGCCAGCCACAGCTCAGGAACTTCAATCACACCCATGACAGATGCTCGCTCAGAACTTATTTCAAGACTTGCTGGAAGGGGGCCTTCCCTCTGCTCATCAAGGAAGGCTGGGGAGGGCTGGGGGAGCTAGGACAATAGCCTCTGTGGTATAGCAGGGCTTTAAGGAGACCACGTGACACTCAGAGGTACTCCCCAGCCCCTACCTGTCTCATCATGCACTGGAGCAGCCCCTGCATCAGCTTCACCACGCTCTGCAGGAACAAGGAAAATAGGTTTGTTAATCTCCAGGAGAAGCCCTGACTCAGGATCAGCTGGCCGCTGACCTTTGTGGGGCTCAGTGTCCGTAATCAGAGCCCCTGCTCACATTTTCACAGACCCTGGGTGACAGCAGAGGGAAGATTTCTTGGTCTGCCAGCAAGGCCAGGTTGCCATGCTATGCAGGAGGACAGAGGGCATGACTGCAGGACATGGCTCCCCAGCCCTTGAGAAAACGTCTGTGGCCCCCGATCACCCCAGAGCCAGAGGTCTAGACCCTCTGGTTGGGCTCCAGTGTGGTCTGGGAAGAGCAGGCTCTGACATCCATTCCCATTGCCTCCCGTGTTGGGGGACAGCCGCGTCCTCGTCCTCACTGCACTGCCCCTGACCCAGCTGTGACCTGTGGCTTACCTGACCGGGGTGACTGCGGTCCCCGAGTGACACCAGCCCCGCCCCCCGCTCCTGCTCCCTCCTACCTGCTCCAGCTCGTAGGCCTTGGCCTTGTCCTCGTCGCGGTCGGCATTCTTGCGGTAGGCTAGGCCAAGACCCCACACCGCCAAGATGCTGTACACGTTGTCCCGGACCCAGGCGTCCTGGTGGTCGGCGCTGGCGGGGAGCAGCCCCGTCACCGCGTCCTGCGGAGAGGACGCATCGTTCACAAAGAACTCCCTGGCCCAGCGGCCGGTGGGGCGCGCCGGCGCCCCGGGTCTGCTCCTCATTCCCGGGCAGGGTCCGCACCTGGTGGCGGAGGATGGTCTGCTGCACCAGGCGCCCGTAGCCGTCCAGACGTACACCCGAGTTGCTCCGGCTCCTCATGACGGCGGCAACAGGATGGGAACCGGCCCCGGCGGGACGGCAAGGGCCCTGTCAAAGCCCCGCCCCTCCCCGCTCCGCCCCGCGGCACCGCCCGCTCGCTGCCGCCGACGGCGCTACCCGAGCACCGCTACAGCCCTGAGCGGCCGCCCCACCCGCGCTGCCCGGCGCTCCTCGCCGGCGGCGGCTTCGGTCCACAGGGCGCTCAGTCCCGAGTGGGCAGGACCTGGAGGACATGGAGGCCCCGAGGGCGGGGCGGCGGGGGCCTTCGGCGCCCCCTGCCGGGCAAAGGCCGAGCAACGCTGAGTATGGATACGCAGCTGCAAGGACAGACACACGGATACATGGACAGACACATGGCCACACGCACGGATAATCGGATAGAGAGACGGACGCGCGGACGCACGGATACCTGTGCCGGTGTGGAACAGATACACGGACTGGTGTGTGGTGTGGCGCAGGGACGCAGGATGTGTCCGCGTACTGGTGTGAGACTGTACAGACACACAAATGGACACACAGATAGGGACACATACCAGTGTGGGTCTGTATGGACACGCACACGTAAGCTAGGTGCAGACACAAAGACACGCATGTGGACAGAGACATGGAGACGTCCATAGGTGTTCATGTGCGCGTAGGAGCATGGGCATGCACACACATGCACACGTACAGGTGTGGATACACCTACCTGCAATGGAACACGTGCACAGGCAGACTCGTGTGCACACATACCTCCACACGCACACATGTGTACACAGCTATGCTTTGCTTTTCTGTGTGTCCATAGCACGCAGAAATACACACACACTTGTGCACCTATGTACATTCACAGGTGTGCAAACCTGTGGATACCCACAGGTACCCTCACCTATAAGCACACATACGCATAAGCACACATCCACACTTCCCATGCACATACACAATCATGCACATGTGCACACACAGGCATACACTGCATACACCTGTGTGCACAGGTGCAGGCAGGCACATGTGCATGATACAGATGCGCACCCACACAGGTGCACCAGCAGCGTTTGGGCACACAGTGGGCTCCTGAAGACCACAGCACGCCTCATCCCTGGAACCCCTTTGGGTAGGTAGGGGCCAAGTGTGTGCTGCATCGGACTCTGCAGCTGTTGGGCAAGAGACAGGACCCTGCAGGTGCCATGTGCCACCCTGAGGCACACATGACCCTGTCATCCATGTAATCTGCCTTTGCACAGCTGGGCAGGGGCAAGAAGGTGCTGAATGTGGGCAGGCTGCATTAGGTTTCTTTTCTGTGCAGAGCATCTGGAGCAGCCCAGCACGGCCCCAGGGAGCTCAGCAGCACAGTCTCTCCCTGGCCCAGCCCACAGGACATATGGCTGCTGGAGAGTCCTGTCCCAGCAGTGAGTGCATGCTGTCCCTTGGTCTCTGGGGATTCTAGTGCACAGTGGACATTCCTGGGGATGCTAGTGGCTGTCAGCACTCATACTGTGGTGGGGCACACCCCCAGCCCTGTGGGGCAGAGCAGCCAAGAGCACTGTGCCAGGGCGTCCAGAGGGAGAGCATCCCTGAGCTGGAGGCAGCTGGATGAGGGGGCCAAAGCTGGGCTCTGCTGGGGGGATGCATAGGCTGGGGTCACTGGAACTGGAGGACACCACAATGGTGGGCACAGGAGGTCCCTGGAATGTGGCAGTGAGGAATAGTGTAGGGGTGGGGGTCCTAGAGTTGAGAACTCCCAAAGTTGGTGGGGTTGGGTTACTTGTGGCCATGGCTGGGGACATCAGGGTACATGGAGCAGGCCACAGGGCTTGTAGGGATGAGAGAAGTTAAGAGTCCCAGGCATGCAGACAAGGCTAGGCAGGGGGTGATGCAGGGGATGAGCAGGGGTCCCCAGTTACTGCAGGCTCTGATGACACACTCAGTGCTGTGCCAGCAGTGGGCACCCAGGCATCTGCTGCTCTCCATCCTCTAGGAGGGTGTTGCGTGGGCCATCTAGGGGGCCACATGCCTCCCACCCCCTGGGGCTCCTGGAACACCCAGAAGGGAAGATGGGGAAGGGAGGAATGTCCTGAGTCACCTGGCACCTGCCCTTCATGCCAAGACCCCCCTGGAGGGAGCTGTAGAGAAGCAAGAGGAGGGAGAGGAGTAGCGCTAGGCTGATAGTGATTCCTGGGGATGGTAGTGGGGACTGCACTGGCCCTGTCAGCCATTCTGAGTGCTGAGGCTTCCATAGTCTTGCAAACTCCATCTGTCAGGTGCCTCCTCTCAGGCACTGCTCCTCTCAGGTAATGGCTCTGCACAAATATTTCAGTGTCCCTGGGCAGAGAAACAGCCCCAGATGGGGGTTGCCAGCATCTCTGCAGGGCACCCATAAGGCATCTGGATCCTGGCCATCACTGTTTGCATCTAGCTACAGTCCTGGCAAGGTGCCTGGGGAGCACCTGCTCTCCACAGCTGGGTGATCTCCATCCTGGTGCCCCTGTACTGTACCCAGCCTAGATTTACCCCAGCACTGCAAGGGCACATGCAACACATCCCCCCTCTGCCCAGTGCCAGCCTGCAGGATGTGAGGTGTAAGGTGTTCATGCCCACTTAGGAGGGGCAGCAGGAGAGATAGTGAATGGGCACCCTATGGAAACAAAGCAAAGCCTCAGTGTGGGGTTTGGGGCAGGGGAAGGAGCTGGGAACAAGGCAGAAGGGAACAGGGATGCACTAGCTGGCCTGGGGGAGTGAAAGGGGCTAGCAGCAGCTCCACAGGCAAGATCCCTACCTGAGGGTGGGTTGGGGCGCATATCCCCAAAGCCAGGATTCCTGGTGGTCCCCAATGGAATGCCAGGCTGTGCCCAAGGGGCTCACATAGCTGTGGGATCTGCAGGAAGATCATCCCTGCAAGGTGTACCCAGGTAACAGGCTAGGGTCACTGCACCCTGCGCCTTGCAGTCTCAGCAATGATGCAGGCACAGTGCTGGGGTCATCTGGAGACAGTGAATCTTTCCCTGAATCACTGCTCCTCCATCTCTGTGGTAGCACCTTTCCCACAACCAGCACAGAGGTGATCCTGCTGCTGGAGCAGCCCCTAGGCACCCATGGGTAATCAAGGAAGGGGCCCATCCCAAAAGACTCAAGAGCCTGTGCGCACAGTGCATAAATGGACACAGGGCTGGGGTGACAAACTCCAGTGCTCACCCATCTCCAGGTGCCCAGCTGGTCCAAGGGGTGCTGGCAGCAGGTTGGGGGTTGGGGGGTGGGCACTGGCATCTAGGGGTATCCAGGGCTGGGAGCATGGCCCTCTCCATGTCTTTTATCATCACTTGCCTGCATGAATCAACAGAGCATGGTTAATGATTGATAGAGCTCAGATCTGTTAGCTTCCAAAAAAAGCAGATGTTCCCCACTCATCACCAAGATGTGGCGAGCTGGGGACAAGAGGCAAGAGAGAACCTGGGGCCCTGTGGTTTCTCACTCTTCCAGGATGGGAAAGAAACTTTGAGACTGGCAGGAAAGGGAGGGATTGGAGTTGACAGCACCCCATCCAACAGCAAACACGGGAAAAATAAAATTGCTGAAACATCCCCATGGAGCTTGGGCCGGCAATAACAGATGGGGCTGGACCCCAAGCAAGAGGAGACCCTGGCAAAAGCATGAGCTGTGGAGAAACAGCACCCAGGTGACAGCACTGGTGCCAAGGATGATGACTACCACCTATGCCTTGCTGCTCAAAGAATGGAAATTTTGCTCCAGCACTGCAGACAAGGCACCATATCCAGCAACAGTCAGGTTTGTTTGCAGATACCTACCCACAACAGCAACAGCAGAGAAATGCCTTGGCTATAGTGACAGACAGCCGCAGGAGACCTGGCTCATTGCTCTTCCATGGTCTCCTAGGACTTGCCCCATACAGAGGGATGCAGGGCATCTCTCATTCCCAGACCCATGGAGGTAGCTGCCTGCAGCCACATCTGGTCTCCTCTGCACTAGGGCAGGTCAATGCTCCAGGGGAGGCACTTCTCATAGGCCCTGCTTGAACCAGCTGGGATTTACCCCCGCACCCACCCCCTCCAGTGAAAGCACAAGGGCAGGGCACAGGGATACAGCCTAGGGCAACCTATCCCAGGGTGCACCTGCTGCACCCTGGGGGCAGTGCAAGAAGAGGCCAAGATGGTCTTTAGCAAAATCAATCAATTTATTTATTCACAGTCAAGAAATAAATAGAGAAGAGTCAGGCAGCAGGGGTGCTGAGAGTGGGACTGACCCTTCTGGAAACAGGGACATGCCAGGAGCCCAGAAGAGCCCAAGGCCTGTGTGACAGCAAGAGTGCAAGAAGGTAGAGAGACATCTGCAACAGGAATCTGACCTCTGGGAACAAGACCTGAGCCCTGCTAGAGGGCAAGCCAAGGAGCTGAAGAACAGGTGTGTCAGAGGAAACAGCAGGCAGAGCCCAGCACAGGCAGCTGCCTTGGCTTCTAGCACCAGAAGCAGAGATGGCAGCTCAGGTCCCTCCAGTTTTTCATAGCCCTTCCAGAGCAGAACTGCAGGGGAGGAGAGAGGCTTCCTCGCTCCAGCCCAAACTCTCAGCCTGGTAAGATGCCTCTGCAGCTGAGACTAGATAGGGATGGGGTGCATGTGAGTTCGGAGGGAATGCCACAGGCAGGGTCACATCAGATCCTGACACCACCAATGTGTCAGATGCAAAACACAGAGACACCTGGACTTCCTACCCTCCCTCCACCAGGAGACTCCCAGCCACCTCCTAAGAGCTTGGTACTCCTGTTTAGGGACACAGCTCATATTTCAGAACATCAGGCCAAGCCCCCCTGCCCACCAAAACCAGGCAGCAGCCATGGGGGCTGCAGGAAGGACAGATGCCATGGGGCAACCACCCCAGCACAGGTTCCTGCTTTTAAAAACCCACAATTTACATAAAACTGTCATTGTAAAACCTCCCCACTGAGCAGCACTGCATGGGGAGGGGAGATGAGCCAAGAGAGCCCCAGGCAGAGCAAGATAAACCCTAAAGTCCAGATCTGCAGGAAGAGGCAGAGCCCAGGGGTGATGTGCTGGGGCAGTGGAAATTACCGGCAAGTGCAGGACTCTGCAATCATGTTCTCATACTCCTTGTACAGTATGCCTCCATTGCGCTCAATCATGAGGACACTGATGGGGCTGTAGCGATAGGGCACACAGGAGGGCCGGGGCACATTGGCATCCACAAGCTGATGAACAAAACTCTGCACCACAGCATGGTTGGGTGCGTGGAAGTCATAGCGGAGCAGGTGGGGACAGGTGCCCTTGCAGTAGCGTGGGTTGTAGCGGTGAGGAGCTATGATCCAGTGGTCCCAGCCCAGCTGTGCAAAACTGACAGGGAAGGGGCGGAGGGAACAGTCACTCTTCTCCCCTCCCTGCTCCCGCAGGTACTTGGGCAGATCATGAGCCAATGTCCCTGTATCACGTCGGTGTCGGTGGGGCTCTGCTGCCAGAGGTGCCAACCCTGCCTGAGTATCGTTAAGGTAGAGAAGGAGGAAAGGGTGGCCAGGGGCCACAGGGGCATTGTGGCCTCCTGCTCGGCCAGCACGCACACAGACATGCCGTAGTGCCAGGCTCCCCATGCTGCTGTTCCCCAGCACCAGGTAAGGGGTGACATCAACTTCAGCCCAGCCATGACGGGCACGGGCAGTAGGGCTGAGCAGCACCCTGGGTGCCTCACCAGCCATCACCAGCTCCAGAGCGCAGAGAAGGCGACCATGGGCCAGGGACAGACTGGGCAGGTAGACCACAGTAGCTCTGAGGAGGTGCTCGACCTCTGGCTGGCCCTCCATGTGGTAGGTGAGGGCCTGCAAGTACCAGCGACCTGCAGGGAAGCAGTGATCAGTACCCTGTTAGCATAGTGCAGGAGGCACTGTGGAGCACCCCTTTCTGTCATGGTGCTGCCACAGCCCCACACAGCAGAGCCTGTGACAGCCACCTGCCCCAGCACAAGCTGCAGCAAACAGAAGCCATGAGACAAGGCTTGTTGGTGGCACGAAGGGTAAAGAGTCTGCAACACTCCCTATCCTCTCCACGAACACCATTAGCCTTGGCAGAGCATCATGCAGAGTGGGAAGGAGAGAAGGGCACACAAGGGCTAGCTATGCACTTGCCCATCTCACCCCTGGAGCACGTGGACTCCTGCCAAGTTGAACCACGGCCAAGAGCAACCCCAGCCAGGACACTGTAGAGAGGGGGAAGGAAGCAGGCACGAGACCTCGCCTTCAGAGCTCAAGCCCACCCTGCTAGCTCTGCTAAGCGCACAAACCATCCTTAGCGCTCACCGGTTCCTTACCTGCCCAGGGCTGACCCCCATGGGAACTGGCCTGTACCAGGCGGATGGTGTTGGTGCCCAGGCTGCGGCTGCGGCGGGGTCGGCCTTCGCGGTCAGCAGCGCGCCGGTACAGATTCAGCATGTAGCGCAGGGGCTGCCCGCTCGCTGGCCCCGCCTGCCAGCCTGGGCTGCCTGGAGCCCGCGTTTGCAGGGTCTGCAGGAGGGGCAGGGTGGGGACAACAGGCAGGGAGCCAAGGGGCGGTGGGGACTGGTTCGCACCCTGGGAAAGGGGCACAACAAGGAGAAGGAGGAGGATGGTGAAAGGGTAGGGCATAGCCATGATAGGTGAGCGTCGGGAGGGAGCAGGTAAGAGGGACAAGGTGGGGCTGGCCAGCGGAAGAATTAGGGAGAACCTGCAGTCATGCTTCTCCTCACTTGAGAGGCAGAGCTGACTGTGGGCGCCAGCAAAAGGATCCCAGGGTGCTTCCAGCTCCTATCAAGACAGGACAACCACACCAGCTGCTTCAGCTTGGCACAGGAACAGAAAGGTGGGGGGAATCTGTATGCAAAAAGGGGTACAAATTCCAGACTAAAATCCAGACCAGGCGCAAAGCTAGCCCAATAGAGCCTGGCTATGGGAGCTGTAAAGGTGCTGGGGTAGGGGAGTGGGGGGAAGTGGGGTGGGAGAACCAGCTCACTCAGCCCACCTGCTCTTGGCTCAGCCTCCTCCTACAGGGTAGGAGGTCCTTGCCCGGGCCCATTTTAAAGGCATGGACTCAATCAGGTTTTAAAGAGGCAGGACCTCCCTGGGTCCCAGGGCAGTGGGGCCAGACAGAGCTTGAGAGGGTGCTTTCAGGCAATGAGAGTCCCTCCAGCTACCTTCACTCTGTGCTGACACTCCATCAGCTGCTCATCACCTTTGTGCCCATTGCTGCATGCTGGTCTGCACTGCCCCAAGCAGGCACAGAGCCTGGAGTTCTGCTCCCCAACAGCCCTGCGGCACAGCCAGGCTGCCCAGTGCCTCTATCCAGCTGGCACAAAGACACACGGGTGAGCAGAGTGACCCTGAGCCCAGCAGTGCTAAATATGTCTGGGTAAGCCAGCAGTACCCCACTGTAGGCATCATCCCACCACCATCAGCATGCCTGCAACTTTGCCTACCTTGACCAGTTTCCAGGTCTTTCTGCCAGCACCTGCTCAAAGCTGAGAGGTGAGCATGATGCTCACCCTCTCACTGGCATGGGCCATTCAGGTCACTTTCCATACTGGGGACAGTGCTTGCCTGGGAAAGGCCCTCTGGGCACACTACAGTGTGGTGTGGGCAGCTGCAGCCAGTCCCACTTCCAGAGCCCCTGGTGCTGTGCCCCAACCCACAGTACACTGTTGCTCTCCTGCTGGGATGGAAGTGGCCAGCGGGTGAGCATGCTGGTTGAGAATCACTGCTGCAGGCATAGGGACATGGGGAGAGCTGGAGGGATTGTACTGGTGTCTGCTGCCCACTCTTCTTGATGCCAGCTGGGCACAGTGCTAAGGGCTTGGGAGGGCCGTGTAGGGGTGTGTGTGGTGCTAAATGTGAAGAGCCAGGGCACAAGAGCCCTCTTGCCTGGCCAGGCAGCTCTTGGGAAAGCGGACAAGGGGCAGATGAGACAGTGAACGTTGGGAAGTCTGGGCATGGCAGCAGCCCGTCATGATTTGGGGGCATTACATTAGGCAGGTGGGGTCAGGGTGGTGGACATGTCAGTGGTGGACACGTCAAGGCTGTATGGGGGGGAGCTATGAATCTCTCCTGGGTGGGCTGTAGCACTACAAATAGCCCAGGTACCACTCCACCCTGTGCCCTGTGACACTTTGGCTGTACTGGTCTGGCTGCAGCTGGGCTGCACAGAGAGCAGACAGAATTCAAGACAGGTGCTTGTGGACAGGGACTGCCAAGAAAAACTTGAGACCCTTCCAGCACTGGGAATGAACCAGCCTGGCACTGCAAGCTGACCCTCCCAGGCCGTGGCGGGCAACCAGGGCTGCAGGCGGTGCTTGCAGAGCAGAGCTTTCCAGGCTGGTTGTCTGGGAAGGAGATGAGTAAGAGTCATGGCCCCAGGCGGGAAGGGAGGAGCAGGACTCTTGGGTTCCCTCGGGAATCCATGCCGATCCACTCCCACCATCCCTGGCTGCTATTGCCGCCTCTTCTCCCTGCCTCAATTTCCCCCACGTAGTACAGCTGCCTCTCCTGGGTGTAGCAGGGAAAAGACAAAGGTGAAGAACGGCCAAACTGCCAGGTATGTCCTAAGGTGCCCGGCAGGATATGGACAGGGTGGGGGCTGGCATGGGTAGGTCAGACAGAAGCCAGCAGCATGTGCTGGCCTGCAGGCAGTGGAGCTTGAGGCGCCAAGTGTGACTACATGGTGGGGAGCCGGTGGGGCTGCATCACCCTACTGGCACACCCTCATACCCACCTGAGTGCTGTTGAACTGCCACCGTACCAGGCTAAACTCTGCTGAGCAGTCCCTACTGGTGGGCGTTCCCTGTGACACCATATTGTGCTGAAGCCAGCCGGGTCATTTTGAGCTGAACCTGTGCACGGTCAAGCTAAGTCAAGCCAGGCCAGGCTCTGCTGAGCTGAACTCTGCCAGCCCTGCTTGTCCAAGTCAACCAAGCTGAACTGCCCCAAACAAAATTGGGCCAGGTCAAGTGGAGCTAAGCCAGATGAGGCCCCTGCTTGTTCTGTGCTGTACCAAACTTAACTTTGCCAGCCCTGTGTCATGTTGAACTGAGCTGAGACAAGCCAGAATGTGCCAACACAGCTGAACTGCACCGAGGCATGCCAGGCTGAGCCATGCTGGGTCAATTAACCCATGCTGGCCCCCCTGCCATCCCACGCTGAGCTGAGCTGTGATGTATCGTTCTGCACTGAGGTCTGCTAGCCTTGCATATCATGCCATGCTGGGCTGAGCTGGACTGAATTGAAATACACCGGCTGGCCTGTACCAAGATGAGCCAAGCAGCTCATTTCAGGTCCCTGGGCTAAAGGATGGCAATGCCAAGGTACTGAGTAGAAAGGTGCTGTGCCATTGTGTGCAGAGCCATGCCATGAGCTGTGCTGAGCCGTGCCGTGTTGTGCCGTGCCGTGCCGAACCGTCCGCCGCCGTCCCCCCGCGCCTCATTGGCGGCGGCGGAGCAGCCCCGGTGCGGAGCGGCCCCGCCCCGCACTAGCCCCGCGCCGCTCAGCCCGGGCGGGCGGGGGTGTAATTTCCTCCACAGTTCGGGGCCGGGCCGGGATGGGGCTGTAGCTGTAGCCGCCATGGAGCGGGCAGAGGGCCGGCCCGGCGCCCCCCAGTACGTGCATGTGCAGCTGCAGGGGGGCGCGCCCTGGGGCTTCACGCTGCGCGGCGGGCTAGAGCACGGCGAGCCCCTCATCGTCTCCAAGGTAGGAATCGCCGGCAGAGTCCCGCGTGGGCTCCGCGACATCCCCCCGCGAGGGGCCTCCCGCCCGTGGCGAGGCGCAGGAGATGGGCGGACACCCGGGGCGCGGCGGCGTCGGGGGTGCGGGGAGCCGCGGCCGCGGGGTCTTGTGTCCTGGCGCGGCGGGATGGGGACGGCCACTCGCACCTACGATCTCCGCGGCCCTCCACTTAAGAGTTGCAGTGAAGAGTGAGAGCGAGAGGGGCGGAGGGACAGCCCGGGCCCGGCGGCAGGAAGAAATTCCTCTGGCACATCCGTTGGGCTGGCGTCGGGGGCGGCCCCCACATTCTCCCTCACGTCTTTCCCGGTCCCGTCCCGCGGGCTGTAGCCGGGGGAGGTCAGCCTCCTATGTGCCCATCCGTCGGTGCCGCCCCCACGGGCGTTTCGGGCACCAGACTCTGCGGGCACATTTAGTGCCACGGTGGGGGAACCATAGTCCGTCCCGTCATGCCCCGGCACCCCTGGAACGCAGGGGCAGGATCGTGCCCGGGACGGGGTTGGCGCCGGGGTGCGATGCCGAGCGGAGCCCGGCCGCAGTCGGGAGCAAATGGTGAGGGTGACCCCTGCGGCCCCGACGTCTCGCCACACAGAGGGTCACCGATTCCCGCGGCCCCCGCCAGCGCATCGCTCCGCTGGGAGACTCGCGGAGAGACCCGCAAGGAGCAGAGCAGCGGCCAGGGGAACTCCAATAGCCACCCCTCCGGGGAGCCCGGACGGGGCCCTGTCGCCGGACACTTTGGCCGCCTGCCCGCCCGGTGTCGCCGTCCTGCCGAGCCGGGATGCGGCGGGCCAGGCTGGCGGCCCCGGGGCTGCTCCGTGCCTCGAGCCGGGCCGACTGCGCCCCCGGGCCGTTCCACGCCCTCGGCGGGACGCGGCCGGCGCGGTCTGGCTGGGGGAGCTGGAAAAGTGGCTCCGGTCCCAGCCCTGCGCCCTGAGGTGGCACCGCCGGCGGGTGGGGAGCCGGGCGCCGAAGGAGTAGCTGCCCGCGTCCCCACTCGCTGCTGGCCTTCGGGGTGATGGGTCCCCGTGGGTCCGCCGGTTGCCGGAGGAGGGGATGTTCCTCGCTCACCACTTTTGAGAAGGGGATTGGCTTGCGGGCAGCGGGGTATCGGCCCCCGCGCTCCCACGGACACGCCGCCACCGCGTGTGCTCGGTAGACAAAAGGGGCTTGTTCCAGCGCTTTGTGCATTCAGGGGAGGGTCCCCCGGGGTCACCGCTCCGCCGCTGCGGCCGGCCGAGGTGTGTGCGGAGAGGGGGCGGCCCTCGCCTGTGGCGTGGGGGGTGCGGGCCGGAAAGAGGAAGGGCGTCCCCGCACTCGATGACTGAGTTTGGCTTCTGAGCCCACTCCGGGCAGGATCCCTTTCTGTGGCAGAGTCCCACGGCGGTGCTCACATACGATCTTAAGCCTTCCATTGGGCTGCAAACGCCCTCCGGCACAAGCTTCCCTGAGCACGTCAGGGGCAAGGAGGGAGGTTGCTGTGGCGCAGGGTGAGCACAGCTCTGGCACTGTTCTGGTTTTCAGTCCTAAGACAAGTTTCTCCTGAGACAGGCAGACATCCTGTGAGCCATCTAGTGCCCACCATCAGTGAACTCCAGGGATGGTGTTTGGGAAGTGTCCTGGGCTGGCTCAGCCAGGCAGGGCAGCAGGCAGTGGCGTTTGGTTGCCAATGCTGAGTTCACTGGTAGCAAAGGCAGAACAAGGGGCTGTTTGTGCCAAATTTAGCTCCTCATGAGTGATGCCAGGGCTGAGCCTGTCCATCCTAGTGCATGTGATGGCCCAGACATGGGTGCAGACCTGGTGGTGTCCTGCAGCAAGTGGGGACACCTTTCATCTCTGACTCATCCCCATGGTGGTGGCAGGCAGGACTGGTGGGCATGTGTCTGGACAGAGGACTGAGGTGAAGGTGCAGCCTGCCTTGCACACTCTGCTGGTGCCTGGTGGTGGGCAGCAGCATGGCAAGGGGTAAACCCAGGTGCTCCACTGACTGCGTGGTAGGACTGGGAGCCCTCACAGACAGTCAGGGTCCCCTGCCAGGAAGGCAGCCCTATGGCTGACATCTGGGTAGGAGGGAAGCCTGCTTGCACAGGCAGGCACATTGGGCTGTGCCCAGCCTGGGTATGGCATTGCAGTGGTAAGATCCTTGGAAAAAAGGGAGAGCTGTTGGTTCTGGGCACAGCTGTGCCAGGCAAAGCCATGGGGCAGTGGTGCACTGGGCAAGAGGCTTGGCTGTCCCTGCCTTTCTCCCTCCTAAGGTGACATTTTGTCCAGGGGTAGTGGAATGCCCCCTGAGCCCTGCCCAGCATTAGGGCTGGAAAGTGGTGCCCAGGGGCACATGCACAATGACTGACCTGCTAGGAAGCCATGTGTGCTCCCTGGCACTGAGGTCTGGCTGCTGCCCAAACTGATCCTGCAGGCACTGTGAGCAGAGCTCATTCTCTGGCCAGGCCTGGGAGCAACTGGGCAGGGTGAAGAGCCCATGGGCAGGGTGAGTGCAGGAGCCCCAGCATGGGGCCAGGTTAGCTCTGCCCTGCAGGTGGCTATAGGGTCTTGCCACATCCACAGTGGGCATGGGGCACCCCAGGTTCTGCCCCATGCACCTGCATGCCCTGTGCTACTGCCACCACGGAGAAGCATCTCCAGTTGCTTGCCAGCCCTGTGGTGTGGAGTTGGCAATCCCTGGCCATTGCAGTGGCAGGTTGGGCAGAGATCAGTGCTGGCAATGGACACTGCCTAGCCCAGCCAGGCACTGCTTGTCCCAGGGCTGCCAGGAGTGCACCTACCAGCTAGGGCAGACGGCATGGGCCAGGATCTCATGTGCTGGCAGCACCATGGCTATACTTCCTCTAGGCACAGCAATACAGGGTGCCAGGTTCATTTTGGCCATAGCTGTCAGGGAGGGTAGGCATGTGCCAGGGCTCAGCACTTCCCCTACTATTGTCTCCTATGGGCACACAGGGTGGGATGGCATCCTTTGGGCATCGAAATCACCACGGGTGCCCAGACAGGCTCAATGTGGGGTTGGAAGCAGCAGCAAGGGGCTGGCATCCACGCTGGACAAAGAGCCCTTGTGCTGCCTGCAAGGGAATCTGCTGGGATGGGGCATTTTTCTTTCTCTCCCCTCTCTGATGGCCTTGCTGAGAAATTCATGTGACCAGAGAACGGGGAGAGCCTGGCCCCACAGATCCCTCTGTGGTGCCTGGGGCTCAGGCACCTTCTCTGAAGCCTCTTTCTCCCCTGACATGCCATGGAACACCCCCTGGGATATTCTGGGGGCTGTGCCCCCCTTGATGCCCCTCTCTGTCACCCAGGTGGAGGATGGGGGCAAGGCTGCACTGTCCCGCCGGCTGCAGCCAGGTGATGAGCTGGTGAACATCAGCGGGACCCCACTGTACGGATCCCGCCAGGAGGCCCTCATCCTCATCAAGGGCTCCTACCGCACTCTGAAGATGGTTGTTCGCAGGTTGGCAGGGCTGTGGAAGGGACACAGGGAGGGCCAGTGGGGCTTTACCTGCCTGGGGGACTGGCAGGAACCTGGAGGTGCCCTTGTCTTCAGCTTGGAGGTGCCCCTTGCTGGGACAGGGTGGGGAGCAGCCCCTTGGCTGCTGTCAGCACTCCCGCTAAGTGGGGGTTCCACATCCAGCAGAGCCAGGGCAGTGCATCAGGCTCACCACCCCCTCGCTGGGCGGTATCCTCAAGCGTGGCCGCTCCTCTCCCTTCCTGTCTGCTTGCCTGCCTCCTGCCTGCCTGCTTGCCTGGGAAAGGAAGGAGAGGCAGGGCTGGGCCTTGCAGTCCCTTCCCCCCCAGCCCCTCCAACTGCATCCATTCCCTGGCTGCATCCTGACTGACTCCAGCTCCAGCTCCAGCAGCACTCAGGGGCAGGGACAGCGCAAGGGCACTGCCCAAGGGGCAGGGGTCCCACGGGACTCTGCTGGGGCTCAGCATCATCCATGGTGAGTTTGGGGGTTCTGGGAAGTCCCTCTGCTGATCTCACAGCTTGCTGCTCTTATCCATTCAGTAGATGTGGCAGCACTTGGCAGTTGGGAGGTACAGGAGGTGGCTTCTGACCATGTCTGTGCAGTGGCATTTGTTGGGTGGGCTGGAGACTCCTGTGGATGCTGTGAGGGGTGGGATAGAGACCAGCACAGGACCCTTCCCAGAGACATGACGTGGCTGGTGCTTGCTGCAGATAATGAGGGACAAAAGAACAAGGGGGAAGGTCAGGCTTGCAGTGGAGACAGATGTGGCCCCAGTGTCCCTTGGTGGAGCTAATCCAGTCCCAGCAGAGACGCTTGTCTTGCTCAGGTCATTGCCTATGGGCTATGCAGGGGCTGTGTCCTAGGTCTCCTGTTAATGCGGCAACAGGGATGCTGCAGTCTGGGGAGCCCTGGCCAGCTGGGTGAGCTGTGAGATCCCCTTGCCCAGTGCTGGGTGCTTGCAGGACTGGACCCTCCTTGCTGCCATCCCCTTTGGGCGGGCACTGGCCTGGGGGGGACAGGAAATCCCGTAGGAAGTGACTTCAGCCCCGGTTCCTTGGCCTGGCTTCCTCCCCATTCTTGTCCTTTCCCGCTGTTGCTCTTGGCAGGAGGAGCGTGCCCGTCTTCCGGCCCCATTCCTGGCATGTGGCCAAACTTGCCGAAAGCCGCCCAGACGTCCCCACCATGCACTGCCCGGCTGATGCCTTCAGCCTCTCCTGGCCTTCGGGGTGTGATGTCAGGTGAGACTCTGGGGGCAGTTATGAGACTGTGCAAGGGGAGAGGACAGACAGGACTCCCCTCGGGTTGTGGCAGTGGGGGTGGCATAGGGGGTCCCACGCTAGTTTCAGGCATCCCTCCTCATCCTGCACTACCCTTTCCCCTGGCTGTTTACTCCCGACTCCGGGCAGGAAGGGGCGGTGGCTCTGCTGGAGACAGCCAGGAGCTCCTTAGTCCCGCTGCCCCAGCTGCCAGAGCTGGGAGGTCTCGAGTGCCTGGAGTCACACACACCCTCTGTTCCCTGTGCCTGTTCCCCTTGCCAGTGCCAGGCAACCTTGGTGGTGGCCCCAACCAGGGGTGAAGGGCAGGTTGGGATAGTGCTGCCCTGTGCTCCTTTGTCCCAGGGAGGGTGTATGTGGGGGATGGGCTCCTTGGAATCTCTGTGGAGCTGGATGGGGGGGGCAGCAGGTGCCTGTAACACTGACATGGGGCTAGGCAGCAGCAAGCTGTCCCTGCAGTGGAACCCACTGTCCTGGCACTGCAGCACTGACCGGAGCAGCTCCATCGGGAGCATGGAGAGCCTGGACCATCCCAGCCAGGCCTGCTATGAAGGAGACCCCTCACCTGTTGACCAGGGCATGTACCACAGCAAGCGGGACTCGGCCTACAGCTCCTTCTCTGCCAGCTCCATTGCCTCTGACTGCGCCCTCTCTCTCCGTCCTGAAGAGGCCGTGTCCATTGATTCCAGCCTCCAAAGCCCCTGCAAAGCCCCTGACAGGCGCTACCTGACCACAAGGGCTGAGCCATCTGCCAGCTGGCACCCTGAGGCCTGGCGGGCACCAGTGCCCCCCCAGCCCCCTGTCAGGAGGGACAGCCTGCGAGCAGCCCCAGCTGGCAGAGGGAACAGGTGCCAGGCCTCAGTGTCAGCAGATATGCTGCGTGCCAAGGGCCGGTGGATCTCTGACACCTTCCTCTGCCAGCGGGATGGGGAGGCAGAAGTAGTGGGCAGGGGGAAACTGGCGCCATACCCCACAAAGGACTGTCTCGCTGCTGACCAGTATTACATGCTGAGCTCCCACCCGGACCATTGCCCAGCTGAGCCACTCCTGGGGGAGAGCTTGGAGTCTGATAACCAGCCATACGTGGATGACAGCATGCACCAAGTACCTGATGCCACAACAGCAGGTGACAACCCTTTGCTGTCCCCTCTCAAGGGCCACGTGTCACATCGTCACAGTGCTCCCGAGCAACTGCTGGCCTCCCAGTTCCGCTCTCTCCAGCTGGGCACCAACAGTGGGCGAGCCTCTCCAGCCCCCAGTGGGCAACACTGGACCTTGTCCCCGCTGCATCCTGAGGGCACCCGAGGGGGAACCTCGGGGGCTGCCCAGGATCCCCCGCACTGCCCAGAGCCTTGCTGCCGCCCACCGCCCTGCCGCTGCTGCCCTGAGCTGCAGCAAGCCTGCCGGCCGGATGGCCAGGGGGCTAGCCCAGTACTCAGCACTGAGGGACCAGTGCAGGAGGAGAGTCGGGGAGGGGCCCGGCGGGCTGGGGGTCCTCCCCACCGCTCTGCTCAGATGCGCCGCCGCAGCGACCGCTTTGCCACCAGCCTCCGCAACGAGATCCAGCGGCGCAAGGCCCAGCTGCAGAAGAGCCGGGCTCCTGGTGCACCTCCGCCTGGGGAGGAGCCAGTGGAGGAAACTGAGGAGCCCCCAGAGGGCATTGTACTGGCAGAGCGACACCCTGCCCCGCCTGAGTGTCTCAGCCCCGCACCGAGTGAGGAGAGCAGGAACTCTGGCCGCTCTGCAGATCGGGGCATCCCCACCCCAGACCCAGCCCCTAAAGGGCCCTTGTCCCCTGAGCGAGTGGTGCCAACAGCCAGGGGCCGCTGGCGCTGGTCCCCGGAAAACAAGCTGCAGCCACAACACTCGCCCAGCCACAGTGAACTGGAGGGCTACAGCCAGGGCCCGGCGGCCTGCAGCTCCCCACCACGGGGCAGCGACGAAGCGGTCCTGCTGCCCTTTGCCGACCGCCGCCGGTTCTTTGAGGAGAGCAGCCGACTAGCACAACCCCGGCACAGCAAACCGCCAGCAGGTGATCCCAGCACCTTCCAGCCCCCTGGCCCTGAGCACCGGGATGTTCGCCGCCTCTCTGTGGACCAGCCCTACAGCCCACCCTCACCCAGCCGCCCTGGCTCTGCTGGCCCCTATGCTGAGTGCTGCCGGGAGCAACCCCACTGTTACAAGCCACTGGGGAGGCCAGGGGAGCTGGATTACCTGCGGGGCTTCTCCTACCCCTACGGGGTTCCCCTGCGCCCTGAGCCCTGCCGCTACTGTGGAGGGGACCTGTGCCCACCACCACTGCCCCGTGGCCACACATGCCGCTGTCACTCTGTGTCCTGGGTGCGCTGCCCTGACTGCTGCTACCCAGCTACCCATCCTGGGCGAGAGGAGAGTGATGCCTGGCCCCCCCGGAGACCTTTCGTCCCAGTGAGTAATGTCCTGTGGGACTGTGCTGGGGAGCAACACTGACACTCCCTTGCACCCCTGGACCATGACCCTGGGTTGGGGTGTGGGATACTGTTCCCATTTGCCCTGCAGACTGCCTGCAAGTCTTCTGCGCCTGAATGGGGATGGGACAGAGGTGCTGGGGGATGGATTTCACACTGCCTTCCCCCTCACACAGGAATTTCCTCAGGATGAATGGGAACCACCTGCAATCACCAGGAAAGTCAGCCAGTCCATCAGGTGAGCCCATGCCAAATGCCACGGTGCTGGGATGTATGTGCCACTCAGTGGGGACCTGTGCCGGGGGATGAGGGGACTGCCATGATTTTGACTGGGGATGTAGAAAGTGCCTCCCATACTTCCTTGGCCGTCCTTGGCTGGTGCCCTTTGAGGCAGAAGGAGGCATGCAGGGCAAGGGTGTGTGAGGAGGTGTCCACAGCAAAAGGTGGTCCCTCCTTACCCTTCCCCAGGGTTCTGGGGCCATCTCTGGGGAACTGTGCCCAGCTGATAAGCCTGGGCTTCTCCCACCAGTGTGACTGGATGACTAGCTGGGGTAAATGAAGCCGGTCATGAAATGGGCCTGAACTGCCAGATGGGTGACTGTGTATGGGAGGACGTGTCCCTCCTTCTCTTCCTAGTGAGCTCTCCAGCTACCCACCCGGTTTCCCAAGGCTTGGCCCATTCCACACCTGCCTTGAGAGCACCGAGCCAGAGTGGCCACCCTGCTGCCGGGCCACATCCACGCATGACCTCTTGTGGGATAGTGACCGCCTGGCCCACACCCCTGAGAGCCCCCCGGATCCGCTGCACCGCCCATTAAGGGGCAGAGCCTTCTCTGAGAGCCATCTCAACCTGGAACCTTCCAGCCCGTGGGGCTGTGACCAGAAGGACCTTTTCCGTGCTAAGCTGGACCCTCCCAGCATCCCCAAAAAGAAGGGCCCCCCACCTCCCCGCCCACCTCCGCCCAACTGGGAGAAGTACAGACAGCGTCGGGCATCCCAGCACCCACCAGATGGTGCTGGGCATGGCTCTGCCTTCTCTGCTGCCCCAATGCCAATCCGCAGCATTGCTGAGGCAGTGAGGGAGCGGTCACAGAGCCTCACCGGGGAGCAGAAAGGCCAGTCCTGGGGGCACACTGCTTGCCCCCCTGTTCCGTCAGGTGCCTGGCCCCAACCTGAGGCCCCCAGATCACTCCGCAGGACTCTTGGGCCTGATGCTGCCAACGCTGAAATTTGCAGGCAAGTGGGGCTGTGGCATGGGGGTGGGCCCTTGTACCCTCTATCAGAGCATCCTAATCCTTAGAGGACCATGGGGGTTTTTTTTGTGTTGTGGAGTGTCCCTGTCCCTGACCTCTTTCCCTGGCATGGCCATAGCCCTAAGTGTCCCTGCCCCCACGGGTGGGCAGGGGAGCTGACATGCCCTGGGTGGGTGTTGACAGGGTGTCAGGAGCCAGGGAGAAGCGGACAAAGATGAAGCGGTCTGGGGAGATGGAGGAGCAGCCCCAAAGGCTCATCCAGAACCAGGAGCAGGGCCATGCCAGTCCCCGTGGGGTGGGTGAGTGCTCCCTGTCCCTGCATTGTGGCTCTGGCCCTTCCCTGCCGGAGGCACTTAAGCCCAGTTCTGGGGCAGTGGAGGGGGTGAGCTGCCGGGGCAGCTGGCCCCAGCCCCACTGCATGGACTCCGAGGAACGACTGTGGGACGTGGCAGTCAGGGACCATTCCCTGGCCAGTGTCCTGGCCCCCTTGGCTTCCCCTGGCACCGCCAGTGAGGTGATGGGTGAGCTGCTGGTGGCAGGGGAGCAACGGGCCTGGCGGAAGTGTCTCCAGCAGGACTGGCACCTGGAGGCCCTGGCACAGGACAGGTAGGGCTGTCACAACACCGGGCCTCATACCAAGGGCAGGCTGACACCCCCCAGTGCTTATCGCTGTATCTCTGTCTCCCCAGGCAAGGTTTTGAGGCCATCTCGCTGCCTCCCACGAGTGCTGCTAGCTCCAGTTCCTTCCCGGTGCACTTTGGTGTTGCAGTGGGCAAAACTGAGCCACTCAACAAGGTAAAGGCGCTGCCAGAGGTAGTTGAGGGGAGCTCGGAGGATGAGGAGGAGGAGGTGGACCATGAGCTGGTGGAAAAGAAGGTACAAGACACTGCTGGGGACAATTCCCTTGTGGTTCCCCACTGTCCTGGCCAGGTGCTCATGGGGGCTGGGTGCATTTCTGGATGCTCACGGGGACTGAGGCATCAGTGGTTGTTCCTGGGAGCTGGGGACATCACCAGGCACTCATGGGCATGGGGGTAATTGCTGGACACTTGCGGGTACCAGGAACATTACCACATACTCACATGGGCCTGGGGCATTGCCAGATGTCTGCAAGGACCAGGGGCATTGTTGGGTGCTTGCAGGACCTGGGAGTCTCACCAGATGCTCGTGGGGACCAGTGGCATCTACAGATGCTTGATGTTTGCAGGGGCTGGGATGTTCCCAGATACCCACAGGTATGGGGGCATCCATTAGGTGCACATGGACTCTGAGACATTGACAGATTCTTGTGGGGACTGGGAATTGCCAGTAGCTCATGCGAACCTGGGGTACCACAAGGTTCTTGTGTACTGTCGGCCCCAGCACAGTGCCCCTACACCTCCGTGCCAGTCCCCCGATCCCATGGGGAGTAGCCCCAGTTCCCCCTGACCCCTTTGCTCCGGCAGCTGCAGCTGATCGAGAGTCTGAGCCGCAAGCTGGTGGTGCTGCAGGAGGCACAACGGGGGCTGCAGGAGGACATTAGTGCCAATGGGGCACTGGGTGAAGATGTGGCTGCTCGCCTGCAAGCCCTCTGCACCCCAGGGGAGTTCGACAAGTACCGCCTCTTCGTGGGTGACCTGGACAAGGTGGTCAACCTCCTGCTCTCCCTCTCGGGTCGCCTGGCCCGGGTGGAAACTGCCCTGGGCAGCCTCGGGCCGCACGCCCCTGCTGAGGACAAGGTGGGCATGGGGGAGGGGACCCTCACCCAGAGGTTTTGGGCTGTGGGATGCCCTGCCAATGCCAGCTGTCTTTCCCACAGCTGGCCCTGAGGGAGAAGCAGCAGCTGCTGGTGGCACAGCTGGAAGATGCCAAAGAGCTGAAGGAGCATGTGGGGCGGCGCGAGGAGGCAGTGGGTGCCATGGTGGCACGGTACCTGCCCCCCGAGCACCTCCAGGACTACCAGCACTTCGTCAAGATGAAGTCTGCCCTCATTGCTGAGCAGAGGGAGCTGGAAGAGAAGATCAAGCTGGGCCAGGAACAGCTCAGGTGCCTGCGTGAGAGCCTTGGTCAGGCCTCCAAGGACTGTTAGCCCCCTACCCAGTCTCCCTCCAGGATCCTGGCTGTGATCCCAGATTGCTGCCAAAGAGGATCCAGCCCCTTGTGGATTCTCCCTGTGTCTGTTCATCTGTCCAGCCCCTGCCTTTTATTTATTTTTCTGATTTACCAAGCGGGGGGAGGGGGTTGCCAGTCCAGGTGCTGACAGGAGTTGTTGTGCCACATTGCTGTCATGAACTCTGGCCACTCAGCAGCCTGTGGCCCAGGAAGACCAGATGGATGGATGCTACCACCACTCTCATGGGTCTTTCTGTGCCCATGAGGTCCCTCCAACTTGTCCTGGACACCAGTGCCTGTCTTGTATCTGGTGCTGCACCACATGCCTTAAACATCCCCCAGCTACTATTCATGCAGCATCTGAAAGGGTTAAACCGTGCTCACCAGCTGTCTTGTCTGTTTGCCCAGCTCTGTCCATTTGTGTGGGGGGAGCTGAAGGAATTTCAGCCCCAGCATCCTCTTCCTCCTCATTGTGTCAGAAACAATGGCCCCAGCCAGCAGGTTCTTAACCCACTCCCTGCTGGCTGAGGGACCACAGGGGGCTGAGGTGAGTGCCAGTAGGTGTTGTGTACCTGTGTCTTGGGAGGGTACCCTGCCAGGGCATGGATGCTGGGACAAATACACTGAGGCCTGCGTTACTCTCTGTCACCAATGCTGTGGGCATGGAAACAACCCAGCCTCAACCAGCCCTCACCTGTAGCTTCTAGCTCAACACCAGGAGCGATTAATAGAGGAAAAACCACATTAAGGACAAAACAGGGTACCTGTCCCCTCCTTTCTGCTGCAACTGCCACAAATAGCACTTAGATGTCACTCCTGCCACTGTCCACCTGTCTCCATGGCATGAACAGGTGCCTTCATACTGATTTTGCACAGGGGTTTAATGCAACCAGCAGGAGCTTGGGGCAGGGGGGGTAAACGTTTTGGGGAGGCGCGTAGGCAGCAGCGCTTTGGTGTGGCGCCATAGCTGGACAACCCAGCCCAGGGTTCAGGCAGCATCCATGCCTGCCTGTGAGCTACAGCAGCAGCCCTGCTGTGTTGCTACCCCTGCTCTGAGCTACCCTTTAGCCTGTTAAACACTACATTCACACTTGCCTCGCTGTACTGTGGGATTGTGCCTGGCAGGAGTGGGGTCCTCAACATTCCCTCCATCTCAACCACCCCAGGATCATTGCTAGGACCAAAGACTGCACCCCCTGGGGGCCATGCTGCTCTCGTGGTGAGGTTCAGCAGCCCTGCACAGGCCCTGTGCTGGAGGAGCTGCCAGCACCTGCATGTTGCTGCATGCCATTGTATCTCTAACAGTAAAGCAGCAGCAGGAGCTGCACTTCTGTTCCAGCTGTCTCTTGCATGGTTTGTCCCTGTCCCCCAACAAGTGGCACTGGAGCAGGGAGAGGGTAATTGCTCCAGCTGGGATGAATCAAGGCTTAGCAAGCTCTTGGAAGCTGAATGCCCCCGTGGCACAGGGGGCACCTGAAGTGCAGCTGTGGGCAGGGTGTCTTTTGCTCCCCAGTGATCCTAGGCTGAGTTGGGGCACGGGTCTATGCCTGGACTCCCGCCGGGATGCCTGTAGGAGTCACGGTGCTTGGGTAGTGGATACAGGGCTTTCCCCGGCAATCTCTCAGGGCATAGCTGCCAGAGCTTTTGGGGCAGGCCCGGGGAGGGGGGTGGCCGTGCCCAGGGGGATGTCGCCGTGCTGCTGCTGAGCCTGTTCCGGGGAGCCCCGATTCACCGCGGTACGGCAGGGTGGTGCTCAGTGCCTTCCCCGGGCACCGCTCTGCTCGCCGGGAGCGCCGCGCACCCCGCGGCAGCGCAGGGGCCTCGGCGGCCGCTGGGCGGCGCCAGTGCTCGGACGGGGCATGCGCGTGCAGGTGGGCGTGGGAGCGCAGGTGCGCGCGAACACGCGCGGGGCGGGGGGGGGGAGGGGGAGCGCGCGTACGCGGATGTTGGGACGGGGCCCGGGGATGCTCCAGGGTGAGCACAAGGGCACGGGGCCAGTGTGAGCGTAGGCGAGTGGGTGCACACCCCCACGCTGGGTACACACCGCACAGTGGGTACACACCGCACAGTGGGTACACACCCCCACACTGGGGTACACACCCCCACACTGGGTACACACCCCCCCACTGGGGTACACACCCCCACGCTGGGGTACACACCCCCACACTGGGGTACACATGTGCACGGTGGGGTACACACCGCACAGTGGGTACACACCCCCACGCTGGGGTACACACCCCCACGCTGGGGTACACACCCCCACACTGGGGTACACATGTGCACGGTGGGGTACACACCGCACAGTGGGGTACACACCCCCACGCTGGGGTACACACCCCCACGCTGGGGTACACACCCCCACACTGGGGTACACACCGCACAGTGGGTACACACCCGCACACTGGGTACACACCCCCACACTGGGGTACACACCCCCCCACTGGGGTACACACCCCCACACTGGGTACACACCCCCACACTGGGGTACACACCCCCACGCTGGGGTACACACCGCACAGTGGGTACACACCCCCACACTGGGGTACACACCCGCACAGTGGGGTACACATGTGCACGGTGGGGTACACATGTGCACGGTGGGGTACACACCCCCACACTGGGGTACACATGTGCACATGTATAGGAGCATGTCGGCGAGTGGCCAGAAACATGAGTGCAATCATATGGCTAGGCAGGGGATACACGCACATGCACGTCAGTGCATACAAGTGAACATGTACGCACAGATGGATGTGTGCACATACATGTGAGCACATACAGCTGAACTCTTACATAAGTGAATGCATGCACACACCTCTGAGCACACATGTTCTCACAGTTAACACATGCCATATGTGCGAGTGCGTGTGTACAGAGCACAGCTCCGTGCTGCTGCACACCAGTGTTAGTGGCGAGTGACTGCACATGCAGGCGAATGCATACACGGGGGAACTTGTCCTTTGATGTGCACATGTGAATGCATGCACATGTGTATAAGTGTGAGTTCATAGGGCTACTTGTGCAAGCCCTTGCATATGGATAACTGCAGGCACAGGGAAACTGTGCCCCATGACCCATTCAAAACTCCATTGCCCCTCCATGTAGCTCCAGCTGCTGCCAGGTATGACCATCAGCCCACGGCATGGCAGCATGGCTGGGTTGCTGGGTACAGGGACTCTCAGTGCTGGATGTCACCATGGCATGAGGTGCCCTGGGGATCCCTTTGTGAGACTCCGGAGTTGCAAACAGAACCCACAAAGGTGGGGTAGCCCCTGGCCCTGGTGTCTGTCTCCCCATCGTGATGATCTCTCAATTTTACAGGTCCCAAATCTGTCCCACAATGTCCCATACATCTGAGCTGGGGAAGGATGAGGACATGGCAGGTATTGATGCTTTAATGAGAGACCCCTGCCACATGTGGGAGATGGGGGATCCTGGAGCATAAAAGTCCAAACCCCATAGTAGGGTGCACATAGTGGGCCCCCCTCACTCCCACAGTCCATTACAGCCCAAAAGGGAAAGCCATGCATTGGGGAGGGACAAGACAGCACTTCCTGTCCCTGCACTGGGGCAGAATGGCCTAGCAGGAAGGAAGGGATATGGGGCTCTGCCAGCATGGAGAGCCCAGAGCAGCAGCATGTGAGAGATGAGGGCAGGGGCCCATGCAACACTGGGATAGAAAGTGAGGCCAGAGCTTCTCTCCCCAGATGTTTGGTGGCACACCTCTCTGTGCGCATGCATGTGTGTGTGCTCCAACACATGTTCCAGGGCATGCTCTATGCAATCACACTTCTGTGGGGCTATCTGCATGCATGCACCCCACAGAATCACAGAAAAGTTTGGGGTGGGAGGGATCATTGAAGGACATTCTGTCCAATCCTCCCTGCCATGGGCAGGGTTAGGGTTAGGGTTAGGGTTAGGGTTAGGGTTAGGGCAGGGACATCTTCCAGGGATGCCAGGTTGCTCCAAGCCCTATCCACCCTGTCACTGAACACTTCTAGAGATGTGCAGCCTGTGCCAGAGCCTCACGACCCCCATGAAAAAGGATTTCCTCTTTCTGTGTAATCCAAACACGCCATAAGTCACTTTAAAACTGATGCCCCTTGTCCTGTCTCTACATGCCCTGTGAAAAACTCTCCTTTTAGAATCCCCTTGATATATTGAAATGCTACTTTAAGATCTTACTGGAGCCTTGTCTTCTACAGGCTGAACTACCCCATATCTCACAGTCTGTTTCCACAGTAGATAGTTTTCAGCTGTCAGAGCATCTCTGTGGTCTTCTCTTGACCCACTCTAACAGCAGCACATCCTCCTTGTGCTGGAGACCCCTAATCTGGAGCCAGCACTCTTGGGCATCTCACCAGAGGACAGCAGAGCAAATGGGGAGAAGCTCGCTCCCTCATCCTGCTGCCCACCCTGCTGGAAATGCACTCAGGACATGGGTGGCCCTCTGGGCAGCCAGCACATTTGTGTGCACGTGGAAGTGTGTGTACAACTAAGTGTGCGGCAGCATCTGTGTACGTGCTCGGCCATGCCTCCATGTAACGCCATACGCCCGTATGGTTGCGTGGCAATGGTGCACATGCTCACCTGTGCGTGTGGGTATGTGCACAAAAATGTGCGTGGCCACAGGGTGAATGCTCACCTGTGCCAGCCATGTGCCTGCCCTTGTCCATGTGGGGAATGCACAAATATGTGCACAGTGGCAGTGCACGTGTTCGCCCATGCCCGCACGGATCTAGGTGCAGGCACAGGGTGCATGTGCTTTCCCATGCCTGGGGTGCGCAGACATGTGTGGTCTGTGACAGCTTGTGCATATGCCTATGTGGACGGTACACACGCATGTGCGGCTGTGATGCCTATGCATGTGCTGGCCCTGCCCACGTGGCTGGTGCATACACAGGTGCACTGCAGTGGTGCATGTGCTCTCCCGTGCCCATGCATGTACCCATGCGAGGGGAGCATCCGTTTGTGCACGGTGGAAGCCGTGCATGTGTGAGCCTCTGCACACGTATGTGCGTGAGCACACCCACACCGGGTGTGCCCGCCGTGCCTCCGTGGGCGGGCAGCGCACACGTGCGTGCACGTGCTCTCCCGTGCCCGCGCGGGTGCCGCACACGGATGCGCGCGGGGGCGCGCGGGTGCCCGCTGTGCCCGCATGCTCGGGGCCGTGCGTGGGCCGCCCGCGCCGCGCAGCAGCGCCCGCCGCGCCGAGCAGGCCGGGGCTTGCGGCAGGGGCAGGGCCGGGGCCGCTTGCGGAGGCACGTCCTGGCGGGGCCGGGGGGCCTGCGGACGGCGGGCCGGAGAAGGAGCGACCTTGCACCAGCGGCGGCGGCGGCTCGGGTCGTGCAAGGTGTGTGCGGGGCGGGGGGCGCTCCGCCTTCTCCGTCCTGGGCGTGCTGCGGGATGCTCGGCGGGGATCCGGCACCCGGCAGCCCTGGGGCTGGAGGAGGCAATGCACCCGGGCGGGGGGGCGCGGGCCGCAGCGCTGCCCTCACTCCCTCCCTCCCTCTCCCCGCAACGCTTGTTGCTGCGCCGAGAGACGGCACCGCGGTTGCCGGCAGCCGCGGAGAAGGGGGAGGGCGCGGCGGAGCCGGCCCGTGGGGTAGGTGCGTGGGGCCCGGCACGGCGCCGTGGGGTGCCCCCCGCCACCCCCGGCCCGGCCACGGCAGCCCTGCTGCCGTCCAGGCTCGCTTGTCGAGGTAGGTGCCCCCCCAGTCCGTCCTCAGCCTTCGGGGCAGGCAGGGATGCCATGGGGACGGAACCCCGCGCTCCCCCGTTCATCCCAGCCCACCCGCAGTCACCTGCTCGGGGCTCGCGACCCATGGGCGCAGGAGGTTCACCCAACCCTTCCCAGTTGCCAGAGCCAGACGGATGGCGGGGTCCAGCTGCTGCTTTTCATGGAGATCCCTGCGGTGCCCCCAGCCATGCAGCGCAGCCCAGCACCTCGGGGGTGGGCAATAAGGAGAAATAGCGCAGGCTGCGGGAATGGCTTCCACCCCTCTATGCACCAACGTACCAGTGCCCGAACATGGGTCAACCACAGTCTCCTGTGCCCAAGTCAGGGACTATGTTGGGATGCTAGGTCGGCTGAGGAATAGTTGGGACACTGAAAAAAAGGCAAGGAAGGAAAATTTCGCCTGCAAAGATGCCACCCTGAGTGTCATTTCTGGGCAAGGATGCGCCATCTCCCTTGATTTACAGGGCTGCATCTGCCAGCTAGCAGAGCCTTACAGGACGAGGGGCCATGCATGCCTCTTCAGGGCTTTTCCTCCATTCCTGTGTCCTTGTCCTCTCAGGGCTGTCATCAGGGGCTGCAGAGCTCTGAGCCAAGCCAGATCAGAAGATGGCTGAGAAGCTGGTGCCTGGGGACCTGTTCTCCAGGAAGACCCGGGAATCAGTGTCATCCCTGGACTTGGACAAGCTGGCACCCATCTCACCCGAGGTTGGTGGTGAGGAGTCATCCGACAGCGAGGGCGAGCAGGAGGACAGTTCTCACAAGCTCATCCGGAAGGTTTCCACCTCGGGGCAGATGAGAAGCAAGGTCAGGGGTGGGGGATGCCGATGGTGAGGGGCTGGCTGGGTGTGGGGTCCCTGCTGAGGACAAGGCAGGGGAGTTTATCAGGGTGTAAATGAGTACCAGGTTCTTGCTGCTGGCAGACTTGACCCAGCCACAGCTGGGAGGGTTCTGGCCCCTGTGTCCTGTGGAAGGGCACATAGAAGCATGCAAACCCCACAGTGGTAGTGTCAGCATTGGTCCCATGGGGCTGTGAAGCATGGATTTTATTTTATTTTATATTTATACTATTCAGGAACAGGGTCTCTCCCATACCCAGAGAGCCCCTGCCACATGGGGCTTCATGCTGCATTTGTATCCCCTGGGCTCCCCTTACCTGTCCCTGGAAGAAGAGGACTCTTTTTAGGATGCTCCATGGGTGCTCTGGGACTGAGATTTAGGGTCATGACAGTTTTGTAGGCTCCTCGGATCCCACACCCTGCTGCAGGCATTGTGTGTGTAGGGCTTGGTGGGTGGCAAAATGGAACCATGCACCTTTCCTAGTGCCCTAGATCAATTTGGCTGTGCCAGCTCCCCTGCAGGTCCCATTCCCACAGATCTAGTCCCCAGTGGTGATTTGCTGGACAGATGGGAACACCTTTGAGGTCAGACGTGACACTCATATTTCCCAGCAGCTGGAGAGTGTGTGTGTGTGTGTGTGTGTGTGTGTATCACAGTTTGCTCAGAAAAAGCTATTTTGATAACTTACAAAATTTACAAGATTACCCCTACAAAATATGGGGTGTGTTGCTTTTAGCCAAATGGGAGTGTCTGGTCAGAGGTCCCAGGTCAGGACAGTGAAATGCAATGCAGGCAGAAATAAGCTGGGCCGAATGGCCGGGTGGGATGTGGGGAGAGAAGGAGGTTTGGGGGACATTTTGGGGAGGGAGGATGCAGACACAGTGCTTGCAGGATGCTCTGGATGACATGCTGGTCCTTGGCATCCACCTTTCAGCTGCAGGAAGGAGGTGGTGGAATGAGTCAAGGCAGTGCCTGCAGTGTTGGGCAGCACATGGGGGCTGCTAGAAATCCCCCTACAGCCAGCTTCCAGTGCCAGCCTCTCCTCAGTGGGGATTTCGTGGCTGTGCTGCTCTGGGTGGGGGGGGAGAGCTCTGAAAACACAGCATAGGAATGTAGTTGTGGAGAAGAGGGCTGTTACTGGACTCTGGTGTTGGGTGCTGAGGGCATGAAGGAAGGGGAATGAGGCAGTGTGGGTCTGGTGGCAGCTGTGGAGATGCTTGGGGCTGGGGCAGGCTCCCCTTCTCCTGTCCCTGTCTTGGCTGTTGTGCCAAGTCTGGTGCACTGGCATGAGGTGGGGCAGAGGATACCTGCTCAAGGGTTTGGAAATTCCATGCTCCCAACATCGCCAGAGCCCCCCAAATCACCAGCAGGTTCTGGCCTCACTGCTGACAGGCTGCATATGGGGAAAGGCTGAATCCCTGCCTGCTGTGGTTGCTGCCCATATCCTGCTTGGCATCAGCAATTAGCCATGCAGGAGGTCATGCTGTGCAGCATGTCAGGGGAGGCTGGTGGCATGATGGATGAGCAGGTGGAAATGACATGTCTGGGTTAACAGCCCATGGAGCTAGGGGAGAGAGTGAGAGCTGGCAGGGCTGGAGCTGAAGGGGCCTGAGAGTGACCTGTGTATACCTCCCCTGCCACCTCTGTGTTTTCAGTGTTGGGGTTCAGTGTTTTCCCTGAGGATGCCTTTGCCCTGGTCCAGATGGGCAGGACTGCACTTGTCAGCCTGGCATCTGGTCGGATGGACTCCTTCCTTTCCTACGGAGATGAAGATTTTTGGATGACATTGCTGCTGCCACCCAGGTCAGGCTTACAGCCCTGACATGGCACATGTGCTGCCTGTCACTCCAGCCACAGCCACAGGGTGTGTGCCATGGCAGGCACCTTCCTGAGTGACACCCCTGTCTTGACATCCTTGGCACCCAGGTGGGGCTGGGGCAGGGAGAGGGAATCATTGCCTGCACCGCAGGGGCAGGTACCTAAAGAACACAGTTTATAAGGGAGAGTTCAGTGCCAGGGTGGCAGCTCCTGAGACAACAGGTGGTGGGGCGTCAGGGCTCACTGTCCTATTTTGGGTCATATGTGGCGGTGGGGTGGGGTGCTTGAGAGGGTCTATAGGAGCCTGCCATGTTGGGGGGCTGGGAAAGGTCAGGACCCCCACCCCATCCACACTGACTGGGGAGACCTTGGTCTCTGATGATGGAAGCAGGCAGCTTTTCCCACTCCAGGGTGTTGTCCAGCCCCTGGGACAGGAATAGGTGAGGATCGTTTTGGGATCTGTTGAATCCTTCTGATTGCTGCTCCCCAGTTCCAGTGCTTCTGCACTCTGAATGCTCATGCCCCCACATCCCTTTGTCAAGCCTCCACATCAATCACATCCCCCCCACTCCACACCTCCAGGCTGGAGCTGTGGACACCCTGTGGGCTGCTTTGTGCCAGCATTGCTGTGGGGGCGGCGAGGTCGTTGTGCTCAGTGACAAAAACAACTGCAAGATGCAGGTGTCCCTGCTGGACTGAAAGGCTCCAGGATGGATGGAGCCTTGCTGACATTCCCCCCCGCCCCAGTCCTCCTCAATGCATCTGGGGGCTGCCAATTGCCTGTACCAGGTTTTAGGTGTGCAAGTGCAGAGTGGGAGGGGATGTGATGCTGTTTCCCAGCACCGGTCTCCTTAGGGCTGGGCTTGGAGAGAAGGTGAAGGGGAGAGAGGGGCTGGTTCTGGGGCTCACCAACACATTTGAGTTGATGGGGGTGGTGGGTCATATCCTGCCCACGTGTCTGGGGCGTTCATTCCCCGGCACTGCCTCAGCACAGGCTCTCCCAGCAGCTGCCTCCCAGAGTGGAGGCAGAGAGTGACCCAGCAATGCTGTTTGGTTCAGCAAGTGACAGGTCCTGGGGTGATTGCACCAGAGCTGGGAGGTAGAGGTATCAAGGGGAACACAGCGGGGTGCATGCCAGGGATCCAGGGTTGCCTGTGGCATGGGAGCAATGTTCATGGCCATGGTGGGCAGGGGTAACCATGGTTTGTCTGCTGTTTGGAAAGGGGAATCGTGTTCCTGAATTCCTGATCTTGAGATACATCACAGCTGTTTGGTGGGGCTCAGGGAGGTCAGTGGCATTATTGGTACCCTTGCCCTTGCTGCAGGTATTGAGCATCCTGCAGGCCCAGGGTGCCCCAGGAATGAGGCAAGCTGTACCTGTGCATATTGGGGTGTTGGGCAGGTGTTGGGAGCCTGGTGACGCTGTGCTGTAGAGCCAGGCTATGGGGAATGTTGCCCACTGAGTGCTAAATCCTGGCCAAAAGATGAAGAAAAACGGTAGAGCTGATTGGGGCCAGGCCTGGAAACCTTTCTTCTGCAGCAGGAGGGTGGACCATGGCTCCTGGGCAGTGCACCCTCTAGACTTGACACTGGTGGGACACTGGAGCATCTTTCATACAGAGAGAGCCTGGGAGAGCTGGGACTGTTCAGCCTGGAGGGGGGACTGTAACCAAGGAGTCCCTGGTTTTTGAAAGAGAGGGTGCAGCAAAGGGGGAACCAGGCTCTTAGTGGTGTCTGCCAATGGACAGAAATGAAAAAATAGGAAATTGAACCTCAACACAAGAAAACACTGTCTGAGACCAGAGAGGCTGGGCTTGCTCTCATTAATCAGGGCTCACCAAGCTGGTGCCTGGGGTGTGAAGATAGCCCCACTGTCACTAGCCGGATGTTTATGAGGTTTCTCAAGCACTCTGCCCCTCCATGCTAACTTTTTCTGTTATGTGAATGTCGTTCTTGTCCATCAACTCTTTCCCACTCCTGCTGGGCAGAGTGGGAGGGCTGTGCCCACCAGCATTGGGGCACAAGGTGCAGGGGTGAACTAGTAAAGGTTGGGCTGATTTGGGATGCTTGCAAGCATGATGGTTGGGGACCAATGTGGCTGTAGACAGGGAAGAATGACCTCATTTCTAGAAAGCAGCTGCTGGATAATGTGCTCTAGGGGGATTGCCTTTCTTCAAGGGGCTCCTTTCCTCATTCCTCTCCTCCTGTTAATTGTCTGTTGCCTTTTAATGGTCTTATGGGCACAATGCGATGGCTTGTCAGGACTGGCGCTAGAATCTCCTTTTAAGCATTCACCCAGCACAGGGAAGGGATATTGTGGTTGGTCCTGCAGTGGCAGAAAGCTCCATCCTCTGGGAGCAGCTGAGCCTGTGGGGCCATAGCACCTGTTAGGCACCGAGCCCCTTGACTGCCCAGTCCCGGAAGAGCTCTGCTGTGTCACAAAGCTTGATAAGGTTTCCAACTGACTCCAGCCTGTAGGGTGCCTAGCAGCTGGTGGCAGCCCTGCAGCTGGGCTGTTTGAGGTCTGCCAGCTTTGCTCTGCTGTCCTGATGCCTGCTGGCTCAGCTGGGGGATGAGCTCTTAGGCAACTGGACCCTGGCTTGTGCCCAGTGGGCTGCTGCACTTGGAGCAGGAGGGTGGCTGCCTGGAATGATGCTGGTGCAATGCAGGTCGGTGTGTTGACAAGTTATGCTCTTTCCCTTCTCCTCCTACTGGGTGAGGCATCGTGTGGTCACAGGGACAAGTATATCCTTTCAGGAGTGGTGTAGGGTGGCCAGCTGTGTGGGCAGATAGTGTGGTGCTCAGGAGCCATATGTGATGGTATTCTTGGGTGACAACCTTCCTGGCTTTTCTCCAGGCACTGCTTCGCTGTCCAAGCCAATCCCAGCAGGAAAACCCTCCTGCCCCAGCTGTGGTCAGACCTGGATTCACAGTGGGCTCTTCCCAGGAATGGTGGTGACAGAGCTGGGAGAGTGGGGTAACAGAACAAAGCAGCATCCTGGGGCTCTGCTTTAGGGCTGAAGGAAGGGCTGGCATTTCGGGTTGTAGCCTGACCTGGAAGAATCACTGGACTCCGGTTTAAGCCCCCTGCTTGTGCCAAGCACACAGGCAGCCTGTGGCATGATGGCCTCTGGAAACCAGCCCAGTCCTGGCACAGCACGTGGCTGGCCATCCTTCCAGGGCCATTTTTACCTGTGTCCCCTCTGAGGCTCCACTGCCACTTCAGCTGCATCTGACCTGGAGGTGGTAGTATGTCTGCAGACACTGTATGGTTTCATTCTCACCTTTCCCTTTCTGCCCTGTGCCTCTAGGATCCTCCCAGTGCTGGTGCTGAGCCCCCTGGGCTGGAGAGAGCAGGGAGGGACCTCGGGATGGGGCAGTGGAGTGCTGGGACAGAGCCCTACGGGGAGCTGGCCTCTGGCTGCTTGCTGGGCAGGTTATATGTGGCTCTGGGTGTCCCGCCTTGGTTGCTGAGGTGAGACCGGCTCTGGCTTTGCTGAGGCCCCCTGCAGTGCTGCCTGGGGCTTTCCAGAAAGAAAAGCTGTGGTTGAGGTGAGTGGAGCGGCTTGGGTTTGTTTTGGGGTGTGGGTGGCACACTGTGTTTTACAGCTGTGCAATGACTAGTGCATATCTCCCAGCCCAGTGAGCCAGTGCTCCCATTGTCCCCAAAACTCTCCAGGAAGAAGAGGCAGTCCCTGTGCTACAGGTGCTCAGCTCCAGCTCTTTTGAGCTCTAGGGTACCTAATAGCCACTTACTATACAATTGTGGTGACCCTGGTGCTTTGGACAGGGCTCTGGGGAGCTGGCACAGCAGGGGTGATGCCACCCTGGTATGGCCTGTCTGCCCTTGCCATTGCCATTGTTTGCAAAGAGGAAGCGCTGGGCTCATGCAGCAATGCTGCTGCAGCATGCCTTCCCACTGTGTGGCTGGGCCTGCTGCTGGCCTTGGCCATCAGGTGCTTCTCAGGTGTCCTCCTGTTGTTCATTGCAAAAGCAGGGGTCCAAAACCATGGAGCCACTTGGGGGCTGCTCCCTGCCCCAACAGCTGGAGCAGGTGCTCCTGGCTGAGACCCATGGTCAAAAAATGAGGTAGGTGGGTGGCTTACCACAATGAGATCCCAAAACAGCCCTCTGTCAGCCCAGACTTGTGTGCCTGGCCAGGCAGCGTGGGACAGCTGGACTCCAGGGCTTATTTTCGAAAGGGAGCCTGCCTTATTTTCCCCAGGGAGGGGTTGTCTGGTCCCATGTGGGCACCAATGGAACCTGTACCATGTGGCATCACACACCAGGGATGATGGAGCCTGGATGGGCAACTGCTTACCTGAGGAGTTGTGCAGCACATGCTGCACATGCTGACACAGAGGGCTTGGGCTTTGATGCCCAAAGCAGCCCACAAGGGTGGGCGTGGGGAGAGGTGCCCCTTGAGCTTCTCTGCACCAATTTTGCCGCCCCGTGTTGGGATGGCTAGGGATTAGTCTGCACTGGTGGAAAACTGAGGCACAGTTCCCCCAGCCGTGGTATTGGAAGTGTTGTGGTGAAGGTGGGAGAGCTCTCATGGGTGTGGTGGTGAAGGTGGGAGAGTCTGCTTTTCAGGGCAGCTGCGTTCTGTCCCTGGGAGGGCCAGGACCGTGACATCTTGGGGCTGGGTGATGACTTTTTGCTGCCGTCGGGAGCTGCTGCTGCTGGGGATGTTTCGGCTCTGACCCTCCTTTGCAGGAGTGGGTGCCACCCTCCTAGGCAGCCGGTCCTTGCTGTATCCTACCACCCACGTGGCCCTGGAGCCAGGCAGAGTGCCCATGCCCAGCTGGCTCCAGCCCCTGCTGTGATAGTCCTGAGGCGCCATCATGGACCCGCCCCTTCTTCCTTCTCATTGTCATCCTTTTCTTCCTATGGCCCCCCCACCCTTCCCCGTCACAGCTTCTGACACCGCTCCTCGCTGTCACACACTGCCCGTCCTTTGCAACAACAGCAATGACTGCAGCAAACATGGGACCTGTGCCTGATGAGTGCAGCCAGGTGTGGTGGATGTGGTGTCTGGGGCTGGTCCCACCGGGCTATGGCAGGACCCTGGCTTGTCCCCTGGTGTGGGACAGGGACTGCTAGGGTGCATGATTTGTGTGTGGATCTGAGGTCACAGCTGGACCCCACTGGAGGGATCGCTCTGCACTCTCCCAGCTAAGAGGCCAGGAAAAGGACGCAGTGTGCCCCGGGGTGCTGCCACTGCGGACCGCTAGGCTGTTTGAACCTGCACTGACATTCCGAGGCATCATGGTGATTGATTGACTGTAGCCAAACTCTGCACCAGTCTTGGGGAGTGATAAAGGCTTAAAACATCTCTCTTCAAACTCCAAGCTGGAAGAGAGCAGGGAACAATGTGGTGGGTGCTCCAGGGAGATTCATGAGGGTTACGCATTTGGATAGTTGAAGCTCAGGGAGCACCCCAGGTGGGGTTTTAGCTTCTTTGTGAAGGCTTCTGCTATTCCTGGTGCTTTGGCCATCTGGTTTAGACCCATGGGGCAGTAGATTAAGGCTGAGATCTGGGGCTGGTGTATTTGCAGGCTGATGTGTGCCTGGCTGCCACCTCTTGCAGCACATGGATTGGCACAGGAGTACAGAGCCCCACCATGCTTCCCTTGCTGTGCCCTCATGCCCAGTGCTAATTTGCTGTTAAATGTGGCTTGTCATCATGTGCCTGGATTGGATACAACCACTGTGGCAGCTAATTGCAGAGAAGCAGCTGAACAGAACTGCCGGTGGTGTTTAAAGAAGATACAATCAAAGATGAGGCAGTGCCAGAGCATCTCTGCCACCTCTTTCAGGCTCATAGCCATGTTGCAAACACTAATTAATTGAGTCTTATAAACACCACTGCTAGAAGGGTAAATATTGGCAGGTGCTGTGTTTCAGGGCGGGCAGAGAACGGGCAGCCAGGTTGCAGTGATGCACTGTGCTGCATGGGATGCTCTGCCTGCTGCAGGCTACCCTCAGCCCCAGATTGTCCTCTCCAGGGGCTGTGGGGGCAAGGCAGAGCTGGCTGCACTCCGGCTCTGTTCCAGCTCTGCTCTCCAAACCAGCTGGGGCCGCAGTGCCCAGGTAATGCCACTTTGAAGATGCAGTTGGTATCTCTGGGGCACTAGTCTTCTCTTAAAGGAAGCTCTGCTGGCTCCAGTTCTGCCCTTGGCTTCTAGGGAGCTGCAGCAGGGTGAGGATCTCCAGGCACTACCCTGGGGATGGAGAGGAAGAATCAACAATGGAGCCTCTGCACTGCTGGAGACCTGCATCTTCTAGTCCTGCCATGTCCAGCAGCAGATCACAGGCAGTGCCCAGTGCCCAGGCGATGGCAGGCAGGGAACATAATTTGCCCTGCTACCCGCAGCAGAGAGTGAGCCCCAGAATGTCCAGTCTGTGCTCCTGGGGACCCGGGGACTGGTGTCACAGGGGAAAATGGTGGCTTTGGTGATCTGGGAGCTACAGGAGCTCAGAACACTGTGGTCTCTGCAGAAGAGCGTAAAGGAGGGGCTGTTGCTGAAGCAGACGAGCTCCTTCCAGAGGTGGAAGAGACGATACTTCAAGCTGCGAGGCAGGACACTTTATTACGCTAAGGATGCCAAGGTAGGCTGGAGGGTGCTTCCAACATGCCCAGTTTGCGGGGGACCTGAGCCTGCCAGCCCAGGAGGGGACAGAGATCCCTGCCTGGTGGACTGGGGCTCTGGTTCCTCCCTTGCAGTCCCTGATCTTTGATGAGGTGGACCTGTCTGATGCCAGTGTGGCCGAGACCAGCACCAAGAACATCAACAACAGTTTCACGGTGAGGGAGGTGTGGGGCTACCATCTGCACCCTGTAGAGACCTCAGAACCATGTGGGGAGGCACTACAGACCTCCCTCATCCCCCAGAGCCATGGAGCATAGCATGGCCTCCTGCTGCTTGAGGTGGCACTGGTGTGCCAAAGATTGCTGGGGTCCGTGCTGGGTTCTGGCTGGCCTGGCAGTAGCCTTGCAAGAGAATGTGGGGATGGTGGTTGTTGCAGGTGATCACGCCATTCAGGAAGCTCATTTTATGTGCGGAGAACCGGAAGGAGATGGAGGACTGGATCACGGCCCTGAAATCTGTCCAGAAGTGGGAGATCCATGAGGTGATGTGGGCAGGATGCTATATGGATCCGTATTTCTGTGTGGAGTGTGTTTCCCTCTGTGTGCCTTTGATTGTCAGAAAAGAGCTGTTGCCCTTGGTATAGCCCCACAAGGAGGACAGGAGTTGGGCTGGGGGGACTCAGGAAGCCAGGAGAGAGGGAGTGCCGGCTGAGGGTGCCAGGCATCGATGGGGCAGGTCTGTGTCTCCAGGCCACACAGTTCAACATGGAGCACTTCTCAGGCATGCACAACTGGTACGCCTGCTCCCACGCCCGCCCCACCTTCTGCAACGTGTGCCGCGAAGCTCTTCCAGGGGTCACCTCCCATGGCCTCTCCTGTGAAGGTCAGTGCTGGCGTCCTGCTGGGAGGTGGGTAGGGGTTGGCATCAGGGCAGGGCAGCCTCTCAAGGCTGGGCCAGAGCGGGAATGGTGCAGGGTGATGCCCACTGCCCAGATGCAGAGAGGTTTGGGACCAGGGATGTGCATGCCGTGGGGACCTTCCCTGCTCCTCACTGCTCCCCCCCATGCAGTCTGCAAGTTCAAGGCACACAAGCGCTGTGCCGTCAGAGCCACAAACAACTGCAAGTGGACGACTCTGGCCTCCATCGGCATTGAAATCATCGAGGATGAGGATGGGGTAAGCAGGGGAGTCCCTGTCAGGAATCCTGGCAGGACAGATCCTCCATCAGAACTAGCCTTGCTGTGCCCAAATCAGGAAGCAGGAAGAAATTGTAGCTGTCTCCCGCACTGTGTGGCCTCTGGGCTTGGCTCTGCAAGGGCATAGCTTGGGGACACCTCCTCTGGAACCCTGTATCAGGGTCCCTTTTTGCTGTCCGAGTGGGGCCACCTCCAGACATTTTCTGGGGATATGTCTGCCCTGCCTAACATGCTGATGGCTTCAGGCAGCCAGGTGGGCAGGGATGAGAGGACATGGGAGGGGTCCCAGACCCACCTTGCCCTGCTAAATGGCACCACCTCCATGGTGCTTGGGGAAAGAGGTGGCCTATGATCTTTCCCTCAAGCATGCAGGATGCTATTAGTAGCTGCTCTTCTCTGCAGGTGGCCATGCCCCATCAGTGGCTGGAGGGGAACTTGCCCGTCAGTGCACGCTGTGCTGTCTGTGACCGGACCTGTGGCAGTGTCCGGAGGCTGCAGGACTGGCGGTGTCTCTGGTGCAAGGCCATTGTAAGGATATACCCACATACCCTGTCCCCACCCCTCTCCCAGTACAGACAGCACTGCCCCTCCTGTGTGCATCTCTGGGAAAGCTGATGCTGAGACTTCGGTGCTGCGTCCCCCAGCTCTGCTTATACAGGCATTCCTGCATTCCCAGGTTCACAGTGCCTGCAAGGAGCTCCTTGGCAAGAGGTGCCCCCTGGGCCAGTACAAAGTGTCCATCATCCCGCCAACTGCCTTGAACAGCATCGATTCTGATGGTGAGTTGGGGAGGGCACAGGGCTGGTCTGGTGGGGGAACAGGCTGTTTGGGATAGGGCTCTGAGCTCTCTGAGGTCTTTTGGAGGCTTTGACTTGTTGCACTGTGTCTGTTTTGTGGGGCAGCAGGAACACCACCTTCAGTAGGCTCCAGAGTCAACACCCTTCCCTTAGTTGAAGGCTGCTTGTTGCCTTGCACTCTGTTTCAGGGCTTGCTGGTATTCTGTGGGCTTTGGGGTGGCGTTTCTTGCCCACATGTAGCTTTAGCTGCTCCTGCCAGGTCACCACTTGCAGTAGCGAAGGACATGGTGCCTCTGTGCTGGGATCAGCAGTGCCAACCCTATACCCCTGAGGTGGGCTGTCCTCTGTTGCACCTCAATGCTTCAGCATCTCTCAAGGCAGGATGAAGCTCTTGCTTGGGTTATTTCTCAGTGTCTGAAGCTCAGCTGTTTTTTTTGGTAGTGCAGAGCACAGCTTTGCCCTGGCATGGGACACTGCAGGGAGAAGGCATGTGGAGTGTGGGGGGACCCCCCAGCTGTCTCCTTCTCCTGAGGGGCCCAGCTGGCCTCCACTGAGCAAAATCTGTTCTTCACCTCTGGATATTTCTTTCTTCATTCTTTACTGCTTTTCACCACTCAGCTCAGCCGGTGGCTCATTTGCCTTGTTACTCATTGGGATGCTGTCAGGGTAACCATCACGCAGCTGCTCCTCAGCTCCAGAGCCTCAGCTGCTGGTGGCTGATCCCTGGCAGCATCTCTACCCTGTCCCTCTCCAGCAGCCCAGCCATCCGTGGCTGTGACTGTTGCCCACCCAACTGGGAACAGCTTAGCAAGGCCTCAGTCCCCCCTTGTCCTGCCATGCTGTCCTGCTGCAGCATATGAGTACTGCTGGCAGCAAGCTTTTCCGCTGCAGCCCACGCTCTGACTCAGCAGCTCTCGGTGCTTTGTGTTACTGCTCTGCTCTGCTCAGCTGGGCTGGGAGAGGAGCTGGAGCAGTGGCCAGGCAAGGAGCAGGGGGCTGTGGGGATGTTGCCCCCATGCTCCTGCTATGGTGGGTGTGCTAGGGCTCCTGGTTGCAGCCCATGGGGCTCTAAGAGCAATAGCTGTGGGGCTGGTGCCAGTGGCATGATGGCTGTTTTGGTCCCTGCTGCAGCATTGCTTGGCCAAGGGAAGAAGCCTTCAGACACCAGCCAGGGAACTGGGATAGCCAAGATGTGCCTGAGGCAGGTGGGGGCTCTGGGCCAGCTGTCAATCTTGCTCTGCCTTGGGCACATCTTTCCCCATCTCATTTCTTTAAAAGCATAGTGCTTCCTCTTTCCTCTGCCCCTCACCATCCCCCAGACATCCCCATCACTGCCCCTCCTGCCCCAGCACCCCACAGATTGGGCTTGGCACAGGTGGAGTGTCCATACTCTGCTCTCCTGAAGTGTGTGTGGGCAGTGAGAGCTAGGGCTCGTGTGTTTGGGCTTACTGCAGGTTTCTGGAAAGCCACCTGCCCCTCGACCTGCTCCAGCCCTCTCCTGGCCTTTGTCAACTCCAAGAGTGGGGACAACCAGGGGGTCAAGTTTCTGCGCAAGTTCAAGCAGTTCCTCAACCCAGCCCAAGTCTTTGACCTCATGAATGGGGGCCCACACTTGGGGTAAGCACCAGTCTGAGCACCCTGGAATTGCCTTGCTGGGATCTCAGTGGGCACCTGGCACAGCACCTGTTCCCTCTCTCCTTGCCCCCCACCCAGGCTGCGCCTCTTCCAGAAGTTCTCCACCTTCAGAATCCTGGTGTGTGGTGGGGATGGCAGCGTGGGTTGGGTGCTCTCTGAGATCGATGCCCTTGGCCTCCACAAGCAGGTGAGTTGGGAGTGCTTGGCATTACTAGTGCACTGGTACACTCTGTGTACCCCAGGTGCTGCCAAGCAATGGGCACAGCAGAGTTGGGGGTGTCACAGGTGCCCTTGGGGGCTGCTCTGAGCCCCCTCACTCTCTCTCTCTCTCTCCTGCAGTGTCAGCTAGGTGTCCTGCCACTGGGGACTGGTAATGACCTTGCACGGGTCCTGGGTTGGGGCAGCCTATGTGACGATGACACTCAGCTGCTGCAGATCCTGGAGAAGCTGGAAAGGGCCACCACCAAGATGCTGGACCGGTGAGCAGGGCATGGAATACATGCCTCTCTGTCCCTCCTACCCTGGCATCTCTTGGGAAGCCTGTCCCAGTTCCTTGCCTGTCCCTGTGCTAGGGGGCCAGGAGATGACAAGCAGCCATGGTCTCTGTTCGGCAGGTGGAGTGTGCTTACCTATGAGGCCCCCAAGCAGTCCCCCTCAGCACTGAAGGAGGAGGAAAATGGGGACTCCAACATCCAGGTGGGAACTGTTGGCATTTAGGGGCTTGAGATGGGGAGGGCAGGCTGGAGGGCAGGCTCCTGTTCAACCCAATTCAGGGACACATAGGGAGAGGTGGCACAGGAAGAAGTTATTCTGGGGGCCCCTAGGGACTGGGGCTCTGAGGGGGCTGGAGTTGGCTGCATGCAATGAAATGAGCCTGGCAGGTCTCAGCCTGGCATGTGCAGTTGGGAGCAGGCAGAATGTGAGGTAGACCTAGCTTGCCACTGGCCAGCTGCTTCGGACTCTTCTGTGTGCTCCTGTTCAGCCCCTTGCCTCAGTTTCCCTCCTGATGTGACTGACCTCCCCTCTGCCCAGCAGCATGGGCATGGCTACCCTCAGTGGTGAGGAGTGGGCTGAATAGGGGCTGATCATCCCCAGTTCAAGGCTGGCTGGGCAAAGCTCCATCCCTGAGCAGGGCACATGGCAAGGTGGCAGGTGTCCAGCTGTCTCCACCTGTGTTCTCCAGGTCCAGATCTCCCATTACGCGGACTCTGTTGCCTTCCACCTGGCCAAGATCCTGGAGTCAGACAAGCACTCAGTGGTGATCTCCTCTGCAAAGTAAGGAGGGGGCTGTTGATGGGGTTGCCAGGAGCCCCTTTTGCTGGGCTGGGGCCTGTCCTCAGGACCACTGCACCCCCCTTGGCCAGGCTGTCTCAACTGGCCTCCAGCAGCTGCCGGCTGTGCTGGTGCCTGGCCGATAATGCTGGCCGTGCCGGCCCTCTGGAGCAGTGGGTGTTATCCCAGCAGGCGCCCTGGCTGGCATCTGTGCCTTGCTGGCCATGCTGTGCCCCTCTTGACCTCCGGCCACTTCCCTTGGCAGGTTCCTCTGTGGCACTGTCAATGACTTTGTGACTGAAGTTGGGCGGGCTTACAAGAGGGCGACAGAGAACAAGCAGGAGGCTGAGCTGATGGCACGGAAGGTGTGTTGCAGGGGAGCTGGAGGGTTGGGTCAAGCTGGTGGCACAGCCCGCGAGCAGGGGATGGGCTGCTCCGCAGGCCTATGCCCTTGTTGAGCGTGTGAGGGTGTGCCATGCTTGGGGTGCCCAGGCATGGGGTGTCCAGGTGCTTGAGGGTATCCAGGCACTCATAGTGCCCAGGGAAGCACCCTGCACTGGTGGGGGGCAGGTACTGAGTGGGGTAGGTGTCCCACAGTGCGCCATGCTGAATGAAAAGCTGGACTCGTTGGTGCGGGAACTGAATGAGGAAGCTCAGGCCATCATGGTCCCTGAAGAAATGGCACAGGCCACCCACGCTGGTGTCAAGGACCAGGAGAAAGCTGGCAGCTTCAACCCCAACCCCCAGCCTCGCATCTTCAAATCCAAGGAGCAGCTCATGCTGCGGGCAAACAGCCTGAAGAAAGCCCTGCGGCAAATCATTGAGCAGACAGAGAAAGGTGAGGGAGTGGTGGGAGCTGGCAGCTTCCCTGCTGCTGCAGCAGCCTGGCGGGGGCTGTGAAGCCACACTGGGTTGGTGCTGGACCAATGTCTTTGTTCTCCCCTGGGATCCTTGGAATGGCAGCAGTGGCCCCACCCTGGGCCCTTCCTGGTATGAGCCCACAGGCCTGACACGAGGAGGGGCTACAGGGCTGTACAGACTCCCTGTCATGCCCCTCTTTGTATCCAGCTGTGGATGAGCAGAACAAACAGACCCAAGCCTACCAGGGCAGTGTGGGCCCCAGCAAGGACAGCTTGGAGGAGTTCAACAAGGAGGAGGAGAAACTCAGTAAGATGCCAGCAGGGCATGTGGCATTTTGGGGGGACATGGGGGTGAGCTGTGGGATGGGCTCAGGGTGAGAACCCATGTGGCCGCTACCTCCCTGTCACCCTGGCCAGGCTCCCGGCGGGTGACGGTGACCTCTGCGTCTTCCTCCATCATCCTGGACCGGCCAGACACCTTTGGCAGCTTGCAGTTCCCTGAAGACCCCAGCACCCTGTAAGTCAGGTGTTCTGCCTGCCCTGGAGACCCTGGCCCACTCTTGCTGCCCAGGAGCAGAGCTGGTACCATGCTGCCCCTTGGAGGAGGCTGCTACCCACCAGTGTGGCATCCCTGCTACCAGGCCCTCCTTGGCCAAGCAGTGCCCATGCTGGGGGAGCCTGCCTGTGGATGGTGTGGGATCTCTGGCTGATGCTTTGAGCTTGGTGTTCCCACCTGCAGGCAGATCCTGGCTGTGCCATGGGTGTCCTGCTATGGTGACTGAGAGAAACTAGCAGCCATCCCTGCTAGTTTTGGTCAGGCTTCCCAGTGCCAGCCGCTCTGTTCCAGTGGGTGTTACACCGCATCCTCTGGTGCAATCCAGAGTCACTGATGGGCAGCTGCTGCTCAACCTGCTTTCCCTCTTTGCTGATTTCAGACACTTCTTGGAGAAATGTGTCATGAATAACTACTTTGGCATTGGTCTGGATGCAAAGATCTCCCTGGAGTTCAACAACAAACGCGATGAGCACCCCAAGAAGTGCAGGTTGGCTGGAACCCTTAGATTTCCCCCAGGAAAAAACATGTACCCCTGGCTTTCCAGTGCCATCAAGTTGCTGGGAGCCATAGGGGTGACTCAGGCCTACTGTGTTGGAGATCCTTCCTGCAGCAGATTTTGTACCTGCACCCATTGCTGGGATGAGCACCCCTTGGTGGCAGGCTGCAAACACCCCAGAAAGGGTGAAGACCGAGGACTCGGTGGGATTTACTTGCTTTGCAGCTGGAGAGAGGGACATTGCCACACTGGCGTGGAAGGGTCGAGATTTGGGTGCAGCATGCTGCACCTTTGGCTTTTCTGGGAGGTAGCAAGAATTGAGGAAACTACGGTGGGGCCAGCCATCCGGGACTGTTCAGCACAGTGCCCCAGGAAGGGTGTGAAGCCTGTGACAGGCAGTGGGGAGCCCACAGCCCCTCATCTGTTCCACTTTGCCCCACAGCAGCCGCACCAAGAACATGATGTGGTATGGGGTGCTGGGCACGAAGGAGCTCCTGCAGCGCACCTACAAGAACCTGGAGCAGCGGGTGCAGCTGGAGGTACAGGCCTGGGAGAACAGGGAAAGGGTGGGAGGGGCAGCGTTACAGCAGACCCCCAGGCTTAGCCCTCTCTTGCAGTGTGACGGGGTACCTATCTCACTGCCCAGCCTGCAGGGCATTGCTGTCCTCAACATCCCCAGCTATGCCGGGGGCATCAACTTCTGGGGAGGCACCAAGGAGGACAATGTGAGTGTCAGTACCATGAGATGGGTTGGGTGGTGTGATGTCCTTTCCCCAGTCCTAAGATCCCCCATGGCTAGGATGTCCCTGCCTTGGGCACACATGGGGAAAAATGGAAGTCTTCATGTGTAGTGATCCTTTACAGAACTTTGGGGCTCCATCCTTTGATGACAAGAAGCTGGAGGTGGTGGCAGTCTTTGGCAGCATCCAGATGGCCGTGTCACGGGTCATCAACCTCCAGCACCATCGCATTGCACAGGTAGTGGTGAGGTACCCTGCAGGACCACAACTAATGCCTGAACGCTTTTGGGGCAGCGGTGGAGCCTGAGGCAGCGTGGCTCTGCTCAGCCTGGCAGCTGTTGATGCCACCCCTGGGCTGTGTGCCCCACAGTGCCGTGTGGTGAAGATCACCATCCGGGGCGACGAGGGTGTACCTGTGCAGGTGGATGGAGAGGCCTGGATCCAGCCACCTGGCATCATCAAAATCCAGCACAAGAACAGAGCCCAGATGCTGACGAGGGACCGGGTGAGATTGAGGAGCTCAGCAAAACCATGCTGGGACATGTGGAGGTATGACAGTCTCAGAGGGGCCATGTCTGTCCCCCGCAGGCATTTGAAAGCACCCTCAAGTCTTGGGAGGACAAGCAGAAAGGGGAGGGCTACCGAACAGCCGCACGGCCACGGCTCAGCTCCCAGCAGTCCATGGAGTACCTGACTGAGGAGGAGAGCAGCCTCTTGCAGCAGGTCTCACGGGTCGCTGAGACCCTCATTGCCAGGTCAGACTGTGGGAAGGGGAATATAGTGGGCACCGGGAAGAGGGAACTGTGCTGTGGCCATGCAGAGGTGTGTGCCCAGCCCAGGGGAGCCCTGGCAGCTCCAGCCTCTCACCCGCAGGATCCACGAGGCAGCCAAGGCTCACAAAGCCATGGAGCAGGAGCTGGCGCATGCAGTGAATGCCAGCTCCCTGGCACTGAGTGAAGCCCTCTCCCACAAAGCTGCTGGCACCTCAGAGGTAAGCGGGGACTGGGAGTGTAAGGCAGCCTTTACCCAGGCCCCATGGGGCCCGGCCGCTCAAGGGGTTACCGCCTCTGTGCCCCAGTTTCTCAGCAGGAATATGGCTGTGGAGATGGTGCTGAGCATCAAAGAGCTGTGGGCTGAGACCAGGGCATTCCTGGATGGGAAGGTGGTGAGTGAGGGACTGGAGAGCACCCAAAGCCCCTCAAGGCTGCTACCTCTGGGGGTGGCAGCAGGGTTGGGTATGGGCCCTGTCCCCCACAGCTGGACTCGCCGCAGGAGGAGGAGGCGCTTCAGGGCCCTCTGAGTGTGCTGGGCCAGGAGCTGCAGCGGCTGCTGGACATCCACTGGCTGGGCCCTATTGCCCACCCTGCTGAGGAGGTGGGTGCACAGGGACCGGGGTCGGTACAGCCCAGCCTCAGGGAGCTGTAGCATCCCACCAAGCCTGGCTTCTCACAGGAAGGTGCCAGCAAGGGCAGCTTTAAGCTTCGCCTCAACATCCCCAAGGCCCGGAAGGAGAAGGACAAGCTGCAGAAGCAGAAAGCCAACAGTGTGCTCCCAGGTAAAGTGAGCAGTGTGCCAGGGAGAGACAGGTGGTGCAGTACATGCTAGAAAGGACTCCCCTGTGCTGACCTATCCCTCGATCTCCTGCTCTGGGAATGTTGGGGAAGAATCCTCAGGAAGGGGGAGCCTGGCTGCTTGGGGGTGGCACCCTTGTCACCAAGAGCCCCTTAAAGCTTTTTCTGATATCAGACATGCAGAGCACCCCAACCCCATAATTCCTTGGCTAGGGGGAGAAGGGGGCTCTGGTACAGCTCAGACCTTTGGGTAAGTCCCTTGTCCACAGCTGGGGGTCTGGTTGAGGGGGAGCAGCTCAGGTGCTCCATAAGTAAGCCAGGGAGAGGAGAGACCTCTGCAGCCCAAGCAGGCTGTGGCCTCTGTCCCTGCTGGAGTCAGGGGTGGGAGGGGGTATGCTGTCTGCTGACCACAGGCTGCCATCACTGCTGCCTGCGCTGCTGTGTCCCACTGCCTCCACAGGCCCCAGCAGTCCATCACTGTGGTTTTCCTCCCTGCTAGCAGACAAGTGGGGCTCCGAGGAGGTGGCAGCTTGGCTGGAAACGCTTGGTTTAGGGGAATACAGAGACATTTTTGTTCGGCATGACATCCAGGGCTCAGAGTTGATTCTGCTGGAGAGGAGAGACCTTAAGGTACAACCCCCTTGTGCCTCCCAGGGACAAGGGACTCCCAGCCCTGGGGAGCATGGTGTCCTCCATCCCTCCTCTCCCTATCCTTCCTGGTGGCAGATTGGTCCTACATCTGGGTCTGCAGAGTTGAGCTTGTGCAGCTTCTGCACAGGGGCAGGGAAGCAGGGGAGGAGGGTGGTCTTGGTCCTCCAGCTTGCAAGGGTCCATACACCTATCCAAAACAGTATCAGCAGCGCCCGACCCTTGCCTGCATTCAGGCATGGGGATGTGCTTTCAAGAGGACAGTGGGCTTCAAGCAAACACTATGCTCTAGCAAGGGAGAGCATGGGGAGCTGGGCTGTGCCTCATCCTCCACCTTGTGGCTTGTCTACCAGCAAGGGCCAAGAGCTGCCCGCTGCAAATGCATCACCTCCTCTTTCTCTTTCCTGCAGGACCTGGGGATCACCAAAGTGGGCCATATGAAGAGGATCCTTCAGGCCATTAAGGAACTCAGCAACCTGCCCTAGGTTGACAGCAGAGCAGCAGCCCAGTCCAGGTGCTGAGTGGGTGCTGCCCCCAGGGAACAGGGGTTGGGTAGGGGAACAGGTCCCTGCCCTTGCCCCCTATGTATGGAGCCCCCCGCTTGCCTCGCTTTAACACTCTGTCCCGAGTGACCCAGGAGCCACTGCTTCTCCCCCAGCCTATGGGGCTGGAGACACTGAAGCAGAGGTCTACCCTGATAGGTGTGTGGTCTGACCACCAGTCCCGCCCCATCAGGGTCACTCTAGGACCTGGGGCCACCCTCTGTGTGCTCAAGCTGGAGCCAAAGCAGTTTCCCCTTCCCCATGTGGGTATTTATGCTGTGTAAATATTTGGAGAGAAGATACTCATTGCTGCTGCTTGCGTAGAGTCATTACTAAGGGGAAGGTGGGGAGGAGGGAATTGAGAATACCTTTCCAGCCTTCCCCCCTGAGCTTCCTCCTCCCCACCAGTCACCGTGCTCTCACCCTTTGTCTCATCACAACACAGGGAAGTACAGTGCTGGGGCTCCAGTGCCAGCAGGTACAACAAACACATTTTATTAACAGTTACACATGACTTTTTTTTCCCCCCCCCGCCTCTTCCTCAGTTAAAATTACTATTACTTATGTACATGGTACCACCCTGCTTGAGGGTACCCCATTATTTACAGGCTTATTCACAGAGTAGGGCTAGGAGCTAGTGAGTGTCTCCTCGAGCTTGAGCATGTCCATGGGGGTGACTTTGGCAACCTCAAAGAAGACCCTGGAAGGAACACATTGGCTTAGAGCTCAACCACAGCCCTGACACCCATCCACCAGTGCTCCCAGATCCCTACAGAAGCCCAGGGTGCATGCCGGTGGTGTCACTCCCTGCAGCAGGGACAAGCCCGAGACAGAGCCCCATGACTCACCTATGCGAGTACTTGCTGCGCACAGCATTCAGCTTGTCACGGGGCTGGTATGTGAGCAGGAAATTCAGCCTCTTCACCAGGGGGTGCAGGTCCTGGGCACTATACCCACTGTAGTACTCCAGTGTAGGGGTCTGCAAGGGGACAGCAGGGCTAAGCTGTGTCCCCAATGACAGGGCAGTCATCATCTTTCCTGATCAGCATCCAAATCTGGTCATAGCCCTAGTGCATCGCCCCACTCACTAGTCCATTGTGTCCCCCTGCAGTGCCTCCCAAGGTGCCTCAGCAGGGACAGTACTCACCCAGCCCCCAAGGTTCTTCATGGTAAGGGCCAGCAGCAGGCAGCTGGCAGCCAGCTTCGAGGGGCTCTCACGGGCATAGTCGTACTCCTGCAGGGTCATCTCACAGAGGAAGCGGGCCAGCGTCAGTGTCTCCATGGTGGCACGGGCACACTGCAGCCAGTGGGCAGGGAAAGGCTCAGCCTTTTGAGCTATGCTGCTCCCCTTCCCAGCCTTTCTAGGATCTAGAATGCAGCCTCTGGGGCACAGGTCAGGGATCACACACACCCAGCCTATCACAGAGCATCATCCTCACACCCCGAACCCTTTTGAGGGAATCTGGACAAAGTTTCCTTGCTGCCAGCTGGGAGCCTGAAGCCCCAGTGATGCAAGTCACTGTCCCCTGGAGCCAACAGAAGGGGTACCTGGGGGCACCCAGCCCACCCTCTGAATGCACTCACCTTGGCAAAGCGCCGCAGGAAGCGGTAGGGGATGGGGATGTTGATGTCAAACTTGAGGGTGCTGAGGATGCTCATCTCCATAGCAATAAGCTCCTCCCGCTTGTAGGCATCATCACAGATATAGAGGAAGTCATCCACACATGGTGGGCACCGCTCCTGTAGGGGCAACAGCTGCTCAGCACCCCAGTGGGAGCTCATCCTGGCCTCAATCAGGAGATCCTAGCCACCCCGCAGGCCCTTTAAGTGTTCACGTGCTGCTGGACTCCACAAGGACTGTTAACACCCTGTGGGACTTTTGTCATTTCCATACTCCTCCAGCTCTTGGCTTGAGCTCCATGCCTGCATTAAGTAAATTAGGGTATCCTGATGGTCTATGCAGAGCAGAGAGAAGCTGGCTTTCCAGTGACACCAGGACAGAGGTTTCAGCCCGTCATGACTGTATTTGCAGCCCTTGGGACAGGAAGGAGGAATATGACAGACATGCCACCCTGGCAGCTCTCAGGGCAGTAACCTGGCCTTCCCCAAAACCCTCCCAGGGACCATAGAGGCACAGCCCCTCTGAGTCTGCACCCCAGGAGAGCACACAGTCACCTCAAATTTGGAGGCAATGAGGATGGCAGTGGAGCCGATGAGCTGCAGCTTCTCTCTCATGCTCACCACCTCCACCAGGTAGTGGTCTACTAGCTTCACAGCCAGGTACAGTGTCTCATGGTTCAGCTCAAAGTTCTCCTTCAAGAATGAGAGTGGGGGTCAGAACAGAGTGCCACACAGAAGTTAGGCCTGGCCAGCCCCTTCCAGGTCTCACAGAGGCCAGGGGTACCTATGGGCCAGGCTCAGAGGGGGGGGATGTAGGCTCATCCCTAGCCCACAGGGGGAGGATCAGCTCCGCACTGGGAATGCTTGCAGGAGCCTCTGCTAGCACAGAGGTCACACATGCCAAAGGCAGCACAGGGGCTGCTCTGCAGAAAGCTGTGCCCTCTCACCTGCACCTCCACCATCCAGTCCACAAGGATAGCACGCATGTCCCCACTGATGTCTGTCTGCTTCTCCATGTAGTCAGGAAGCATGAATTTTTCCTGCCAAAGAGCCAACTGTCAGAGACAGGGCAAACATCCCCACCTTCAAACAAGCCCCTTCTAACCCTGCGCAGTGGTCAGAGCCTCTGGGCAGTCAGTGGCCCTGCCTGCAGTCACTCTTTCCCTGGACAGGGCTGTCACCCCCTGGACAAGGCATCACCCACCTCTCTTTCCCGCATGTATTCAAAGATCTCCTTGGCATACTCTGCATTGGCGTAGGGGTCACCCAGCTGCTCCTTGTCAATGTCCTCCACCGCTGGCACCTGCTGGTATGGAAGAGGCAGCAGTAAGGGGGAGGCCCTGTAAGTGCCAGTCACCTTGTCAGGACAAGGCTGCTGCTCCTCTGCACACCCCTTTTCCACCTACCTTCATCGCCCTGCAGTCCCTGCCCCACTCTTTCCCAGGGGATGATTCTTGAAGGAAGATGGTGGTGCACTTTGCCCCCCCTCCCCAGCTTTCCATCACCCTGGCTGAAGTCTCTCCAAGGCCCAGAGCACTGCCTGGTGCCCGAGTACCACTAGTGGCAGCCACAGAGTGGTGCTGTGATGGGCCTGGGGCAATGCTGCAGCCCAGGGTCCCTACCCTCTGCTCAGGGGGCTTCAGTTCCTGTACAGACACTGGCTTCTCTGGCACAGGATCCACTTTGGGCTCTGCAGGAGCTGTTGGGGGAGTTTTCTTCATTGACCTGGGAAGGAAAAGAACATAAATCATTGCTGGGAGAAGACCAGATTTCTTGGCTGAAAAGGGGCCTTCCAGAGACTCTTGCTGCTTCAGGAAGGGGCAAAACCACCCCTAAAATATCCCCACAGACTCCTAGAACCACTTAGGTTGGAAAAGACCTTAAAAGATATTGAGGACAACAGTTCCCCCAGCACTGCCATGCCCACCACTAAACCATGTCCCAAGGGCCACATCCACATGACTTTTAAATCCTTCCATGGAAGGTGACTCTACAATTGTCCTGGGCAGCCTGTGCCAGGGCTGGACAGCCCTTCTGGGGAAGAAATTTTTCCTAATATCCAACCTAACCCTCCCCTGCCACAACCTGATGCCATTTATAGTAGATATACTAGTTCTCTCTTGCATCTAGCTCAGCCTCCATCACCCAAGGGAAGCCCCATGGGACAAGTTTGCAGCAAACCCCTGCCCCCAGCTACTCACTTTTTTAGGTTGATCTCATTGTTCTTGGCCACCCCTAAGGTATTATGTGCCTTCTGTGCCTTGGGTGGAGCAACCTTCACAGACTCCTTCTTCCCTGCCACCACCTGGTTCTTGCGAGCCTGTTTGGGTCAGAACAGGGGCTGCACAGCGGAAAGCAAGATATGCCCTGCAGAGAAACCTCTGCTCTTCCTAGTAGGCATGGGGTATGCCCCCCACCATGGGGAGCTCACAGGGGGCACCAGAGCCCCCACCCTCACAGAAGCACTCACATTGGTGATGTCTCCAAATGCTGATCTCTTCTTGGGCCCGCCCTGGGGTGAGGACGAAGACCGCTTGGCATGACAGCTCTCCTCCTGCAATAGAGGCTGTTAGAAGATGGTGGTCAGCTGCCCCACAGGAGCCCCCCCTACAGCCCTCCCTTGGCTCAGTGCTCACCTTCTCAGGATCGACGTTCTCTGCAGCAGGACCTGCCTTGCCTGCTCGGGACTGCTTGGTGGTCAGCATCTTGGCATTGCGTGGCAATGGCATCCTTTCCCTAGGTCTCTGTGAGCAAGCTGGGGGCAAAGCATGATGTGGAGGCTACTGCCCACCTGCCTCCAGGGACACCCTCCCAGTTGGGGCAGCACAGGGGGAGGTTTGTCCCTGCTGGGGGTTAGCACAGCAGCACTGACCACTTTCCTGAGCACGGCAGGTGGGTGGTGCCCAAAGACAAGCCCAGGCGAGGGACAAATCTGGCTAGAGGTGCTCCCAGGGAGGAAGGGACACAGACCCCAAAGACCACCACCAAAAGCACTCTGCTGGGTGAGATGGTAGGGGGGACAGGCAATTCCCAGATTCCTGCATCCTAGAGAAGGATGCAAGGGCTTGCACTTCCTCGGAGAGCTGGAGGTCTTGGAGTTCCCCACTCTCCCACAAACCCTCAGGGTCCCCTGGGGGAGTCGGGAGTCCCAAAGTTCCCCTCTCTCCTACATCCCCCGGAGTTCCCAGGGAAGCCGGGGATCTTGGAAGCCCTTACTCCCTTGCATCCTCCAGGGTCCCCCCGCCTGCCACCAACTACGGGCCCCAGCGCTGCCCACTTCCCCGCAACCCTCGGAGGCCCCACTCCCCCATAGCCGGGCGGGATCCCCCCCAGTCACCCATGCCCGGGATGTCCCGTCCCCACTCACCCATGCCCGGTCTGCTGCGCCCGCACCGCCGGCCCCGGCGCTTTTGAAAGTAGCAGTTCGGTAGCGGCCGGCCAGCACTGGCCGAGCCTCGCCCAATCAGAGTGCGAGGCGATGCCAGGCGGCAGCCAATCGGCGGGCGCAGAGGGATGCAGTTGCTAAGGGGTAGGGCGGCAGGGTTTAAAATTCAACGCCGATGACCAATGGAAAGGCGAGCATGCGGCAGGGGCGGGGCGAGCGCCGAGCCGGGCGGGCAGCGATTGGTGGGCGCGGGCGCCGTTTAAATCCGTTCTGCGGGGCCGTCGTGGCGGCCGGGCCGCGGAGTGGGGGCGGCCGAGAAGCGGCCCGGCCTTGCTGTCCTTCGGGGCGGGCAGCTGGCTCCACTGCGTCCACTGCCTCCGTCCGCAGCCGGGGGTCTCGGGCCTCGGGGCTGCCCTTTCCCTCCGGGCTGGGGGACAGGGTGTGCTGGCCGCGCACCTTCCTTAACCCAGCGTCGGGAACAGAGGGCTCGGATCGCTTGGATAATCACAGTACGGTTTGCGTGGGAAGGGACCTGAAGCTCAGCCCGTTCCACCCCCTGCCATGGGCAGGGACACTTTAGACGAGCTCGGGGCGCTCCAAGCCCCGTCCAGCCTAGCTTTGGACACCTCCAGGGATCCAGGGGCAGCCACAGCTTCTCTGGGCACCCTGTGCCAGGACCTGCCCACCCTCACTTCTCACAGGGAAGATATTGTTCTGATATCTAGTCTAACCCTACTTTCACTGACTGAGGTAGCACAGAAGCAGTGTTCATGTGGTGTCATACATGTTATAACTGCCTTCCTAAGGACTCTCGTGAGGACGGAAGCTCTCTCTGCCGAGAGACAAAGCTGCACTCCTCCTCCTCAGCGTCGTCCAGTGGGACCAGTGGCGGTGTGCGCGACCCCTCGGGTTCCCCACCCAGAGCTGTCTTTAATAAAGGCCTTTTTAAAGGAGCTGGTCTCTGTCCCTATTTATTAAAATACAGGCATGACTGACCAAGTTCAGGGTGAGGCTCACTGGGACTGCCCCATCATCCACAGCGACAGGGTCAAAGTTACCAGGCACACGTCAGAGTCACTGTAATATGGGGTTGTACAAGATACCGGCCGCTCATCAAACATCTGCTGAGGGTAAGAGCACTGAACGTGTATCAAGGACCAGCCTTGAGGGCATTGCAGTTCCTGGGGAGACCCGTGCCATGTAGCCAGGCTGCTGGGCAGGGCGAGCTCGGAAAAGGCTTGCTCAGGCTGTCCATTGGCTTGGAGTCAATTTCATGTATCAGGAAAGGAATGCAGGAGACTCCTCACACCCACAGCTTGCTTTGTTCCTTGATAAACTAGTCTTGGAAAAGCCACCCACTTTTCATGTGTGAGACACGTGATCCATGTTTGTATCCTTGATGCTCAGTGTATTACTCTGCTCCTTTGTGAGTTTCCAGCACAGTTCTTTGCTTTCATGCCACCACCATGCAGTGGTCCTGTGCCCTCAGTAGTTCCTGGGGGCTTTGTCACTACACTGGGTTCTGGCACAAGTGAAGCCCCTGCTGAGGTAAACTCAGCAGAGCACAGCACTGCAGCAGAGGAGAACTTCCCTCAGCCACCAGATTCCCAGAAAAACCTTTCAAGTTCCTAATTTTAACCCAAGAAAATCCTTTCAGATAATTGCACACTCTTGTGCTGTTCGTTGTGGCTGGAGCTGATGGACCCCTGGCTAGGGAACTACAGCAGTGCCAACATCTGGGGGGATTTAAACCAAGGGCTACGTGGGCAGGATCTGGCACATGGCTCGGCTGCATGCGGGCAGCTCTGACGCATCTCCAGCAGAAAGACCTGGATCATGGACAGCCAGGAGCAGAATTCTGCTCACAGGTCCAGTGGAGGTTTAAACCTGGGTCCCACACATCTTGGGTCCCTTCAGTCCCCAAAACTGGTCAGAGTTGCTGCAGCCCCAGCCCACCTTGTTCCCTCCTTGGCCATTTGTCCTCTCCACACCCAACTCCCCCTGTGTTACTGCTTCTGTCCTTGGCCTGGGGGCTCCCTGGGGCTTGCTTGCTGTTGGTTTGGGATCCTGTGGGATCCAGGAGCCTGCCTTTCCCTGTGCATGTTAAGGCAGTGCATAGCCCAGTCAGAAACACAGATTGGGTGCATACTAGCCAGGCAGAGCGAGGCCACATCCCACTGCCAGTGGTTATCCTGTGGGATAAGATCCTCAGCCAAAACTCCCATGCATGTCTGCCCACAGCCCTGTGGAGGCTGGGATGAGCTGCCTGCTTTGGGACAGGTTCATGTCTGCCTATCCTGCCCAGGCTTGGCACTGGGAAGCAGGCTTTTCCAGTCTCCAAAGCACTGCCATGCTGGTGTTCCTGGCAAGGCTCTTGAGAATCCCAGCCCTGCTTCAGGGGTATGACTCCCACCATGCAAGCTGAAATTGCCCCTGGACATGGGGTGTGTGGGGGAAAAGATGAGGAGAGCAAGAAGGGCCAAGGTGAAGCCATGGGTGTGCAGCAGGAGCTGTGCCAGCTGTCCAAGTATTGATGCAAGGCTGTGGTCTCAGTCCTGCTCACAATCTATGGATGCTGGGGGCCAGCTGGAGGTGAGACCTCTGCAAGTTCTGCTTGGGCTCTGACATTCCCCCAGCAAACCTCCAAATCAGGGAGAATGCAGGTCCTTGGCTCCTCTTGCTAGACTCTTGCTGTGTGCTGACTTAAAGAGCATTTGTGCTTGGCATGTCCCTTTCGGGAGGAAAGCTGGGTTTCTGCTTCCATCCAGACTCTTCCAAACAGCACTAAAAAAGCCTGTGCTGCCTTTCCGAGTTGGAGCAGACCCCAGCCCCAGCATGGCTTCCTGGCACTGCAGGACTGCTGAGAAGCCTCTCTGCACGGTATCTGGGGAGCTTTGCTCCAGGATTGCTTACCAGATAGGAAGCCCCAGGCTGAAGAAGATCAGCAAGGACAGGGAAGCATCATTCCTGGGACCCAGATGGGCTGCTTTTCCCCTTTCCCTTCCCCTTACTCTTTCCTGTGGTAAAACAGGCCCAGCTTGTTGCCTTCCATGTCCTAGTGCCAGAAGTGCTGATGGGAGGCAAGGTACTTCTCTGCACAGGGAGGGCTGAACTTTGCCTCGTCCTTTTTCCCCTTTTCATTACTAATGACCAAGGTCAGGGAGAGATATTGTGCCTAAGAGCTGTTGCATTTATTCACTGGAAAAAAAAAGCACAGCAAATTAAAACTTGGGGTCTCCTGCCACTGGGAAAATAGAGAGGAAAGCATAGAGCAACATGGGATGACAGAGCTCCTGAATGCCTGCAGGTAGGTGAGAGCCTGTGGTTATGCTGAGCTGCCAATGGCCCCAGCCTGGGGAGCAGCTCCCTTGGCACAGAGGGCTGCATGCACCCTGGTGGGGCTGTGCTGGTGATGCCTGCCGTGCTTGCACACCCACTCCACCTGCCTCTTCCTATGTCCTGCCCATCTCCTGCCTCTCTGCTGCTGACATAGTGCTTAAGTGCAGGGTGTGTTTGCAGCACCAGGAGTGGAAGCCAGTACCCAGGGAGAAATAGGAGCAAGCAGCTTCAAAGGGCTCAGGATGGGCTTGGCACAGCTGATCAGGGTTAAACTCTAGAGCCAGACAATGCAAGCTGAGAACAGGGAGGTTAGACTTAGGGTTAGTGGCATCTGTGGCAAAGGAGCCCATGGCTCACAGAACCATTACACAGCCCTCATCACACTAAGAGTCTGCATGTCACCCCCAGCTGGTGGAGCAGTAGATTGATGGACACACTGGAGCTGCCATGACCCTGCTGCTGCTCAGGATGTCCAGTCACCCCGAGGAGCTCAAACTCTTATGTCTCTCTGATGATGTTGGATCCCACTGAGCCTGCACCCCTCTGCTGCCCTCCAGCCATTTTCTTCCAGTTCTTATTTGGTGGCCGATTTGATCTTGTGTATGGCATATGGGCTTGACTCCTTGGCATCCAGATCTCCTCCCCACTGTGGCCCTGGTGCTCCACTGCTCCTCCAGAGCTGCTGTCAGCTCGGGGCTGAAGATGCTGTCAGTGGCCCGGTAGGTGCGGGTGAGGCGGCGGAAGGAGGAGTCTGAGGAGCTGTCATCAGGGATGTCTTCATCCTGCTCATCGCGCAGCTTGGTCCTGCCCAGCTCTGAGCTGCTGCCCAGCTCTGGGTCTTTGAGAGCCTCCCCCACCTCCTGGAGGAAGGTGGTTTTGGGGCTGATGATGCACAGCAGCAGCATGAGGCCTCCTGAGACTCCACAAAGAAAGTAGAGGGCAACTTTCTCTGGGACACCTGAAGGGAAAAGGAAAGAAAGAACCTGGGTACAAACTGCTCTGCAGTCTGTGGGGTATCAGAGGGGCTTGCAAAGCCCCTCTGCCAGGCATATGGGAGTAAGAGGAGGGGAGCAGGGATGCCCTCATCACCCAGGCTGCAGAGACGGGAGAGACCCTGCCCCAGTGATAATGGAAATGTCACCTAGACCCTCATCAGCACCCACCAGTCCTGAAATGGGCCTTTCCCAAAGGAAATCTCCACTGGGATGTGGGGTAGGCAGAGCAGGGGAAAGAATAATCCCTTGGGGGATTAAATGAGTAATTTCCTCTGGCAAGGGAAATTTTTGCCTGCAGAGAGGAGGTCTCCATCAGTGCCTGCAGACAGGGCAGGAAGGAAAAGACCCAGTGGGTAATGTGGCCTGTTGGAAAAGGAAGGTCCACAGGCAGGACTGTAGCCACGCCATGACTCTTGATGCTATGGGTCTTTGAGGCTCGTTCCGCCTCTGAGCTCCCACCCTGCCTGTCCACCCCAAACCCAGCATGGGTGCTTGGTGCCCTGCTCCTTTGTGTGCCTCTTGGCCCTGCTGGAGAGGTTTGGGGTCTGGCCGCCTCTGAGATGAGCCCTGGGTTGAGCTGGGGCCATCCGGGATGTCAGTCACCCCCCCCAGCCTGTCCTGTTTCCCCAGGTGCTGCATGAGACCCAGGGAGGGCACATACCCCAAAGGTGAGCAAAAGCTGCCAGAGAGCTAGTAAAAATCATGCGGTCTTCCTGGAGCCTGGAGAACCTGGGCCCTTTGTACCAGCCACCTGCAGTGACAAGGGGGTGCAGGCTGAGGCACGAGGTGCTCTCAGTGCCCCATGTCCCAGCTGCCTGCTCCTGCCTGTACTTCCCCATACCACACTCCATCCTTCCTGCACAAGTGCTCTGCTGTCCACAGGGATGACCCTGTGCGTCTTCCTCTCCCCTGCTCCCAGCAGATGCCACCTTCATCCCCTCAGAATGGGCACTAACCAAGGGATGGTTTCCACCATGGGACAGGGATGCTAGGCTGGTACCAGGGATGCAGACAAACCATGGAAGGGCTGGTTCACCCGAGCACAGACACGGTGCCGCACTGCTTGTGGTGTAACCTTCCTCCCCCCACATTACCGTGTATGTAGTCCGAGAGCAGGAAAGGGTCCGAGGTGTCAGGGCCCACCTCCTCCAGCAGCTGCTTGGGCACTGCAAGGAGAGCACACACCAAGCATCACCACCCTGCTCCTCCCCTGCAGTCCCCTGCTTCCCTGGGGGGGTCCCATACCCCTGCCTGCCTGGCATGGAGTGGGCAGAGACACTCCACCAGTGGCCCCTGTGCCCCTGGCTCTCTGGGGAGCTCTCACCACAGGTGTAAGAGACTCGCAGCTGCTTCTTCATGCCAGGGAGGCACGGGTCTCCGAAGGTGGCCTTGTCAGCAGCCACAGTGCAGTTCCCCTTGCGGTGGCACTTCTTGGAGACCCTGCGCAGAGCATCTGGAGCCACACACTCTGCAGAGACATGAGGCATGGACCCATGGACAGGGCTGCCTGCCCCTCCCTGCTGGGCATCAGCCAGCAGAGGCCAAGCGACACAGGTACAGCCCAGTGGTCGACTTGTGCCATACTCTCTGCATGACTCCTGCCCCATTTCTGTCTCAAACCGTTCTGGCATACCTATATGGGGTTCTCCAGTGTTCAAGACATCACATTCTGGTTTGCCCCGCAGGAATCGTCCATAACTTGCAGAATAAATGGCCAGGATGGATTTTGGTCGACACTGCAGCCTGAGCTTGTCATTCTCGCACACGGTCTTGACCCGATGGTTCCCTAGGGAGTGACATCACTGAGTGCCCTGATGCATCCTGAATCACCTCTCTTAGGCCAAGGGAAGGGTTGAAACAGGGCTGTTGAAACAGCAGCCATGCTCTCCTCCCTGCCCCTTTCTGAGCAGCTGAGGTCAGGGAGAGGCCATGCCCAGACTGTGCTCCACCTCACCTGGCCGGCACTTGTAGGAAGCGATGAGATACTTGTGTGTCCCAGGGCATGGGTCTGGCCCAAAGACCTGGCTGTGCACTGAGAACTGGCACCACTGCTGGTCCTGGCACTCAGCCAGAAGCTTCTGGAGAGCAGAGTGGAACAGGTGTGAGTTAGGTGAGAAGTCCTGAGGCTGTTCTCACGTCCTGTGCATCAGTTCCATCACCATGCTCAGGGAAGTGGCCTCTCCCCCCACAGAAGTGTCCCATAGCTGCTCCTGCCCACCCCTGATGCAGACAAACCAATTCCAGTGCCTGTTCCTGAACCAGTTCCCCTCCTGCACCCACTTAGCTGTGTGTCCTACACAGCTGTTACTACCTGTGCTGGCATCCCAGTAACATACCGTGCCATACCATACTGTACCATACCATACTGTACTGTACCATACCACACTGTACCGTACCGTGCCATACCATACTGTACCATACCATACTGTACTGTACCATACCATACTGTACTGTACCATACCACACTGTACCATACCGTGCCATACCGTACTGTACCATACCATACTGTACTGTACCATACCATACCGTACCGTACCGTGCCATACCATACTGTACTGTACCGTGCCATACTGTACTGTACCATACCACACTGTACCGTACCGTGCCATACCATACTGTACCATACCATACTGTACTGTACCGTGCCATACCGTACTCTACCATACCATACTGTACTGTACCATACCATACTGTACCGTACCGTACTGTACCGTACCATACCGTACCATACCGTACCATACCATACCGTGCCATACCATACTGTACTGTACCGTGCCATACTGTACTCTACCATACCATACTGTACTGTACCATACCATACCATACCATACCATACCATACCATACCATACCATACCGTACCATACCATACCATACCATACCATACCGTACCGTACCGTACCGTACCGTACCGTACCGTACCGTACCATACCATACCATACCGTACCGTACCATACCATACCATACCATACCATACCGTACCGTACCATACCATACCGTACCGTACCATACCATACCATACCGTACCATACCGTACCATACCATACTGTACCATACCATACCGTACCATACCGTACCGTACCATACCATACCATACCATACCATACCATACCATACCATACCATACCGTACCGTACCATACCATACCATACCATACCGTACCGTACCGTACCGTACCATACCGTACCGTACCGTACCATACCATACCATACCATACCATACCATACCATACCATACCATACCGTACCGTACCATACCATACCATACCATACCGTACCGTACCGTACCGTACCGTACCATACCGTACCGTACCATACCATACCGTACCGTACCGTACCATACCATACTGTACCATACCATACGATACTGTACCGTACCATACCATACCATACCATACCATACCATACCATACCATACCGTACCGTACCGTACCGTACCGTACCATACCATACCATACCATACCATACCATACCATATCATACCGTACCATACCATACCGTGCCATGCCATACCGTACCGAACCATACCATACCGAACCATGCCATACCATACCATACCATACCGTACCGTACCGTACTGTACCATACCATACCGTACCGTGCCCTGCCATACCATACTGTATCGTACCATACCGTACTGAACTGTACCATGCCGTACCATACCGTACCATACCGTACCATACCGTACCGTACCGTACCATACCATACCGTACCGTGCCCTGCCATACCATACCGTACCGAACCGTACCATGCCGTACCATACCGTACCGTACCGTACTGTACCGTACCATACCATACCATACCGTACTGTACCGTACTATACCATACCATACCGTACCATGCCCTGCCATACCATACTGTACCGTACCATACTGTACCGTATTGTACCATGTGTGAGAGTCTGTCCGAAATATCCTTTATTTTTGCCTCACGATTGCCATGAAAAGACCACTGAAAAGTTAAACACTGTTCAAGTCAGTGAGAGGAAAAGTCGTGTGCTTCTTAGCTCACTGTTTTCTACAGGTGCTGTGTACGCTACGCTGAACTCAAAGGGGGCGTCCTGCCCTTCAGAACAATGGACTTGGACTCTTTCCTCACCCCCCTGGCCTGGCTGGTCTGAGCTTTGGAGTGGTCTCTTCCCGAGAGAAGACCCCCCTTGCCTACTTCCAACCATCGTGACAGACAAGCAGAGATGCAAGCCTCTTCATCCAGGAATCAAGCCAAGAACCTTCTGTGCAGAAAACCCCCCTTGCACGTTCTTCCAAAGACTGGGACTGAACCCCCCTGACTCGGGGGAGGTGTGCAATGGGGGAAGGGGGGGGGGGGGGGGGGAAGAAAGTTGCCCAGAGCAAGCACAGGTGCAAGCATTGGGCCATGAAAACAATAGTCCATACCCTGTTGCCTGGCTTGAGTTTGTGTACCCCTATTATTTTCCCTCTGGAGACCTTTGTCTTGACTGTCCCCTTCCCCCAATGAAAGATAGTATAACTGGGGTCCTGGTCAGCCGTGCCTTCGAGATCTCCCCGGATGTGCCCTGGCGAGCTTCTCGGTGGCTGGACCCCTCAAAGCAGCATCATGTTTCGGTAGCTATACCCATCCCCTTTCTTTCCTCCCTCTTTTCCTTATCTTTTCCCTTTCTCTCCCCGACTCTCCTTACCAACGCATTTCTGTTGTGGTTACTTCAATAAAAATTACATTTGTTGATTTTGTTACTGCAAATCCCCTGTGCCTTTGGTGGCTATTTTGCACCCTAAAATCACTGCGTAATCCGCCCACCAGACGGATCGCAACACCATGCCATACCATACTGTACCGTACCGTACCGTACCATACTGTAACATATCATACCATACCATACCATACCATACCATACCATACCATACCGTACCGTACCATGCCATACCGTACCATACTGTACCGTACCATACCGTACCATACTGTAACATATCATACCATACCATACCATACCATACCATACCATAGCATACCGTACCGTACTGTGCCATACCCTACCGTACTGTACCGTGCCATACCATACCATACTGTACCGTACCATACCGTGCCATATCATACCGTACCATACCGTACTGTACCATGCCATGCCATGCCATGCCATGCCATGCCGTGCCATGCCATGCCATGCCATGCCATGCCATGCCATGCCATGCCATGCCATGCCATACCGTACCATACCATACCACACCAAGCCATGCCATGCCATGCCATGCCATGCCACACCGTACCGTACCACACTATACCGGACGGCGCGTCTCTAAACCCGTGCAGGCGCGCGCTGACACGACACCCTCTGCTCGCGTCCCCGCGGTCCGCGCAATGTCCCCGCGCCGCCACAAGGTGGGGACGAGCGTTCACCCACGGGCCGGTCGGGCCCCGCCCGTGATCGAGGTGGCCGCGGCCCCTCTCCCATCCTGCTCACGGGGCCAGCCCGCGAGGGGCCGAGGCCGGCCCTCGGCTCTGCCAGGGGTCCCTGGGTCGCCCGGCCTTGGGTGGCTGTGGGACTCCCTGCCCCTCCGTTTCACCTCTTTGCCCCCACAAGTCCCACAGCAGTGGCTCCGTAGCGGAGCAGAGGCTGCCGGCAGATGGGAGGGGTTTATTCCCTTGCTGCCGCTTCGTGACTCAGGCCCGGGGATTCCAGCATCCACAACGGAGCCTCTTCTCATCTCTCATTCCCCTCCTCTGTCCCTGACCCTCCCGCCGAGCTCAGGACTGAGCCTCTGCTTGGTCTTCACTGCCTGCCAGAATGGAAATTCACTAAGGAAACACAAGCAATCTCTGTTCCCAATTGCCGCCTAAACAGAGCTGAGCCTAGGCAGCAGCTTTGCTCTCTTTGCTCTCTGCTCCAGACATCCCTGCTCCTTAAGCAGCGGCATGTATTCCAGCCCTGTGCCAGCATGGCCACCCCACCTTTTACCCAGTATGAACCTGAGCTACACAGACCTGCTCTCAGACCTGCCCTTCAGTTTCCAAGCACCTCTGCCAGGCCATACTCTCCATCCTGCAGAGAGGGGGATCCTGACCTGTGTTTGCATGATGGCTCATAGGACCAGCCTGGTGCTGTGCCAGCATGGTCTGGCTTGGCGCTTGCAGAGCTCCTGGAACATGCAGAATCCCAGAAGGGGATGTACGGTTGGAGCAGGACCAGGCAGGAAAGCCCTGTGAGCTCCTAAATAGGGCACTGTCTCTTTCCCTTTTCTTGTAGGCAGCTGCATCAGTGGCTTTGCAGCAGGTTTGCCCCAGCCCTAGCAAGGAGCTGGAACAGGGTCTTAAAAAAGCAGCATATGAAATTATGTCCCCATCGACAGACCTAGGCATTAGCTTTGAGGACGTTTCATCTCTTTTCTTTGGTCAGCCTCTGCTTTCCTACCCTTTCCCTGCACCAATTGCTGCCATCAAACAGGCACCTCTTTGGTCTGCTTCACTGATCCAGTCCCTGGGACCTGCCAGCACAGATGGGAGCTGCTTCTGGCAGCTGCCTACTGTCTGTGCCAACCCCAGGGGATGCAGCCACAGGGGAGAGTGCGGCATCTCAGGGGGTTCTGTCTCATTTCATTAACCCAACAGCCTGGTTACGGCACTGCCCCTCTCCCAGAAGCCAGCCCCAGATTCCAGGGCATTCTCTGAGCCTGCTGCTTCCTGTGGGATTGCTCCAAAAGCCATCTCAGGACACAGCAGTGCCTCCTGCCAGGCTCTACTCTGGAAAGCATGGCAGAACAGCTCTTTCACCCTTAACTTCCAAAAATGGTCTAGGAAAGGGCCCCACAGTGAATCACAGATGATACAAAACTGAGAGGAACTGCTGACTCCCTCGAAGGCAGGGAGGTCCCACAGAGAGACCTCAAGAAATTAGAGGACTCTGCAATCACCAACCACAGGAAATTCAACAAGGGAAAGTGCTGGATTCTGCACCTGGTAAGGGGCAACCCTGGTTGTCTGGACTGGGTGTATGCTGCAGGTCCTGGTCAACCACAACCTGAATATAAGTCAGCAGTGCCCTAGCAGCCAGGACAGCCAACCTTATCCTGGGGGGGCATCAGGCTCAGCCAAGCCAGGGAGGGGATTGTACATGTCTGCTCTGCATGGGGCAGACTCACTTTGAATATTGTGTGTAGTTTTGGTCAACATAATATAAGAAAGATATGAAACTATTAGAGACCATCCAAAGGAGGGCAACAAATACTGTGAAGGGCCTTGAGGGGAAGTCTCATGAGGACTGGCTGAAGATACTTGGTCTGTTCAGCCTGGAGGAGTCTTGAGGGGGTCCTCATTTCAATCTACAACTTCCTCATGAAGGGAAGAGAAGGAGCAAGCACTGATCTTTCCTCTGTGGTGACCAGTGACAGGACCCGAGGGAATGGGCTGAGGTTGTGTGAGAGCAGGTTTAGGCTGGATGTTAGAAAAAGGTTCCTCTCGCAGAGGGTGGCTGGGAACAGGCTCCCCAGAGAAGTAGTCTCAGCACCAAACCTAACAGAGTTCAAGAAGTGTTTGTGATTCTTTGATTCCATTATTCTATAACCCTGATGCTGATGAAAACCTCCTCAGGAAATGGTGAGGCTGCATTGCCTGCAGCCCCCCAGCCCAAGCAGGCAGCTCAGTGATGTGGAGACAGAGGGTTGTGCAGCCTGGCCCCTGGGATCCCTCCCTTACCATATGGGCAGTGGCAGACGTGCATTCGGTGCTCTCCTGGGAGGCATTGTCAGGGCTGGGGCAAAGGTTGGTGCTGGGCACTCGGCGCCCATAGAAGGCCCCAAGGATGCTGATGGTGGTTTTGCGAGGGCAGACGATGAGGAGCTGCTCTCCATCACAGGTGTGGGCAGTGTGGTTCCTCAGCACCTTGCGCAGGTACCCTGGAAGGGGAAAGCAGGGGTGGCATTGTCCAGGGGAGACACCAGGGCCACAGCAGTGGTGGCACTTGGGCACCCAAGTGCTGGTGGCAGTGAGAATATCTTGAGATGAGGCACTTATGGGGTGAACAAGATCAGAGAAGAACTGCAGCAGAGAAGATGGGCTTGCAGCAAACCTTCCATACAGCATTGCTGCCAGGAGCCTGGAAAGTAGCACAGAATAGCTGAGGTGGTTAACAACAGGAAAGGAAAGATGGAGGCAGTACAGCAAGTCAGAGAAGATGGAGAAATCCTGTAAGGAGTTGTCAAGTGTTTAGAGAAAATTAGGCTTGTTATGGGGCCATGGTAAGGAGAGTACAAGAGTGAGCCAGAGACGGTCCCACAGTGATGATCCCAGGAGTCAGGGTGAGGAGGATGCTCTCTGTCACAAGTCTGTCACAAGCTGAGTCATGAGCCAGATGAGAGAAGGGTCCAGGGGCTGCTGCAAGCTCCCACAGCTGGCTGGGTCAGTATGGGTGAGTGTGAGCCACAAAGTCATCCCTTGAGCCCAGCTGACCTCAGGTCTCTGCTGAAGAAGCCCAGTGTGTTGCTGCAAACTATTCCTGGCCCACAACCCGTTTAATGGGAACTGACCCTTCCCTGTAGTAAACCCCATAGGATTAGCGAAGGCTCCCTGGAGAATCGAACCATAGGAATGCTGACACAGCAGCAGATAAGTTCCTGTCTCTGACCCTCCGACTCAAAAACCTACCCTTATATGGAAAAATCATGTTAACCCTTAGCTATTGGTCATTTATGTATACACCTAACCTTTGTCCATTGGTCAGTTTTTGGATCCCTGCCAAGGCTATAAAAGTAGCGTACTGTACCCTACTAGTCGGAGAAGAAGAAGAGCTGAGACCCTTCACGGACCCCCAAATAAAGCCATCTCCGTGGAACAACTCATGCCTTCTTCTTCCTCCTCTCTCTCGTCTGCTGTAGCCTCAAGCCAAGGACAAACCGACCCAGCAAGCAAAGAGCTGAAATCTAAAGAGCTGGCTAATCACTATAAGAGCTGAATATCACCTTGCTTGCTATGGGGTTTGGCCCATGGTGATTTGGCCTGAGCTAGCTCAGCTGCTGGGCTCTCTATCCCCCTGGGGATAGAGCTCCCAGGCGGCATACCTTTGCTCTACGATAAGGCCTTAAAAGAGGTTTTACTTCCCTCCTAGAATTCCCATCACAGAATGCTTCTTTCTTTCAATCCTGACAAGTTCATGTCCCAGACTCCTGTACCTGTTGTTTTCCCTACAGGGGACAACAAAGTGGGACTGTCCTGGTCAGTCTCTCCAAGGGCTTAACATGCAGCATTGGCTCCAGTTAGCATTGGCTGGGTGGGCAAGGAGTCTGTTTTAGTAAGAGCTTTTCAAGCTGCCAGGTGCTCTGAGCAGACACCAGTTGCTGGAGAAGACTGAGGAAGCAAGAAAAGCTGACAAAATGTGATGTGTAGGCCCTGAATGAAGCACTTTGCATGTTTGAATAAAACAAAACCAAAGGGGAAGCATCATAACCAAAGGAGAAGCATTATTTTGAGGCTCGGGAGACTGCAGCAGGGCAACATGGGGCTTCTGAGCAGATCACAGACCCCAGACCCCAGCTCTGGGGTCTTTGGAGGAACCTGCAGCTCAGCCCCAGGCCAGTGCTGGGGCCTAGGGCAGGACATGCACCCTGTTCCCCAAACCCTAGTGTGTCAAACTCCTCAAACCAAGACAAGAAGGTGGGAGCACTAGCTCCCTCCCACCTCCCCATCCCCCCCCACCCCCCCCACCCCTGCAAACTGGTGCCAGGCTCAGCAGCACAAAGGGCCTCTTTCACCTTCAGTGCTGCCACTAACCCTTCAGTATCTGCAGTCAGCATCCCTCCCTGGGATGTCAGCGAGTGCAGCTGGGAGCTGCCTCCAGCCTGAAGTTAATCTCTACCTTGGCATTATCCCTCACAAGCTGGGATGAGCAAGTGGGTGGCCACAGCATCCCAGAAGCAAGCCCTCAATTGCTTCTCTGCATGATGGAGGAAAGAGAAAAGGAGAAGTACGGGAGGGTAGATGGCAGTAGACAAGGCATTCTAGCCAGGTCAAAGCTTCAGATGCAAAGATGCTCTTTGAATGGCATAGAGCTGGATCAGACCCTTGGAGTGCAGAGCTCATGAAGAGGGGACAGAACAAACTCTGTCCTGTCCCTCTCCTCTGGTTGCCCCATATCACTGGATTCTGGGGCCTGTGAGGGGCACAGGACCCTGCCCAGGCTGCCAGCCCCCATCCCCTTCCTCTGCATCCCCTGCAGTCCCACACTTGCAGCACCAGCCCCACACCTGGCAGCAGTCAGATGCTTCTGAAGGTTTCAGAGCCACCCTGGCTTTGACCTCTGCCTAGGATTGACTCCAAACTCGCCTGCCTATACCCAACACTGCTGGATGTAGGGCTGCCTAAACTCCCCGCTGCTGGGCAGCCTTGGATGCAGAGGGCTCAGACAAATCCTAGGGAGGGCAGGGAAGTCAGGGGAGAAATATCAGAAGAAATGAGTTTCCCCAAATCCAGCCTTGAGGCAGCCACCCTATTCTGCTGTCATGCCAGCTGCAGGCACTAGTGGTTTGTATTTTAAAATTCAGGCTCAAACATTGCCATGGGTGCAGAGGTTTCTTCATCACACTCTTTTGGGCCAGTGAGCAGTTGTGAAGATGTTTTTTTGGGTGGAGCCATGTCAAGGAGGCTGTAGGCAGACTTTGTGAGTGATTCGTGCCAGGACAGCTGACTCAATCTCCGGTGCTACGGTTGTGCCGTTAGCTCTGCCCCGATGAAATCACATCCTCCTCACCACAGCCCACGCTGCAGCATCAGGCTTTCGCCCACCTGGGCTCGGCTGAGAAGACGGAAGGTGTGCATGGCTGTTTTCAGATGATCCCTGGGGAATGCCTGGTGCCCAGCCTGCCTGCACCTTTCCTGACTGTTCAAAGAGCTGGGACAGAAGGGATTCCAAATTTCTGCCTTGTCTACACCTATAAGGTTAACTGGCATAGCCCTGGGGAGAGCTTCTGACCCATGCTGTATCCTGTGGCAGGGCACTCTGCAGCACCCCTACTCATGAGTGCTCTAGCGGGGGCACAGCCACCAGCTCCATCTAGGGACCAGGTACAGCTTCAACCCAACTCTTCCCTCTCCTCAGAGCAGGGAAGGCTGGCAGGGTAGCCCTGAGTGCTCCTTGAGCTCTACACACTGCCCAGCACCGAGGACATGAGCAGCATGGCTGAGGGGATGCTCAGCAAAGCTCAGGGACTGGCTTGTTTCTTTGAATTTCTGCCTGCAAACTATCCAAGAGAGCTCAGCAGAGCTGGGGAGCCACTCTCACGCACACCAGGGCTGTGGGATGTGTGCCGTGTGTTTTCAGAGAACACCCCGGTGTGGAGGTAAAGTAGTCTCAGCATTTTGGGGAAACTCACTCTGGCCTGCCATGGTTTATACCACACTTGTCCCTACCCCACCAAAGTGCTGTCGCTTCTCTCTCCCACCCTACCAGCGCAGTTCTCAGCATCCCCCTCCTCCCCGCCTTCACCCTGACTCACCGGACAGCTCCGGGCTGGCCTCCAGACGCACAGCAAAGCAGAGGAGGACCGCGGTCACTGCTGGCCGAAGCAGCCCGGCCATGGCACAGCCGCCGTGTCCCACCCGGCAGCTGGCACCAGCTGACACTGCGCGGGGACAATGGCTCGCTTCTCCGCCCGCCCGAACTGCCGGCGCTCGGCGGGCACATGTGCACTCACTCTTAGCCTGCTGCCCAGGGCCAGAGGCTGCTCAGGACAGCTGGGTCACTTCCCCCAGGGCACCCTGTTACGGGTGAGCCGTGCCTTGGCATCCCATTGCTGGCAAAAAAAACTGACAGCCCCTTCCCTCCCGCCTCTGTTTCCCCTGGGCAGAGGAACGGGGCTTGACAAGGTTTCCAAAGTGCCCCCAGCTTTCTCCCAGACATAGTGAGACAGAAATCCAGATAAATGTGTGCTGTAATCTCAATCTCGGCAAATGTCCGGCCATTCACTCTGTGAGGAGGAAGGGAAAGGCTCCTTGAACTGCCTCCCAGGCAGCTGTTCCTGCAGAAAAGACAAACACCCTGCATCCAACAGTGTGGCAAGGGACCTCTTTGCTGCCACGTTTCTGCCCCCCAGTCTCCGTGGGGCCAGGTACTGGGCATTCCGGCACCTTGTGAGGAGGGCACCGTGTCACACTGTGCCTCCCACCTGCAGGACCTAGATCCCTGCTTGCTGCTTCAGCTGGAGGGAAATGCCATGAACTGGAACTGCTGGCTCTTCTCCCGGCTGAGATCAGCAGAGACAGCAGCAGCTGGCACTGCCAGGAGCCATCACAACTCTCAGAGGTTCAGCCCTGCCCAGGCAGGGGTAGCTGGGGAGGCTGTGGCAGCAGTGGGTGCTGGCACACCTCACCTGGGGCGCACAGCAGGAGCTGGGTGGTGGGTGTTGAGCTTGTGGTGGGGGTAATGCCATGGCCCTGGGGGACACTCACAGTGCCATCAATACGTACCTCTTGATTATGGGAGTATGAGTCAGAGTGTCCTGTCCCATTGAGTAGGGTTGCAAATTCTCCCAAAGTTTTGATGGGGCAGAAAAAAATTTCCCACCCCCTGCAACCCCCAGTGTTAGCACCACTCTGGGCTGTGTAACAGGACCAGCGGAAACATCTTTGTTGGGGAGTCAGCTCCAGGGGTCTGCAAAATAATTTCCCATCCTAATTGCCTTGAGGGAGATTGCTGTCTGATCAGGGGTTGATTATTTGGGGAAAGCTGGAGCTTATCTGAGCTGGGGGGGGGCTGGCTGAGTCAAGCATTGGGGATCCCCATTTTGTGCAATGGTACCAGCTATGTGGTCTAGGGGTGCAAGACAGGTCTTGCCTAAGAGTTAAGCCTGTGTGTGCTGGGAAGCTGTCTCTGCTGTCTCTGCAGCCAGGGTGATCTGACTGCACACAGTTCCCTCCCATCCTGGGGAGGAAAGCAAGCTGTTCATCCTTCCTGCAAAACAGCCCAGTTCCAGGAATGGGGCCCTGCTGAAGGTCAGCCCTGAAGACATCCCATCCCACCATCCTGTTAAGCACCACATAGCTGGGCAGCTGCCAGGGACACTGTGGGGTTCCCCACTGCTCCCCGGCATGCTTCAGCATCTTTTATCGCCTGCCTTAGCTTAAGATTTTGCAGTCCTTCCCACCCAAGGGCTATGCCCCACCTTCAAAAAGTCAGTGACATGTACCCAGACTGCTCCACTCAGCTTCCCTGAGCACTTGCCCTGTGCAGCCCAGCTCCTTGCAGCAAGGGGTGCTCAGACAAGCCACGCAGGGATTCCCCGAGGGTGGTGGGCTGGGAGAGGAGCCGTACCTTCCCTCTGGGTGGCTGCCTGTCATAATGCAGCTGCAGGAGGCAGCGAAAAGGTCAGCCAGGTTCACCCCAAACTGATAAAGAAGCCCTGGGGTAGTGGACACCAGCATGAGGGTGGGAGAGTGGCAAAGGGCCAAGACTGGATCAGCAGGAGGAGCAACAGGCAAGACACTTCCTCTATAAACCCCTGCTCCCAGCTGGGAAGAGATAGCAGCAGTGCTGTGGACCAGAGTTGCTGGGGATGCCAGCCCACTGCTCGGAGGCACTGGAGGAGCACCTGGGTGGGTGCGATAGACTCTGAATGTGACCAGATAGACCCGTGCTGAGTCACGTCTGAGAGGCCCTGCAGCTTCCTCCCCTTGCTGGCGGGTCCTGGCACACACCCTATTGCTCCTCCCTTCTTCAAAAGGAAGGAAAGTGTGAGCTCCAGCCCTCTGCCGAGTAAGAGCAGCCAAGAGGCCCAAGGCACCAGCCCTCTGAAAGCCTTCCCCCATCAGAGCTCTGCAGGGGACAGATCAACTCACACAACAGCGTGTGGCCAGCGGTCTCTCCCCACACTGCAGGAATGGACAGTCAGCAGCACAACACCCCCAAGGAGCCTGAGATCGAGCTGTTCGTGAAGGTGGGTCTCCGGGGGGGCAGTGACTCTTTGGCTCACCCTCGCCAAAATCCAGCTGGGTGCAGGCGTCTTCATGTTTGGTGAGGCTGGAGATGGGTACCGATTTCAGTGTCACTTGCCACGGGGCTGGCTAAATGGTTGCCCAAACAGGGGGACCACGCGGTGGTGTGGGGACTGTGGGGTGTCACACTCAGCAGTCTGAGAGATGCCCTGGTCTTGTGGCGGTTGTGCACCCCGGAGAAGTGGCCCTGCTGGCAGCAGCATGATGAAGGAGTGGGAACACACATGCTTCTCAAAACCTAGATAAGACAAGCCCCAGCCTGGGAACAGCAAGCAGGAGGGCTGGCAGCAGCCACTTCAGCCTCTTCTGAGGGCAGAATTATGAAACAAGCATGGCTGGCTTGGGGAACTGGTGCAGGAGTCCACATGTGGGCGAGATGGGGCGGCGCCACAGAGGGGTATTGGCTGGAAACGGTTTCTGGTTTTTTCCCTGTTAAGCAATTTTCTGAACCCTTTTCTTGGAATAGTTTAACACTCAAGTTCAAAATATCTGCAATGGCCATGGGCAGTGCACAAAGAGAGGAGCCAAAGCTGGTGGCTGGTGACTGTGTCTGCCCACAGTGATGCCAGGGGGCCCCCAGGACACACTGTCAAGTGACAATGAGAAGGGGGCAATGCCTCTCTGTGCCACCTCATCAAGGTTTTAAGCGTGGTTTCTCTGTAGGTACTCAGGCCCATGGGCTTCATTGCTCTCCTCCTGGGGCAGTTTGGTGCCCAAAAGGTCAGAGACACTAGCTTCCTTGGCACAGGCAGCCAGCAGTTCTAGGTACTGAATGGTGCCTTCCTTGGGTAGTAGTTAGACATATTTGCTAGAAAGGATTATCTGAGCCTTCCCAGGAGAGTTCTTCCCCATCCCCTTGCCAAAATTGCAGCCACAGCACTCCTTGATGGCACTCCTTGATGGACATTGAGCTTTGCTGAGCTGGATCTGGACAATGTATTCTTGGTAAAAGTAATCTGCCTTGAATTCTCTGCTTAACACTTTTCCTTGGGATGGCTGGTAAAGAAAACAACGCATGAGGTGACTGCTATGGCAGCGGCACATTCTAGGGGGTTTTCAGAGGGAAGTGAAACAGAAAACCAGCAGCATCATCAGGGACTTCCCCTGTGCTGTAATTCAGTGTGAAAAAACCATCCTGGTTTGTCTGTTCACAGAAAAGTTGATGCTTGTGCCTCCCCCTCCCAGCACTCAGGACTCAGCTTTACTTTTAAAGACACAGTGGCTCTAGCTGCTGACAGGAACCTTCCTTTGCCTTCAGCACCTCCCCGGGCTGGGAATGCCACCCGACATGGGGAAAGCTGGTGCTCCCACAAGTGCCTACTGGTACGGCATGGCATGGCATGGCATGGCGTGGCGCCCTGCCTAACTTTCACTTTGGCACACACTGGAGTTACCATGGTAAGAACGGACAGGTGCAGAGCAAGTCCCACTTTACCCTGAGGTTGGGGTGGGTGGCTTCCAAGGGGCTGGCAGTTTCTCACCCTGCCATGTCCCTGGCAAGAGCATCGTCTTGTTGGCTGGGAGGCTCTCCCTGCCTGGGAAGAAACTCTGCTTTGCAGCTCCACCAGGCTGCTTTCTGGCTCTCACGGTGGTTGTAGAAGCTGTGGCAGGTCCCATGGGGACTGAATATTTAGCAGTGCCCCAAGCAGGCAAAGCTGTTTCCTCCTCCCATTGCATTTAAGATTGTTTCACCATGGGGAAACCACAGGAACTGTGAAGTAGCTTTGGGGTTTCAATGCCCTATGTAGCCTAGTGATGCCTCAGAAAGTTGGGGCTAAAAGCCTGCAACCCTCCTAGAGATTCTGTGCTAGTCCATGCTGGGTTTCTCTATCATCTGAGGGTAATAGATTGAGGAATGTCAGTCTGTGCCCCTCCCCCCCCACCCGGTTCCTGCTGCAGCAGGAGCAGCAGAGGCGCTTTGGGGAAGGAAGTGAAGAGCAATGACTCCCCCTACTCCAGGCTGCTCTGTGGTTGCCAGAGAGGGAGGGCACATGGCTGCAAGTCTCCTCTGAGGGCGCCTGGATCCCTGAGGCCAGTGGTTGCCAGCAAGGCCCTTCCAGAGCCTGATGCTACCCCAGCAGTGCCCGGGTGCTGGTGGAGCTCCCTTCCAATTCCTCCAGATAAAGGTTTTGGCTCTGAGCATTCTGGTATGGGCCTGATTCTTTCTCCCTGCAGAGACCATTTCGATTTTCTTTTCACTCTAGTCAGAAACTCCCCACCTCTCTATTTTTAAAAGATAAGGGGGAAGACCAGCCTGACCAACTCAGACTGGAGACTGGAGCTACCAGACAAGCATGGAAAAACCTGAAGCAGGTGATCAGAGTCTATGCCCAGAGCAGTCCGAGCAACAGGCACCCCTCCCCTCACTGACCCCCCCAGCCCACCCCACCATGTCCTGATGCCCACCAGAGCTGTGTGCTGCCATGGCTCAGCACAACAGCTCCTGGGAGGGCAACAGGACAAATTAAGCCCTCTCATTCCCAGCCTGGTGACAGGCCAGGGAAGTCGAAGAGAGTGCAGCTGGCAGGGAGAGCAGGGAGGAAAGCACTGGTCCTCATTCTAGGCAGCCACAAAAGCACTTGCTGTGCTGTTGATCCTGGAGATGCTCCAAAGCATGGCCATAGTTTGGGTCATAGGTGGCAGGGGTGCTGGGGAGAGGGAGCAGAGATGCCTCGTGCTCTTGCCCATAGGCAGCCCTCGAGGCTGTTCTCTGACTCTCTCCTCCAGCTCCTTCAAAGGAAGATTGAGACCCCGTTTCACTCCTTTCCAAAGAAGCCCTATTTGCTATTAATGACACAGGATGTTCCTGAGCTGTAGCCCCTCTGGGAGTATTTGCTATTAATAGACGCTGACCAGCCTCATGTGTAGATTTCAGTTTTACTGTTGGACACATATCCTAGGGAATCAACGTTTCTCAGTTCCCATTTCCTTCCTCAGATTTCATGACATAAAAAATACTTATTAAAAGTAATTTTTGTTCCTCTGGAAGGACTAAAATGTCTTGGCATGATGGAAAAACAGAACCCCCACTCCAGCTTACTACCTGGAGTATTGGAAGATTGTTTTGATCCTTTATAGTCCCCCTTAAGGCGAGTTTGATGTCAGTGTTCTCTTCCTGGAGAAGCCGTGCACTCCAGATTCCACAGTTTTTTTGGGTGTCTGAGGTGAATTGTAGCACCTACCTTCAGCCCAGGAGAACCAGGCACAGGTCTCTGTCTCCTCAACCATCCTGTCTTATGGTCCCAAAAGAGGTGTGAGCTCTGGAGACATGTCCAGCTGCCCACCCTGGATGTTTTTGCTGCTACTACTTGACTCTGCCAGATCCTCTTGAATCTTATCACCCTCCTGCTTAACCTCAGGACTTCAGCTCACTATCAGATATCAAAGCATAGCGCAGAGCTGCCCACTAAGGCTCATGTCCCACCACACACGGCTCCAGGGGAGCAGCATCCTTCTGTAATAGGGCTGGCATGAGCTGTGCTGCTCCTCCCTGCCAGGGCAGGGTGGCCATGAGCCGGAGCACCACACTTCACATGCAGCTTAGGAACCTGGTAATTCGCTTAAAGAAGCTGAGTTTCCTGTGAGCCATTTTACCTCTTACCACAGCACAACTTCCGTCTCACAGCAGCATCTCAGCCAGTTTTTGTGAACAGGAAAACCTGCCGTATCCTCTTACCACACTCCTCATAAGGTGTTTCAGTCATTTTTGTAAAGGATATTTTCAGCTGCTACATAGCAAGGAAATGTGCTTCACTCTACCGGTGTCTGTGCTCATGCAAAGGGGCTGCAAAGGGTTCCTTTAGCAGCTGACAGTCATCTCTGTTTCCTCCCAATGCTGTGTGGAATGCCAGCACAAATTCTCTTTGGCACAACCCTCCTGTGCCAAGCCTGGGGCAGGCTGCTCAGTGGCTCTTGGGCTGGGCACATTGTGCCAGGGTTCGTTAAACACACACGAGATGGGAGGCAGACACGACCAGCACATGAAAACAGATTGCTCTTTTCCTGGCAAACATGAGCTCATTTCCCTTCTCCCACTGTCTCCAGACTGGCGTCCTGGCCAAGCGGACCCTCCCTTCCTCCCCATCCATTAGCAATCACTTTCTCTCCCTGCCTCCTTCTCCACTTCCTCCCAGCTTTATCTCACATTTCAGGGAAGGATCCAACCCCTTGCATCCCGAGTATGCTCTTGGTGGCCCTCAGGGTGGGTCCTACAGCTGAGCCCCCCCAGAGTCGGGAGGGGCTTCCTGCAGTGCGCTGTACCCAGCGGCTCTTCAGGTCTGGGCATCTGGTCTGTGAAAGGATTAAATCTTCATTTTTTCTGCTTTCTTGGCAGGCTGGTCTGGATGGAGAAAACATTGGAAACTGCCCCTTCTGCCAGCGCCTCTTCATGGTGCTCTGGCTTAAAGGGGTCAAGTTCAATGTCACCACGGTGGACATGACCAGGTGAGGTGGCACTGAAGCCCTGGGCCAGCAGTGGGGTGAGACACGCCCTGCTCAGCTCTCCCATCAGCACTTCTTCCCCCTGCCTGCTCTGTAGCCTGTGTGTTCCTGCACAGGGACAGTCGCTGCCCACAGACTGCCTGCCTCACTTGGGGTGCAAGTGTGGGTCAGCATGGACCTGGGCCACCTGCCAGTGTGCATGGCCCAGGCACTCCCTGTCCTGCTGGATGTGAGGATGACTTGAAGGCACCACTGGGCAGATCCAGAGGCTGGAGAGCACTTGTCAGCTCCCTGAAGCCAGCAGAGCTGGGAATGTTCCTGGTCCTGTGCTACCTCCTAGCCCCCACCTCTGCCGTGGCCATTTTCCTTGGGGGTTGATGGAGGAAGATGTGCTACAGGCTCCGAGCCAGCTTGTTTTCTCTGCTCCAGGAAACCTGAAGAGTTGAAAGATTTAGCACCGGGCACAAACCCACCCTTCCTGCTGTTCAACAAGGAGCTGAAAACAGACTTCATCAAGATTGAGGAGTTCCTGGAGCAGACCCTGGGTCCACCCACGTAACTGCAAACTCACTCCTTCCCCATTTCAGGGCCTGTCACAGTGTTGTCCAGGGCTTGGCGGATTGGGGAACCAAGGCAGGGTGCCAGGAGGTGCCCCAGGGCAGCCCAGGCAGGCGGATGCCCCCCCAGCCCCTGAGCCTGCTCTGCAGGGCAGGCCCTTTGATGCTGAGGGGCTGGGTCCCCTGGGGAGGGCACGGGGACAACAGGAATGGAAAAGAGCGGGAGGAGATGCACCAACCATTGCACCCCTGCTCTGGGGACAGAGGGGAAACATGGGGAGGTCCCTGCAGGGACCCTGGCACTGGTGGGTTTGCCACTGGCTGTGGCAGCTGGTGTTGAGGTAGAATGGAATGTGAGACCCCATTGCTTGTTTATGTTCAGTGCACTCAGCTGAATGAAAGCAAATGCCCTTGATTGACAGCGGCGATGCAGGTGACCCATAGGGTGGTTGGGGAGGTGGTCTTCCCTGAACTCACTGGGGAGCCCTCCAAACCAGCCTCCCCAATGCCCTGGGTGGCTGCAGGCCCCCCACTGCTGCAGAGGAAGCTCAAATACATTTGTCACCTGCCTCCTTGAATGTGTCTGCCTTGCAGCACAGCCTGGAACACGTCAGCAAACAGAAGACAGTTCCTGAGGGAGTCACGGGGAGCTTCTGGCTTCCTGAGACCCCTCTGTGCCAATGTGTGTCCTCTGGGCTGGGCCAGAACTGCCTGAAGGCAGAGCTCTGCTTTGGGGTTCTATTGCCACCAGTGTTCCCAAACTGTGGAGTATCTGCCCTGAGATTGTCTCCTGGCAAACACCCCAGATAGAAGACACAGCTCACAGGGTGGCAACTGCAGTAATTTACATCATCATGATTCTCCCACAGACAGATAAACATCCCCTGCATCCTCCAGTACCAGCCCTGGGCTCTGTGGCCCAGGAACTGACACTGCTGTATCCCTGCTCCGTACCTGCTCCGTTCCTGCCTGCACTGACATAAATGTCTTTTCCAAGGTATCCACACCTGAGCCCCAAGTACAAGGAGTCCTTTGATGTGGGCAGTGACATCTTTGCCAAGTTCTCAGCATATATCAAGAACCCACGCAAAGAAGCAAATATCAGTAAGGACTGGGGTTGTTGGACTCTTATCAACCACGCTGCAGTACAAGAAATGCTTTTGTCTGCTGGCAAATTCTGCTATGGGGTTAAGGTCCCTGCTACCTGCCTCACCGAAGCCTCCTTGGGAAGTGGAGGGGCAGAGGGGAAGGATAAAGGCCGTTCTCCCTCCACAGGGATAACAGCAGAGCATAGGGTGATGCTGCTGTGGTCCCCTGGGAACAGAGACTGGCCAGGGTCAATGCTGTATCCCGAAGGTGTGGCCCTGAGGGCTTTTTCCCTCTCTGCAAAACCTGTGGGAGGCTCAGGCAGCCCAGCACAGGCTAAAGCTTGCCTGGGAATCCAGGGCACACACTGACTACTCTTGGTTTCCCCCTCTTCCAGATTTTGAGAAGGCCCTGCTGCGGGAGTTTCAGCGCCTGGATGTGTACCTGAACACTCCTCTCCCAGAGGAGATTGACCAGGATAGCGTGGAGGACATCGCCATCTCCAAGAGGAAATTCCTGGATGGAGACCATCTGACTCTGGCTGATTGCAACCTTCTGCCCAAATTGCATATCATCAAGGTAATGCCACTGGCCCCCAGGGCCAGGGTAGGGGGGACACCTGCTCCAAGAGGAGTGGACAGGGAGTCCCCCTGCCAAAGGCAGAGAGCGAGTCTCCCCCAGGTCTTGGAAGTTTCAGCCTCCTCCTCCTTCACTCTCCTCTAGATTGCAGCCAAAAAGTACCGTGACTTCGAGATCCCAGAGGACATGACAGGCGTCTGGCGGTACCTCAACAACGCCTATGCCTGTGATGAGTTCAATCACACCTGTCCTGCAGATGAGGAGATCGAGCACACATATGCGAGCGTTGCCAGGAAGATGACCTAGCCATAGCGAGGCGTGGGGTGGCAGCATTGCCCTGGCTGAGCCCTCCAACTCTGCAGTCCGGACACAACCAAAAACAGCCGATGGAGAGACTGGAGAGGGTTTACAACATCGCTAGCTGCTGCCTTTCAGAAACAGCACCTTGCTTCACAGCCCCTGCCATTGCCTCCTCCTTCTGTGCTGCTGGCTGCAACCCCTGGGCACCAGCAGTGCTGACCACATGTATACACTGCTCCCATCTGGATGTAGCTGCATCCCTACTCCCCAAAAACGTTTCTCACAGCCTGTGACCATGTGCCATGGGAAAAGCTGAGGACTAGCCTCCTGCAGTAGCGTTTTCTCATCAAGAGATGACAACCCCAAATGGCTAGGCCAGCCCAGCCTCCCCATTCCCATCTGTCAGCCCTGTGTGGTTCCAGCCATCCTGGGCTTGTTATGGGATCCCAGTGCTTCCCCTGGGCCGGTGCTGTTTGTATTCGCCTGTTGCCAACCTGCTCAGCACCTGGGGCTGGCATTTGGACAGCCCTCTCTTCCAAGACATCAGCTCCCTCTGAAGATACGTTAAGGCTTTGCCCTGGCAGCTCATCACATTGAAAAATTGTGCTCACTGCTGAGGGCTGTGACATGGGTCTGACTCCCAGTAGGACATGGGGGTGGATGGGTGCTGGGCGTGATGCCTGGTGCAGCAGTGCCAGGACCAGCTATGGGAGGAAACAAAGGGTCTGGGGACCTGCAAAGGGCCTGAGGATGAAAGGCTGAGGATCAGGGCATCCCTCCCATGACTGCCAGCACCCAGGGCCACGTGCTGCTAGCTGCAAGGTCCCGCGTGGCTCCTCCCAGCTCAGAAGTCTTTGTGCCTCGCGGAACCCTGCAGAGGGTGCAGCCATGCTCTAGCTCCATAACCCCTAGTTCCCACCAACACTTCTGGCACCTGAGGCTGGGAGCAGCCACAGGGTAGGGCACATGTTTAGTTTCCTCTCCTGGAAAGCCCAGGAGAACAGACAGCAGCTGTTTGGCAAAGTGCTGTGTCTGTGGAAAGGTGTGGGCAGTGCCCCTTGGCTCAGCTTGCCTTCACATCCTGTGTTGCTGACATGAGGCATCAAAGCTGCTCTGCACAGCCATGACATCCTATGTTCCCCCTCTGACGCTTCCAGCTCCCCCAGGACTCCCACCAGACCTTGAGAATTTGGCCAGCCCTCCCTAACCAGCCCCAGGCAAATGGATACTGTACAGTGGGCATGGTGGGTTCTGTGGGAACTGAAGAAGCGAACAGAGCCTCCTCAGCCCTCACTGCCACTTTCCTCTTTGCACTAAAGGTGTGTCCTCACAAGCCTGCCTCAGATAGTGGTGGGTCTGGGGACTGGGTTTGTTACTAATGGGTTTTGGTTTGTTGTTTTTTATAAACTAAGAATAGCAATAAACTATATTTTAATATGCCTTTCTGGTCTGCTGTCAGCCAGGCATGAAGGCTGCTGGCATAGAGGGTGCTATGCAGTGGCAGGGGCTTTCCTGCAGTGGAAACTCCTCTGAGATTTAGCAGAAGTGAAGCTGTAGCTGCAGAGTCTGCTGGCCTGGATCACTGGCTCAGAGTCAGCCCAATGTGTCTTGGTGCACGGGGCTGTTCCTCCCTGGAGGCAGACTTGGCACTTCTCCTTGCTGACCAGCACAAGGTCTGGCTTTTCAGAAGCTCTGCTCTTTACAGTGGTATGTTGTGTCAGTGGGAAGTGCTGTGGAAGGCTGGGCAGGTTAACCCTGGCTCCAGTGGGATTTGGAGGTTGATCAGAAGAGAACATGAGGCCAAGTTTTGGACAAAACACATGGATCCATGCTTTCTTTTTGCATGATCTTCCTTCCTGAGGGCTACCACGTGTCTTCTGCTCCTTTCACATCTCATGGCAGCAAGAGGGCAGTGACAAAGCCTTTGGGCATCTGGGCATCCCAAGCTGATTCTCAGTGCATGCTCTGGTCCCTGGAGGCAGGGCTCAGCCAGTGACAAGGCTTATCCTCTGCTGCTGAGAGCTTCCTTGCTGGAGCAGTATTGGACCTTGCTGGCATTCGGAGGAGCCTCTCCTCTTCATCCCAGAAGCTGGCCGTGCAGTTCCTCCTTCTGGAGGATGCGTCTGTGAGCTCCAGGTGGCTGATGTAATGCTAGACCCCTTGGCTGGGGTCATCAGGGGACTTTCCTGGGGTGGATGCCCCTGCAGACTGGAAAAATAAGTCTGGGCTTCACTTAGCAATAGCAAAGTGGCACAATTCAGAGCAAGTTCTGGGGTCCGGGGAGTTTTGGAGAGGGGAAATACTCATCCTTGCTCTCTGGAAAAAAGGCAGGCAGTGATGGAGGCTGGTCCTCAAATGTCCCAAAACACCATCCATGAGACAGGGTCATGAAAGATGGCTTTTCTGAGAGACCAGCACTGAGGTGGTGCACACTCTTCCCAAAGCTGCAGGTACAGAGGCAGCCCCCAGCCACTGGCTGTGTCAGCTGGGACCTGGCCCAGTTCTCCTGTGTTGAGGTTTTCCCAGTTCCCATTAGAGATCTTGATTTTTTCCCCTGACTTCAGTTTCAAATTACCATGCTATCAGCCAACTGGAAACGCTTCTAATGACTTCTCTTCCCCTGGAAGGCTTTAATTCAGAGAAATCCAGCTAGAATTACCTCAACCAGGCCCTCCTTGTTGTGACTGCAGCTCATGCCCTACTTCACTGAGCACATTTCCTGAGGGCAGTGGGGAAGTGACTGACAGGCAGAAGAACATTTTAAACTTTCAAGAGCTTAAAATCCTGAGGTGTTATTCATGGAGGAGAGGAGACAGGGCAACTTGTTCTGTGCCTTTCCCTACCTGCACTGAGGCCGGGGCTCAGACAGGTTGAACAGTGCTTGCTTCGTAGGTGCCACATGGAAAGTCCCTCTGAAGTCCTGGCATGAGATCCACATTTCTCAGTCTATTGTGTCCTCTCATCTTATGGGGTTGGACATCACACTGGGACTTTCTTGAGGAAGACGGGACAGGATGATGAGCAGCCTGAGCCTCTATTATTTAATCACGAGGCTGGCTGTGACCCTGCTGACCACAAAACAGATGGCTCTCATTTCTCATGGAGTGGTTGGAGGTGCATTATCCAGAGATCATTGGTTACCTCAGTTTGCCAGTCCCCATCTGTCAGGCATGGATATAACTGGAAAACAGCTGAGATTAATCTATCATCCATTTCAAGCGGGCATGCCACCCAGCTGGGACTTTTCTCCTAACAAAAATCTTTATCTAGCCTGTTTTCCATCCTCTGGATAATAGAGGATGGAAAAAATCAGAATCTGACAGGTTTCATGTTACAGAATGAAAAATCCTGGAGACAAGCTCATGCCATTTGCTGTGGTGCCATGAGGAGGAAGCACACAACCCCCCCCACCCCAAACTCAGAGTGCATCATGAGCCAATATGCACCCAACTCAGAGGGCAGCTTGCTGGTCCTGTCTGTCACCAGGAGCATGAATAATCCTAGGGGACAGAGAGCTACTGGAGCACTGCCAGGAAGTGAGAAAGTGTTAAGCTGAGCTGCCATTCCCATAGGCTGCAGGACCAGAAATCCCCCATCCCTGTGCATCTGAAGGATGGGAAACACAGGAACTGGCTGTGTGTCACAGACCCTGAGAAGAGCAGTGGTGAGTGGTGAGGACAAGACAGGGGAGGTTGCCCTGCAGAGTAAGGGGACCTGGTGACCGAGCTAGATGGTGTATGAATCTGTCAGAGTGCCCTTGGCACCCTCTGAGTGCAGACACTTGCCACGCATCCCCAGGTGAGGGCACACCCAGACCAGCACATGAAGTAGGACCAATTTTGCTCTACGGTCTCCTGGGGTGACCTGAACGTCCCAACCACCCTGCTTGGGTCCCAACCCACTGAACTGCAGGAAAGCTCCTGCATGGAGAGAAACGACACAGGTCTGAGCAACCAAATTCACTTCTCTGCAGCCTGTCAGCTCTGCACCCCTCTTCATGCATATCCTCTAAACACACCACACTCAGGCTCCAGCCTTTGGGGCTCTCACAGTCCCCACCCACATCCTGCTTGGCTTCCCAACCAAGGCAAGCAGCTCAGACCACTGAGAGGAAGGTGCAGCAGGAGTCAGTGGTCTGGATGTTGCAGCTCAGACCTGTCAACCCACAAAGTCTTTTGGGGCTGAAGGATGGGGTCCAGCTGTGATGCTGCTGCTCTGTGCTGCTTCAGGGACCTACCTAGAGCTACAGACCCGTCACAAAGGCAACTTGCACAGGGAGGCTGAGTGACAGGGCCTTAGTGAGGTCCCAGGTCTTTGCCATATACACAGATGTGCTGGACAGCACTTGAGGTGGCTGTGAGGATTTGGGGTGGCTCTGGGCTGTCCCAGAGAAGTGGCAGGGCAGCTGCAGTGACAAGCAGGAGAGAAAGCAGACAGAGCAGAATGGGCACAGGGTCAGAGCAGACCCTGCTGTTTGCAGCTCTGCCTCCCATGGTTTTCAAAGGCTAATGGGGATGGTACTGGGTACTGCCAGCCCACAAAATATAAGAGCTTGATTTTCCCCCATCATTTCAGAACCACCACATCTCTCATGGCTGTCAGGTACAACAGTTCCTACTCAGTGACTGTGAAAGCCCCATTAGCCCCCAAAGAGCAATTTTCCAGTGTACACCATTTTCATAGGCTGGCAGCTCTGCTCTCTGAGAATTAGTAATAAGAAATACACTTTTGCACAGTCCTAAACCCACTGTTTCTAATAAAGAGCTGTTTGCAGCGGCATCTCTCTTGTTGCTTTGATCTGGCACCAGCAGAATCTGAAAGCACCACGGAGAGAAGGAAGGAACAGGGGATGGATGGTGGTGAGTCAGAGCTTTCACCAGCCCCCGCAGCAGTTCCTGCAGGCACAGCGCTGTGCTGTGGGCCTGAGGCCAGCTCCAGAGATGGCATCTGACCTCCATGATGACAGTGCTGTAGGGTGGGCTGGGTGCCTAAGGCCCAGTCGCTGGCTCAGCCCTTTCCAGGCTGTGGAGGGAGCATGGAATGCTGAGGGAGGACCCTGCTGTATGCAGGTGACTGAGGCTGCAGTGGTGATGGAGGGACTGCTCTGGGGTCCTGTGCAGACCTGCCTGGGGCTGACATCTTGCCTGGGGCTGGGGGCTTACTCCTGACCCATGTCCATCCTCCAGCATAGTCCAGTCCTGTTCAGCACATAACAACCTGCCAGGTAGACCAAAGTGGGATCTAATTCAGACACTCCACCCAGGCCCCATGCTGCACATAGTGGTGACAGGTCTCTCCTGGGACATGCTGGGACCTCACCCCACAGCGAATGTTGCACTTTCTCTCTGTGATTCTGCAGAAACCCACATGCTACTCACACCTCTGAGGCAAAGCAGAAACCCCCTCTTGCATCCACTTGGAAACTTCAGCTGCTGATGGCATCTTGAAATGTCACAACCTTTCTGTCTTTTTCCACTCCCCATGAACAACTCTTTTATATGAGTGAGAACATTCCAGCTGTCCAACCACCCCTGGGCCAGGGCAAGCCCCTGCTGCCAGTGAGTGACTGCCTAAAGCTTCCATGGGGACCCCAGCACCCTTGTCCAGCCACAGAGCTGGTCCTCTTCAGACTTGCAGAGACCTGGCCAGCTGTGATCAGAGCACCGGTCGTGCCCCAGTGCAAGCCCAGCTCCCACAACACAGCAGCTGTGGGAGCCAGTCTGGTCCCATTGCACTGGTCCAACGTCCTGGCGAACCACCCAGGACGGGGCTGGAGCAACATGATGGACACTGCTGGGCCTGGACAAGCTCCTGTTTGGGATGTGTCTCCTGCCACGAGCCTGTGGCACAAACAGCAGCTCTGACTGGTGCTCCTGCTAAGAGGTGCCTTGCCTGGGACCATGCAGTGACCTTCCAGAGTAGCGTGGGGTTGGAGGCCCTGTGGGCTATGGGGATGAGGTAATTGATCAAACAGGGCTGCAGGCATGTAGGGCTTCACCCCCATGACCTTGAGGCAGATCAGAGACTGTGAGGGACAAAGGAGATGGCAACTGGACACAAACTTCATAAGTAGAAAAAAGCATATGGGTAATCATATGGGTAATACATGTGTTCCTCAAGCAACTCTTGGGACCGTCTCTTTGCGTTTTGGGTTTTTTTTTTTTGGGTGTGCGTGTGTTAATTCAGCTCAATTTTTTCAATACATGACATGTCCTCACATTGACTGTGAGAGATTGACCTGGGCCAGATGCCAGACACAGCCCAAAGCTGCTCTATCACTCTCCCTACAAGGTCCAAATCCCCTTTAGCATACCTGTTTCAGGTTGGTCTCCTCTCTCCATGGGGCCACAGGTCCTGCCTGCCAGGAGCTTGCTCCAGTCATGATCTTCCATAGAGTCATGGCCTCCTTTGAGCATCTGGTATGGCATCCTCCCTAAACTGCCTGTGGATCTCTGCTCCCCCATGGACCCTTGTGGGCTACAGGGGTCAGCCTGCAGTAGGAGGCACGGATAGAACGTGGCTGGGGTGTCAGGAGTGACAGGGTTGGAACATGGCCCTGCACAGCCCCAAAGGCTCCCTAAGACTGGCAGCACTGTACCTCCATCCCCTCCACCAGCTGCCTGGACACCAGTTTCTCACCTGTTCCCAGATCTAGAGTAATTTTGTGAGTCCAAGAGCCTGGATTTGTCACTACATTTTGACTCCACTGATTCCAGCTTGCGACACAGCACAAGGAGGTTTCTCCTGGCCTCTGTAGCTTCAGGCAAAGCCTCAAAACACATCCCGGGGGGAGAACTGCAGGGAGGGGCTTCTCAGCCATAAATCACCCCAGTGCTAGCAGCAGGAATAATAAATGTATTCCATGGTGCTAAAAACCATTTTTTTCCCATAGGAGAGCAAGATAGAGATTGTGGGTGCAATTTTCTCTCTGGAAAACCCCAAGTTTACCCTGTTCCTTTCCTGACTGCTGCACAGGGAAGGGTCATGCTGGGTCTGTAACACAGAAACAATGAATAGAAAAGCCAGTTTTCTAGAATAAATTAGTGATATTTAAAAACAACTCCAGCACAGAATCAACATTTCCACAGAAGTAAAAACCCCAATATATTTTTAATTAAAGAGCTTTACAAATATATATGTATATATGAGTGTTACATTAGTATAGATACTGTACCATACATGCACACATACAGACAGATCTCTAGGTAAGAGTTTTCAGCGTTGGTCCATGCTCCTTATGAGGTGTCTCAAGAGCACCAAATCCCCAGAGGAAAGCTCTGGATCCCACCCGTCCTTGGTGGATCCTTGGCGGCCGTGCCCGGAACGTGCCTGCGCCTGCCCTTGGAGCCTGCCCCGGTCCCACCCGCAGCCCTGCCCCAGCAGGTTGGGACAGACAGACAGACAGACAGACAGACAGACAGCCGTCCCGGCCGGGGAGCTGGGGGCTGCCCCGCTCGCTAAGGCTCGCTGCCAGCTGGGGCCCGGGGCTCGTAGCCGGGGAAGGGAACCGCCCGCGGGACGCTGCGGGGCGAGGGGGGCAGCCGGCAGGGGCTGCACGGACACGGTTCTGCCTGCTCCGGGCAGCCTCCTCGCAAGTCGCCTGGTTGTGGTTCAGTGCCGCCGCCACGCAGGGGTTGGGGAGCGCAGAGGCGCTGCCCTCCCTCTGTCTCCGCGCTGGGCAGGAGCCTCACGGAGCTGAGCCGGATCCAGTGCCCAGCCGTGCCCAGACTCTCCTGTAGGTACTCCTGGCCGCAGCTTCTGCTTGGCGCGGGCAGAGGAAGGTGGCTGTCTGCTCCCAGAACTGGGCACTGGCATTTAGAATAAAGCTGGAGGTGCAGGGGGAGCCACATTTTAGGTATCTCGCTGTCCCTGTCACCCATGTAGCTGTGTCCAGCCAGTCCCAATAGCACCAGCTGCTGTGGCAAATCATCCCCATCACCTGCCTCCTCATCCTTCTCCAGCTGTGAAGGGTCCTGAGAACCTAAGGCATGCCCCAGCTGACTGTGGGTGCAGGATGGGTCCCTTCCCTCGGCACAGTTTGGGCCAAACCCATTGGCACAGTAGCCACTCACATCCTGGACAAGGCCTCGCAGGAGCTGTGGGACCGTGGCTGATGCCTGCATAGCTGTGGATAGCCCGTGGGAGGGGAGCACAGTCTGCAGGAGCAGGGCCAGTGGGTCCTCCTCAAGCTGGAGTGGAGGCACCTGCATGGCCACACTCAGCTCACTGTTCTGGAGAGCCTGCAAAAACAAAAGCAGTGTCATGGTCGGCCTCAGCTGGCTAAAGCCCTGCCAGCTAAGGGGTTGTGACAAACTATGCTGAACATGAAGGGCTCCACTGCCTGAGACCCCATCCTCTGCTGTGACCCATGGTTGGCCAATGCCCTCCACTAGTACCTTCTTCTTGGGGGACAGTGGTTCAGATGGCAGGGGAGGCACCTGGGTACCAAAATGGGCTTGGTGATGTGAGAGTTGGAGGAAAGGAGGTGCTAAACCATTGCAAGTGCAGGGAACCCTGGCTTGGCTATGGCTACACACAAGGTGGAAGTTGGAGGAGGATCATCACTCACCAGTGCTTTTGGGAGGCACATCTCCGGAGGATCAGGAAAGACATACAGCCGCACGAAGCAGATCCCGGCCACGCTTAGCGGCAGCAGCAGGAAGAAGGCACTCAGCACAGCAAGGACCCATGGAAAGCCTGCCAGGACATCACAGCAGGCTGAGGGGTCACCCAAACACATCCCTCCCACCCCACTCTCTCTCAGTGCTTCCCATCCATGTCACGCTGGGATGTTTCAGGAGGCAAGCCCAAGGCAGATGACAAGAAAGCATCACCATGAGAGGTCTCCACTGGGCAGCATTGGGCCACAACCCTGACCACAGTGACTGGGGGTGAGGTATTCACACCTCCACACAAGTTTGAGCTGTGAGCAGGATCTGAGATGCAACCGTGCCAGCTGAGTTGGTGAGAGTCCTCCCACCTGAAGGGGCTGCTGGAGTCACCAGGCACTGCTCTGCCTCCTGGCTCCGCTCCCTGGCAATGTCTGCAGCCACCGTCCGGACACAGTACTGTGTGCTGGGCTTCAGGTGCCCAAAGGTGCAAGGCACTTCCTCACTGCTCCGTTTGCAGGGCACCTGAAAGCAGATGGAACAGGTGGCCACAGAAGCTGGAGGTGGGGTTTGTGCATGGCTCCACTGCTCTGTGCAGCCTCAACATCCCACTTGCCCCATGGTCCCTCCTCCCGGGCACCTCCAGTACTCAGTTCTTTGCCCCAGGACGTGTTCAGGTCCCAGAGCATCTCCTGAAACACCTGTGGCATCACTTTTCATCTGAACAGAACCAGTCCCGTTCTTCTTACCCAGGGGAGGGAAGTGGTCTCCTGCCTTGCTGAGGTGGGAGCCCCAGACTGGGGGTGCACAGCACCTCACACCTGCATGTGCAGCCAGGTGTGGGCAGGGCTGCAGCACAGGCACCCCCACACCACTACAACCTGAGATGGTGGCTTTGCTGCACCAGTAAAGCTTGTGCAAGCCCTGCACCTCTGGGCCCTGCCCAGCTAGCACACATACCTGCTGGACAAGCAGGTCCCCTTCGTAAAGGTGCAGCCAGTACCACAGCTTCAGCAGCACTCGGTTGACTGGCTTGTAGGAACCAGTCCTTCTCTGGTAGGGAGTGGGTGGTGTGATGATGTTTACACTGAGGATTTGGTCCTGGAGCAGCCAGGACAGCTTGGGGGGGCCAACAATTGCTGTAGGGAAGGGGAAAAAATCAAAAATTAAGGCCTTCAAAGGAAGGCAGACATCTTGTTTCTCTAGAAATTATATTTTTCTGTCTGACATTCCCCTCTCAGAGCACAGAAGCTCCTCGGGTCTTGCCTGATGGCACTTTGTGCTCTGAAACCAGCTCTAGGAATGGCAGCCCCAACAACTTCATGACAGCTAGCACTGCTTCTGCCTCCTTTTCACACTGACAGACCTGTGGCACCACCGGGTCCCTCTGCTGAGACCTTCACCCCTGAGCCATCCACCAGGGTCTGGAGACCCCACTGCCAAGGCCAGCAATCACTTCCTAACTGAATGCACCCACTTCCATGCCAGTTGGATGCAGATGGAATGAACAAAGGAACATAAATCACCAGCATAGAATCCATTTATCTTACACATTCTGTTTATTGCAACAACCCCTCTGATGGAGGTCAGAGGAGGGTCCTGAAAATTTTCTAGCTCCAGGAGACTACTAGGTTTTTTGGACAGAACAGCCAGTCTGACTGAGAAGAGGCACATTCCCACACCAGGCAAACACAATAGTCAGGATGAAAGGATCACCAGAGGGTCTGCCCCTGCTTCATCCCAGACCATGACAGGGGAGGAAGATGAGGCTTTCAGAAGCCAAGCCTGGAGGCATATCCTCTTTCGTGCCCCATCCCGCTGCATTCCCCAGAGACCCAAATTCTCGGTGCCTTGCTGGCCTGAGGGCCTCCTACAAATCACCTTGCTGTGTCTCCTCTGTCCTTTTGCTCTTCACCCAGCTATCTTCCAGCAACTCTGCCTCATCCCATTCCTCTGGTTAGGGCTCTTGACTCTTTTCCGTCCAGTATCCTAATATGCTTTCCCACTGTATCCCATCAGATCTCTCCAAGGTCCCCTCTCCCCATCGCCCCCCCAGGAAGAGCCCAACTGGAGAAGCTCCCCGGTCCTTACTGTCTCTGTACAGCTGCAGCTCGCTGGAAATGGCCCACTCGGACTGCTCACCTCCAGCCACCACTCTCACCCGTGCCCAGTAGATATCATGAATCCTGTCAAAATACAGCTCACACACACAGGAGTTTCTGCTGTTCCCCCCATAGGCACCTGCCTTGGTCCAGTTTGAGGTTCTGCCCAGGGAGAAAGCACAGGAAAGCCCAGGCATCAGCCAACAGCATCCCGGGATGTGTGAGGAGGGGCATCACCAGCAAGTTGACTCTCTCCTGGGGACAGATGGCATCTGGCCCTGTGCCCTGACCTGTGCTCTCCACAATGAAAAACCACACAGCTGTTGCAGGGAGAACCCACCAAGGAGTTGAGGCTGTTGAGCCTCTGTGCTACGAGGGAAACTGAGTGAGTGGTGACAGCTTGAGCCTCAGAGAAAGGTGACTGTGGGTGGGAGGGTCTTATCAACACAAGAAGAAGATAGAGTCAGTGGTGCCCAGCAAAAGTACAAGAGGTAGTGGACACAAGTTGAAATAGAGGAAATCCCATTTAGCATAATGGGGGAAAAAAAACCAAATCCAAAACTCCAGTCCAAAAGCAACCCCTTAGTTTGTTACTGGGATAGTGACCAGGAAAGGGTCCGAGGATGTTGTCCTGAAGTTGTTCAAAACCCACCAGGACGCACTCCTGAGTTGACCTTGCATGTGCAGGGGTAGGACATGCCAATCCCTGCCAACTCCACTGCTCTGTTACCCTGTGGCATTTACTGCCAGACATCAGTCCTCTGGCTGCCAGGGGTCCCCAACAGCCTCTGCCAGGGTGTAAGAGGACCAGACCCCTTCACCCCCTCCTGCCCACCCACCTGTTCCTCCACTCCACCTCATAGGTGGCAGAGCTGGGTGAGCTGGGGTCTGGCTCCCAGTGCAGCAAGACGTGGAAGTTCTGTGCCTCCAGCCTGACGCGCTGTGGCCGCAGTAGTGTCCCTGGGGAGGGAGCAGAGCGGTATGAGGCAGTGTCCTTGCAGGGTCCCCTTGTGGCACAGGTTCCTCAGCTTCATCCCAGCATGAGCAAACACTGACTTCAAAGCAGGTGCTCAGCACCTGTATCCCCCCCAACTGGTCACACACTGAGAACACCCTCTCCACACTTTTGCCAAAGCAGAGACAGCAGCTGACAAAACAGGAGAGACAACACCCTGACACAGCTGCTGCTGACCCAGGGGTTTTCTTTCTCATCATCCCTTGATGACCACTTGGGCCTCTCCTCTTCACAGGTACCTTCAGTAGGTTTGAGAGGTGTCCCTGTGCCTCCTCAGGCCCTGCAGCCAGCCCCCCCCCGACTGTGGTGACAGCTTCAGCACTGGCTTACCCTGGAGCAGGGAGCAGCTGGCCAGGGACAGCAGCAGGAGCAGGGCAGGGCTCATCCTACCACAGCCCATCCATCTGCCCCAGCGCTACGCAGCCGTGCCGGGAGCCATGGAAAGGGATGGGTGTGCTGGAGCTGTTCTGCTACCCACAGACATAATGTGCTGCTGGGACCTGGGATTAAAAACAGAAGCTTCAGCCAGTGACACTGCCCCATGGAGCCCACACACCTATTGTGGCACAGAGGCATCCACTGTGGAGAGCAAGGGACCTTCTGCTGCACTCTGGGGGTGCAGCAGGGTAGGTACCCTCAGGGCTGTGGTGGTAAGTGGACCCACAGGGACAGTGGGCAGCTGCCACACTGCCATGGCACTATGCACGTGCTGCAGCAACCTTCTGTTGCACCCACCTCTGGCATCCCGTGGTGAGAAGCCGCACTGCCTTTGTCACCAGGATGTGGGTCTGAGAAAGCTCCTCACCTGAGGCTCACACCACTGGGGAGGTGACTCAGCCCAGCTCTGGGCATGACTCACACTGGCACAACCTGTGACACCACTGCCAGGACACCCCCAGCCATCCCACAGACTCCCCGGTACGGGGAGGGCACCATGTGTGACATCACCCACAAGGCAAAATGGGGCACAACAAGGGCTGTAAGCAGAGACCTCAGACTGTGAACCACAGCAGAGGCTGGTCCAGTTGGGCACCTGTACTTGGCCAGTCCCTTCTTACTTTGGTCTTGCCCCACCATTCTGCCACCAGGAATCTTGCCCTACTCCTGCTGGGCATGGAGGTAATCTTCCTCTCCTGGAGCATACATACAAGGACTTTGAGGCTACCAACACCAACCTTGTGGTTGTGGGGACACATTCCCTCGTGAAGGTGGGGAGCCCAGGGCCACCTCCAGAGGCAGAGGGGTGGGAACACCCCTGACCAGATGGGACACCAGTGGGGCTGGCTCACCACTGTCACTGCTTCTCACTCTTCCCATTTCACACCAACTTTTCACTATTACAAGCGCAAGCACCTCAGCATGTAGGTACAAAACATTGCCCCCATGTTTTCTCTGTCCCTTGCAGGATTAAGAGCTTAACAAGGAGGAACACTCAACAAGCAGGGACATGCAGCTGCAAACTGTGGGTGAGAGCTGAGGTGAGACCTCTGAAGCACCAGAGCTGAAGCACAGGCAGTCAGCCTAGGGATTCCCCCCTTGCTGAGACCAAGAAGAACCCTCCTGGCTTTGCAACAGAGCCCATTGAAGGAGGCAGTATTTCTGCCCGGAGGGAGAAAGAGCCTACAGGATTGTTCCTGGGGCTTACAGAGGCACAGAGCTGTGGAACTGATGGAGACCCTAGGACTGGCTGCCTGTGCAGGCAGGGACAGGGCTGTTCTCACTGCAGAAGGCAGCACAAGGGAGGCAATTCTTCCCTGAAGCAGCGAGGGTGACTGCAGGCCAGTCCCTGCTAGCCCCACTCTGAACCCCAGCACATCCATTCCCCTTCTGCCATGGCCAGAGGAAAAATCCCAGCAACTCTCCTTTCGTGGTGGCATTAACTGAGATTGTGGGGATTAATCCCCTCTGCTCTGCACATCCTCTCCTTTTCTGTGTCCCCATCATACTACCCTGAAGCACCAGCACTCCCCCCAACCTTGATCCAGCATTTCCTCTCTGTCCCTCTGCAGTATCAGAAACCCACCTCACCAACCACACTGTTAAACACAACACCCTCAGCTCAGCAACCTCACGTTTGGCTCCGAGTGTTCACTGGAGGTGTTACCACGGTCTGCTCAGCTGCCAGGCTTCCTCCAGATGGGGGACAGTCCGTGTTGTCTGTGCCACCACACTGGGAGGCGTGATTTGACTTGGGTGGTTTGTACCTCCTTTGCTGAGCCAGGGTTTTTTTTTTTCCTTCCTTGCTTCCTCATTAGAACCGTCCCAGCTGGGCACGGGTGCTCAGCAGTGCCCTCTGCACACCAGAGCTGAGGCACAGCCTGTCCCAGCACGCCATCCCAGCATCCTGCACTACCCCGGCATGGACCATCAGTGGTGTGGGGACAGAAAGGAGCAAGGGCTCAGGCCAGGGGTGACACATGGCAGGGCAGACACAGGCCAGGACATCCCAGCAAAACCAGTAGCAGGTTTTATCCTTGCCAAGACCAACACTGCAGGCTGAGCACACAGGGCTGGGGCCCCTCATTTTGCCCTGGCAACCATGAAGGACCCGCACGTGGCTCTGCACCACCTCAAGAGCTCCAGGCCTCTGGCAGCCCACTGGGACAAAACACAGCTGAACTTGTGCTTCCCAAGAACTGCGCAACCATTGCAGGACTAACAGACCCCCAGCATTGTGGCCTCATAAGCACCATTCAACTCTGGCCAGGCCCAGCAGTCACTGTTGGCCTGGGCATTCCAAAACAAGAGCCCTAGAGTGGCCAAGTGCCACCCCGGGGGGCAATGCCAGCATCTCCACTGTCATCCCTGCACCACTTCAATGGCCAGCAGTGCTGGGTAGCCCTGACACATTGCTGGTAGAAATGGGGCTGGGGCCTGGCAGGAGCTGGGAGGGAGACAGCCACGAGGAAAAGGACACATAGCCACGGTAGACTGGACAAGCTCTTTTAATACCTCACTGAATACCAGTGCTGAAATGCTCCCAGCTGTGCCTGACAGCTGCACACACTGCAGAGCCCAGCACCCACCACCCCACAAAGCGCTGTTGGTGAGGCAGGCCTATGGCTCCTCCAGCCCCCTCAACCCCTCTCCCTTTTTGGTCAAACAGTGGGGGGAAGCCTGCAGGAGCTTGAAAGGACTGCAGGGGCTAGCAAGCCTGGGTGCAGCAGGCACAGTCCAGCCCTGTGGGTAGGGTCAGGCCAAGGAGGACCCCCACGGGCCCAGGCAGCCTCGAGGGGTGCTGCACAGCTGCCCCCAGCAATCTGGAAGCACGTTCTCTGCCCAGCTCTCACTCAGCACTTTGAAAGCAGAAAGGTTACAGAGCTGGCCAACTCCACGGTCTGGAAAAGGTGGGTGGGTGCCCACTGCAGGCAGGATGCAGGCAGGGCATTCCCAGACCGTGGCACTGGGGCTCCTGAGGGGTTTGGGAAAGGCAGGTCTCTCCCTGACAGAGGGTGCCACAGGGATGAGGACTCCAGTGGTAGTGGTCCAGCTGTTCCTGTGCTGGAGACACCACCAGCCACTCCCAGCAGGGTGAAGGGGGATGCAGAGGGAGCAAGCAGTGCCGTGACGGGATCAAGCATCAGCACTTGTCACTGCCTCTGTCCCTGTGGCCCAAGGTTAAACTTCTCCTGGCAAAACCCATCCTCCAAAGGCCTTCTCCAGGTACCGGGCCACCGCCAGCGTCAAGTGGTCATTGTAGGAGGCCGCCACCAGCTGGATGCCCAGTGGCAGCCCCTCGCTGCCCAGCCCCAGCGGGCACTGTGTCACCGGCAGGCCCAGGACATTGAAGATGGCTGCAAGAGAGAAGGTTGGATAGATCAGAGTGAGTACAAAGACTGGGATACATCACTGCCTGGCTCTCCCACCCTGGGCAGGCAGCTCTGCCATACACAGCACCAAGATCTGGGAGCCGGTGCTTCATGCAGCAGTGCAGAGACATGGTGACAAGGGGCATCACTGGCCAGAGATTCCCAGTGCCCACATCACATGTAAACAGCAGCCATGAGGGATGGCATACACTGTGGCATGCAAAATTTGGGACATTCCTGTGCCAGGCACCAGCCCTCCATCACTCCACAAAGCAAGGCAGCACTGACACCACATGGGAACCGCACAAGGGGCCCCAGGCTGTACCCCAAGAGATGGCAGGTTTCAGGTTCCTGCTAAACCCCAATATCGCACACAAAGTCACACCTGCCCTGCTGTGGAAAAGCACCTTTGGCAAAAGGTAAAAGATGCCACACGGTATGAAGCACGACAACCATCACTCCAAGACAAGACACCTCTCTTTGCTGCACAGCCCAGCGTCAGCAATGCAAACACTTTGGATACAACACCCCAGCTGCCAGCCCACACTGCTGCCACAGGGCGATCACTTTGGTAGCCCTAGCTGCAACCCCACAGGAGCCAGGGCTGCTCACCTGTGTAGGCAAAATTGAAGGGCATGCAAATGGGGGAGTGGTGCTTGGGGGCGATGGTGGGGTGTGAGGGGTAGAGGAGCACCCCATCTGGCCCCAGCAGTGCCTCCATCTCCTCCTGTAGGCTCTTCCCCATGCTCACCAGCTTGGCCTTCCCACTGAGGTTGAGGTTCACCAGCTTCTCTGTCAGTCCCAGGGCTGCAGCAAAGGGTAGAAATGGGGACAAGAGCGTATGAGAGGACTGTGGTCTATGTGGGGCAGAAACAATGCCTAGCCACATGCAACATCCCCTGCTTCTGGGGTGGCCCCCGCAAGTACCCCTTCCTGCCAGCAGATTGCCCCTAGCACAGCTTTGTGGGCAGCATTCCCCCAGCTCTGCCAAGGGACAAGCATTCAGCCTGCCCCTTCCTTCCAGCTTTTCTAGCCAGTGGGGCTGAGCAGAGCTGGCAGAACGACCCCGGCAACTCATTAGACAGCAGCACAACTGTATTAATTAGGGTTCTCTAGTACTTGCTGCTATAAAATAAGATCAGTGCAGACCCTGACTGAGCCCTCTGAGCCCCCAGCAGTTCTGGTGTGGCTCACAGCAGAAGTGAACCCTGCCCCCAGCTCCATCATCCTCACTTCTTCCTCCAAGGTACCCACTCCCATCTATCAAAGATCCACACTCTTGAGCTAGCCTTCAAAACTAGGCTGAAGCTGCTCAGGGCAAACCCCGAGTTCCTTCACTGGGCATTGGAAAGGTAATACCTGCATTTAACAACTTGCCCACCCCAGCACTGCCTCTGCACTTCCCAGGGCCCCAGCCAGCATTACCGATAGCTGGGAGAGTGTGAGAAGACATCCCCACGAGCCACTTCATCAGCTCCCACAGCGGCCACACTGGCTTCCCATGGTCCCCCAGCAGGTCTGTGAATCTTTGTGCCTCCTGTAACACACCCACTCCCTCTGTCAGCAAAGCCAACATGCAGCAGGGAGGCACAGGCTGGCAATGGACAGTGAAATTTCAGTTCTCTCATTATCCCAATGTGAGGTGCTCCCGCTTTAACACTGGAGATGCCCATCAGGTGCTCCACAGCTCTGACACTGATACAGGGCAGCAGCAGGAGCATTGTTCCTTGCCAGAGACAGCAAGGAGATGGGAGAGCCCCCCTAGAGCAGTACCCAACTGACACAATGCAAGGGATAATGCCCCAGTGGCATTTCCTCCTGTGATATGATGATTGGACCTGGAAGAAGGAGGCACAGGAGCCAGACAAGCCCTCCTTGGTGTGGTGGGGCTGGGCTGTTTAATCACTGTCAGGAATGCATAAGTTATGACACTCCCAGAAGTTTATTTTATTACAAAGTACTTTCCTGCATGCACAGATATAGCACAGCAGCTGCAATGCCAGGGAAAAATTACACAAGCAGGCCTCCTGCTGGAAAGCTGCTAGTCCCCTGCCTGTCTTGGCATCCCAAAGGGTGTTAATCCCAGCCTGCAAGTCAGAAGACACAGCACGGGGCAAAGAGCAAGGCAGGATGCCCCCTGCTTGACTGACTTACCAACCTGCATGGAAAAGGTCCATGTGCCAAAACAATCTCCCCCCTCCCAATTACCACACTGCTCCTCAGCTGAGAGCCAGGGCCTCAACCCACAGGACAGCAAGGGAGAAGGTGCTGGGCAACTTTAGGAAGAGGTGAAAGGAGAATTGGGGTGGGGGCACATGGAGCAGGGAAAGCCCCTGGGTAGGTTTGGGAAGCCTACAGCTCTCCACAGCTGGCTCCAAATAGCTGTTTCTTCCCTGATGCCTCCAAAGTTGTGCCTTTGCCAACTCACTCTGACACACCTGTCCCTCACTGTCCTTGGATGACATCATGGCTGACCAGATCTGGAAAGAATACTTCATCTTGTGGATTGCCACATGCTGAACCTGGACCCCAAGGTCACTTTCAAGGTGCTCCACCACCTGAAGGGAAGAGCAAGGACAGGTTTGCTTCCATAAAGATTTGACACCTGCCATCAGCCTGCAGAAACTACAGAGACGAGAGTAAGGGGACCTACTGGCAAGATCTTCCCCTTGTGTCTTCTTTAGCCCTGAAGAAGAAAAAGTTCTTTCTACTTTTTAACCCCTGAAAGCACAGGACTGGGATGCAGGGCTGCCTCCCCAGGCCTTCATTTCGCCAGCTCCTGCAGGAGCCACACACAAAGCAGCTCTTTCCCCTCCCCAGGGCTCCTTTGACTGGTCTCCCCAGGTTCTATCTTCTGTCTCACCCCAGTATCATCCTCTGCTGCTTCCTACCTTCTTTTGGGCCTGCAAGATCTCCTTGTCCACAGGTGATACAAAAATGGACCCGCCATCATGATCCATGCAGTGGAATTTGATTTTCTCCAGCGACACTTTCTCGTTCAGTTTCAGCCTGGGAAAGCAATGGTGCTTTGTCACAAATCCATCCCCAGCTCCTCTGCAGCTGCTAGAGGTTCTCACACACTTGTTATGTGTCCTCAAGAGACCCTGCTCTGTCCCCCAGAGTGGCAAGATGAGACCCTGAAGACACAGACACCTACCGCCCACAACACATCCAGCTGCTCACCTGCCCCCTCAGTCCCATCAAGTTTCTGTTGGGTAAGTTCCCATTTCTCCAGAAGCACCTTGTGACTACAAACCCTGGCTGCAGCCAAGGCTGGGATTGCACAAGAGCCTGGGAAAAAGCAAAGTAATGGAGAGAGCAACTGTGTGCAGGCTGTGGCAAAAAGGAGGGGCGCTCCATGTGCCCCATCTCCACTCTGCTCCTCACTGGCACGCAGCATGGTTGCACTTGATTGCACAGACCAAGAACTGAAGGAACTGAACTGCCCATGATGCGGGGATGGAAAACTCCTCATTCAACAACAGGAAAAAAGGCGCTGCAATATCCAGGAACAAGGCCAGCCCTGGGAGGGGTGTGTGGGACAGAGCTAGGAAGCAGCTCACTGGTGAAGGGGGACTATCAGTCTGCCCATGGCTGCTGGTTCCTGGGAGCACATGGGTGGTGGGAAGGGCAGTCCCAGAACCCAAGGTCCTGCTGAAGCCAGCAGCAGAGGAAGGAAATCAGAAACAAGCAAACTGGGCGGGGTGCAGACCTGTCTCGTACAAAGGCCTCATCCACTGTGAGCAGCTTGGAGCAGTGGGAACAACTCACTTGCTGACCCCAGGACCGGCCATGACTCTCAACACAGGCTCCAGGTCCTCTGCGTAGCGGCACATGGGCCCTGTGCACAGGTAGCTGGTCCGCACCCCGTGCGCGTTTGGGAACTGGCCGTCGTTGGGCACCACCCCTGAGAGCAGAGAAGTCAGATACTACCCTGAGTATTGCCTCCAGATGGGGTCAGCCCTGCTGGGGGGTCTTTGGGTGCAGGGAGACATGGTTCCCCAGGGGACTGTACACCCCACAAATGCTGATGGCAAGGTTCACGGGGTGGGGATGGGAGGAAAAGCACTCAGTCAGGACACTGAAAGACAGAGAAACATCCCAGCAGATCCCAACCTTGTGAAAACATCCCATGCTGAGGATGCAATATTTGGGTAAACCCCTGGCCATCTCCCATGTGCCTGGCATTCTGCCACCAAAAGCTTCCCAATGGCCAACCCCAGCTGTGCTTCCTCAACAGGCTTGTCCCATACAAGAAGTTACCTGACTCCTTACAGCAATGCCCCAGCAACCAGCATAGAGGTGTCCTGAAGGGGTTCACCCCACAGCCCCCATTCCACCTCATGGCATTTCTGCTGGTGGGGAAGAGGAGGAGACCCCAGCTCCCACCTTACCTGTTGTGGGTTTATGGCCAAAGACTCCATTGAAGAAGGCGGGCATTCGGATGCTGCCGCCGATATCAGAGCCCACACCTACAACTGAGCACGCAGCTGCCAGGACACTGCCCTCCCCACCTGCACAGGAAAAAACACGGCAAAACCCCACAGATTTATGGTACAAATCATCCAGGAAAGCAGAACACCTCACAGGGAGGGTGGGGGCCTAAAAAGCAAGAGGGGTGGGGGACACCTTGGGTTTAGTGACAAGTAGGACATAGCTGGGGTACGTGGGCCAAAGGGATTTGCCTGCCAAAGTACAACAGGGCAGGCTGAAGCAGCGCCAAATGAAACACCCAGAAGAGGCAAAGCAGCTAGACCTCCCAACAGGCTACAGCAGTGCCCAGGAAAGAGGCCTGTAAGCTCCGCAAGAGCCCAGGGACATGTTAATAGCTGTGTGCAGAGACTTGGAACTCTTCCCTCACTGCATTTTAACCTGCCACTCATGCAAGACCATGCCGAGGTGCTGGGGTTCACCTGAGCTGCCGCCCACAATCCTCTGCAGGTCATAGGGGTTGTTGGTCCGCCCGTAGACTCTGTTGCTTGACTCGTACCACATGCAGAGCTCGCTGCAGTTGGTGACACCCAGCGGGATGGCACCTGCCTGCTTCAGCCGTGACACCACAACGGCATCCGAGGTGGCGATCACATTGCGGCGGTTGACCAGGCCAGAGGTGTTGGGCATCCCTGTGGGTGCCAAGGTCAATAGGAGGGAGGCATCAGGGCCAGTGCCCTGAGATGACCCAGAGCTGCAGGAAGCAGGTTCCCAGTGAGGGCTGCTCCTCTGAAGCACCTCAAGCTCTGTAGCACCTGTATGCTACAAATGAACACAAATGCAGAAGCCCAGGCAGAGCTTGGTAAAACCAGGGAAAGGGAGACTACTTCCCTCCAAGCACCCACCACAGCCACCCACCACTCTGGGGAGCACATCAAGAACTGAAGGCACAAAGATAAACCCACCATAAAGAGAAAAGGCCTCCTTAACGGTGATGGGAACTCCCAACAAGGGGAACTTCTCCAGGCAGTCATCGCCAGGACCCTCCGAAAGCAGCTTATCGACCTGCCGGGCTTCCTGCAGGGCCTCCTCGAACCTGCAACAAAGCACCCGGCGATGTTCAAGCGCTGGATCAGAGAGGAGCGGGGTCCCCGCAGGGCGGGTGGACCCCAAGTGCGGCAGGAGCTTGTGGGGGAAGTGAGACTGCCTGGTCTTTGCCGGAGCCGGGAGCGGCATCCCGGCCCAGCCGCCGCCGGGCGCTCGGCACGGTGCTGCTGCGGGGGCGGCGCGGGGATCCCCGTGCCCCTGGCGGAGCGCAGCGGTCGGGCCTGGAGCCCGAAGGGAGGCGGGCGGAGAGCCGCTACCTCCTCGAGGGTGCCCTCTGCCTCCAGCTCACCTGTCCTTAACCACGGCATTGATGAGGGGATTCACCTCCTTGATCCTCTCCACGTACGCCTCCACCACCTCCACGCACGCCACCTGGGCACGGGGCACAGCGGGTCTCGCCGTCAGGCGCGGGCGCTGGGCGAACCCGCTGCCCGCGCTCCCCCTCCCCGGGCGGCGGCTGGTACGTGCCGCGCGCGGAGAGCGGCACACCCCGCTGCCCGCGCTCCCCCTCCCCGGGCCGCGGGTGGTACCTGCCGCGCGCGGAGAAGCTCCGCGAGGCGCCGCGCGGGCAACAGCAGGAGCGCGCGCCGAGGCGGCGGGACGGCGCGCGGAGCGGCGCGCGCGGGGCCGGCGCGCGGTGGCGGCAGCAGCGCAAGCAGCGCGAGGCAGGCGCGCGACAGCAGCCGCAGCAGCAACGCGAGACAGCGCTCCGCGCGCGACAGCGCCATGACGGCCCTGCGCGCGCCGCTCCGCCCCGCGCGGAAGTGACGTCAGGGTGACGCACCGCCCCGCGTTGCCGTGGCGACCGCCCGGCGCCCGCGCCGGTAGCCAGGGGCCGCCCCGGCCCGGGCCTCCCCGGGAACGCAGCGCTGCCCGGCGGGGCGGGGAGAAGGGCGGCGTCGCCCACCTTCTGTCTCGTGCCTGGCGCTCAGGCCCGCTCTGCCCGCCCCGGGCCGGCCCGCTCCTCTCTCCGGGACAAAGGCAACGGCTCGGGAGCGCACACGGCAGGCGAGCTGCGCTGGCGCCAGGTGCCAGCGGCGCTCCCGAAGGGCGGCGTGTGCGGCTTAGCGAAACGCGCCCCGGGCAGGGCTGCCCTGGCAGCGTCACCCGGCCGGTTGCGGCGGCAGCCCGAGGCGCCGGGCTGAGCCCAGCAGCCGCAATGCCTCTGAGCTGCCCGCGGGAATGTCCCGTGCTGGACTGGGAAGGAGACGCTTCCCTTTCCGGCAGAGGTTGCCCGTCCCCATCTAAAAGCCTGTCCTCTGGGTCAGACTGCGCAACAAACGCACGCAGGGTGTCTAACGTGACTACAGGACATTAAGAACTATCAGTTTAAGATTGACCTCAAATTATAATGTTATTTTGCGTTACAAACACGAAGCCTCCTTCTTGAGCTTTTCCCTTATAAAGTACAACTATTATCACACTTATTTTTCAATAGGCTCTGAGTTGCCCAGATGCTTGATTATGGAAACAGGAAGAGCACTGTATAATCCTCAACCCTCAGAGCAAAAGAACTGGTAATGCTGGGGGAAAAAATACTGTCTTTTAAAGCAAGGGTTTAAGCAGCATGTGAGCAGGCCTTACTGCATCTCTTCCCTTCCACACAGTTGGCAATTGAATTATCAGCACAAAGCACGGCTACAAAGTGATACATTTCTTGTGAAAATCTTTTATGACCGCATAGTCAACATATCAGCATTTATAGAACAATCTGCAACACACACAGCCTAGAAGGCCATTGACCGACCTCTGTCCCCTAAAACCTAAGCTGACACCAGCCGTCTTGATAGCAGTTCTTTTTTCACAATCTTATCAAGGATACTTTCTTTCCTCCCTGCCTGATGCAGGGAGAGGCGAGGAGAGGAGAGGAGAGGAGAGGAGAGGAGAGGAGAGGAGAGGAGAGGAGAGGAGAGGAGAGGAGAGGAGAGGAGAGGAGAGAGAGGAGAGGAGAGGAGAGGAGAGGAGAGGAGAGGAGAGGAGAGGAGAGGAGCTGATAAGGGCTCCCTCAGAGCTCAGGAGTAAGTCAGGTGTCCTCTGTCTTCCAGAGCTAAAAGAGTAAAACTCTGAACTACCCTCCTAAATGTAATCTCAGCAATGCTTTTGTCAGGTTTTTTCCTCAAACTCTTAGTGGATTTGCTGGTTTCCCCCCTTCAAATCCTGCCCAAATGTTGGCAAAGAGGCGAACAAACCAAAATATTTCTGTCCTGGGTCTCTGCCTGTGTTGATGCTCTGCAGAAACCTTCCCTAAGCTCTGGCTTTTTGTTTTTTGCTGGAAAGTGTCTTCTTTAATCTTTGTCTTTTAACATTTCAAGAACAGAGCTTTGGAATTCACACTGGATCAGCTGCTGCATTGCTCTCTGTGAGCTCCTCTTGTCCCTTCTCTTCCCGTTGCTCACCAGTGCTGTCCCAGATAGCAGCTCAGGCTACTCCTCCATTAGGGTCAAGGTGAGGAGTTTCCTGGGAGCTGAGCAAAAAGAATGGCTGCCAGAGTTCATCATAGCCCAGTGGAGCTCTGTTTCCATGAAAAACGGAAAAAATAGGATACAAGGTGCTCTTGAAATAAAGCAGTAAGGTCTGGAAACCTAAGGTTGAAGTGATTTGGACTGTTTTTCAGTTACCATAACCAGCCAACCAAGCAAACACCACTCTAGATGCACACTTATAAGCCAGTTAATTCCAATCTGATTGCCAAGAGCATGAAGGCTCGACGTAAAGAGTGAAGCTCACCCATTCAGACCTGTCCCACCAAGGAAGACCAGCTGCTTAGAAGAAAAACATGTTTCCAGGTCTTGCACTCCGGGAGTTTATGCTTGTCATTATCCTCAGTCACTTCATTATGACCAAAGGCTTTAAAAACCACAAGAGGTTATCAAGGACACATGGAAAGCTGGAGTGGTTCTGCTGGCTGTGTGGATGTGTGTTGCAACCACTAATTGCCTGGGAAGCCATGGAACAGGCTTTGGCAGCTGAGTGGGAGGCTGGCGGGAAGAAGAGGTGTGTGCTGATTGGCAATACCACAGTTTGGCTGCCTTCACAGTATTCTCCAAAGCTCTTCTCAATCTAGTCCCCAATGCACAAAAAATATCTTTTTGGAAATTATAAGAAGAAAAAGAACCCGATAGCACAATTCTTTGTGAAAGGAGTCCTTTAAATCTTATCCTAAAATAATGCTTCCAAAGAAACCTGGGGTTTGTGCAGCACATAGGGGGAGTGGGAAGGGATGCTTAAAGGTTCAGGTTTAAACACATCAACTCAGATGCTTAATTCCTAGCTGATCCCAGAAAAAAAACCCCTGAATTTGATGGTAGTTCCTCCAAGTCTGCCCTTAGCCACATCCACCACGGAGGCATTCTGTGCTCTGCATTTCCATCAGCTGTCTTCTTGTGTGCTGGCCTGGGATCCATCAGCAGATGTTGGGCGCCCGTGGTGCTAACTCGGGGCTTTGCAGTTGAAGATCTCTGACCTCACCTTGCTCTCGCTGAGCAGGGGGCCTGGTGGGACACAGGAGGTCCCCAGCCCCAACACCTTATTCCTGGAAGGGCAGGAGGGCACGGGAGGAATCCCATCCTGCCTGTGTGAGAACACAGCAGCTGTCACTGCCAGGGTCTTGGGCTCTCTTGATACAATACTGCCATGAGATCACCATCCACGGACCCACGGGCAGGGCAGCTCAGGGCTCTCCCAGCTTGTCCTCGGTTCCGGCACGGCTGCAGCGGGACCGGGCCGAACCAAGCCTTGCACAGCTGCCAGACACACTGCCCTGGAAGCAGCCAGAACCTCCTGCAGCCGGGGCACAGCCTCCCTTCGAGCAGGGTGCTGGGACTCGGGTGTCACGGCACGGTTTTGCTGCCGCCGCAGCGACGGTGCCGAGCACCCCGGGGTCGGGACCGTGCCACGGGAGGTCGCTCTGCCACCGCCGATCGGTGTCGCTGGCCCTGCCCCGCAGGGCCGCAGCTGTTCCCTCTGCACGGAGCCAGCGTACACTGTGTTCACTACGAGTCCTTGATTAAACAAAATGTTTATGCGTGCCTCTGCTCCAGCAAACATCTTGGCGGCTGCACGAAGCTTGTTTGCTGCTGCTGCTGCGCCAGCTGCACTGTAATTGGGGCAGGGTCTGTGCGATGCTTCAGGAGTCAGCTGGCCTTTCTGGAAAAGTCCCCAGCCCAGGAACACCCCATCTGTCCCCGGTCCCTGCACCTCCAGTTCCATTGGAGGGACCTTGTCTGCTGGAGAAGGCTGTGCCCTGCATCCCCTTGGTGCCAAGCGGAGCTGTTGCCCCTTTGGAAAGGCTGGGCAGGGGCATGCTTTGCTTCTTTACCCTGAGGGAGTGACACCCCCCTCACAAACCCACCACCCATTTCCCACTTAAAGCAGGGCTTTGGGGTGCATCTTGAAATTAGAAGAGCAGCTAAGACATTTCCTGGGCTCCCCAGTGCCTCCAGCGAAGCAGAACACTCCGACACTGTGCCTTCTTGACATCCGGCTGCTGCACCCACCGATGATGGCTATGTACAGCACCATGGAGTTGGGTGGGCATACCCAGCCCTGTCTGGGGCAACCGCAGGGCTCCCAGGGCCTGATTGCAATGCCATGTCCCCTGCCTGTTTGGCCGGTGTCGTCCAGGATATGCCTGCTTTCTTCCCTGACTGAGGGGCTTGTGTCAGTTGGGCACATCTGGAGTTAACTGGGGACAGGCTGGCCCTGCTGTGTCATCTCTCAGGCATCATGCAACCACTGGTCTGTGTCTGGAGGGCAGCCCTCAGCCAGATGTGCTGTCACCACAATTACTCTGTTGCTCCAGCTGATACCTCCAAACCCCTTGGAGGGAGTGGGCGATCTCCCTCCCCAAGCCATATGCCCTGTGGATGGAGGAGCATGCCCCTGGGTGAGTAGGGAACCAGCATGCTGAGGTCATTTACAACCCTGCCAGGTGAGACCATCTGCAGGACTGAAAGAGGGCCAAGACCAAAGCTCACAGCTCTGTCCTTGAACTCAGGAGACCAGAAAGGAGAAGGTATTGATCAATGACATCAATCCACACCAGACTTCCAGCCTGGAGTGTTTCCCAAGAGCACAGGCTTTCAGGAGTGGGTTGCCCAAGCGGCTTGCGTGCCCCTGCCAGGCTGTATGCCATGGCTCTTGCGAAACGGTGTTGATAAACACTCCAGAGCATGCCAAGTCCTGCAGGATGACAGCTGATGTGCTTGGGCTGTAGTGAGTTCCAGCACAGTGAGAGGAATTTTCCACTCCTCTGTGGCAAGTGTGCCTGACCCTGGTGGGGGACTGTCCCCACAAGGCAGAGATTATCTGGTGTCCCAGCTGGCTTGTCAGGCTCAATAAAGCCCCCATGCAAGGACTGTCCTTAGGCACATGGCAAAGCAAGGGGTGGTTGGGTTGCCTGTGGCATGGTGGCACCCTACAGGGCTGGGTTAGGGTCCCACCATCCCCAAGGAGACCCCACCACCCCCATTTCACCATGGGGCTATTCCTGTGTCCTGGCAATGAACTGCCTCTTAGCTTCGCCTTTCCAAGCACATTGGCCAGGTTGGGGTGAGCCATATGCTTCTCCATTCCCTGTCCCAAGGACTTGCTTTCCTGTGATTCTGGTCCTCTTTCCATATTCTCTGAGGGCAATGGGTGATCCTTGACAGGGCCCTCCAAGCTGCCTGGGTAAGTTCTGCCCACGTGTGATTTCTAGCAAGCTGGAAATGCCTCAAAGACCAGCAGATTTGTGGTATGGTGTGCTTGGTCCTGTGCTGGCCAATGTTTGTTATTACCATATGAAAGCTCAATTTGATTTGACCAGTGTGTCCTGGAGCTGCAGTTCCTTTCATCCATGCTGTCATCCCACAATGCTCTCAACAGAAGCATGAAAAGCTTGTGCCAGGCAGCACAGACCAGGACAATGCACCTGTGCACGCTGCTACATGTATCCCTGTCCCCCGACGCAGCCTGAAAATGCTGTGCCATCAATGGCAAAGTAGCGAAACATCAGCCAACACCTGCAGAGAATGGGGGCTAACAGGTCTCTTGTGAGGACAGTATGTTGGGAATGAGAGCTGTGGGACGATCCTTCCTTCCTTCCTTCCTTCCTTCCTTCCTTCCTTCCTTCCTTCCTTCCTTCCTTCCTTCCTTCCTTCCTTCCTTCCTTCCTTCCTTCCTTCCTTCCTTCCTTCCTTCCTTCCTTCCTTCCTTCCTTCCTTCCTTCCTTCCTTCCTTCCTCCCTTCCTCCCTTCCTCCCTTCCTCCCTTCCTCCCTTCCTCCCTTCCTCCCTTCCCTTCCCTTCCCTTCCCTTCCCTTCCCTTCCCTTCCCTTCCCTTCCCTTCCCTTCCCTTCCCTTCCCTTCCCTTCCCTTCCCTTCCTTCCCTTCTTCTCTTTTGCTGTCACCTGGCCATACTTCTGCTGCCACCCTGATGCTCCCTTCCTTATCCTTCTGGTATCTGGGCTAGCAGCAGCAGAGATGGGCTGCTCATACCATTTCACATCTGGCTGCTGCCCTGTGCTGTGCATGGTGGCTGTCCCAGCCCACCTGGGCTGTGATGGAGCAACACCACTGTTGTGACTGATCAAGGTCCCCTGTCCCTTCCCATGTCCCTTCAGCCTCCAGGTCAGTGCGTACTGGACCAAGGCACTGTGGGAGCCGAGACAGTGGCAGAGTGATGGGATGCACTTGCTTAGGGTCCTGCTGGGAGCACATCCTGGGAACAGGCACATGCAGGGGTCTGCTGCTGTGTGGGAACGTTCCTGTGCTTCGGATGGACAGTAGCAAGAGGAAGAGAGACTTACGGCAGCAGACACAGGAACACTGCTGTCTCTTGGCCCCAGCTTGTGGCATCATGGCTTGTGCCTGCGGGCAGAGGCGACAGTGGCAGCGCAGCTTTTGGTGCCTGCGCCTCTCCATTGAGGAGAAATAGAGCTTGGGCAAAAGGCGGCAGCAGCAGCGGCAGTGAGCCCCGTCCTGCCCCCGGCTGTTTGGAACATGCTGTTCTCTCAAGTGCTGATAAGGACAATCAATAATAAAAACAGGCAGATGGAACGCGAGCCCGGCCCCCAGCCAGCGGCCTTCAGGAGCTGGGTTACTGGAGCAGGCGCAGGCGTTTTGGCAGCGGAGCAGCGCCGCGTCGGGAGCCCGTGCAGGGTAAACACGGCTGCTGCAGCGTTCGGACAGCGCTGCCCGAGAGCGTGGCTCGGCCACCGGCCCCCTGGCATGCAGCCTGACAGCACCGGGCACCGCGGCAGCCCGGCACACGCCGCGCTCCTCCGTGACCAGCCGGGCCGGCGGCCGAACTCGGCCGAGTGCGGGGCCCGCGCGCCGCTGCCCCCGAGCCGGCGCGCATGCGCACGGGAGGCACAGCCGGCCGAGCCTCCGGAGTAACCCCGAGGCCTTACATAACCGTGAGGCGGCACAAAGCGCTGCGCAAACATGACCCACTCACCGCCCAGCTCAGCGAGATAAAGCACAAAACCAGCAACCTCAGCCCAGTGCCTGGACGCAGCTGGCCCAGGCTGCTTGGGGCTGTGATGTGGGAGGGTCGGCAATGTCCTTGCCAAGCAGCTGTGGGGCTGTGGAACAGCCTGGAAGGTTCGAGCTGGCCCAGCGCCGACATGGGCGTCTGCCTTCCAGCAGGTTCTGTCTCTTTCTGAGCTTCTTGGAGCTGCAGCGAAGCTCAGGATTTTGCAATTTTCTGGGAGACAAAGGGCTGTGAGGCCATGCAAAGTAACACTTCCTGCCCCAAGTGGAGAGTACTTTTGCCCCCAGGGACAAAACAGCCTTTGCGGAGGGGATGCAGAGGATCCCAGCCTTAGACGGGAATGGCCCTGCCTGGTGAAAATACAGGCTGTTTCTTTCTTTGCTGCCCAAAGAGCACTTCCTTCTACTGAGCATTGACATGACAAGGGGTTCGGGATGTGCTATCTCATGTCGTCTGTTTTGGGGACAGGGCAGCATCACTCCCATCAGTACTCTCAGTGGGAGGATTCTGGCCCTGGCACAGGTACTCCATAGCACTGGCAGGCACTGTGTCCCTCACATTCTTCTCTCTCCCTCATGGGGCCTTGTCTCTATCCCAAACCTGAATGTGACAGTGGCTGATGCCAGCTCTGCCGGCTCCATCTGGCAGTTCCTGCACTGCTATGGCTATGTGTGACCCTCTCTGGGGTCACCCTAAGCTCACGTCCTGTCCCATCAACTTCCCTTCTGCAGAAGTCCCTCCCTATGCCTTTGCACCTCCCCTTGCCCAGGGCTGCAGCTGGACCAGCACAGGAACCTCCCCACTGGCACCACATGGAGGAGCTGCCTTGGTTGGGCTTTGGAGAGGTGAAGGCTGCTGCTGCCACAGTTGGGAAGATGTGGGCATCACAGCTGCCTTGTGGAAGGCCAAGTCTTGCACAGCACAGGTGGGTGGGAGAAGAGGCACTTGCTCCTCTGTGCAGCACGGGGCAGCAGGTGCTCCAAGGCATGTGCTTCCCCATCTGGATTGTGCCCTGCATATTGCTCCCCTTCCTCTGGGCAAAGAAGGACAACTTCTCCAGCCCTTTGAGTGTCTGTGGCAAAGACCCACTGAGAAAAGCCCCAAAATAACCTAGAAATAGTAGAGGAGGAAATACAAAAGGGGGAGGAAAAATAAAAGGGTGCTCTTTATTGCTTAGCCAAGAGCAGAACCAGTCGTTGCCTGGCAAAAATGAGAGAGGAACTGAGTTAAAATAAGATCCACTTGCAGGGAGCCAGCCTGGCCAGCCATGTTCCCAGATTTCCTGCAGGCAGGAGCAATGTGCTGCTGCCTGTGTGGGCTGAACGTGTGGGAACTGTATTCCTGAGCCACATCCAAGGCCTGCACTCCTCCAAGCTCCCAGTGGGGATGCAGGGACCCCTCCCTACACCAGCAGGATGCTCTCCACCACTGCCTGTGGTGGACAGCTGCCTGTGGCCCCAGGAGTCATTCCCCAGCAGAGGATGATAGGATGGGGTTTCTCCTGATATACTGGGTATAGCTGGTGCCACTGACTGCAGGTTTGGGCTGCTGGGCTTCCAGCAACTGCTGCTATGGGGAGCAGGGATGTGGCTGGCAGAGCCTGGGAAAAACAACCAGAGTGAGGAAGCCAGGCTGTGGATGTCCCCTTCCTGGGCCATCCCAGCTGTGGGATAGCTGGTAGGCTCCTTGTGTGGCAGTAATGGGAACACCCTGCTCACTATGCTGCTACCCTGGGTCTGACCTGAGAGCATCACTGCTGCCTCACCAGGTTTCACTGCAGGAATGGGCAGCTTCTCACAGTGAGTGCAGGGAACCAACCCCTTCATCCTATTCATAACAGCCAGGCATGCAGACTATGGATGCCTGTGGCTTTCACTTGGAAGGTGCTGAAAGCAACCAGAAAACAGTTATATAAAAAATCATTTACAGAGTCTAGTCAAGTGGATCTGGCACAAGCCCAGCACATCCCATCCCTCCTGTGGCATGCAAGGCCAGCTCTCTGGGGCAGGAGCAGCTTGCTTAGGACATCCAACAGCTCTGCTGGGCCCTCCCCATCACGGATAGCAGCCAAGCCAAGTGCTCTCCATGTCAGGAGTCTCTCTTCTGCTTGACCTCAAACACACCTGCAGGCCTGGAGTAGCAGAGGTGACTCTGATGAGCCCAGCTGCAGCAGCGATAGCTTATCTCTCACTCTGTGCCACGGCTCTGCTCCTCCAGTGGAGCAACGTGATTGCAAAGTGGTAAATAAAACACTCTGGGCTCTGCTCCTCCTCAGCACAGAGCAGCCACATCTCCTACGGGTACCTCTATTATGATGTCCACACTGGCTAAGTCCTGCCTTTGTGAAGCTGCTCCTGAGCCCACAGGGAGCAGTCTGGGTGGCTCTGCCCTCCTGAAGCCAGGAAAGCCCAGAGCATCTTGACTGCTTTGGAGGAGTCTTGTGGGTGGGAGCATGGGGTCTTGAGACCCCTGAAGGACTTGTGATTGAAGGATTGGGCTCCATAGGAGTCTGACCTCAGGGCTTTAAATTCTGTGGGCTGGAATATGCATCTGGCCTCTTCCTCTTGTGCTCCTGCCAGGGGCTTCCGAGAAGTGCGTGGCAGTCATGAGCGAGCAGAGAAAATCAGGCGGTTTGTGTCAGGCTAGAGTGTGTGAGAGCGGATGGAGGGCATGCTATGGGGATGCAGAACAGGGCTGAAGTCCCAGGTTTATCCCCAGAGCTGAAGCTTGAACCTTCCCTTGTATCAGGCAGGTCAAAAACTAGTCTGCCCTAAGCCTACAGGAAAGCACATGATCCTGCAGCTCTTGTGCAGCTTCTCACCCTGCCTGTTCTCCAATGGGCATGGTCTGGCAGGTACACCATTTTCCAGGACTCTGTCCTAGGTGAGGGCAAACCTCACTGGCTGTCAGAGCCTGCCCTCCTATCTAAAACCTGTCAGGAACATGTCCCACCCCATTGCCTCCATTCCCTGCACAGTCCATAGGGCTGTCTTTGTCAGCCCTGGGGCTCTCCCCAGCCCCTGCCCCTGGGAAGGCAAGTGAGCAGCAGGAGAGCTGCCTTGTGGGACCTGGTGGCTCCAAGCTGGCTCCAAGTTGTGCCAGCCCTGGGGCAGTTTATAGGACCATGGTGTCACAAGTTGGGCACCCAAGGGAGGAAGAGTGCCTGCCAGGCTCCCAGGGCTGCCTCTGTCCAGAACACAAGCTCTGTGAGAGGCATCTGGACACTGCCCCATGAACACTCAGTCACCTGCCTGTGCCTGGGCCACCCTCTCCACCTGCTCTGCCTTGTGCACAGGGACTGTGCCCTGAGTCAATCATGCACCTGGCTCCCTGCACCATCTCTGGCCATAGAGTATGACCAAAGCATCTGGAGTCCAAGAGGCCTCTGGGTCAGTCCTTTTATGTCCTCAGCCGAGTGAGCCCCAGCCCTAACAAGTCTGCATCATTGTCCTCTCTGCATCCAACTGGCTTCTGTTCCATTCTTGCCTGTCCTTTCTACTGCTTGGGTTTGCTGCTTCCCTCTCCTTCCAGGGCAGCCATCACACTGCTTTCCTTCCCCACCTCACCTGTGCCAGATCCTGACCGTGCCACAGCACACACTGCTCCTTGCCTCTTGCTCAGTCACAGCCTGGGAAGATTTCATCCCCAGTGTTCCAGCACTGGGAGAGGGGTCTGAGCAGACTCCATGATGCTGTGCTTGTCTTCTGGTCCTCAGACAGAGGATCAGCCCTCACCACGCTCCCTTGGACAGAGGCAAAATTTGTGCTAGTGATTTGGCCACAGCCCAACCTTGCATTTCTCCCTGTGGTTTTTTGGAAGCTCCCAGTTGCTGCTGGGAACTGGGACCCTTTATCACTGGTTGGGGTGCTCCAGCAGCTGGAAGGGATGTGTGATGCAACCCAGTGAGGGATATTGGAACCAGCTGTGGCAAAATGGCCTTCCCTTTGATCAGGTAATGGTGCCTCTCCTTGTGAGGTGGACACTTGAGGGAATGTGAGAACTCTGTCTGCACAGCCTGGCACCTCTATTCCCAGCAGTACCGTTGCCAGGAACAGAGGAGCAGGGCACCCTCGCAGGATTCTCAGCATCGCCTGTTTTCTGCTCATGGCAGAGCAATGTGTGCCTCATGCCCTCGCTTCAGGTGGCCAGGAAAGTGAGGCAGAGCGCTATGCCGCGGTCTGGACCCTCTCGGGCTCGGGTGCTGTTCGGACCATCCTGGCCCCCAAGGAGGTGACACCTCAGTGTTGCAGCCCCAGCCGTCCGTCCCTTTTACCTGGGGAGGTGAGGCTGCCTGTCCCTGGAGAGGCTCGGGTACTCAAAGGTGACCGGAACCCACTTCCCATCGCTGCCCTTTGGCACAGCCGTATGATACGCTCCTTGGAACAGGGCTTGCAGTGGCCTTGTCCTGTCCTGTTCCCTGTCCCAGTTCCCAGTGGATATGTGTTAGGCTGCTACGGGTGGCGCCGGGTGGCGGCAGTGTGTGATCCTCGCTCCTTCCCCAGCCTGAGCTGGGAGCAGGGTGCGGCCGGGAGCTACCTGTGCTGTGCTGTGCTGGGATGGGCTGTGCTGGGATGGGCTGTGCTGGGCTGTGCTGGGATGGGCTGTGCTGGGCTGTGTGTGCTGGGCTGGGCTGTGCTGTGCTGGGCTGGGCTGTGCTGGGCTGTGCTGGCCTGGGCTGTGCTGGGCTGTGCTGGGCTGTGTGTGCTGGGCTGTGTGTGCTGGGCTGTGCTGGGCTGGACTGGGCTGGGCTGGGCTGGGCTGGGCTGGGCTGTGTGTGCTGGGCTGGGCTGTGTGTGCTGGGCTGTGCTGGGCTGTGTGTGCTGGGCTGTGCTGGCCTGGGCTGTGCTGGGCTGTGTGTGCTGGGCTGTGCTGGCCTGGGCTGTGCTGGGCTGTGTGTGCTGGGCTGTGCTGGCCTGGGCTGTGCTGGGCTGTGTGTGCTGGGCTGTGCTGGCCTGGGCTGTGCTGGGCTGTGTGTGCTGGGCTGTGTGTGCTGGGCTGTGTGTGCTGGGCTGGACTGTGCTGGGCTGTGTGTGCTGGGCTGGGCTGTGCTGGGCTGGACTGTGCTGGGCTGGGCTGGGCTGTGCTGGGCTGTGTGTGCTGGGCTGGGCTGGGCTGTGTGTGCTGGGCTGGGCTGGGCTGGGCTGTGCTGGGCTGTGCTGGGCTGTGCTGGGCTGTGTGTGCTGGGCTGTGCTGGGCTGTGTGTGCTGGGCTGTGCTGGGCTGTGTGTGCTGGGCTGGGCTGGGCTGGGCTGTGCTGGGCTGTGCTGGGCTGTGCTGGGCTGTGTGTGCTGGGCTGTGCTGGGCTGTGTGTGCTGGGCTGTGCTGGGCTGTGTGTGCTGGGCTGGGCTGGGCTGTGCTCTGCTGGTCTGGGCTGGGCTGTGCTGTGCTGCCCGTGGGCTGCCCTGAGCCCCGGCCATGGCCAGGAGATGGCAGCAGCCCCTCACCCTGTGCCAGGCCAGGCCTGTGGGGCTGAGACCCCTTCAGAGAAGCGTTTCTGCTGCTCTTTTTCCTCCTCTGGCAGCGTGAAGAAGCAGAGCTTGGCCCTGGGCTGGAGGGCCGCCGAGCTGGAGAGGCTCCAGGGACACGTTGGGGTGAAGATGAGGGGACAGGACGGCTCTGAGCAGCACAGCAGGGTTGTGGTTTAAGCCCTGCATAGCACTGAGGTTTGAGGCAGCAGAGCGTGGAAGTCGGAAAGAACAAACTGTTCAGCTGCCAGCCCTTCCAGCTTCTGCTTTCGAAGTTATCTAACAGCCCAAACAAACATGAAAGTGCTGGCTCAGCTGCAGCTGGCTGGCCTGACCGTTCGTGTGGGACACAGCCCATCCTATTCCTACTCCTGCAGCCCAGCCTTGCCAGGTCATTGCTTCTCCATGGGTAGGTAAGGGGGTCTGCTCCCCCACTCATCACTGCACCTGTTCAACCCCTTCCAGTGCCACCACTGATGCCTCCTGGGCAGCTTCTTAGGATATCACTCCAGTGATGACTGGTGGTCACTTGTCCCTGCAGAGATGGACAACCCCATGGCTCAGAAGCTCCCTTGCACTCTGCTCGGTCCTGCTTAGGCCGAGCAAGCAGCACGGGATTGCTGTGGAGATGCCATTTGCAAGGAGCAGGGAGGCAGGATTGACACAGAGATGCCATGGCTGATCTGTGTGGAGAGGAGAGCACTGACCCACCATCACCGAGTGCTTCAGTGCACCCACAGCTCTGGAGATGAGCACAGGATGCAGGACCCACATGGTTCAGCCATGCATGGGGATGGGGACAAGCCTTCATGTCCTCAGTCAAGCTGTGGGATCAAGAAGCTGCCAGGTTAAGGGATGCAGGAGGAGGGATGCAAATTGTGCAGAGGGGACTGAGTGCCTGGAGAGCCCAGAGCAGAGTTCTATGGGTGACAGAAAGGGGAAGCTGCGGTCTGTGACCAGCTCTGACAAACAATGCTGGGCCGTGGTGTCTTGTCACACACACCAAACTCACACGGGAGGGGCGGGGCGGTGGGGTGCAGGTGGGAGGGGGAAGGGGGAAGGGGTGGAGAGCTCTGTACCATGGAGTGTCCTTCAGCCTTCCTTCCTGTGGCCACGGACTGAGGGTATATAAACAGTGGAGCTATAATTATCTGGGGTGGTGAGCAGCACACCCAACTGCTGGCTGCCATGGGCACAGCTGGAGACAGCAGTGCAGAGCTCCCAGGACTGGCACCCAGCTCCACTGCTGCCCATCGCAGTTCTCCCAGGAGATTTTTGTCATAGGGTAACTGCTTTCCATTGCGTTAAGCAGATCCAGGATGCTCAGTGTTTCAATGGGCAAAATGGACACCTGAGAGTTTTACTGAACTTTGGGAAATTTGGGCCAGAGGCACTCCGTGATTGCCCTCAGAAAGCACTAATGCCCATATGAGCACCTTGCGTCTCTGGGTGCAGGCAGATGGTTCACCTGAGCACACCAGGGCATGTTCACCATGGGTGGGAGGAGAGGAGAAGCAGGAGAAAAGGGTCAGGGCAATGCTGGGAGCTGCTGGGGGGGACTAGGAAGGGTGAGAGGGGGTTTTGGCAGGTCCTTGTGTTGGAGAAGTGCTGGGGCAGTGCTCAGACAGGACAGAAAGGGAAGGACCAGAGTGAGTTTGGAGTTTGTTCCCTGGAGCAGACAGAGATGCGTAACCTGGAGTGGAGGTGGCTGTGTCCTCTGGGGCATACTTCACCTGCTCCCTCGTGTGGCTTACATCATCCAGCTCAGGCTGAGGTAAGCTCCAGTTTGGGCTATGATTTCTGGAACTCATGGGAAATGGTGAGCAGGGAGTGAGGAACTAATCACTGTGTGAAGATACCTAATCCTTGTGAAAGGCTCAGTCCAGGCCTGGCTGAATGGCACAGAAAGTAGTTGGGGTTAGTTTGTGCTTAAAATTTACAGCCCCTCCAGTGTCCTCACCCTCAGCTGAGCACAGTGTTTGCTTTTTCTTCCCTGCCTGGGCTCCAAGACTGACAAGTGCTGGGAACAGTCCACGTCCTACACAAAAAAACCCCCAAAAGACATGCAAGAGAAAACAATGTTCACATTTGGAAGCAAAGAAGGAATCCATCATTTCAAAACCAATCCACACTTGGCAGGGAGTTGGGCAGGGAATGGAAACAGCCACCTGAGCAAACTGAATGGGTCACCAAAGACATTCTGGTGACCCAGCTCGGCTGCCTGGTTTGGGGCAAGTGGTCTTGCTGGTCACCCTGGGAAGCCCAAAATATGCCAAATTGAGGGAGAGGTTTGGGGGTACTTTGGAGCAGGCCATCAGCTCTTGAAGAGCTTAGCATTGGTGAACACAGGGCAGGAAGTGTCAGGCAGTGGCTCCAGTGTCAGTGGTGACTTGTCACAAAGAGGAAGGCTGGGTCAAGCATGGGCACATCTCCTCCCATGGAGGGTGAGCTCCATGCCACAGACTGGGGTGGTTTGGGCTGGCTCTGCCACCCTTCAGTTGTGTCCTCTGTCTTGTGACTGTGGATTCCTGGCTCCAGTGCAGGCTTGAGCCATTCACATCTCCTGGGGATCTCAGCCCCAGCACAGCACACTGCACAGGAGCTCCTGGATGAGTCCCAGGAGTATGGAAGGGCTGGCAGGTCCCACCTCCTGCTTGCCTGATCTCTCACCCTGCTGAGCACCGGCTGAGAACAGCCTTCAGCCAGGGACAGAGTGGGGATCCAGAGTGCTTCATCACAGGTTGTGACAGCAGGGACACCAATGACAGGACACCAGCAGTTTGGCAGAGACCATGTTCCCTTGCAAGGGAGAAGGGGACAAAGGATCGTGTGCAGACTCCAGCAGCGATTGCAGGCACAGACGTGGTCCCTGTGGAAGGTCTGCAGCAGGGTCAGGGTAAGAAGAGCCCCTGCTCAGTGCAGTGGCCGTGCTGCTGCTGGGAGGGCAGCCCATGCTCCTGCTAAGTAGCTTGGGAAGCCGGCCAGCACCTGCAGCTCCATCTCACCTGCCCCGCTCCTCCTCTCCTGTGGGGAAAGACAAACCTGGTGTTAGCTGTTCCTAACACATTCCAGATACTTACCTCCCAGGATTCCTGCTCTGAAGGACTTTGTTGATGAAAGACACAAACCTGGAACAGACCGTCTGGCTGATGAAAGACACAGTGGAAGTTGCCAGCAGAGCAAGTTCCCATGTGCTTGCATCAGGCTCCCAGGTTTCACTGGGGTGAGGCCCAGGGTGCTGGCTATTATCCTGTTTGTCTCATTGACCTCCTGTCCCAAAAAGGGATGAGGAAGAACCTGCTGCCATTTTGTCCTTCTGGGGAGACTGGCAGGGGAGCTGGAGAGTACAGCTACATTCCATGTGTGCCCTGAGAACAGGTTGTTCCCCTCAGCTCCCTCAGTGGGAGCAAAGAGGGGATTTGGCCCAGGGCTGTGCAAGATCTGTGGCTGGAGGGCAAGGTTCGAGGAAGGTGCTGAAGCTGGGGTGGGAGCTGATGTGTCTCTGAGGGTACTACAGGCAGAGGCATGACCCTGCAGCACCAGCACTAATTCCTCTGTCCAGCTCTAGTTCCTTTGTCCAGCACTAGTTCCTTTGTCCAGATGAACACCTACCCACACAGGCTGACCAAGGACTTCTACACAAGCACGGGCAGATGGCGAACCTCTCCCACTGCAGTGATGCAATCCTGGAATCACCCCTGAAGATGCTCATCCAGACTCCACTTTCTGAGCTGACTCATGGTCTGCTTTCATCCTGGAACACCCCGTGCCTGCGGGGTGTCTTTCCAAAGCATCTGTGGGGGCGAGAGTTCCTTGTCATCCAGCCCTGCAGGTATCACACATCCCAGAGGACCCAGGGGCCTGCAGGGCCTGCATGAGCAGCTGGGGCACATCGGGGTGCAGGCTGGGCTTGTAACCCAGAGCATCAGCAAAACATTTGTCCTTTCCCTGCCCTGTGGAGACAATGGGTCCCCAGGGCAGAGGAGACCTCCAGTTTGTGTGAGCAGCAGGCTACTGAGGATGAGGTGGTCTTGGCAGAGGGGATCCCAGCAGGCATTTCACAGTCCTCATTTGACTGCCTTGGGCTTGGCTTAAAGATGGATTGTCTCCAACCCAGTGAAAAGAGTTTCCCAGATGAGATACCATCACTTCCTTGGTAGGAGAATGACTTTGAAGATCATTGTGGGTCCCTTCCAGCTCAGGGTATTCTATAATTCTACTCCCTAAGAGCTTCTCTGTCCTCAAGGACCTGCCCCTATCACTCTCAGCTGAAGCTGATCCCAGAGGGAGGTGTGGAGTGAGCCCCACCTCTGTGCCTCTCTTTTACTTATGGGTTGTTTTTTCCCAGCACAAATATATCTGGGCTGGCTCATGGGCTCTGTTTTCTTCCCTGGGCAGAGAGTTGTGCCAACAAAGCAAAGTTTCTTCCTTATCCCTCCCCTTTCTAATTATTTCCCCATAGATCCAATTTCACTATGTCCCAGAGCATGCTTGTGTTCCCTGCTTATATGGAGTTGAAAACAAGGGCTGAGGCACCAGCTGTTGGCAGCAGAGCACGTCCTTCCTGCATTGTCCTTGGAGCATAGTGTGGTTTCCTGGCTTGGCTCTTCCAGGCGCGTGAGACTTGTGGTCCTTCCTCAGGTAATGAAAGACATAGGAGCACCCATGTTGGTGCAGCAGGGCCCCAGGCAGGGCTGTGAAGCCATGGCTGGGCCCTGTGATGGGTCCTGGGCTCATTAACTGAGCACCACACTCCTGGCACTCTTCCCACCCCTTTCCTGTGCACCCTGTGTGGCTTCTTCTGGGACAGCCCCTGCTTGGGGTTCCTGTGGTGCCACCTGTCCCCACTGCTGGCCCTGCCTCTGCCCTGCCACAGAGCTCAGATGGCCTGGGCATACAATGGCTTTGGCAGCTTACCACAGCCCAGAAGAGAAACAACAAGCCTCTTTGGAAAAGAGGTTCCTTTGTCTGGATCCTTTTCTGTTTCATGCTGGGAGGCCCTGGAGTGAGTCTTTGCAGAGGAGCAGTGTCACCTGGCTGGGGGAACTGAGAGACACGCATGGCAGATTAGGGGGTGCAGCAGCCCTTGACCATGCATCCCAGGCCAGTCTGGCACTGTCAGTGGCAAAGATGGTCCCCACCAGCCATGGCCACACCCTGATGATCACCCTCTTGTTGGAAGGAGCCAGCTGAGATGTGGTGACAGTAAGGACAGGCTGGCTCTGGGAGGTGGCATGTCACATGCCATGGCTTCTCTGGTGTCTTGTGAGGCTGCTGCCCAAGCTTGCCTGTTCCTTGGCTGCCCGTCATGACCATGGAGAGATTGTCATTCATCAGGTCACGGTCTAGCAACACCTGCTTGTTTTGCTTATGTTTATGGGAGCCCTGTGGTCTCCCCTAAATCCTGTTTCCAGAGAGGGGGATTGCTGCACCAGCCCTCTGCATCCTGACTCCGGAGGCACAGCAAGAGCAAACAGCTGTCTCACCTTGTTGGTGGCCTCATGCCCTGTTTGGCCAGTTCTGATATGACTGACATTGGAAGGCACCTCACATGGCATTTCCTGGTGGCAGAGGGTCTCTGGGTTGCTCTGTGCTAGGGAGTCCACCAGGTCTGAGTGTGCCCCAGGCTGGAGCTGGGTGCTGCTGGTGTGACTCAGGAGGTGCTGCCTCTCCTGCTTGCCCGCAGCACTCAGAGGCATCAGGATGGCTCTGGGGTGCCCAGGCCCTTCCGATGTACAGCTTGAGGGGCCGCATGGCATAAGTCACATCAAAGGGAGATGGGACAGAGAAGGGCTTTTAGGATGGAGCAGGGATTTGGTAACCAGGCAGAGCTGCAGAAAGCAGCTGGCTCCTGTCTCCCTGGCTGCCTGGGTGCCATCCAGCCTCGACAGAGCTCAGCCAGTGCTCCCAGCACTTCCCACACACTCGGCCATCACACAGACTGTGTTTGGGATGGCTCTGGCATGACCTGGCTCCAGGGAAGCCTGGCCCTGTGGCTTGGGCTGTGCTTGCTCACTGATGGTGACTGCAGAGCTGGGGATGCTCCTGACTCACAAAGGCCTTTCTGTCTGAGGAGGGCTCATACTGTGATTGTCCCTGTCCCAGATTCAATGCCATTGCACACACTGCTCATTTTTCCAGGGCAGTGAAAGGGCCTTTGTATGCCAGCACAGTGGCTCTGTCCCCATGCAGAGTCTGCCCCTCACTCCTTGGATCACACTGCATTGTTTGCACTGGATTTGACCAGACCATGAAGTGTCTTCTCATGTTCATCTATCCTCCTGGCAGAGCTGTCTAGCCTGGCACTGCCAGGTAGGGAGGGACACTCGCTGGCTGTCACCTCTGCTGGTAGGGCCTCTGTGTGCATCCCTGCAACGGTGTGTCCACTGTGTTACCACAGCACCATGGGGCAGTGCCACTGCCTGTGTCCATGCAGGTCCATGAAGTGATGTGGGTTGGGGCATGATGACTGTGCTACTCAGGGGTGCAGACCTCGGGAGAGGTGATGTTCTGGCAGGTTGGGTGTCCCCTAACGACTGTGGCAGGGTAGGAAGGGCAGCGTGAGCCCTCAGGCTCTTGGGCTTCCTGGGCATGGAGCGGTGGTGGAAGGACTGTGCCTCAACCCAGGAAAGTTTCTTCAGCCCAGAACTGAGATGGGGCAGGGGCCACAGGTGATGGTGGCTGTCTCAGACCCCAGTTGCCCTGAGACCATCTGCAGAATGTCCCTGGGGAGCCCAGAGAGTGCCAGCCCTGGGTATCTTTGAAGTCAGGCCTTGGTTTTCCCAAGGAAGGATTTGGCCTGAGCCAGGAGCTGCAGAACCACCCAGCCCAGCAGCATCATTGGGCTGGGATTGTCACCAGTGTGTCTGTGGGGTACAGGGAGAAGCCAGGAGGCTGGAGCAGTTGCAGTCAGAGATGACAGCAAGCGAGGGCTGGAGCACAAGGCACAACAGGACTGCAGGCTTGGGAGAAGGCCAAGGCACGGGTTTGTGCTAGCAGCAGAGGCTCTGAGCAAGGAAATCCCCTTTTATTGCCTAGTTTGTTCTGCCTGGGCTCAAGGACAAGGATCTGAAGGTTTCCCTTGAGCACCGTCACTGGCCCCAGTACATGGTGTCCACCTGGCACAGAGCCCTGTGCAGCTGGAGCCAAGTGGGGCTGTGGTGGGTGCAAAGCTGTGTCTGGACACCCTGAGCCCACCCAGACATGCTGCCTGCAGCTGGATCCCAGGGATCACACAGCCCCGGGAGGGTGTGCATGCGCACGTGTGGGCACACATGCTTTGTACACGTAGCTCGATCGCACAGGATCCGAATGCCAGCATGAGGGTGGGTGTATGTGTTTGTGCAAGCAGCTCCTGTGCACGGCTCCGCCCTGCGCCGCTCGCAGCGAGCGCTGCAAGGCTGTTCTCTCTTCTGTTATTCCTTGACTGTTTTTTTCTCCTCAGACGCCAGCATTTAATCGTTTCGCACCCTGGGAACATCACTGCTTTTTCCTGGCAGCCACACTGGTGCCGTGTGTGGGATGGGGGATATGTGGAGCTGCAGGCACGTGGTCTCAGTGTTGTCCCCTCAGCGTACGCATTCCGTTGCTGAGGAGTGTGACGCGATGTGCTGGTTTGGAAATGGCCATCTGATGGAGCCGTATGTCAAGACCGGGGCCAGGGGACACTGAGTTGTGGGCGCCGAGGCTTTGCTGCGTCTGGGGGTGGAGCCTGGGCCCCGCAGCCCTGCCCGCTGTCCGATGGGCAGGGCAGGGCGAGGGAAATGGGATGCCAACCCTCTTTTGGACACTGCACCAAGTAGGAGAAAAGTCTCTTTCCCAATATCAGCCACATGCTGCTGTTTTCTCTCCCTAGTCTCTAGGAAGAGAAAACCACTGGCTGCACACATGTGTGCCAGCACACGTCTCAGCCCAGCTCATTCTATGCCCCTGATCCTGCCATGGCCCCAGGCTACAGCAGCACACGTCCTTGCAGGTCACCTCAGCCATCAGAATATGTCCAGCTGCAACTCCGTGACTGATGGGGCACAGACAGGGACCCTGCTCATCCTGTCAGCCCCTCTCTGGGGGCCTCCTGCCACCTGTAGCACCTGCTTTCTCCCACCTCCCTGCCTCTTTCTTAAGGTTTCACACTTATTTCAACAGGCAAAACCATCCACCTACCATGAACCTCCCCTCCCTCTCTGAATCCAAGCTATTCTTCCTCTTGTTTTCAGCCAGCTACTATCCTGGAGTTAAAAATAACAAGGAATTTACAGCCCTTGACCTTGAACTTGGCCAAGTGCTTCCACAGTTTGCAGTGCTTCCATTTTGTGCAGTGTCAGCAGAGTGCTTGTTGGCTCATCCTGGATTTTTCTCCATCTCCACAAGTCTTTTCCCCAGGGCACAGTACTGGGATGCTGTCCAGACTGGCACCGGCTGAGAGGGATGCTGTGAGCTGGTATGTAAGAGGGGTGGGGCTTCCCACAGGCAGGGTGTGATCCTGGAAGTACAAGCCCCCAAGATGTTATGGGATTTGGGGCTTTTGTCACATCTTTTCACATTCTGTCTAACGACATTTCCTTTGCTGATGTTATTAGTGTGGATTTAGAAAGGTTCCCAGATTTTCCCTCCATAATTGGGAACACAGGAAACTCAAAGGAAACTCCTTTCAGTGTCGTTGTCTTTAAAAGGAAAATTGGAATTGTCACTTAACGCTGGGATTCCTGCAGCCACAGGCCTCGACATGGACCCCCAGCCCCTATTTGCAGGTCATTGCTATTTCAGGGACGTGACGAGTGTCTGAGTGTCTATGTCCCTGTGGCCCTTCATGTGCCTCTTAGGCACATGCTATGATTTGGGCAGGATGCTGTCACAAGGGGTGTGTGATGGAAACAGGGAGGTGCTACAGCTCCACTGCACCTGTGGGACACAGATGCACTCTCTAATACACCAGCTGGTGTGAGACATCCAGACCCCTTGCTCTGCCTTTTCTCCCCCAAAAGGAGGTTGTGGACCATGGGCTGTGTACACACCCCAGGAGGGGATGGAGAGGGCTGACAACCCACGTACGGCAGCATGGACCCGAGCAGGCAGCAGTGCTGCATGGATGAACCAGTCTTTGGGAGCACCAGCCCCTTGCCAGTGGTAGGGCAGGGACCGTCCTGCATCGCTCCTAGTGCTTCTGACACCAGTGTCAGCTGTGCCATGAAACTAGGTGGATATGTTCACCCATCTGGATGGATATAGTGGAGTGTGACTCAGCCTTCTGCTTCCCATGGTAATCCAGTTCTGATGAAGGGTTCTGCCAGGTTGCCCAGGATCGTGTCCCTGCTGTAGGACAGCACGGAGTCCTACTGTACAAGGGAAAGCATGCAAGGCTGTGCCATCCTCTCCCTGCCCCAAATTAGCACACAGCCCACTTGACTGTTTCCTTGTGGGATGAGTTTGGAGTGCCCACCATTTGAAGAAATAACACTGATATTACTGCAGGCTGACAGCACAGTCCTTGCTGTGACGGAAGCCCAGAGCCCCTCAGCAGCTTGGTGTGGGCTGGGCCAGCCCAACCTGCTGTGCTCTGCCTGGAGATGGGCACACAAAGCTGCGGTCTGCAGGTGCTGCTTGTGGCCTCCCTGCTGTTCACTCTTTGGCTGCCAGTGTCCCAGCTGCTCATGCTGGTGTCAGTCGTGTGCCAAGTCCATCACTGTGGCCTTGGGTGCCAGTGGGTCCCCAGAGAGCTGGGCCTGCTCTCACCTGGTTTAAGCCAACAGCAGCTGGCATCCCAAGAGGTAGCTGCTAAATTGGCCCTGCATTTTTCCATTGTTGCTGCTTCCAGTGCCTGCTGTCTTATTCCCCACTTGGTCTGGGGAGGCCAGGACAGGGGAGCTGGAGCTGTCTGGCTGTGGAATGCCATGGAGTCTGGGGATGTGGCACCAAGGTGCCAAGCAGCTCCCAGCTTTCTGCAGAAAGGCTGGGTGTGCTAGGCAGGGCAAAGGAACTGTGGGGAGAGAGCAGGCAGTGCTACTGGTGTTGTTCAGGGGACACTGCCTGGGTACTTTTTGCCTGTGTTGTTTCCCAGAGCAGGGGCAGTAAGGTTTGGCTTATGGGAAGGGAGCCCACAGGGAGTGGGAATGATTCATTGACTGAATTAAGCAGATTTATGAGGTTATTTCTCAAACGTGTGTGTCATGCCATCCTGGCTTGGCTGCACCACAGCACTGCTGCTAGGGGAGAGCCTGCCAGACCACAGCCCTTCCAGAAAAACAACTCTAGTGGGCAATACAACTGGGATAAACATAGCAGCACTGGCTTGGTCTGCACAGGAGACCACGCATCCACGCTTCCCAGGGCCAGGCTGCTGTTATTCACAGTCACTGAGGAGCCCGGGGCAGGGGCAGGGACACACCAGGGCTCAAGGAGTTTGAGCTGCAGTTGGGAATTCAAACTGGAGAGTAACTTGCTGGGGAAAAGGTGCAATTTCTCCTTGTTCCCTTGTCTCGCAACATCTGAGTTGCCTGAGCTGAGGGCCACTGTTCTGCAGAACAGATGTCCCATTGGGCACTGGATACCATTGGGGCCACAAACCATCCAGGAAGGATGTACTGCAAGAGCTGTGGTGTTTGTGAGAGGTTTGAGACTGACTGTGGTTCATGCCAGTCCATGGGCCCCAACAGGGACAGTGGGAAGAACTCAGGAGGTGCAGAATAGGGCTAGGGTTAGGGGACCCACAGCTGGCATTGTCCTTGGGTTATTCCAAGAAGCATCCATGCCTGAGTAAAGAACACTGTTGAGGATGGTCCAAAGGAAACCCTCATCCATTCCTTTGGATGCTCCAAAGGAGACCCCCAGGCATTGTTTCTCAGGTTCAGTTTTCTACCAGCACTACCTCTTAGCCATGAGGGTTAAATTCAGGTGTGCAGCCTGCCTGTCCTTGCAAGTGCTGAGACTTTCCCATCACCCATGAGCTCCCCCAGAAAACATCACCCCTCCAGCTGGATGGAACTTTTGGCGTCCTCCCTGCAGTGCCCACCACACCCCAGGGCCATCACAGGCCTGTGGCACCCCCAACCAAAGACAAGCCTGTTTTGCAAAATGAGTATAAAATGAGTCCTGGGACATTCCTGCCTGAGAGTAATTTAAAATCTACTAAAAGAAGTTACGACCTTCCAAGAAATACGTCTCTGGGAAGCTGCCCAGTGGGAAAGAGGACAGACCCAGAACATCCCAGCAGTGAGGGAATATTGAAAACAAGCTAGGAATAAAAAAAAATGACTATATATATAAACACACCAGGCAGTGCCTCAGCCTCTGTTCTTTGGTTGTTGTTGTTGTTTCTAAAGCTTTGATTTGGAAACTTGCTGCTATTTATAGCCCTCCCCTTTCCCCACAGTGGTTACTGTGCTGATCCCTTCCAGATGCTGGCTCCTCACAGACCTGTGCTCGGGGGGGGCTGTTGGGAGCTGGGGATTATTTTGCAGCATTGCAAAACTGGGAATATGAAGGGGAGGGGTGAACAGCCTCAGCACCTATGTGAGGCTGTGTTCGCAAAGCACATGTCAGGAGTGAACCCACACGCAGGCACCACGGCTGCTTAGCTGCAAGAGCAGCTGCTGAGGAAAGATTTTTCCTGGATCCATTCTTCAAAAGGATAAAGGAATCCCCTACCATACAGCCCCCAAGGAACCCCAGCATTCCTGTAGAGCGTGGATGTGCTCTTGGCAGTTCCTGGTGTAGACAGCCCTGGTCCCTGGGACATCCCTGTGATGTCAACATCTCTGTCCACCCCCAGCAACATCTTTCCCCATCTCAGAAGGTGGAATGACTTGTAGGAATCCCATGGAAAATATGAGTCTGGGCTTTCCTGCCTGTGAGAGAGGTTTGGTGGTGACTCAGTGGCCAGTAACCCAGGCAGGAGCATACAAACAGGCAGTATGGAGCACGAGGAGGGCAAGGGGATCCTGGATGGAGTAGGAGGCGTGCTGGAGACTCAGGGGAGCTGGCTCCTTGCCTGGCGATAAGGAGGCTCAGGGTATCTATGCTGCTCCATGATGGGATGGGGGTTCAGAGCCTGCTTGAGAACCACCAAGGAGAGGGTACTCTGTGATTCAGAGGAGCAAGATGAAGGTTTCTGGAATCCTGATGCTGCTGTGTCCTGGTATGGGCACAACAGAGCTTCCCTGGGACAGTCCAGGCCCTCCCAGCTGAGGTGTTGAAGCCCAGGGGAGAGCCAGGGGGTCTGGAAGCAGCTGTTCCTTTCTTTGGGTGCATTCAGTGAGTGGCAATGGGCAGCAGTAGAGCAGCTGTGATTTTGGGCCTGGCCTTTTCTTTGCCTTCTCAAGAAAACTGCTCCTGAAAAGCATCACAGCACAGCTCTGGTTTCACCTTCCCCAGGATTCCCCTGTTCACGAACAGATCAGTTTTAAAACACCTTCAGCAGGTTCTGGGTCTGTGTGCTGGGACAAGCAGAGAGACCCTGGGGTGCCTGGCCATGGGGGAGACTCTCCCAGGAGTGCTCCTGTACATCCAGCTCTGCAAAGGCAGTGTGGGGACAGCCCAGCCTGGAGACTGGCCTGGTGCTGGAGCTGGGGAGGTGTGCGAGTCCTCCAGCAGAGCAGAGCTAGGGGGGGAGAACTGGACACAGGGAGCTTTATGCAATCTGAGTTCAGTAGAGGGGGATTAACATTCTCAAGAGATGCTGTGAGGATTTCAGGATGGCTGATCCTTGGGAGGCACTGTTTGTACCCCCAAACCCCCTCTCCTGATCTCTCCTCTGGCTGGTGAACCCTGGATGACGCCAGCTCGGCATCTCCCTGGATGGTTTGGCAGTGAATCAGGGTTAACCTGAGGGTGCTGGGAAGCATTTCACCTGTGAATAGGATGCTTAAGGGCAGCAGCGTCCTGGTCCTTGCTGCATGCCCTGGCATGCCCAGGATGGAAAGCAAAAGAGGCAGAGGAAGCCTGTGCAGAGGTGGCTCTGCCTGAGTTACTGTCACTCGCACAGCGGGGGCACGCCAGGGGAGCTATTGGCTCATCCAGAACTGGGCTGGAGAGCTGGGGACACCCCATCTCCGAGCCTGGACGTGCTAATCGTGACCCAGGCTGCGGATGGGTGTTCTAGGAAAGCCAGAGATGCCCAGGCATGGTGCGAAGGGGAGGTCGGGGAGCAGGCGGGGCCGGTGGCCAGCTCTGAGTCACGGCCGGCTGATGACGTCGTGTCACCCGATTTTGTGGGAGGAAGCAGCAAAAGCTGAGCTGTCGCCACAGCAACAGCTGTTTTCCTGCCCGCCTGGGGAAATGATGATCCCATGGGATGTACGTTTTTGGGCTGGTCCCTCTGCCTTGCACAAACTCCTACGTCTTTCTCGGGGTACTAGCTGGACTGAGTGGGCAGCGATATTTTAGGGCTTTTTGAACTTTTTTGGGCCGTGCTGTGTGGGCAAGCGGAAGTGACAGGTGTTGGTTCCTGCTTCCAGAGCAACGGTTGGATTGGGGATGGGGGTGGCCAGGGCGGGGCAGGGTGGAGGGAAGCCAAAGGAACCGGGGAGCTGTCGCGGCCAGGAGGGGTGGGAAGATGCTCATGGCTGGGCAACACGGTGGGAGTGCTGGGGAGACTCCTCAGCCTCCCAGGAATACCGCCCTGGTGCAGGAGCTGTGGGATCAACTGCTGGAGTGCAGCAACTTGTTTCTCAGCCTTGGGGATTTTTGTACTGTGTTTTGTGAGGTGCTACTTCAGGCAGGCCAAGAAGTGGGTTGTTTTCCGAGAAACCCCCTGGCTCCACTAGGCAGGCATGTGTGTGAGGGGACAGTGCCATCTGCCTGCTGGGAGAGCCGGCAGCGGGGCGGCGGCACACCCATGGCACTGGCAAGGGGCTGCTGAGCTTCAGCGTTAAGTAAGGACAAAAGGAACTGCTGGGCTGATCCTGTGAGGAGTGAGTAAAACAGCCTGGAACGACCCACTTTGGAGTAGCACACCCGGGTCGTTTCTGCTTCTCCGTGTGAGCCAGGGCACACCCCTCCCCAGCACTCCCTGTGCTTGGCAGGGGCCAGCAGCCTCCCACTCCGAAAGCAGAAGTTGGCCCTGACCAGGCCTGGCACAAGAGGAGCGAGTGGCAGAGGCAGCTGCACGTGGGGGCACACTGGGCAGTGCACGGCCGCCACGCCACCAGCCTCATGCTTCTACTGTTCCCACCCATCTCGGTAAACAAGTCCCGGGAACAGAGATGTGAGTCATCCGGCAGCTCAAAAACACCCAAACATGGTCATGGCCAAGCAGCAGCTCCTCCGTGGGCCAGGCGTGGAAGGGGCTGCAGCAGTGGTGCAGTGCCTGGGCACAGTGGGGTTCCACAGGACCCTGCAGTGAGGATGCAGCAACTCTTCCTGGGACAGACAGAGTCATCAGTGGGACAGCCAGAGGCTTGAGGATCTCTGTTATCCCATGGTTGTGATGCACCCAGCTGGACACAAATGGGGATGGCCCAATCCTGCCAGCCCCTGGCATGTGGTGTGCGTCAGTCCCTGTGACACCAGTGGCACCTTCCGAATCTGCTCCTTGTCCAGGGAAGGATACAACAGACATGGCAATATTACCTCCATGGCAAACACATTAAGAGACCAGTTTAAATATTTTTTTTAAAAAAGTCCTATTCTGCATGACTGCACCCAGCAGCAGTATAACCCTGCTGGGGACAGAAGCTTTTTGGGTGTCCTAAGGCACATCAACTTGGAGACCCAGAGTTCATGGGGTCAGAGCAAGGTAGGGGTAGGTCTGGACTGGGATCCAGCTGGCTGTCTCTACCTTCTAAAAATACAGGGCATAGCACATCTCAGCTTTCAGCCCAGGGGCCCTCCCCATCAGTCCATCTATGCCAATGAGGCATCATCTGTGGGATCTGTTAGACCTGAAAATTGGGAGATTCCCAAAGGAAACAGTTTGCAGAAGCACAGTGTCTCTTTCCATGTTTACGGTTCATTAAAAATAATCACTCATTTCTGATGCAAAAATTAAGCTTGAAACAGGAAGAAAATGTTTTGTATTTGATGTATCTGGGAGTTTATCCTTCTTGGAAGAGGTTTTGGCTGGAAAGCCCCTTCAACTTCTTCCAGGACCCAGTGCCTTAGTCAGTACATGTGGGGACATGTGTTCCCCTCTTGCACATGATCCCTCACCAAGACATCTGGATGGGATGAGGGGGATTCAGCTGAGGGGGATTTTGAGGACTGCAGAACCAGCTCTAGCAAATACCCTGGAGCAGGTTGCCCTGTGCTGTTCACAGCTGGTGGCAGAAGGTGTGGGAGCTGGTGAGCAGACCCAGGCTGAGCAGGGCAACTTGCAAGCTCATGGGAGGAAGAGGAGGAGGAGGAGGAGGCTGAAGGCTGAGCCCTGGCGGCATAGCCTGCCAGTGATGGGAGCATGCCAGGGTTGGGATGCAGTGAGATAGGCTGGAAGCAGGGGTACCAGGCCAGCCTCAGGGTTTGTTTCCTTCCCTCAACCTTCCCCATGAGCTGTCCACCTCCATCTGTCCTGCTGCCCTGTGGAGGTAGGAAGGGAAAGGCATTTTTGGCCTGGTGCCCTCTTGTCACTGCGATGGGAGCAGCAGGCAGAGAGCAGCTGTGCTTATACAGTGCACTGTGCCTGGCTCCTGGTCACCACAGGGCTGAGTGCACTGTGGTGACAGGCCTGTGGCTCAGGTGGGGGTCAGATGGCCATAGACCTCCAAGCTGTCTCTTCTCACAAAGCCCTGTCAGCTTTCAACCCCCAGTTGCTGGCCCGTCTTGGCCATGGGACCTGAAATGTCCCCAGGGTGGTGGCAGGGGCTGGTTCTTCCAGCCCTAGGCAGAAGTTGGTGACCCCAAGCCACAGGGCACAGATGCAGCCCAAGGGTGGGCACACTGGCTGCCAGATCCAGGCCCTGGTTAGACACCCACCTCCTAGAGGGGCATTTTGTCTTCTTGCCTGAGTTCCTGCAGCCCTGGAAGGTCTATGCTGGCTCCAAGCCAGTGCCTGGATTAATTAGTATTGTGGCATTCCCGTGCTGCAGCAGTGCTGTTGGCAGCAGCCTCTGTCTGCCTAATTGTGCCCAGCGTGTGTGCGGAGTGACCCTTGCCCCTCTCCCTGGCCAGCTCTGCCACGGGGCCTGTGGGTCGCCTGCCAGCAGAGTTTTTTGTGGGGGGCAGGCAGAGGGGAGTGGAGCCAGGTCAGAGCTGTTAAAATGATGCATTCCTTCTCTGTTTCCCCAATACAGGAATTCTGAGAGGTCACAACCTCAGTGGTTCAGGTACTGCTGGGATGCCCCTCACAGTCAAGGCACAGGGTCTCCATGTGTGCTCACATGTCCCCACACTCCTTCTCCTAGGCAGGACTGCGTGGACTGCAGGCAGACCTGCTGCTGCTACAAACCCCTTAATGTAATGCAGGCCTGGCTTGGAGCAGGCATTTGCTTCTGAGCTGAGAAGGACCTTCCTCCACTCCATGCATTGATACAGTGGCATTTGGCAGGAGAGGTGTGAGCTCTGTCACGGCTGCACTGGACATGGTGAGGCACAGCTGGGGCTGCTAGAAATGCTGCAGGGTGCTCCCAGGGTGCTCAGCCCTGTGAGAAACAGGAACGGCCATGCTCCCGCATGGCATCCTGAAGGAAGCAGGCAGTTGGGGCAAAGCAGGAGGGATGGGCTCCCTCGCTGGGTGCAGGTTGTGCTGGGTGTCTGGGTGGGTGCTGGGTGCTTCTCTAAGTGTGAAATTATAGAAGACTGAGCAGTTGCAGGAAGCTGGGGAATGTTTCCCTTTGTCCAGGACAGCTGGTAAGCTTTTGGTTAATATTAGCTCCCAGGCACTGCTCCACCACCCCAGGAGTTTTGGCGCAGCCGTTTCACTACCTAGGAGAGCTGGGAGCTCCAGCTGTGCAGCAGAACCCCTCCAGGACCTGGAGGTTGAGAATGATCAGGTCACATGGAGGGAGAGAGGTGGGCAGCTGTCAGCTGGGCTGGGCTCCAGCACTTTGGGTTTAGCTCTCTGGCAGCACCAGCTCTGGCTGGAGAGGTGCTGGCACCTTTCTGCTGTCCCAGGGTAATCCCTGGCCCTCTGCAGCCCACAGCCCAGGCCTGCTTGCTGCTTCAGCACTTAATTCTCTAATTCTCTAATAATCAGTCCTTAATAGTAGCCTTTTCTGGGGTGGCAGGAGAGCTGGAAAGCCATGTGGGCCTGTCCCATGACCAGGACATCCTCCCTGGCAGAGCTTTGAGCAGTGACACCCACTCTGGCTGTACCCCAAAGGACAACACGCCAGGCTCTGGGGACAGAGCAAGCCGGTCCCTAGCACTGACCTGGAGAAGAGGCACAGCCCTGGGATCAGCAGGGAGCTTTGGAACTGTCGCTCATCTCCAGACCCATCTGTCCTCTTCAGTCCCGGAGCATGCCTGCAACAGAGCACAGTCCCGGGCTGTGGGCCCTGGAGCAAGGGGCAGGCTGCTGTGAATACCTTCAAAGAGGGACAGAGGCTTGGGCATTGGCTAAGGCACTTCCTGCCCTGGGGCGTCGCTTTCCCACTCCAATGACAATGGCAATGATGCCAGCAGTGATGCAGTGGCAGCCAGCTGTAGCTGTTGCGGTTATTGTAATTACAATAATAACAATAATTACCCAGCTAAGGAGCATGCAGCCTCTGCTGCTCAGTGCTTTGCCCTTCAGGCTCTTTGCCTGGGTCCTGGCTCTGCTCCCCTTGGTCCCTGAGCCCTTCTGCTGTGGAGGGACCAGAGCTCTGGGTGGTGTCAGCACCAAGGACTTCTGCCCCATGTCTGCCACTGGACCCAAATTCCCAAAGTGCAGCTGCAGCAGCTTGCAGCTCTGCTTTGTGTGCAGCAGGGTCTCACCTGCGCCTCCTGAGCCTTCAGCCACCCCAAAGGCTGCTTGGGGTACCTTGAGGCTCTGGTCCCACTGAGCATGGAGCCAGGCATGTGCCTCAAAGCACGTGTGTGTATGTGTCAGTGCCATGGCTGCAGGGCTGAGTATGTGTCCCTGTGTGAGTGTAATGTCCCACAGTGCTGGTGACACCAGGGCCAGCAGCAGCACCGCCACTGCCATAGCCTCAGAGGCTCACTCTGCCAGGTAGCCCAAGCCCATGTCTTATGTGCCCCCAGAGCTGCCCCTGCACCACTGGCACTGACAAGGGACCCTGGTGTTTGTCCAAGCACTGTCCCCTGCAGCCCAGAACACCTTTGAGTCTGTCTCCCTGGAGTCACACCCCAGAAGTTTTCTGCATCCTCCTGGTTAGACAGCACAAATCCCTGCCACGGTGCCGTCTGTCCATCTGTTTTGGGCTTGTGGGAGTGCAGCTCCTGTGTCCTGCAGTGACTGGCTCAGCCCACTCGAGGCTCCCCTCATTCCCGGCCATCAGTGCAGGCTGTGCTTGTGAGTCTTGCTTTGGCCCCTGCAGTGTTCCTGTCCCTACTCCACCCCAGCCACTCTGAGACCGGAGCTCTGGCGAGAGGAAGGGGGTGCTCAGCGAGAGAAGGCCCCTGACTCCCTGGCCCCAGCCCCATGGGGACCCCGGCCATGCTCGCCCGTCTTCCCTGCCACTCCCTCTTTGTGCCTGGCCAGGGTGGTGGGGACCTGAGGCAAGAAAGGCTTTGATGTGCAGCTCTGATTGGTGCCACAACTTCTGGGCACAGCGGGTTAGCACCAGTGGGGCCTAGGCCAGGCGGCCACTTCAGAGGTGCCTCTGGCTTACATCCCAGCATGGCGCTGCCTTGTTTGTGTCTAGTGAGGCCAGGACAGTCCCCCAGCACTTGGCTCCTGCTGTGATATGTTCCCAATAAAGCTTATGGAGAGCAGCAGGGCCAGGGGAAGCACTGCCCCGGGAGAGCAGGCCACATGTTACACAAGAGAGCAGGTGCTGCCCTGGGGATGGCGAGGGCATCGGGGGGACAGGGAGACCCTGGGGGTGGCCCAAGAGGCCGCACAACTACAAAGCCTCTGGCTCCTGCATTGCTGAAGCCATCCAAGAAATTGGTTTAATTGGGAGCTGCCAGGGCAGGAAGCTGGTCCCAGCTGGAAGCCATGGCGGCCGACACGCAGCCGCGGTGCCCTCGGTCCCTTCCTGCTGCCAGGCACGGGGCAGGGGCTGCTGCTGCGGCCACGTGAGCGCAGCCCACGCTGCAGGGGCTGCTGCAATGCTGTGGGGTCAGTGCTGGGGTGGAGACAGCCTGGAGAGACCCAGGGCGAGCTCTCCTGCTCTCTCCTCTCTCTGCAGCTGTTAGGCTGATGGAGCCCCTTCACACCGAGATGGGATGGCACTGCAGCTTGGACCTTACTGGGACAGAGACAAGGCCCTGCACGCCCTGTGCTCACAGCCACTCACCCTGCACAAGGCCCTGTGCTGTGCGTTCACCCGCGGGAGTTCCCAGCCTGGCAGTCACCTCGCTGATGGAGGCCAGACAGACAGAGCCCAGCCTGGACTCTGCCTTTGCCCCTGCCCTCCCTGAGCCTTGAACCTTCCACAGTCCAAAGGCTCCCTCCTGGAGAATGAATAACAGACTGCTGGCAAGGCTGCGGCCATCAGCCTTACACCTGGCAGTGGCCACCCCCTGCCTGGTCTCCCACTGTGGGACCGTCTCTCTGGAGCTCCAACCCAGCTGCAATACCCCTGCCACCACATCACCTTTGTCTCTCATGGTCAGCCCATGCTCTGGGGGCCTGGAGAGGAGGCCAGGGCAGCTAAGGGCCTCCAGACCCGCAGACAAACCTGCCTACACCCTGGCTCAGGCACCCTGTGGGCTTCTCCCAAGTGCACGGGGCTGTTCAGCATCACAGCAGCTCTGCTGTGATGACGCTTCTACCAGAGTTTGCTCATTAAAAATGGGACCATGCTGATGTTCCATGTTCCAGAGCACCAGAATGCTCCCAGCAGGTCAGGAGTCCCATTTCATGCCTCTAGGACCTTTGGGACAGGACATTTAGCTGTGTTTGGCTCAGAGGCGGCCAAGGACTATCTTTAACTTTGCCAGCATATCTTCTGCTGTGGGCACAAAAGAATTACTGAATTGACTGATAGGAGAGTGCAGGAAGGTTGAGAGGGAAGTTTCTCCAGGGGTGGAGGGGAAGAACTGGAAGTGTTGTGCTGCTTTGCACTGTGCAAGTACATACAGAGCCCATCCATTCTCCAGGAGAGTGGGGACTTTTTGCAGCCCACCTCTTGCTATGTCTTCCAAGACCTGGGTACCCCTGGTGCCTGCTGCAGTGAGTCCTTTGCCTGAGATCCCCTTCTCTGAAATGCCAGGGTAGCTGCACAGCAAAAAGCAAAGGCCAAAAAATCGCTCTGGCTTGTGATCCCAGAGCTGGGAGATCTCCTGCCATGAAGCCAAGCCCTAGCCCTGCCGGGGTTACAGCCACCAGCTGCACCAGGCCAGGCCCAGGCAGGGCAGTGTGGGGCAGAGGAGGGCTCAGACGTGACAAATAAGCTTTACCACCGTGTGGCAGAACCAGCTGGAGTGACCTTATGCCAGGGCCCTGATCTCCGGTGCAGCAGCCTGTGACCTGTCCAGTGGCAGGGGCCAGTGTCTCCAGTGGGAGCAGAGGGGACGTCACAGCTGACTCCCAATGGCAGTAAGATCTTGATTTTGCATGGGCAGGGAGGGGCCTGGGGCCTTCTGGGGTTCTGGTCTGTCCCACTGCAGCAGACCACCAGCTGGCAGTGGGGTGGCCCCACATACCTTGGCTGCCAGCAAAAAGCTGTGCAGAAGTTGTGGGGACCTGGCACCCTGCCTCAGCCAGCACAGCCAGTGTTTACTTGGGGGTGTCATTTGTGTTCTGTTACTGTCCTGGTGGCTCTTGGGTAACCTCTGTCCTGGGTAATCATTGACTGCCTGGGAAGGCTGGCAGGAGAGACCTCAGATACCAGAGAGACCTGAGTGCTGAGCTCAGGGGAAAATGTCTATGTCAGTGTCTGGAAACGGTGTAAACCTGGCACAGGGCTGCCCCCAGTGTCACCCATACCAAGATTATGAGCTGTCTATCCCTGCCTCAGCATGGCCTGCAGGCAGCCCTGGGCTCGAGTGGCAGTGGCATTTGGAGGAACCAGACAGAGAGGTCAGCCTTACCCAGGGTGCAGTCAACCCTTGTCCCTCTGTTCTGCCCTCTGGTCTGGGAGCCAGGCAGTGTGGGCAGCTGCTTCTGCAGGCAGGGCACCACCCAGGCAGCTGGGGACTGAGACAGGCCATGGCCAGCCCTCAGAGGTACAAGATAAGCCACTCATTTGCAAAGCCTTCTCCAATGGAGGCAACCCCTTTGTGACTTGTGTTCTCTTGTAAGTCCTGGCAAAGCCCGGAGCCTGGCGCCCAGATTTCCCACACTGATTTTCCTGGGGATTATGCTGTTTCTAATGATCAATTAAAGCAAATTGGCCAGGTCCCCCAGGCCCCTAAATCCCAGTTAATCCCTGGCACCTTCTGTAACTCCAAGTGCTCATTCATTAAGTGGCAGTCCCATGGGGAAGTGTTTGCTCCAAGTGTGGCTCTTCCCACATGAAACCATCCGGGTCTGGGTTGTTTGTCTGGGTTCGAGAACTTGCTGTTTCTAATTGAGTTGTTTATTCTGGTGCTGTTTGCTCTGAACCAATCTCCCTTTCTTGGCTGGAATGAGGAAGTTCACTTTCTCAGGAACATTTTACTGCTTAGCTGCCTTCTTATCGCCACTAATGATCCCATTAACCTCCTAAGAGCTGTTGTGCTGGCTCTGGCATGGACAGGCAGGAGGCATCTCAGGTTGTTTGTGCCTTTTGCACTCTTGTCACCCTCCTGCATGACCCATCCGTTTTTCACCTGCCTCAGCAACTTTTGTCAACAGTATCTCCTGCTTTTCCCTAACACAATCCGACACACTCCATCCCCTTCCCTCTTCTCTCATCCTCTAAGCTTGTTTCCTTGGGGCTGTTTGACCTTGTTTCTACCTGGGAATCTGAAGTCCGTTTGCTACAGCAGGTCCCACAGCTGTCCCAGCCCTGGGGAGCATCTGTCCAGAGGATTACACACAAAGCCACCTCACCCCGGGTACAAAGCTGTGGCTCCCTGTGTGGTGACCCATGGCAGAATGTGGGCAGATGGCTCCTCACTGGGCTCCAGCTGGGTGGGAGTGACAGAGCAGCCAGCATGTGCGGCTCCCAGGAGCATGACACCCCTGTGCCACAGGCAGGGACCTGCAGGGACAGCTGGACCCAGCCAGACCAAAGTGTCACAGAATCATAGAATCCCAGAATGGTCTGGGTTGGAAGAGACCTCTAAAGGTCATCTCCTTCCACCCTCCTGCTATGGGCAGGGACAACTTCCACTAGACCAGGTTGCTCCAAACCCCCTCCAACCTGGCCTTGGACACTTCCAGGGATCCAGGGGCAGCCACAGCCACTCTGGGCACCCTGTGCCAGGGTCTCACCATCCTCATAATAAAAAACTCTTTTCCTATATCCAGTCTAATTCTGTCCCACTTGTCCTATTGCAACAGGCCCTGCTGACAGGTTTTTCCCTCCACAGGACTTAACCAGGCTGGGGACACAGCTGCAGCCCACAGGGCACAGGCCATGGCATTATTTTTATTTTTCCCAGTGGGAAAACTCATCCTGCAGCATAGGAGGATGTAGAAAGGGCACCTGAGGACTGAGAGAATGAGCCAGCTGCTCTCCTTAGGCATCCCCAGCAGTACTCAGGGCAGGGAGAGGTGCTGTACCAAGGGCAGCTGGTGGTGGTGAGGTCTCAGCAGGAGTGCAGTGCGCCCTGTGTGTCCAGCACACTGGGGTGGCTGCGGTCTTGCTGCCAGGTTACTGCCTGCTGTTTGTTTCACTTCCTGATACCAACAAATGTCTGTGCCTGGGTGTCAGGGCAGGGTGCCTGGGACTCAGACTGCCAGGGAACACTGAGTATCCATCCGAGCAGCCCTGCCCCGGCCCCCGCCCTGACAATGAGCCCTGGGCACAGGCAGCCGCTGCCCTCTGCAGCCGGCTGGGCTTGCTCTAGCAGGCTTCCATCCCGCTGCGGCTGTGGGGGGACGGGTTGGCAGTGTTCCTGGGAGGTGGGGACAGCCCTGGGACCTGTGATGGGGCCAAAAGCCCTGAGGGGGCTGTTGGCTGGCACTGCTGGGTCCTGTCCCAGCCCTAAGCAGAGGGCACAGGCCTGGGCTGGCTCCCCAGTTATGTAAGGACGGCACGGCACCGGAACAGCAACAGCCGCTCCACAAGGACTGCCTGTGCTGTTTTGGGATGTGCTGCCACTACCCCACAGGTGCCAGTGCCTGTTGGGCTGGCAGTGCTGGCAGAGGGCACAGCTGCAGTGTGCCTGCGGCGGACAGCCCTGCCAGCAGCTCCTGGCATGCACATGTGCTGGGAACAGTCCCCTTGCCTCTGCCTGGGCCATGGCCTGCCTGCCATGGAGGCCTGAAACCTCTTACCCAGCTGGGACTGCTTGGAGGCATGCTAGGGTTTCAGCCTGACTCGACCTTGGCAAAACCCCCTTCACAGGGAATGTGAACTGAGGGGAAACTGCGGCATGGCAGAAGGGTGGGTGAGCTGTGGCAATGGGCTGGACGAGTACCCTCAGCTCTGGTGCAGCTCCTCTGTGCCCTCCACCCACCCTGCTGCACAGGTTCTTGGGGGATGGGCTCTGCATGCGTGGCTTGTTGCTGGTGCATCCTCACACTTGCATCTCGCTCTCTCCAGCTGTCCCAGATGGGGCGGGGTCCCAGTGCTCATGGAATGCTTGTGCAGGTGTCCTGGCAGGCTGCTGCACACAGAGTCCCAGCACCCTGGCTGCCTGTGTAGTCTCCAGCTGGTTCTTGCCCTCACCGTGCACCAACCCCCATGGCACTAAGCTGTGGCTTGCTTGGGGCTGGTGCCACGGCTTGTGCCCCTCTCCAGTGAGAGTCTCCACTGTGCAGCACAGCTTCCCCTTCTGAGAGGGCCCAGTCCTGGGCAGCTGTGGTGGGCTGACCTGGATCCATGGGAGTGCGGGCACCAAGGAAAATCCCACACATGCATGTGTGGAAAATCCCGCACATGCATCTGTCTGCAAAGCTCCCGCAGGGCTGGGCTGGGCTGGGACATGATGTTCGATTTGAGGAGCAGGGAAGCACACAGTGTTTGAGACACAGGGAGAGATGTTGCATAAGGCCCTTCTGCCTGGCTGGAGTGGAATCTCCCCAGGAGAATACAGTGAAGGAGTGAGAACATGCAGGGCTGGGGGTGTCTCCCCTATATCCTGACCCTTCAGCAGACCCTCAAATTCTGCTGCCCTCCCTGTGCTGCTTCAGACCCCCTTCCAGGCTGCTGCTCACCTGCGTTTGCTGCACTAAGCATCACGTACACAGGCTTCCCACCCTCTGCAACAACATGCACCTCCTGAGCCCTTTTCTCTGTCATTCCCCTGAGCCGAGCCACTTGGGGTGGATCCAGGGCTGGGCTGGGAGACACTGGGGGCCAGGGGAGGCCGGGTGCGGGATGTCAGGGGGTGCAGGATGCTGGGGTGTTTGTTAACCCCTGCAGCACCGTGGGGCACTGGGGAGGTGGGGGCCCTGCAAGGGCTGCCCTGTGCCATTGGCTGGCACTTTGTCACACCACGCCGCAGGATGGGAAAGGCTCTGCCTACCCGTGGGAGGAAGACTGAGCTCTGAAACAAGTGATTGGAAGCGGGTGGCTGCAATGAGCGGGTTTTGCCACAGCCTGTCCGCATCTGCCTCTGTGCTCTGCAGGACTCCAGGGCTGTGGGGACGGGACAGAGGATGGGGAGAGGCAGCAAACAGGACTTCCAACACCATCACTGCTCCCCTTGAACACAGCTGGATTGAGGGTGCAATTAAAACAAATGTGGCACAGAGCTCATTGCTGCAGGCCAAAGCTTCCCCAGCCAAGAGGGGCCAGAAGGATGGCCGGACCATTTCCCACCACCCCCAACACCCACTGTAGTGACCTGGCCAGTGCAAGCACAGCTGGATCCAGCTGCCCTTCCTGGAGCAGCTGTAAAACCTGAGAGGCTGCCAGCACTTGGGGGTCTGCTGTGTGTGTCCCCTACAGGCTGCTGCGGTGCCTGTGTGTGCAAGGGATGTGTATGCACGTGGTAGAGGAGCCTGAACCTGTTTACACACACACAGAGGAAAAGTTATCAGACACACAGAGAAAGTCATCCCACACATGCACTCACAAGGCACATGCGTGTGCCCTTGCACTAGAGCACTTGCAGGGCTGCCTGCACAAGGCTGCTGCGGAGTCACCGTGTTGAGAGAGAACAGGGAGGAGAAAGCCACCCAATAGTGATTTCAAGCCTGTAGCCTGTGTTTTGCTGTTTACCCAGCGTTTCCAGGGTGCCAACCACCCCCAGCTCTGTGACTCACACAGGGCTGGGACTGAACCTCCCTCACCACAGCAGAGACACAAAACTGTGTGGAGCAGTGCTGCTGCAGCCCAGCATATGGCCACCTAGCTGCTCCCCGGCCCCAGGCGCTGCTGGCCCAAGAGGGCTCTGGATGGCCCAGGAGATGTGTCTCTAGAAAAGCCCACGGGAGGATACTGCACCTTGCTTCACACATCCTGCCAGCCTGGGCCTCTGCACAAACACCTCCAGGCTTTAACCTGTAGTAGCCATCAGCAGCCCCAGAGATGGAGGGTTTCCGCATTTTTTTTGCCCTCCCTCCCATGGGGTTGAATCAAAAGCTGGCTGCGCCCTAGAACAAGGTTGGGGGATTCCCCACCCCTGTCCAGCACTGTTCAATCCAGATGACCCATCCTCTTACTCTCATATTTTGAGATTATATCTAATGTTTTGATAGCCCAAAATGAAAAAAAAAAAAACAACCAAACAAAAAATATCAATGATGGCTGTGAGAACAAAAACACCAGAGGAAGAGCACAGCTGGGGGTACATACAGCTCCACACAGCCTGATAAGAGCCTCCTTTCTGCTTGTGTCCCCAAGTCTGCCCTGTACAGGTGTGACACAGGGAACAAAGACCTGCAGGTTCACCACACTTTTCCCTACCACACATCCAGCCCCTGGAAGGGGCTGCCTGCTCATATTTCCAAAAATCCATCTTGGCTCAGCCAGGGCCATCTAGAGGGAACTAAACCCCACTGCAAAGGTGGGGAGCTGCCAGGTTTTCCCAGCTGGGGAACAGCATCAGCCCAGTATCCTCACCAGTCCCATTCCAGCAATTCCCAGTCCCTTCCCCATTGCCACCACCCTCCGCCCCCCTTCCCAGCCACAGACACAGCTTGGGGCATGGGTATATATAAAAAGTAGAGTTTATTGCCATTTCTATCTAGATTTACACAACAGTGTCACCGCTTCTGACATCAAAAGCAATGTCCCGTCACATCCCAGAGAACAGGCCAGGGACAGAGGGGAGCCCAGGAACACGGGCTGGCTCCTCCACCCCAGTGGGTTAGAGCACAACCTGCCTTGTGGCTCTGCCCAGTGCTCAGTTCAGATCCTCCCAGTGCTGCTGCACGGTTCTGTCAGGTGGGATGCCAGAGAGGAGTGAATCTGCTCCCTCCTTGGTGCCACTCACAATAGTTGGCTGTCCACTGCCAGGTGCTCACGATTCCAGTCTGCCTTTGAATGCCCCAGATGTTGAGATGGGCATGGCTGACCCAGAGCAGGCACCCCACAGCCTCAGAGGCACCTCTCGTGCACATGTTTATACATAGATACAGCTACAGAAGATGCCCAAACTAACAAAACAAGCTTTTTTTTCCTTGTAATCTCCACACTGCTGTGCGTTCAGCCACGGTCTACGCTGCAGCTGCCACCCCTGGTGCTGCCCAGTCTGGGTTGGGTTCCAGCAGGCTCCTGGGTGGCTCACGGGACACATCTGCTTTGCTCACTAAACATGGATCTCCCTCCAATGCCAGGCTTTGCCAGAAAGAGACACCCCCTGCAGAATGCAACCACAGCCTGGGGCTTGGCGTGCGCTCCTTCCAACCGCAGGTTACCATCATGGTGCCAAAGACTGCCCGGCTCTGCTCTTCAGCAGAGCCCGGGACAGGCACCACAGATCTCCTCCTGGCACCTGGTGGGCGGTTGGATGGGGAGGGGGGGTCAGCTGCCCCTGTCTTCCTCGCAGAAGAGCATCCTCATGAAGGAGACGGCCACTGGCTCTGTGGGCTGGCCAGGGCTGCCCGAGGGGCACAGCTCAGTGCCAGGGTCTGGCAGTCCTTCGTGTGAGATGAAGGTGGAAACGATTTTGCAGGAGATTAAGTAGAAAGAGTTCTGTGGCTCTGCCCACCCCGAGGACAGAGCCACCTTACACCGCAGAGCCCCCGGAGTGCTGAGCCGGGGCAGCCACCCCGGGGCTCTGCTCCTCAGGGCACAGCACCTCTGCTGGGAGCCGGGACTGGAACTTCTCCAGCTGCTCAGGACTGGCCAGGGTCTTCAGGAGGCTGTTCTCACGCTCCAGCTGGGAGTTTTTCTCCAACAGTTCCTTGATTTGCTCTTTCAGGACCTCCACTTCCTCCCGCACAGCATACATTAGATGATTTTTCACAAGATCCTGCAAAAGACCATGGAAGAGACCAATTAATGGAGAGTTAATGCTCAGAGGGTTGATTCCTTCTGTTCCCAATTGCTGGGACAAATGCCAAATGGTGCAGAAGCTTTTCTCAAGAACCATCCCTCCCCACCCCACCGCACTCTCGGAACCCTGGCCAGGGCTTGGTGCTCATCCAGCATAGCTCCCTCAGCCGCCGTCTCTTTCGTCTCTCTGCATCCAGAAGCACTTTCCAGCCCCCTCACCTACTGCGGCATTTGGTGGGCTGAAGTTCCCGAGCACCCAGGGAACCCGGCTCGGGCAACCCCAGACCCCCAAAGTTCCCCTCCACGTCCACCCTCGCTCCCGGCGCACTGCGGAGCGGCTGGAGCCAATGAGCTTCGCGGCGGTCGCAGACAAAGAGGAGCTCTGCCGGGCAGCGGGATGGGAGTGGGGACCCCCCCACCCTGGGCCGAGCACCCACCCGGGAGCGGGAAGATCACCCCCGTGCACAGCACCCGCGGGGTGACGGGGGAAGGTGCGGGGAAGAAGTGGCAGAGCTGCAGCTCACCATCGCCTGCTCGATCTTGTTGTCAATGGCCACCACGCTGGCTCCGGAGGCGCTGGAAGAGAGCGAGAGGCCGAGGGTCAGCACCGAAAACCTCCCTTCCCCAGGAGTCCGTGCACCGCGACACCTCGCCCCCACCCAGTGGATCGGGGCGTCCTCCTCCCCAAGGGAATTCCTTAATTCAGGCACCGGTCGCGTATGTCCTTTGCTCCCGGAGCAGCAATGCCCCCCCACCTCATCCCTGGGGCTCGCACCAGCCCCCCTCGGGCACTGGGACGCCCCTTCCCCACATCTCTGCGGCGAACGGCGGGGACGCCGCGGCGCACTGGGGCCGCCCCTACCTGTTGTCGAGCTTCACGGACACTACATCCCCCCCGAGCAGGGAGGAGAAGAAGGAGATGGAGAAGTTGTGGAGCTGATAGACAGCCACCTCCATGGGGGACTGGTACATGCCGGTGCTCATGGCTGCGGGCGCAGGGACACACACTCGCACAGACGGAGCAAAACGCACTGCCGGGGCCTTCCCGCCGCCCTCGCTTATATTGGCGGCGCCCGCCCTGCCGGGAGGGGCGAACGCGGCGGAGACCGCCCGCCGCCCGCAGCGCCGCGCCGGGGGCTGCGCCGGTACTGCCCCGGTACTGCCCCGGTACTGCTCCGGTACTGCCCCGGTACTGCCCCGGTACTGCGCCGGTACTGCCCCGGTACTGCCCCGGTACTGCCCCGGTACTGCGCCGGTACTGCCCCGGTGCGGCACACTGCCCTCCGAGTACGGCACCTCTCTGCAGCCCCTCCGCCCCTGCCAGTTAAACCACAGCACGGCGCCGTCCCAGCGCAAGGACCCCACGCTTCAGCACTGTCCCCCCCAGTCTGCACCCCCACTCCACACCCCTCGTCTGTTGCAAGCAGAGTCCTGGGACCCCCGGCACCCCTCGTACAACCCACCATAGCCCACAAGCCTCAGCATCCCGTTCCTGTGCTCCTGGGCACCCAGGATAGGGATTCAGTCGGGGGGACACATGCATCTGCTTGGGGGCTGGGAGAGGGGGTGGACCCGGTCTGCATTTGGAGATGCAGCCTGCAGGTCCCGCACAGTAAGGCCCCATGACTGTGAAAGGGAGGCAGGAGGGAAAGGGGAGCCATGGGCATTGAAAATAGAACCCGGGGGGCAAAATAGAAACGTGAGTGAAAAACAGAAAGGGGCTGCTAAAAACCGGGGTGAATAAGAAACAGGTACGTAAAACAAACGGAAACAGGAGGGACAAACAAGAGAAATGAGAGCAGAAAAACAACCCAGGCGTAAAAAACAACTCCAGGAGGAGAAATGAAAACCTGCACGCAGAGAAAACCAGGATGCAGAACCAACCCAGGGTACAGAACACACCCTGAAGTTGCAGAACAACAGCTGCGGAGTGCAGAACAGCCCCCAGATACAGAACAAAGCAGAGGTGCAAAACGAACTCGGGGTACAGGGCAAAACAACCCCAGGGTGCAGAGCCAACCCGGTGTGCAGAACCAGAAATCTAGAGTGCAACAGATTGACCCTGTGGTGCACAACAGATTTGGGCTACGGAACACGCCCTGGGTGCAGAACAACAACTAAGGGATGCAGAGCAAACCTGGGGTCCCGAACAAAATCGGGCTCCGTAACAAACTCGGGAGCACTAAACACCACCACCCCTGGGTGTCAGAACAGTCCGGGGTTACAGAACAACGACCCGGGGGCGCTGCGGCCGCGCGGAGCTCAGAGCGCTCCGGGCGCCCAACGCGCCCTCGGCTCGGCGGCCCCGCCCAGCGTTGCATAACCGCGCTGCGGGAGGGCGCCCCCCCGCGGGCACGAGCGGCACTACAGCGGCCGGGCCGGGGTCCGCAGGGCCGCGCGGAGCGGCGTCCCCGTGTGCGCGCATTGCCGTCCCCGTGTGCGCGCTGCCGTCCCCGTGTGCGCGCATTGCCGTCCCCGTGTGCGCGCGCTGCCGTCCCCGTGTGCGCGCATTGCCGTCCCCGTGTGCGCGCATTGCCGTCCCCGTGTGCGCGCGCTGCCGTCCCCGTGTGCGCGCATTGCCGTCCCCGTGTGCGCGCATTGCCGTCCCCGTGTGCGCGCATTGCCGTCCCCGTGTGCGCGCGCTGCCGTCCCCGTGTGCGCGCATTGCCGTCCCCGTGTGCGCGCGCTGCCGTCCCTGTGCGCGCACTGGCGTGTAAGCCCCGCGGGCACGACGGGTCCTTCCCGCGTTCACAGAGCGATTTATACATAGAGCAAATGGGTCTCCTCCGAGAAGCGGAAGCAGGGCCCCTAAAACGCCCCCACCATCCTAGGGGCTGGGGTGGCACTGCCCACCCGGTGCTGCCTCCACTGCCCTTGGCCGCCCACTTATCTCTGCCGTCTGGATCTGGGGGAACTTTGCTCAGTGGGTTGCCTGCTGCCCCTGACCCCGAGGGCTCATCCCCTGCTGGGCATGGCGAGGCTGATGCTGGATGGCAGACCTCACACACGGCATAGTATCCAAGAAAGAGTTAGTGTTGGCAGGGCATGTGCACTCCAGGGATGCTGCAAAGGACACTCAGCACCCCGATCCAGGGCATACTGAATGTGGCTGGCACTTGGCTGTTGGGAGAGGCCAAGGAACCCTGACTTGCGGGTGTGCTGCTGTGCCCCTTCCTCAAGCAGGGAGGGCGAGCAGAGTGAAATTTCCCCATCAGAAAGGGAAACTGAGGCACAGTGCAGCACACCTACTGCTGGGAGCAAGACCTAGCCAGGCAACTCCCCACAAACCCCATCCCAGAGCAGAGTGAGGATGCTGTGCTGTCTGTGAACTGCAGCCGGGGCATTTGTGGATGCCCTTGGACATGCGGGTTTGATGTGGGGATGTGAGAAAGCATTTTCTCCCTGGTGGGCCCATCTGGGACCTGGGGGAGGAATTATGCACATCCCCCTGTGTCAGCACTACTCTGGCCCATGCAAAGCTGCTGTACAGGGGCTGAGCAGGGTGCTGGTACTGAAGAGAGTAGGCAGGTGTCTGTCCCCCGAGCCCCGAGGCTGGCCTGTGCTCCTCCCCTCACCCATACCAGGCCCGACTTACCAGTCCCTCCTTCTGAAGAGGCTCGGGGAGTACGGTGGCTGGAAGGCCATGCCACCCGTGACCCTGCTCCAGCCCCTCTGCTCCTACCAGCGATGCTGCTTCTGCCTGTGGCTGCGTACCCCCAGCTTGCAGTGGCAGAGACAGCCTGGGTGTTGGCTGCATCCAGGGGCTCCAGCCACAGGGTAAACACGCTGGGAGATGACCTCAGCTGCACTCAATTGGCCCTTTCAAGGCCAATGGCCAGTGCGCCATCCCGAGCAGCGCGGGTGCCCCCCTCCCTGGGGAGATGAAAGGCCTCTGTGTGCACTTGTCCCCAGAGTGGCTGGTGGTGGGCTTGGTGGCAGCCCCTGGAACACAGCTTTGTCCCCCCGCTGGGACAAGTCCAGACCACCCACACCAGGGGTCCTGTGAACTGAGTTTGCCACTGCAGCTCATGAAGCATGCTGCTTTCGCTGGGGAGAAGACAGGAGAGATGGGGAGAGCATTTTCTCCTGCAGTTGTGCCACCTCCTGTCTTCTGCAGAGAGGTGTCAACAGCAGGGAGATGGGGTGGGGGGACCCCAGCCTGCCCCCAGCCCTGGCAGCTGTGCCTCTGTCCCACACCTCCTGCAATATTGCCCCCCCCCCCCCCAGTCCTGGTTCAGCCTCCTTCCCAAAGGAAGCCCTAAATCATTAGCGGCAGGGACCAAGGGCTCCAGAACCGGCAGACCAGAGCCTGGTTGGTGGTCCTTGTCTCACAGCTTGACTTTCTTGGTCCCTGCCTGATATCTTAATGATGCAGCACTCAGGCACCAAGGACTGAGAAAAAACCCAGATATTTCTGCAGCTACCGGAGTGCAGCGAGAAAATGCTTTGGGGGAGGTTGCTTCAGCTCTGCCACCTCCAATATTTTTCCCATGGAGCTGGGAGTACTGCAAAAATAAACTGGACTAAGTCACTGATTTCCCTGCAGTCCTCCTGGGTCTTTACACCCAGCCCTGCCCACATACATCACTGCTCAGGGCATGGGCTCCTCACTTAGGCTGGACAGGATGCTGTTGGCCTTCAAGAGGCCGCAGCAAGGGATGCTCTGGAGGAAGAAGAAGCAGAAGTTTCTTTCCTGGCATTCAGTAAATGAGGGATCCCTATGCAGCCGGTGGCCAGGGCAGGTCAGGCTGGGCAGGGGGCTGCAGCCCCCCTCACAGCCCCACACCTCACATGGGGGCTCCTGAGCGTGTAGTGGGGTGCACACAACCAGGGTGCACCTTGCAGCCCCTACAAGCAAGTGCTGCCTGCACATGTGCGTGCGCACACAGCACACCCACACACCCACATCCCCTGCATGCACACGTGTGTTTGCAGCCCACACGAGCGTGTGCTCTGCACACAGGGGCACACCCTGCACATGCATGCGCACATTGGTGCACCCTGCTTGCACATATGTGCGAGCACGTTAGTTTAGTAACTGGAGCTGATGATCTTGAGGGTCTTTTCCGACCTGAATGCCTCTATGACTCTGTGACACACACTTGGTGTGCCAAACAAATGTTGCTGTTCTGCGTGCAGATGCACGAGCGCTGCTGGCACCCCCTGCACACGCTGCCCTGACTAACAGTGATGCCCAGCCCTGCCTGCACACGCTGTCAGCGGCACAGGGAAGCTCCGTGTGCCCCTGCACAGCGGGAGGGCACCCCCAGCGCTCAGGTATCACCTGCAGCCCTGCTGCCACCTGCACAGTGGGAGCAGCAGCTCCCAGCTCTGCTGGATCCAGCTCTCTCCAGGAGCTCCTCTGAGCTGCCCCCATACCCCCACAGAAGCAGGGTCCTACATGGGGCTCTAGCTGCACCCCAAGTGGTGGGGGGGGCCTTTCCTAGCACACCACAGCCCTGGCCTTGCCAGGCTGCTAGCAGCCACCTCCTCTCCCATCATCTGCTCCTGCTTCTCCAAGCACAGCAGGGTGGGCAACACACCACCTTGCTCTTCCTAAGGAGCAGGTCACCATGGACTCACAGTTACCCTATGGCACCAGTGATGGGCGCTTGGAGCAGGCTAGGCAAGAGGGGCCAGCGGTGTGAACTGCATCCCCGAGGCAGCAGCATGGCAGCTCCTGCACCTGCACACAGTGACAGGAGGTTCATCAGGCTGGGCCCGGCTCGTGCCTGTCGTTATTTTGGTAACCGCGACAGCAGCCGCAATACAGGGCAGTTGTGACACTAACTGTCGTGCTCTCTGGGGAAAAAAAAGCACCCACAGTTGTCATCAAGCAGTGAGGAGAGGTGATGACACCAGCCAATGATGATATCACGCCAGCAGTGGCCCTGCAGGACGCCCCAAAGCTGCCAGCAGCCCCTCAGCCCTTATACAGCCTGTGCCTCAGCCCAGAAGATGCCAGCCCCTCTACTGGGTGACATTAAGTGACAAGTGACAACCCCCTCCTCAGCAATGGGACTTGGAGTTCTGCAGCCACCACAGAGCTCTGTCAGGCTGGAGCAAGGGTGATAGGAGGACGAGGGGATTATCTCTTGCTGCCTGGATCCCACACCTGCACAGTGCTGTGGGTCAGGGGACATGCCCTCTCCTCACAGCCCCGGGGACAAGACGTGCTTTTGTACTGAGCCCTGTGTGTTGGACCTGCTCCAGGCACTGCAGTGCCACACACCGAAGGATGCTCCTGTCCTGGCAGTGGCTGATGGAGCTGGAGGGGTGTTGGGGCTTCAGGAGCAGCCCTGGCTCCCCAGACTTGGCTCTCCCCCTGCTCCAGGCTGTGCTCATGGCTCCGTGGCACTTTTCCTGGCCTGCTCTCTCCCAAGGACTCAGCTCAATGGGAGGAAGGCCCTTCAGAGGGTCTGAGGCGTGGGAAATGTTTATAGCCTGGCCTCAGAGACACTGGAGAGCAAACTGGGAAAGGCGCAGAGCCAAGGCTGCCCAGGCTGCTCTGCAGAGCCAGATCTCCTGCTCCAAGGGTCAGAGCAGAGTGGGAGAGGAAAAGCTACTGCTTGCAAATACAGCTAAGAAAACTCTGCCTGTCATGGCCCCAAATCCTGCAACTATGGTGGTACCTGCCAAGGGACTGGGAATGCCAGCACCAGGACATCCTAGTCATGCCCTGCAGGAACAGAGGGAAGTGTGGCTGGGGACACTGGTGATGGCTGGGGCCTGTGGTTGCCTCTGGCAGGAAGGGCTGGGTGTGGGACAGGGCCAAGGAGCTCCAGGTCTTGTCCAGCAGCTCTATCCTGGTTCTGGGAAAGGAGAGGTAGTGCTAGGGGCTGCCCATGGGCAAACAGGCAGCTGAGTCTGCCATGGAATCCCAGGATCCTGAACAGCAACTGTCTGCCCTATAGCACTGGTGTGGGGCTTTTGTGCCAGTCCCAAGGGCTGTGGGCCTAGCACTTTCAGAGCACACCAGTTGTCCAGATCTTGGTTTCCTCCTCCTGGAGATTCCCTGGCTGAGCTGCTCCCTGAGGCCTGGACTACCCTCCAGCTCAGCTGGTGCCTCCTAGGAGCTGTGTGAGACACGCAGAAGCCCCATGCGACCAGGAACCCTGTGACATGGGGATGCAGGTCATGCCCATCAGAGCCCTGGAGGGGTCATAAATCCCCCAACTCAGGGCACGTGCTGCTCCAGAACAGCAGGTAACCACTCCTGGGCACACTTGGATGTGCCTGGGCAGGAAGCACCCCTGCCTGCAGAGCTGGTGCTGGTGGCCTTGCCTGGTCCCAGTCCTAAGCCAGGGGACACCAGAGTCATGTGTGGCCCACACAGAGGTGGTGGCCCCTGCCACACTGGGGAAGCCCAGGGATGGTTTCAGTGAGGGAAGGCTAGAGGGGAACCTACCCCTGGGGAGGCTGACAGGGAACATGTCCTCCTTCCCTTCATGCCCAATGGAGACAGAGTGAGCTCTGTGGCCACAGGAAGGGGACACAGGTGACCCACCCCAGCAGGCATGGGCAGGGATTGTGGTGTGGAGACTCCTCCAACCTGTCAGGCTGGAGGCAGTGTGGGGTGGTGGAGGGAGCCCTGGTAGGCTCCTGTGTCCAGCTGTGGGGCTGACTGCTTCCTCTGATAAAGGTACTTGGCTGTACTCCCAGTTCTGTTTTTTTCTAGCATGCGAGTGCACACCCTCAAGCCAGCCTGCTGAGAGCTGCAATTTTTCTTTAACTTTGTCTCTAGACCCTCTTCTTCCTCCTGTGCCCCTAGCAGGAGTTGCCTCCCAGCAGTAGTGTGGGGAGAGGAGGTTAGAGAGGATCCAGTTTCAGCCATGTTGGAAGCCAGAGAGGACCCAGTTCCCTTCTCACCATGTTGGAAGCCACCAGAATCACAGCTTCCCCAGGCATGCTGGTATAGGAGAGGAAGAAGAAAAAAGGCTCATTGGGTTGTTACTAGCCCTGGATCATGTGGCCAAACATCCTACCTTGCTGGTGTTTGTCAACGCCAGCCCCATGCTGCTGCTGCCAACCCAGTGCAGACACCCCGGTGGGTACCCTGCCAGGGACTGTGGGGCACGCTTGTACCTCACTGCTCCCTCCAAAGGGTCCCACAGCTGCCAAATGCTGAGGTGAGAGTGCCACGCATGGCACAGCTCAGTGAAAACCCTGCAGCTTTCTCTGACCACCATGCCAGCTGTTGGGGCAGTGCAGCTAACCTCCACCATGCTACCGGCTCCCATGGACCAGGGATGCCCAGCCCCAGGGAGGATTGCAGGCTGAACCCTTGGCAGAGCTTTAATCCACAAATCTGTCTGCAGAGCAAAGTGTTTCACACCCAGGGCCGGGCTGGAGCGCTGTCATTGAACTCAGTGTTATCGCTCCCTGCTTACCTGTGCCCTGCCCCGGCGCTCCTGCCAGCCACGGCTCTGAACTCCAGAACTGTCCTTGCTTCTGAGCTTACTGGGTTATCCTGGAGAGCCCCAACTGGATCACCCCCATGTCCTGGGTGCTCTTTTCTGGTCCACTTTCAGGGCAGTGGGGATAGAGCATAGGTGGCTGCAGCACTGAAGGGACCTCCCACAGCATGAGGGCTACGCGGTGCCCTCACACCCCACAGCAGGCAGGCAGGGGGCTGCCAGCCTGGGCTCTGCCTCCCCAGCCCCTCCTTCAGCTTTGCAGGGATCCTCAGCCCGAGAGAGGAACCCCAAAGCAGGGCCTCTGGCATCCTCCAAACACAATCCAGGCCCCTTTTCAGGCAGGAGCAGGCGCTCCAGAGCCCTGCTAGGTGCTGGCAGCTGCTGCCCTGCAGCGTGCAGGAGTGCCCGCTCACTAATTGAAAGGCAGCTCGTTATGTAATGAGGACGGAGGCAGGGGAGCTGCGAGAGCTGTGCAGCACACCCCACGCTACCCAAATCTGCTCTTCCAGCCCAGAATAAGCCCTGTTTATGGAACCCCTCAAGCCCTTCACTGGCCCCTACCACAGGTGCTGGAGCCTGGTGCTCTCCTGCCTGGCCCAACGCTTGAGGGGAGCCCCAGCAAGAGCCCCAGCAGCCCCACGATATCTGAGGGACAGCTGGAGCCCAGTGTGGGTGCAAAGCCTCGCAGAGCTGACCCGGTGGGGGCTGGGGGCAGAGGAGCTGTGCTCGGCTGGCACCCACAGGAGGTCAGGCAAGGACACGTAGGGCAGCACGGCTTCAGCAGAGACGGTTATTAATACCCTGCCTGGCCTTTGCATGGAATCCCGGGCATTTCAAATCAGGGAGCTTCACTGAAACCCTGCCGTCACTGACATTTCAGAACAATAACAATGTGAAAGACAATCGGTTCCTGGCAGGATGTGTACCTTGGGTGCTGCCGAGGCTGTCTGTGCACCCAACCTCAGCAGCCAGCTATCGCCTCGCTTGTGCCAACCCTTGGGAACAACCTGAGAACACCCCCTGCCTCCAAACCACCCGGAGCAGTCCTGCTCCTTTTGACAGGCACATCACTGTGATGGTCTCACTAAAGGACATGGAAATGTCTTGTCCTGCCCCATGGCACCTACCACCCTCTGCCAATCTGGACAGAGCTGCCATCCCCAGGGAATTGCAGGTGAGGCAAGGACTGGATTCCACCCTGATCCTGGAGTCTGAAGGGCCCAGAGTTTCTTCTCTGCCACTAGAGTTGTTCTGCAGCAAAAGCCCCCTCAAATATATATATATATATATATATATATGAAACTCAGCACACAGACAGAGGATGATCTCCTGTCCCAAAGCCAGCCACGTTCCGTACCTGGATAAATATAACTCAGAGCTCATTTGCAAAGCATCGGGATGGGTTGTAGCCTCTCTTGCCTCTCCGGCCCTCTTCCCCCAAGACACACCCTGGGGTAAAGTTGGAGATGATGACCTCAGAAGTCTTTTTCGACCTAATGGGTTCTGTGATTCTCTGCCCTCTACCAACAGGACCTCAGTTATTCCCAAGGGCAGGATCCACCTGGAGCCTCAGTGGCCTTGGCAGTCCACATAAAGCACACGGACCCATACATGGTCACGTCCCCTGGGCACACACACAGCTGCCAGGCTCTGACAACATATATCCCAAGCCTTTCCAAGCCCTTTGGTCGCATGCAGGTCACGATGCTTCCCCAAAGTACAGAGTCAGCTTTAACCCTCTTTGTGCTGGGCAGTGGCCAAGGAGGTGGTGTCAGGTCCCAGCAGAGACTGTCCAGGATCAGGCCATGTCTCACCAGGAAAGGATAATGTGATGCTGGAGAGAAGAGGCATGATGCTGGGATCAGGGCAGAGCCCTGCAGCCTCCTTCAGCTCCAACCTCTTCCTCATCTTTGCAGTTCAAAGCTGGAAAAAATCCTGTCCAGCCTTTTCCCCTAGGGCCATGCTGTCATCCCTGCCTGACCTTGGGACACCTACTTCTGCCTGTGCAGAGCCAAATGCCTGCCTTAGCAGATGGGTAGTGCTGGAGAATCCCCAGAGAACCAAGATGACAGGCTGCTGGGAAGCTGACGTTGGCATCACCAGACTGGCTCAGCTGTGCCAGCCCCCTTGGCCATAGCCTTGTGGTCAGGGGCAAATGATTCCCTCCCAAGGGGCTGGAGGGGCTGAGCATCCCTGTGCTCCAGAGAGTGTTGAGAATATCCTTCTGGAGGGAGCTGGGTCTTGCAGGAGCAGGCAGGGACAGGCATGGTGCATGGCGTGGCACATGCTGCTGCCAGCCCTGCCGAGCCCTGCCAACCCAGTATGCTGTGGCAGAGCCCCTGTGAGCCTGATCTGCTGGGTCATGGGGTGGGGGTCCCAAGGTATTGAGATGCTCATGATGGAGACCACAGCAAGCTGAGCCAGCTGCCTGCCTGACATCTTCTTGAGCGTGGGAGGATTTGGGTATGCCAAGGTAAGCACCTCCCAGCAGTACACGCTACTCCCTGCCAGTGAAACAACATCTCCCCAGTGCCTCAGTGGTGTGCAGAGCTTGCAACCAACACTGCAAGCCACAGGTAAGGCCACGTGCATCACTGTCCTGTGGGAGCAAAGCAAAGAAAGCCCTGGTGCATGGTTCTGGAGGGCGGGGGGACTCTCCTGGCCCCCTCCATGGCAGAGCTGTCCCAGGGCCAGAAGAAGGAGAGTAGCACAGTTCGGTCCTACACCCACACCTCTCTCATGCTCACTCATGCCCCCCCTCCCCATCAATGTGTCCTTGTTGCTTCAGCCCACTCGACCAGCTGGAATGCTTGCCCTGGCCCTGCCACCTCAGGATGCCCTTTATGCCCTGGCTCCTCTCCTCCTGCATTGCTGCTGCAAAGTGACACCCGACAGACAGGAACAAGTGGTGCTGTGACACAAATGCCACTCTGGTACTGCTGCCCTGGCAGCTCTTGCTTGCTAGCCTGCCCTTACATTGGGAAAGGCAGTGCTGCCCTTGCTTTGCCCAAATTTATGCTTCCCCCAGTCCCTCACACAGAGCTTCCCTGCCTCCCTGTGACTCCCATGGCTTGCCCAGGCCTGGGAGAAAGTGGCCCTCAGCTCCTTTCATGGCTCAGACCAAAAGATGGGTCACTGCCCAACCTGTTGAATGGAGCAGCAGCTCTGGCAGTGTCTACAGATGATCTGGCTATGCAGAGGGGTCCCCTCAGCCTGGAGCAGGATGGGCACAGGCTGGCCAGGCTGCCAGGTGTTGCCTAGGAGTGGCTGGGCAGGAGTGCTGGCACGCCTGGCTGATGTGGGCAAGCGGGCTGGTATGTACCTCCTCTTCCCACCCAGAGCCAGGCAGGTCCCACCTGGATCACAGGCTAGCACACACCCAGGGGGCTGCTTCCCCTGCAGGGCCGACCTCCTCCCACAGCCCTGGCTCCCCTCAGCCACCTGGCCCAGGAAAAGGTGCCATGTGGTCATGGGCCTGCTCTTCCTGGCCTACACTCAATTGGGCTTGTGTTTAGGTCTGGGATAACATTGGCATTCCAAAGGGATGGTAACGAGGCATTACAGAGGGACAGCTTTCTGCCCACTTCACTGGCACCTGCAGGGAGAAGATGTGCCCAGCCAGGGTGGTGGCAGCTGTCCTCCCTACACCTGGTGCTTCCATGTGAGCATGGTCCCTTGGCACTGCTGAGACCTCCCGGGAAAGCAGTTTGTGATGCCCTGTGTGAGGACACGGTGGGGAGAAGCCCTTTCTGCACAGGATCCTGTGCACTCCTGAAACAGCAGGGCTTTCTGCAAGAGCATGAGCCCTGGATGCAATTGGTCCAGAGCATGCCTTCCTTGTGCATCCCTAACAATATCCCTTATCCCTGCTGTGAGCAAAGGGTATGGAGAGCCTGGCAGGGACCACCCAGCCAGAGAAACCCTCAGAGACAGGTTAGACATGCTGAAATGTGTGCTGTCTGAGAAGCCCAGCACTGATCTGACCCTGACTGAGTTGTCTCCAGCCAGGCCCAGAGCCAGACTCAACTCTGGGTTTAGGATCTTGGGCATCCCATGCTGTTCTGGATGTCAGCTACATACGAGGATGTGTATCCACACATCTTTCCCCCCGTCCTGCGCTGCTGTAGGAGCATATCAGCCAAAACAATGGGCACCAAATGGTTTGGGTTCCCTGGTGCCAGCAGCAGGGTGCCCTTATCAGGCATGTTATCGGGGTGTTCCTCTGGCACCCACAATCCTGTGCTGTGTATGCTATCTCCTCTTGGATGTGTTGGCTCCTTCCCCAGAAGGAGAAAGTTCAGGCTGGAGCAAAACAACTGCAAACACAGGTGTGGGCACACCTAGCTCCAGTGCCTGGGGCCATGCACCCAGCTCCCCCATGCTGTGCCACCTAGGGGTGGCGGGGGATCACCCAGGCAGCCTCCAGACCAAGGTGCCTGGACATTGGGCATGAGAGACATGGACATAGCTTTGCACCACACCATAGCACAGCCTGTGACAAACAAACACAATGCATGGAGCTTCTTGGGACACATCACACAACAGGGCATGGAAGACAGGCAGCAAGGAATGCTAAGGCACACTGACAGAGAAAAATCCTTGGCCCTTGGCATCTCTGCTCACTCCCTAGCTCACCAGGAGCACCACAGGTCCTGTTCCAGTAGCACTGAGTTTGAAAGCAGCCTGCACTGCCCATATCAGTGGCCTCTGGCCCACACGCACTGTCACTGACTGCCCCAGCAAGCCGCCCAGGTGCTTGGCTCTGACCCCAGCCCTGGTAGCCTGCGCTGGGGGCAACGTCTTGCTTCCCCCCTTCACCCACGGTGCCAACTTGCTGCAGCCTCCCAGGGAGGAGGGGAGCCTCTCGCTCCTGTTCCTTCTCAGCGGGGTAGGTTCACTGCTCCCCGTACGGGCCAGGCACCAGCGCCTTGGCAGGTGTCCCAGCTCCTCCCTTCCCACCTGAGCGGCAGCTCGGCGTTATGTAAGTGCAGGAAGAGCAGGGCCGGCTCGAGGCAGCAGCCTCTCGGCGTCAGACGCTGCTGGGCGAGGAGGCGGGAGTGCGCCGGGGTGGCTCACACGCGTGGGGCAGCCACGTGTGAGCCCACCCGCTGCCGCGCAGCCCCGGAGCACGCCCACGGTGCGTGTGGTGGGAAGGGGATGGTGAGGTGTCTCTGAACGCCTGGGTGCTGCTCCCCGTGCGCAGCACCCACCCATGGCGCGGCAGCGAGCCCCAGAGCCGCTGCTTGCCGTGCCAGCCAGGCAGACATCTGTACCTGAGGCACTGATGGGCCGCAGGTCTCCTCAGGGTAGTGGATGTGTCCCACCTGCTGAAAGACACTGGAAGTCTCGGGCACCTGCGGCGCTACTGGCACAGCTCAGCTCTCTCGGGCTGAACTGGGGAGACCCAGACCTGCTAGCCCCCATACAGGCTGCTCCCACACAGGGTGTCACCAGAGCCAGCCCCACACAGGGCCAGTGCAGGACCTGAGACAGCTCTGTCCACTCCTCCCCTCTGGGGTTCACCTCATCAGGGCTGGGGAGCCTCCAGAGTGGTAGCCCCTAGGACTTCCTGTCCAGTCTCCTCTGTTCTCGCTGCTAGAGGAGGGAGCAGAGCAGACCCTGCAGTCTTGCCTCCTCAGTCTCCATTGATGGGAGCAGCCCCCAGCACGTTCAGCTGTGGGGACACAGGCAGCCTGCCCAGAGCAACCCCGAGACCAACTCGGGCAGGGCACAGCCACTTTCCAGGCACGGCAAGTACCACTCCAGGCCAAACCTGTGTCCACTCCGGGGAGGGCCAGGGGAGCTGCTGAAAGGACAGGAGCTGGCACTGGGACTCTCAGACTCCCTACCCAGGCTCTCAGTGACACTCAAGATGGCTTTCGAGGCAGCACAGCTGCTTCCCAAGGAACCTGCTGCGCTCTCCACGCAGGATGGGGCCGATGCCTGTCTGTCGCTGGATACTATCCATGCCCCTGCGGGCACTGTCTGTGTGGACAGAGGTAGCCAGGGAGATAAGCACACAGTCCAGGGGCCAAGACACACAGCTGGGGGCTGTTGTCACTGCCCGGCAGACGCAGGGCACCACAAGACAGGCACGGCAGAGCAAAGCCACCCGGAACCCGCACCCAGGGATGGGTTGGCACCAGTACGGACTCCGTGCCAGACGCGGCCTCTCCCCACCCAGATTCCACCGCCGCCGACACCCCCCAGCCCCGGGGTCACACGAGTCCCCTTCTCTTGCCAGCCCCACACCGCTGCCAGCTCCGAGCCCGCTGCCCCGGGGCACCCGGCCCCCGGCAGCTCACAGGCTCCTGCCGGTGACACCCACCTGTGGAAGAGAAGGAGGATGGAGAGCAGGGTCTGGTCGATATTCCTGTTGCAAATACCCTGGTTGAAGAGGTAGCAGGGGTCCCGCACGACGGGTTCCAGCGAGTCCTGGCGCATGATGGAGCTCAGCTTGTCGGTGTTGAGGTTCTGTCGGACCAGCTGCTCCCGCAGCTGCCGGAAGCTGCTCACGGTGGGGCTGCCCGGGTTGTTGTTCTCGCCCTCGGCCCCCTCCTCCAGCCCGCTCCGGTTGGCCAGATCCAGGCAGCAGCTGCAGCAGTCCAGCCCCCACGGGCGACCGGCACTCCTCCGTGGGCGACGAGGACATGCCGGGGGGCCCCGTGCCTGGCCACGGCGGCGGCGCCGGGGCCGCTCCCGGGGCGGCGGAGAGCGAGCGGCTGCAGGACGCGCCCGGTGCCGAGCGCCGCGAGCGGCCCCCGCCCGCCCCGGTCCCGTTCCGCCCGCCCCGGCCCCGCCCCGGCCCCGCTCCGCCCCGCCCCGGCCCCGTTCCGCCCCGCCCCGGTTCCGCCCCGGCCCGGCCCCGCGCATCCTGCCTCCGCTCCGCCCCGGCCCCGCTCCGCCCCGAGCAGCCGTTCCCCGGCAGCGCGCCCACCCCGCGCCTGGCTCCGGGAGAAGCTGGCGAACTGTAACCTGAGGTGGCGTGGGGGTGACGAAGGGCCACGATGCCCCTTTCCCGGTGGGGACCGTCGCACCGCTCTGTGCTTTCCGGGGGTGGCGTGGGCGCTGAGGAGGCTGGCGCTGCCCGCGGCATCACTCTCTGAAGCATTGGTGCGGGCAGCCCGCGTGGCCCCGGAGACGGGACAGGAAATAGGAAAAAGGGGATTAAAGGTCCCAGGATGGGAGGAAAAGCCAGGAAGGACCTGGCTTCACTGCTGGGAACGTCTGGGAGCTGCCTCGCCCGAAGCCAAGCCAGGCATGGGTGGAACGCACGAAGCCTGGGGGCTATGGGTGTTGGGCACGTTGAGAGTCCCGGCAGATGCCTGGGGGTCGGGGATATGCGAGGGGAAAAGGGATTTCTAGGAGGAGGAGAAGTAACTTCCTGGCACTGTTTCATCTCGAGGTGAACATTTTTGCCACCACTGAACCACACTGGGGGGGCAGTGAAGAGTGATTGGGGCACATGGTGCTGTCCTGGTAGGGCTGGGGTATGGGACAGCACCTCAGGGAGATGGGGACCGCTGGCCCGGAACCCTGGGAATGAGATTCGTGAAGGTCATAAGGTACTGGCTTTGAAGCACCTGCAGAGATGGGGTTGGAGGGAGGCTGCGAGGTTGGGCTGGTGGTCAGTGAGCCCCAGGGACCGGCCCAGGTAGCCCTCACCCTTGAGAGAGATGAGCAGCTGGGAGCTGGTGGGGAAGGGCTGGGCAAGGGTCCAAGGAAGCAGAGCTGCAGAGGGGACGAGCAGGCAGGCTGGGGAAGCCCGCCATGGGCAGGCAGGATGTAGGGACGGCAGGTGGGTCTGTACAGCAGGGTTGCAAAAGGGCTGGCGGAAGGAGCTGCAGGAAGCAGCAATAGGATTGCAGCATGTCTGAAGGGCATGGGATTGATAAGAGGAAAACTAGGTCAAAATCTGGCCGGGCAAAGCCACTAGAGCACTTGAACAGCAGAGGTCCCGGTGGCAGCGCAGTGCCCACCAGCGTTGTTAACGGGGTAGCTGCTGCCACTGAAGAAGTGGCAGGAGCGTCCAACAAACATTCCTGTTCTCTGCTTAGCATGAAGAAGGAAGATGCATGCCATGAGGATGAAGCAGTTTCCAGGCCATTAGTAACCTGGGGAGTCATGAGACTCCCAGATCCACCACAGATCCACAGCTGGGAGAGTGGCCACAGTGAACTCGGGCAGGGTTTCCCATGCCAGACCCCATCGGACCTGGCGACCGGCAGGATCCGACCGGTGGAGGTGGCGCCAGCCTGGGGTCCAAGTGTGGCCGGGGGAAACTGTCAGCCCTGGAATGATGCTGAAAACAGGTGAATTCCTAAAGAACGGACGACCCACAAGCTGCTCCAGGAGTGTCCTCTCCTTCTATGCGCTGGTGGATGCTGAGGGCTGTTTTTGAGGTGCTTCCTCAGCCCTTCTTGTGGGCGATGATGGAAGGAAGGGAATTGAGTCTTACCCATCTGCCCTGTGTCAGGGGCTAGTGAGTGGGATCCCTGGTGACCCCATTGTTGCGAGGACCCACGGAAACAGGAGGGCGCTGAGATTTCTTCCATCCTCTCGGTTTCAGAACGGCCCCGCGAGCTGGACTCCGGCTGCGCCCCGGGCGGAGCTGAGCCCCACGCCGCGCTCCGTGGGCGGGTGCCCGCGGGAGGCTGCTGCCATCCCGTGGGCACAGAGGGAAGGACGAGCCCAGGGCTGGCACCCCTTCCTCGGCCCCAGCTCCCCCAGTGGCTCTGCCCCGGGCCCCGACGGTGCTGGAGGTGGCTTCGGCGCAGGGTCGTTGATTCCTCCAGTCTCCTTGTGCCCTCTGGCTGTGGCCTTCTCGCCTACGCCCCCCCCAGCTGCACCAGAGCTGCCACACAGGGCTCGGGGCTGCTACCCAGCCATCAGCTCCTTGCTCCTCATCAGCAACCAGCACGCATCATGGGCTACCACCTTCTCACGTGCAAGCCACGATGAGCTCTCTAAAGCCCCAGATCCAGGAGCCACATCCTGGTTCAAGGTGATCAGCTAGTGGCGGCAGCTGGAAAGTAGGTTTCCTATGTTTAGCTCTGGCCTTTTTGGGTCCTGCTGTTCGTGGGACTGGGACAGTGCTAGTTTCTGCACACCCGCTTCCCTCAAGGGCACCCACGCTGCTCCACACCCAGACATGTCATTGCAGCCCTAAGCCACAACTGGCACAGGGTAGCATGCTGAAGAGAGTGAGGACTCAGCTGGCTCTGGGGAAGGGCAGGGACAGCTTTGGCCCAGAAGCCTATTGCACTCAAAGGGGCTCCATGTTAATCCCTCAGCTCTGAAAGGGATTCCCTTCCCCTGGCTGAAACGCAGGGTGTTCTGCTCCCAGCTCAGGGCAGGGACTCCAGTCCTGCCTCGACTTCTCCTGCAGCCCCCTGGACAAGAGGGGGTAGTGGACTGGGAAGGAGAGAACAGTGGGAATGTGTGGGGCTGTGGGGGCCTGGGTTCAGCCAGCCCTGTGCCAGCCATGTCCCCAGCCGTGTGCCATCTGTCTGTCTGGTGCCTGTCCAGGTCCCCCAGCCACAGCCCCTCTCCCCAGTGCTCACTTTGGGAAGGCCCTCCCTGTGGAGAGAAGTTGCAGCACCCTGTCCTGTTCTCAGGTGGTATCCAGATCACCTCCACTCCCCAAAGACCCTGCTGCAGCTGGCTCAGAGCCAGACAGGGCTCTGGGTGGGATCTGCTTGTCCTGCCTTCCCTGTTCCTTCCCTGCTGGTGAGGTGGTGAGAGCTGGCTCATGCCACTGGGCCATCTGCTCCAGGGGAGCCCACCAGTGCCAGGCCCCCTGCCAGGCGACCCCCCTGCGCCTCCACGGGTGCTAAGAATAACCAGCGCCGTCAGCAGCCGTGGTATTTGCAGGCACCGCCAGTGCCACCCCCATGCCAGCCTGCTGGGCACAGGATCCATCTGCTGCCTGACGTAAGTCACCAGCCATGGGGGGAGATGGGTGGGCAGTCTTGGTGGCCACGTGTGGCTGTGAGGAGGGGTCCTGTCTCCCTGCCCCCCCTGAGCTCAACAGGAGCCAGGATGCTGTGGTGGGACATGGAGGTATTCCTGCCCAGCATGGGGGCATGGGGAGCTGCCTGCCTTTCTTTTGTCCTGCTCTTCCCAGTGTTCCACAGACACCCTGTCCCCAGCTCTCCAGCACCCCTGGGAGATCGGGGCATCCCCCAGGGCTGGTGCCAGTAGCTCTGCCTTCCTGCCTGCAGAGGGATGGGGACCCAGCAGGCTCAGTCACCTGGAATCTCCATTAAGGGAAATGAGCCGCCCCAGAGGTGGTGCAGAGCACTGTGTGGGGCAGCTCCCCTGAGCACCAGAGCAGCTCTTTCCCCTCCCTGTGCATGGGGCCACACGAGCTTCATGTGTGGTGGAGTCAGAGATCTTCAGCTGGCAGAGGAATGGGCTGGGGGTGCCTCTAGCTGTTGCCACTGTTATTGGGGAGTCCCACCTGGACTATTCCCCAGGAATGCAGAGCTACTGCTTCTCCTCGGGGGCCCATATGAGCTGCATTTTCCCCTGTGCCCAGGCTCTGAAGAGAGGATTCTGCAGGGATGCCGTGCTCCTACCAAGGGCAAACATAGTGCAGAGCCTTCTTCCCAGGCAGTGATGGTGAGTCATGCCGAACCAGGCTGGGATGTTTTCTCTCTGTGTGACACTCCAGTAAATCATATAGGATGTCCTGACAGCCTGGGCCAAGGCAGCCTGTGGCGTGTGGGGCTCCTTGCTCTCCTTTTGGCATGGGGACTCACACAGCCCAGGGAGTGGCCCTGGGCACAATGGTAATTGTCAAGGGGCATTTCCGACTGAGACAGAGGGTAGCGAGCTATTCCAACACAAGGCTTTTCAGCTCATTGAGGAGAGATTAAAACCAAGCTGGCATTTCCATGGGATTGATGAAAGCCTGGGGTTGTCTGGCAACAAAGAGGTAAAACTTGCTGTTCATCCACATGGCAAGCACTAATTGGCATCGAGAAACCATCTTCAGGCTCTGTGAGGAGCACAGCAAAGGGTCATAGGAGCTGCAGAGATGCACTGGGGGAGTGTTGAAATACTTATGGCACCCAGGAGTGTGGGTGCTGCTGGCAGAGCATGGGGTGGGCAGGCAGGGCTCAGCTCTGTGCCACTTCGCCTGTTTGTAAATTGGGGTTTGGAGTTGAGCAATCTCTGCCCGTGGTTTGAGACTGGAGGCACTCCCTGCAAAGGACAGGTGATGTTTGGGGTAGAGCTTCAGTAGGGATGGAGCCACACTGGTCGTTTGGGCATTTTCAGATTTAATTTTTTTTTTGTAAAATAGCCTATGCTTCCCTCTGGTGGGGAAGAATTGCTATGCCAGGGGGATAAAGTCTATGGATGCAATTAGACATGTCATACCACAGTGAAAAGCCCTTCCTGGGTGCCCACAGTGGCTGTGGGTGATGAGCCACCTGTTGTGCCACCCACAGGTAATGCCCCTGTCTCCTATGCCTGGAGCTTTGCACTTACCCACTTTCCTGCCTTCGTTCCTAGCCTGTGATTCTCAACACGTTCCCAGGTGTCCAGGGAGGTTGCTCCCCTCGCTGGTGTTCTGTTCCTGCTTGGCCCAGGTGAAATGAACCCAGCGAGTCCCAGAGTGGTTGGCTCTTGCACCACTGGAACAGAGGACACAGGGCATGGTGGAAGCTAGGGGAGGAGGTGGGATGGCAGGATGTGGGACATGGGATGCTGGACCCCACTAGGATCATCCCAGGTCAGGTGCAGATGGGGCAACTGAGTTGTTGCAGAGGATACATGAGGTGGTGGGAGCCATCCCTCCTTCCTGCAGTGGACTTGGGAGCACACAGCCTCCCAGGCACAAGTGTATGTGTGTATGTGTGTGTGCATACTTCCCTTCCTCATCCTCACCTCTGTGCTCCAGCTGGTGTTGGCAGTCATGGCAAGTACCAAGAATATCTTATTTTTGGTGGCATTTGAAAGAATGTACAAATATTCAAAGAGACATTACATCTTTCCCCTGAGACTTGTTAGCTGCCTCCCCAGAGCAATAAACTCAATTTTTGAACATTTTGAATGAAGAAGTGCTTTTGGCTGTGAGTCCCTCTTTCCAGCCCTTTTGGGCAAGGGGGAGCAGGGTGTGTGAGTGCTACCTCAGGGCTTGCCAGCACACCCACCCTGCCAGCTCAGAGCAGCAGCGGTGGATTTAGCCTGCGGTGCGCTTGCCTAGCACCTGCTGATCCAGCAGGTAAACCCATTACTGGTGCCACCACAGACCTAGTGCTGATGTCCCCCTCCTCTGGCAGGGCTGCCTGGCATGTTGCTGGAGATGCAACAGATGCATCCTCCTCCAGGCTCATCTCTGGGAACTGAATGGTCACATGATGGGAGCACAGTGTGCTGCAGCTATGTTTGTTTGGAGTGACCCAAGAGCACATTGGACTGTCCTGGCTCCTCCTGGCTCGCTACCAAGTAGGCCCTCAGACTCTGAGCCTTGTCTGGAGGGATTTTGGGGATGCCACTGTGCTCAGACCCTTCCCTCAGCCCATTTCTTTTGCCCAGCCTCCTATACCTGTCCTCAAATTCCCATGGTGGGCATGCAGCAGGTAGGCAGCCTTGGAGACCTTCTTGCCCTGGGGCAGCGTCTCAAGGAGCAGTGCCTGATTTGGCCCTCACCTGTGGCCACCCTTGAAGATACAGGAGCTTCTCCTTCACTTCCCATCTGCCCTGTGCTCATAGCATGCTGGCTCCAGGCAGGGATTGGTGTTTGCTCAAGGCTCAGTGTAAAAGAATCCCCCCCCCACCCCTCTCTGGTGGTTGATGAGTGCCTCCATCCTTCAGTTTCTGCTGTGAAGGTGGAAGAGCCTCAGTGTCAAAAGTTGCTGCTGTAGGAGGTGAGACACAGCAGCTGGGCTTCCAAAACCACCTAATTTGGGATATTAAAAAGTAATCATCCCTGCAAAGCAATTCATTTCTCTGGAAAGCCCCTGCAGTTTTGGGATCATTTCTTCCCTACACTTGTTAATTTATGGGAGACATTATAAGTGTTAATTTACAGGAGAGATTATAACTTATCACAAAGCAGAGGCAGAAAAGGCATGGTTACAATTTCCAAGTCTGCCTTTAATTAACGCCGGTGATGGGCTGCCCAGCTGTTGCAGTACCAGGATCTGCCACACAGTAAATCCTGCCTGAAACACTCACTTGAGTGACCGCAGAAATGTGGGCTTTATTAATATCAATAAAGTTGCTTTATGGCAATTTAACAATTTAGTCGTGCTCAATGCTTATCCAGTGGATGCCCAAGTGAGTGGACAAAGTCTTTCCCTTGCCAAGTTTTCCATGGTCAAGGATGAAGATGGAGGCTGGCCAAGCTGTGGAGCTGAGGTGAGCATGTTCTGGATGCAGGAATCGAACGCAGCCCTGTGGCTCCAGCTGCCTGCCCCAATGTGTCTAGGTGACGGGGGTCTGTGGGGACAGTCCCACTCACAGCCTGGCCAGGGAAAAGTGGCACTACCTTGCTGCGGTCACAGGGAGATGTTCCCCAGCCGCTCGCTCCCCGAGACCGACGAGTCTCGAGAGGGGCAGCCCTGGATCTGTGCAGGGACCTTCTCGGGTGGCGGCACATACAAGGGGCTCGCAGCTCCCAGCAGCAGCACAGTACAAAGAACCAAGGCAAAGGAATAGGGAGGGATTACTTGCTTGAGTTCCAAGGAAGTTTATTACCCCAGGGGAGTCAGGGACAAGTGACCTCAACTGAGGGCAAAAGAACTGCTTTTAAGGAAGGGAGGGAATAAGGGGAGGACACAACTTTTCACCTACAGGTAGGCATTAGGGCAGGGGTGCAGGGTAAGGGCTATCCAATAGAAGCCAACAAGGGGAAGAAGCAAACCTTACAATCCAGTCTTACTTCAAGGAAAGGATGAAGGACAGGGAACATTCCAGACTAAAAAGGTGTGCTATCTTTGACAGACAGGGGTAAGAACAAGGGAACGAGGGAGGTTCAAGGAGACTGACAGGGGGATTGACATACATTTGGTGGGAAAATCTTGGGGTAAACAACTCAGGATTGAACCATCAGGGAAGCCAAATGGGGTACAAGGAACGAACCATTAGAAACTTATAACAAGGAATATTACAGAAGAACAAACTGTAAAATAACAGACTACCACAGAAAAGTAAACCTGTCACCCCCAGATCCTTACATGCTGAGCTGGCTGGCATGGGGCAGTGCCATGGCAGAATGGGGCCTGGTTGCACCAGGGCAGTTGGGGCTCCCAGCAGCAGCAAGGGTGGACAGTCCTTCAAGGTTACATAGAGAAGGAGCTGTACTAATTAATGATGTCCCTGTGTTGATTTTGGGGAGGGGATGAGTGAGGCTGCCTGTCCCATCAGAGCTGGGGCAGTCTCCCACCATGGAGATGCCTACAGTCATCCTGGGACTAGGAACTGCCTGCCATCTTCTTGGCTATGACACCAGAATGCACACCTTGGAAGATGGGTAGGTGGCAGGAGCTAGAACATGACACACACAGTGAGCTCCCTTCTGGAGGGTGCATCCCAAACCCTGCATCCAGCTGCAGACTTGTTGTGGAACCAGCTGTGCTCCAGTGACACCCACATGGCTGACCTGTGCTGTCCCCCACCCAGATCCTTCTGGGAGAGGACATCCTGCTCTGTACACGCCTCTGCAGCTCACCTGTCCCCAGCTGCAGGTGGTGAGATGAGCTGAGACCTGTGATGGCCAGCAGGTGTGGCAGGTGCGGGGCAGGTCCCTGTCCCTGCTCGCAGCACAGCCGGCCCAGCACGGCAGAAGCAAAGGCGCCTGTGTGCAGACACTGAGACGCGTGTGAGAGCAGCGGCGCACGGGGACGCGGACGCACACGGGGGGTGCCCGTGCTGGGGCAGCCGCAGCCGAGTTTCTATCGCCATCCCCGGGCAGCAGCCGCTGGGTGGCAGCAGGGCCCCAGCGCTGGAGCGAGGCTGGCGGTGCCGGGCCTTGGGGAGCGTGTGGGGACCAGAGAGGGGGCAGGCAGGCCCGCCGGGAGTGTCCTGGTGCCAGGGTGTCCTTTATGGAGCCCGGTGGGATCTGAAGGTGAAGGATGACTGCTGGGCAGCGATAAGCTGGCACAGCCAGGGAGCAGAGGCCAGGGGCAGCCTGGAGGCCGGATCAGGTGAGCACGGGACAGGCCCCAACCTCCCCAGGGGCAGGAGCACAGCACCCATCTGCCCAAAGGCGAGGGGTACCAGGTACCACAGTGTAAGGGATGCAATCATAGAATCATATTTTTTGTTGGCAAAGACATCTGAGGTCACTGAGTCCAACAATTAGCCCAGTACTGCCCTGGTGCTATTTGGCCCGCAAAGCCTCTTGAGCCTTTGATCCTAATTATTGTAGTCGTAATGAAAGTGCTCCGGCTGCCATCCCTCTGGTGGCCGCTTGTGCAAACACCAGGGGGGAGAACAGCCCTAAGGAATTAAAGTCTTCCAGCAGATTCTGTAGAAACGGTTTCTGATCCTACAGATGGCCTTTGCACAGGAGGATGTCTTTGCGCAGGCATGAGCACAACACCCCAGTCTGATTCAGGTGTTTCACACCTCTATCACACTTCTGGACTCGGCAGAGAAAATAAGGTCCCAGGCTGTTGGCTGCAGGAACCCAGGAGAACATGGAGCTCTTTTGGAAATGCTTCCAGTGAATGAGGGATGCTGCTGGCTCAGCTGCAGAGGGCTCTTTGGATGAGAGAATGAAGGCTCTTTGCATCCATTGAAATGTCCCAGAGACGGTTCTGGGATGATGAGGTGCTCTCACAACTGAGAAGGGTTGGGAAAACCATTCAGGGCAGCTGTAGCTGAGGACAGCAATGACAAGAAGGATCCAGGCCAGGTTGGCAAGGTTGGTCCTGCTGGCAGCAGGATCCCTTGTTCCCATGCTTTTGGAAACAGGAAGCCAGTCCCAGAGAGATGGTGGGGAGGAAACCAGTGAGGGAGGAGCTCCATGAGCCACTGGACCTTTGCAACTGGCTCCTTGTTCCCACCTGGATTTCTGGTTCTGCTTGGACTCTGTGAGCTGCTGTAGTTCTTTTTCTCAGGCAATGTCCCTAAGCCTCAAACAGGAATTAATGGGCTCATGAACAGAATGTGAGTCTGAGTGGCTTAAGGAGAATGTCACTTCTAACAGCTGGTGTGGGAACCAGGTACATGAGTGGCTGCAGGAAGGTGGTGGGTAGAAGAGCTGGCAGAGTCCAACCTGGCTGTAGCTGTATGGAATTCGCAAACACCCCCAAAGTGCTCATGAGGTAACTGGGGCACTGCTGGGATTGGCACATTGTTGGCAGGATGGGGATTACAAACTCCAGGGTGAAGTAAGCCAGGTAGCACAGGCTGTGCTGTGATGGGCTAGTATTCAACCAGCTGGGAATTGCTCATCAGAAGCTGGTGCAGAGCAAAAGAATAAACAGCATAAATAACTTTAGAATGAGGTAAAAGTTTGTTATAAGTTTAAAGTAATTAAGGTAAATTAGTCATTACATAATGGTGAGACATGGGACGTGTAACCATAGCCTTTGGGCCTGACTTATTTGCAGGGCCTTTATGAGTAAGAGCTGCTGGGATCTCTCTGTGGTGTAGGTGGGTGCACGATGAGGGGAGTACCTGCACCCTAAGTGATTGGACTTGTGCCTCTGAGCACTGCCTCTCTCACTCTCCAACATCCAGGCTGGGTTTCCTCAGGGACAGGAATAGTCTCAGCACAAAGAGAGAAGACAAGGCAGGATGCTTTCCTGTCAAAGCCTCATTATTCAAATTCAAGCTCCTCTTCAAAAGCCAGAATGTCAAGAAACAGCATGGCTCAAGCACCAGTGCTCTCATGGGGAGAAATGTTGAAAGTGGGATCTTAAGCATCTAGTTTCTGTAACACAGGAAAGCCTTAGGTTGGTTGTGCCCTGATGGATTCCCCAGGATGATTTCAAAGGAGCCTCTCTCCCCAGCCCCCAGCTCATCACCAGTGTGGGGTTTCATCTGAGGAGCCAAACCCCAGGAGACAGAGGGGAGACCCTTAGAAGCTGAGTCCTGGGAGGCCTTGGAGGGGTGGTTTTGGTTTCAACAGCACATGGTAAACCTCATGCTCAGCCCTTTCCATTTGGCGTGCTGTGTAACAGCCTCCCTGCTGCTCTGCTGCCAGGCTGGTCTGAGTAGCACAAAAGTGCCTGGCCAAGGTAGGGCCCCAAAAGGTGGGGGGGGGGGGGGACAAATGGCCTTCCTTACCCCAAAGAACTTCTTTCCTTCAGCACTGCTTTGGGAAATGTGTGAGCTGGTGGTGGTCAACATGAGCAGGGAAAGACAGCCCTGGTCCCAGACCCTCTCCTTGGAAGGACGTCCTGCCTGCTCCCTGTTTGCTCCCTGGGGGAGAAATAGCCCTGCTTGTCTGCTGCAGCCTGGCTTGTGCTAGACATCTTGCAAGGCCTCAATTTAAACAATGAGGGACCTCAGATCACAACCTGACACCAAATAAAGGACAAACCTCAGCTGAGCTAGGCTGTATGTCCATTGGCCGTGTCCTGCCCTTGGGAGGCTGCTTGGGAGTGTGGGCACTCCAGGGACAGCACAGAATGGAGTGGCTCACAGGTGGATGGGTGGATGGTTGTCTCCACAGGAGGATGGAATTCCCAGACCCAGACTGGTACTAGGGCTGTGGCCGTCCCAGGGCTGTGTCTGGACTCAGCACTGCTGTTACCCACAGGAAGGGCCTTGTTCCCAGGTCTCTGCTCCCATATTTCAGAGCTGGGGTTTTAAGCTCTTGCAATTTCCTAGTGAAGGAAATCCCTTGGCACCCTGATCTTTAGCACCCCTCTGAGTGCTTTGCAGCATTCCTGGGAAGAGAGGTACCTGGGGAGGAGGATGCCTGGCTGGGAAATGAAGGTGATTTTTCTGCACTGTGTTCCTGTGGGCTCACATAAACCCATTCTAAATTCCAGAATCCAGAGACAGGAGTGAGGAAGAAGGGCAGAATTCAGCCCTACCATCAGAAACAGCTCTTGCTTGGATATACTGCCAAGCATCCTCAGGGCTCATCAGGGGTGGGAATAACCTGCTTTTCCTTCTCTACTGCTTCTTTTCCATTAGCATCAAGTTTCAGCAGTGTGCTGGCACCGTGAGCTTTGGCTGCTGCTGTCTGGGACACTCCTGTGTCCATGTGAGGTCCTGCTAAGGCTGACCTGGAGGGGACTTACTGGCAGAGCATAAGGACGTGGACCTGAGGTGACAGCAGACATCTTGCTGGGTGAGGGCTGCCCTTGGTCAAGGTTTGTTCAGCACAGAAAAAAACCTTGTTTAGTCCATTAATTGCTGGTGCATAACCAAGGCACATTCAGCATCAGGTGTATCTCACACAAGGGACCTCAGGAGATGCTGATGGACCTGACACATTGAGCAGAGTCAGCCTGGTCCCTCTTGCCCTGGTGATGTTAGTGCACGCTCTGGGTATACCTTCCCAGTCTAGGACTCCTCTTGGCTCTCCCACATCTTCTGGTGCTGAGGAAGGTGTCAAGGGCCATGCTGAAGCATGGGGGCAGACTCCCAATCATCTCTGCCTCGGAGCAGTCCCTCGCTATTGTCAGAGTGCCACTCCGGTGTCACTCCTGCAGAGCTGCGTGCCCCAGCTGTGTCCAGCTCTGGGGGCACATGCCCCTCAGGGACAGGCTTAGGAGGAAGGAGCCGGTGATGCCAGGAGAGAGACATCAGCTCATGCTGCCAGTTGGATGCCTCAGCAGAGCCAGGACATGGCACCAGCTCCCAGCACTGGGCCCCCACCCCATCCTGGGGCACTGCTCCAGCCATCCTTACAGTGTAACCTTCAGGCTTTTAATTAAATGCCCATGAAACACTCATCTGAGATGCTTAATTTAAAGTGAGAGCTAATTAATTTTATGGGCCTTGGCCGCCTCTCTTTCATTTCTGAGTCAATTCCTGGGCTGTGCTGGTGGAGGTGCAGAGAGCAAGGCAGTCTCTGGCTCCTGGGACAGTCTAGACAGCCCTAGCTGTGAGTGTGGCTGGTAGCCCAGTCAGAGGCTGGTGGTTCTGTGTGGGGCTGGTGGCCCTGTGCAGGGCTGGTACCTTACTTAACCTCCTTGCCAGGCTGGCTCTCACTCCAGCTCAGCTGAGAAGGAGGAAAATAGGGCTGAGTTGGGCCTCTGTCCCAGCTGGTCCCACAGGGCTGGACTCACATCCAAGCACCACATTCCAGGGACAGGCTCTGTTCCACAGCAGTGTCCCTGTTTCCAGGGACTGGCTCAGCGTGACATTGCCTCTCACATTGTTTGCCAACCTTGCAAGAACCTTTTCCTCCACTTCAGAGCGGATTTGTTTTCTCATGGCTGGCCTCCCCAAGATCCCCGGTACCATGGCCATGGGAGCTTGGAGAAGCTTCTCCAGCAGCATCTGCTCAGCTTGGGGATGCTCAGAGCACTCTGCCCAGCCCTTCAGTCCCAGGGTGTCCCTGATTATGGTCTCATTGGGAAAAACATAGGGGGGCAGCCAGCCTCCACCTGTTCCCTACACCTGTGAGCCAAATGGCCACCAAGGTGGACAGCAGTGGCACTTGGCAGAGCCCCTTGCTGCTGGCTGCAGGGAGGCTGGGAACCAGCCCACGAGACCAGGAGAGCAAAGCTGCAGCCCAAGAGCAGCCCAGGGCTGAATGAGGAAGGGAGAGAATTCCCTGCTAGAGCTAACACCAGGCCTGAGGCATGGGAGGAGAAGATAGGGGGGAGGGAGTGTCTGTCTCTCCCATGCTTCAGACCCACTGGGAAGGGGCTATGGGTGGCTCTGGTGAAGGTGTCCAAGTATCCAAGTACGGGGTCCAGCTGGAGCCCCTGGCATGGTGACCCCATCCCTGCAGAGCTGTGTTGCTGGTGCCTGTGCCACAGGGAACACAGATGGGTTGTTTTTGAGGGCCTGGCAGACCTGCAGTCTCCTGCTTTATGGCTGACTGTAAAGGGCCTGCTATAAACTGTGATTGAAAACATGAATCATCTCACTAATTAAACAGAGTTAATACCATGCCAGGAAATCTGTCTCTTTTGTCAGGATCTTTGTTTTCAAATGGGAATAAATCTCAGGCAAAGCTAAAGATTGGCTCCTGAACCCTTTATCACCAAGCAGCAGTGATTTATCCTGCGATTTACCATGGCACCGGAGAAAGAACAGAATTAATAATAAATATTCATTTCCATATGTGCTGGTTTGAAAGACAAGTGTCTTCTAGGGAAGGAAGGAACCTCCCTTGGAATGGAGAATGTAAAACCCCCCTCTCCGTATTCTTATAATTTTGAAATAAAGAGGCTCTTAGGTAAAGATATGAGGATAGGGATAATAGTTCTTTACTAGTATGTATAACAAGGCAAACAAAATTACAATAACAATGACACTAACAACAAACAGAACCGGGGACCCAGTAAAAGCCTTCTTGGCTGCCAGCACTTTCCCCTTTGGTGCAATTACTGTCACAGCCAGCAGGAACAAGCAAAAAAATCCCGGTGTGGTGGACGACATGTATTAGAAGTCCCACAGTGGTAGCTGGAACTCCGGGACGGTGTCGGCTTCAGCGTGGAGAAAATAGAGCAAGACCAAAGAAACAACAGGGCCAGAGCAGCAGCGGCGGAGCTCTGATCAGGGCAGGGAGAGGCAAGGTTCAGGATTCCGGGGGCACTCGGGGCTCAGGATTCCGGGGGCACTCGGGGCTCAGGATTCCCAGGGCACTCGGGGCTCAGGATTCCCGGGGCACTCCAGGTTCGGAATTCCCGGGGCACTCAAGGTTCGGTATTCCCAGGCACTCGGGGTTCAGGATTCCAGGGGCACATGAACAGATGGTGATCGGTCCCTCAGGGCTGAGCTCCAGCAGTGCCGGTGAATTCTCCCTGCAGTAAGCAACAGCCTGGCCGTCCTCCTCTGATGCCAAAAAGCAAGAGAGCAGCTGCCCCAACTCTGTCTTTTTACCTGCCCCCCATCCTCACAGTGCCTCTGCCCCTCAGAGAGAAACTTTCAGAGAAAAGAAATAGGTATAGTCAGATGCTCTATTCTTCTTCTGACTTCAGACACAGTCTTTTGTCTTTTTGAAGTACCCATAAGTATCCATAATACCCACTAGTTAGTTTCTTAGCAACTTATAGGAAAAAAAAATCTATAAGTAAAATAAAAAGAAAAAAAAGAGGCCCAAAAAAAAAAAAAAAGAAACCCAACCCCCAACACCACACCAAGCCTGGAAATGTCTAAACACCCACCAGAGCAGCATTACCATTCCACGTTTGATTTGGCTCTGAGAGCAACTTGCCAAGGCCTGCCTGGTCTAGTGAGGAAGATGAGGGCACTTTGGACACTGCCCTGTCTGGCAGGCTCAGTCAGTGGGGATTGTGTGCTCCTCCCACATCGGCTGGTGAGGATGTCAAGGAGGACCACAAACAGAGCTATTTGTTGCTTTAGATCTTGTAGCCAAAGCATCAATCAATGGGATCCCCTACTCTGCAATGCGCTGGTTCCTGCTGAGACCAGTTTGGGCAAGGGTGGCTTGATGCTCATATCCCCTCTGAATCACCAGACTCTGGGCATGGCCTGATTCAAGGTGGGAAGGAGATTCTCTTGATAGCCTAGGTTTCAGGAGGGGTATGCAGGTGGCCCAAGTCCCCATCCTGACCGGGTCTTTGTTCACTGTGGCCATGAGCTTCTCTCCTCTCGTCCAAGCAAGTTGGGACTCATGCTGTCCTCATCGGGCATGGTGTACCCACACTCTTTGCAAAGAGCCTTGGCATTTATGCATGACAGTAAATCCCTGCAAATGCTGCTTGCAAATTTCTTTCCAGTGTTGGGAGAGCTGGAGGACCACATCAGGATGTTAATGTCACAATGGTAACATCACTATGGCTGCAGCACTGTGCAGGTGCAGTAGCCTATGGTGGGCTTTTTCTAGTGGGGTCCTGTGGTGGGACCACAGTTTCTGCCAGGCCCCAGTCGTGAGGTTGTGCCTGGTCCTGCCAGCTCCCTGATTCCTGTGCCATTTGCTTGTAGTGCCTCATTGGTATTTACAGAAGGTTTCCAGGGAGTTACCTCACATCCACCGATTTGTGACTCAACAGTGACAGAGCCTGCATAAACACTGGAACAAGGCGCCAGCAAGCATTGACAAATAGTGCAAGTTGTTCACCCCAGGAAGATCCTCTGACCTGTGTTAGCAGCATCTGCAAAAGGCAAGAGAGAACGTGGAGCAGCTCAGAGCAGTGGGTGCTGCAGCTGAAGCCAGATGTTCATGTTACTACAATGAGGGGGAAGGAACCCCCGCCCTGAAACTCCTGCTCCTCAGCCTCCACTCTCTGAGTACGTTTATCTGCATTCATGTCTTTGCAGCAGCTCAGCCGAGCAGCCCACAGCATGCTTGCAGTCATGCAGAATGGACTCAGCAATGCCAGCAGGAAGGACCATTATGGTGGGGTGTGACTCTGTGTCTTAGGTTGGAAAATGCAAGACATGTCTGGGGGTGTGTATTCTATTACCATCTGTTTTAGACATGGGGCAGTTATCCTCTGTTAATTGGGCCACCTGTTAAAACCAGGTGGGGCAGTTTTCTTTATCTCTTCCACAACCAATCCTTCCTCTGGGAGGTCTCTTCTGTCCATGGCCAGTGAGTGTCCCTGCATGGCTGATAAAATTGCATCATCCCATTGTGAGAAACTCTGCCCCGGGGGGGGGAGCCAAGCATTCCTACCTGGATACAATCTGAGGTTTGAACACCACAGCAGCCTTTGCCCACTGCATTCCCAGAGGAGCCCAGGCCCATCTGCAGCAGCCCTGGAGTTGCAGAGGAAAATTCCCCCCCTTGTGCAGGGTCCCTGCTCCAGCAGAAGCACAGCTGGCACTGCAGGAGGGCTGAGCCACCACTGAATGGGACTGTGCCACCACCCTGACACACAGCATGTCAGCTCCTATTCTGACTCGGTCAGTGCTGTCTTGTATTACTGCTTTTTTTTTTTTTTTTTTCCTGATAAAGAACTGTTATTCTTAACTCGCATATCTTTGCTGAGATAGAGAGCCCCTTCATTTCAAAATTGTAATAATTTGGAGAGAGGGGGCTTGCATTTTTTGTTTCAAGGGAGGCTGCTGCCTTCCTTAGCAGACACCTGTCTGTTCAAACCAAGACAGATTTTGGGTGCCAGAAGAAGCTGCTTACAGCTGGGGCTGTAGTGCAGTTGCTGTGGAACACATTCCCAGATTGGCTTGTCCACTGTAGATGTGGCCCCAAGGCCCTCATGTGGTTTACAGAGGGAAGGGTTCGCATCCACATCCACACCCATATCTACACATATGCGAGTGATGTGTGCTGTGACACACCATGGCCAGTGCCAGGGACAAGAATGTGCCACTGGGCAGAGGGACGAGCGTGTCTTGCTGCAGAGTGTGGCTGACCCGGGGCTCTCCAACCAGTTCTGCCATTCCAGGTGCTGAGTTTACTCTGAGTGTCTTTATCCAGCAGCAGCAAACAGCGATGAGATAATTGGAGCTAAAACACGGAGTGCAGCAGGAGAGCACTGCCCTGCGCTGCCGGGAGCTGTGATGTGTTTGGAGTTGCTCTTCCCGCAGAACTAGGTCTCCTGCATATGTGCTGATATAAAACCTGCTCCCTGGGTGATTTTGAGTGACAGGAAGAAAACAACTTTATTACCTTGAAAAACCACCAGCACTCATCACTTCTGCTGCAAGGCAGATGGGCACTGCCAAGAGTGAGAACCAGCACAGGAGCAGGCAGTGGTTGGGGGCAACTGGAGCGAGATCTGGCAGTGCCCTGAGGCAGCAGAGCTGTCATCATCAGTGCAGGGAGCTGGGGGGTCTCTGAGTTGTGCCTGGGCTTCCCAAAAAGCCCTTTCAACATCTTACTCCCTTTCAGCTGAACTACCTCCAATCTGCAGTCCACAGACAATTTGTATCACTGCCAGATGTTTTCTTCTGCTTTAAACAAGGGATTTTCAAGGAGATGATTTTCAAAACCCATTTGTATAGTGAAGAGTGGTAGATGAGAATATCACTGACAGTAAAAAAGCCCTGGGAAGAGTGTGAATGCTGCTGGAAAACTTTTTTAGGTGAGTAGATGCTCAGGATTGCTTTGCCAATGTTTTCCAAGCATCTGCCATTTATCCACAGGATGCTCTAGGTCACCTGTGATGGCCCTGAGGGGCTCAATTCTTGCCTCCAAAACACACAGAGGGATTTACTAGAGAAAATTTTAACAAACACTTTTGATGGTTTCAACAGTTTCTTGCTGTCTGGGAGACCCAGCACAGCCAGCACATCAGTGTGTCCTGGCCAGAGCAGTCAGGAAACACAACCTGCATTTTTTGTTGGCTACTACTAATAAAACAGCTCCAGAAACTGTTCAAAGGGTCACTTGTGTTGTTCTAACATAGGTCTGGGGTGAAAAGGAAGGTTTGGGACCCTGGGGATGATGACATCTAGTGTGCTGGTGAGGACTGTGAGGGCTGTGGGGCCCTATGGGTCCAGGGATAAGTACGAGGATGATGCTGTGTGTGGCCAGGGATGATGCTGTGCATGTCTGGGGATGATGCTGTGCATGACCAGGGAGGATGTTGTGTGGGGTGCAGGGGGGATACAGCTGCAGCACCAGTTAGGCTGGGCTCTCTGGTCTCAGGGTGCTGGCAGAGCAGGCTGACCAAGTGTTCTGGGGATCTCTGCAGCCCTGTCCTCACTTTCCCCCCTTCCTCAGCACCCCATCCCATCTCTGTTCTGTTTCTGTCAGTCTCTGGCTGTTTCAAGCTCTTTTTCAGGGTGGGATGTCAGGCTGGCTGTGGTTTGAAGCAGAAGCTCCTGACACACCATAAGCACGTGGTGAATAGAGAGAGTCTGCAGGAACAGCAGGAGATGTGGTGAAATGCTGTGGGAGCAGCTTTGAGCTGGCAGCAAGTTGGGAGCCCCAGGAGTGAGGAGTGGGCTCTGTGCAGGAGCTCCAGTGACTCATCCCCTCAGCACCCTGGAGCAGGAGCCAGCTGCTGGGATACTGAGAGTCTGGGCTGGGGCTTGTGGAGGAACTCCAGCATCCGTAAAACCCTGGCAATGTCCTTCCTGTTGGTGAGAGCCATCAGCCTTGCCCTTGCCTTCACCCTGCACCCCACTTGTACCTCCACAGGGACTGGTGGTAGCTGGGGACAGCGTTACCCTAAGACCAGCCATGCTCGGAGGCAAAGTTCCTGCACCGACAGTACTGGGAATTTTGCTGCCCTGTTTCTGTGCTTCCAGCAGGCACCATGGGCTCCCTGCAGCAAGAAGGGTAGCTAATGGTTCTTCTCATCTCCTTCCTGCACAACAGCATGGACTGGGAAAAGTGGGTCAGTAAGGGGGTGAGATGTGCTGGTTCCTCTCTTCTGGGCTTTAGCTCTCAGCAGCTGGGAAGCCCAGCACCCTCTGGCAGCCAGAGCCTCCTGTGGCTCCTTGTGGGGTGGGGGAGATGGAAAAAGAGCAGCAAGTTCCAGATTAATTGCAAGTTCGATGACTGTGTACATGAATATTTAATTATCTACATCTGCCATGAATATGCATGATATGCAGATATGAATGGAAGTCAGCAGAGAGGTGGGTGTAGGCAGGAGAGCAGAAGAGGTCTGGAGTGGGAGGAAAAACTGGAACCAGCAGCACCAGCTCCCAGGGAACCCACTTGTCCCTGCACTCTGGCACACAGGGACACCAAATGGATGGAACTGTGGGACTGCAGGGGACAGCCTGGGGAGGCAGCATGGCACCAGGAGTGATGTGTGGCACCCAGGGTGGTGTTGGCACCAGGGGTAGTGTTGGCACCAGGGGTGGTGTGTGTCTGCGTTGTTGAGACCTGCTGGCACACACATATCTGCACTGTGCAGAGCAGGCCTATTCCTTTTGGGCAGGGAGAAGCAAGGACAGGTTGAGAACTTTCCTTGTGTCCAAGAATATATTTCTCAGTACTCCTCAAGGACAGGATCTCTCAAACAGCTCCCGAGATGCCCCAGGTCACCAACAGCCAGCAGATGCTCTACAAGCCAGGCACCCCAACACCCCAGCTCAAGGCATTGTTGCCAGATAAGAATAATCTTCTCACAGGAAGGAATTCTTCCCTGTGAGGATGCTGAGGCCCTGGCGCAGCGTGCCCAGAGCAGCTGTGGCTGCTCCATCCCTGGAAGCGTCCAAGGGCAGGTTGGATGGGGCTGCAGTGAAACAGAAGCAGAGCAAGGTATGTCAGGGAAAGCCTTATATCCAGTTCCTGTGGGATTGTTATGGTGATTAGGGTTGCTGGGGCCAGGCTGACAGAGGCAGGTACTGGGGTGCTGTGTATCTGTCAGCACAGAGCTTTTTATTACTTGTAATTACAGCTTTGTTTTGTTTTTTTTTTTTTTTTTTCTGGCATTAGGAAAAGCTATTATGATATGGAGGCAAGGCTGTTACTCTCCTTAATTTTCTCATAAAGAACACTGTCAGTGGCTGTTGGTGGCTCCTGGGGCAGAAGGGCCATGGTGGAACCACATCTGTCACTGTCCCCTGCCTCCTCTAAGACTGCCCAGCACTTGGGCATCCCAGTGAAGTGGCTCTGTGCCAGCCAGGTCTGTGCCATGGGGAGTGCTACTTCTCCTAAGCTTTCATGAGAACAGCTCAAGAGGAACAAAATATACTGCCTTAAATTCTCTGGAAGGACTATTTTTGTTTAAAAACAGCATTTCACATCAAAATACATGAAATATGTACTCTAGCTTCCTCCCAAAGAAGAAACAAATGTTTCACCTAGCCCAAGCTTTGGTATGAATGTGGTGGTGAAGTGCCAGTGTCTCCCCAGTTTCCAACAGATGGGGATGTGCAGGGAGAAGCTGGCTCTGGAAAGGGCTCCCAGCCTTTCCTGGAGGATGGGTGGGGGGCTTGTCTACCGACACTCCAACACTGCTGCTTTTCTCTCTCCAGCCCCTGTTTGAAAGAGATTAGCTTAGAACATCAAAAGCATTTGCTTTCCACGACTGTTTGATGTTCCCTCGGGCTGGCTGTACACTCCCTCCGGAGCATACAGAGGAGGGCACACGTGTGCTGCTTTAGCTCCTCACAGGAGTCCTGCTGGGCAGTGAATTCGCTCTGTGGCTTCAGCTGTGGCCTCATCCACTCCCAACCAACAGAGCGATGCGAGGGTTGCAGTGGAACTCAGGGCTCACTGGTGGCTGCTGCCGTGGCAGAGGGTCCCACCAACCCCACCATGGCCACTCGTGCCATCCTCCAGCCCCTGTCCCTCCCAGTCCTGCCAGGGAAGGCATCTGATGGATCATTGTCAAAGGAACTCTTGGATTAGGGCTCCTTTTCCCTGCTACTTTTGCCAAGATGTAGTAGGCAGTATTGATGCTGAACACAGTTCGTGGATTCTTTTAAGCATTTTGTTTCCCGGCACTGCACAGATTGCAGCACTAATCTTCTGTTCTGAAAAATCATTTAATATTTCTGATCCCACCATTCCCCCACATTTCTTCTCTGGAGTCCTTGTTCCTGATGATGTCCTGTCACATATACATCATTTCTGTAGAACAACAATCTTTGAGAAAGAAATAAATTACATCCTTTCAGTTCTTCAAATAACAGGAGTTGCTCTGAGAGTTACGGGATTATACTTCCTCCTTCAAGGCTTATATGCAAAATGATGTTGCTGAGGGATGGACACAAAGAGGAAAAGGCATTTGCGGCAGAGCGAGCACCTGGCTTGGGGTTGGCAGCAGCAGCTCACAGGGTGAGCCCCAAAGAGGCTAGCAAGCCCAGGGATAGGGCAAGGGCAGGACCACAGCTGCTGGCAGCTGCATCCATCAGCCCTGTGCAGTTACATCAGCCCTGACCACCAAAAAGCCTGGAACACTGCAAAACTCCACTGCTGAAGGATCTGGGGCCACCTTCCCCCAGCGATGTGCCTGTGTGACCTTGTAAGGACCCAGTGCCAGGACACACTGGAAGTAGAACTTGCCTTTCTGCTTTGCCCAATCAGCTTTAACCCAAATCCTCTGCAGTCTGTTTGGGGATACAGCTGCACACCAATGCTGTGGCAGCAGGGCACAGGGAGGGGACAGGCAGGAGATTGAATGGGGTCAGTGACGATGCCCAGGGGGAGACCCCTGGCCTGAACCAAGGGCTTGGGCTTTGCTTCTGTGTTTGATCTTTCCCCCAGGGAATCAGGAAGGAAGGGCAGGATTTTCTCTGGCTTTTGCAGCTTCTCTTCCTGCTTTTGCAGATCTAGGTTAATAAATAAATCAGTGCAGCTTATTTTCTAGCCCAGATCCTCTGGTGCTCTAGTTTGGTGCACTGATGGGTTTGTTCCCATCAATGAGAGGTGGTAGGTGAAGGGCAGTGCACCCATGGGAGACCAGATTCCCTGTGTGCCCAGGACAGCAGGGCCCTTGGGCCAGACCAGTGACTTGGGATGAGCTCAGGAAAGTGTGACATGGATTAATGGCACAGTGGCATTGGGGTTGTGTCTGGAGTGGTGCTGTCCTCTACACCCCTGCCTTGGGAATGAGGGTGTCCATGGAACCCCTCCAGCATCTTGTGAACTTGCAGCAACAGTACCTCTGGTGCTCAGGTGTGGCTAAGAGGATGAACACATGTGCTTCCTCCTCTGGAAGATTAGGGAAGAGGAGGACACGTGCTTGTCACCAATCCCTTGAAAGTGGGGGGTGCACAACTACCTGCACTGGTGCTGCAAAGAGCCCACCTGCAGCACAGAACCACTGGCCCTGAGGAACTCAGAGAGCTCACCATGGAACCTGTCCTCCCTGTTGGGGTGACAGGAGAACAGGGCTCCCCCAGGGTCCAGGGGCTCCCTTCCATGTGCCCAGAGCCAAGCTTCCAGCCCAGTGCCACTGGGGTACCAAAGACCATATCCATGAGACCTTTCCCAGCTGGTAGAGGTTGCTTATGGGCCAGAGGGGATCACACTGAGGGGACATATTGCAAGGGGACCCTCTCCTTGACTCAGTGCTGTCCAAGTGCTCTGTCAGTGAGCTGGAAGGAAAGAGGCATTTTCAGGGGGGATTTCAGGCTGCTGGGGTTTCAAACATCAATAGAAACATGGCAGATGTACAGTGTGGTGGGGAGCCAGAGGGGAGCAGGACTGGCCAGTGGTGTGGGTGCAGCTCCACTCTGTGCAAGAGGATCCAGCTGCTCCTGCCTTTGCTCCGGAGCCAGCACGCCTGTGCCTGTCCTGTGCATGGCAGGATGCTGAGAGGTTGGGAGGGGCTTAAAAGCCAGTGGCAGGAGGGTGGGCTTGTCAGAAGGACTCGCATCAGTCTGCAAAAGCACAGAGGCATGTGGCAGGATTGCTGTGCTGGGGCTCAGCTGACCATCTGCATCACTGCTTCCAGGCTGCTGCTGTCAGCATTTTCCCCCTGCTGCTCCCGTGCTCTCAGGCTCACCTCCTGGTTCTGTCTTCTCACTGGAGCTCCATGGGGCTGCCTTGGCTGGAGGAGCACAAACCCTTGCTCAGGGACAGCAAGACTCCCTAGAAACCCATCCTCTGGAACACAGTAGCTGTACGTAGGGCAGAACTGCTCCCTGCTCCCAGAAAACTTTCCTGGGAGAAAGGAACAAGCAGCCCACATGACCTTAGTGCAGAGAGAAAGGTTCTGCTGGGTCTGGGAAGGGGCTGACACATGAAAAGTGCATCTATGGCCCCCAGTAGCATGATGTTCTCTCACAAAGGTCTTTAAGACCTTTTATTCCGAGATTGGAGATAGGTGGCTCAGTCCACTGTGCTGTCAGGGAAGGCAGCCCAGCGGGGCCAGGAAACAGATCCTGGTGCCACTGGTGCCATTGGTACCAGGCAGTGACGTGGGCAGCAGAGGAGCTCGGGGTGCAGATAGCTGCCCTGGGGCTGTGCTGTGGTCTTTGTGCCACAGCAGCACAAATGGTCTCTCTGTCCTGCTGCTCTCTCACAGGTCACTGACATCAGAGCCATCAGCACTGAGAATATCAAAAGTTTGGGAAACTGCTGGGGTGGGAATGCTGGGAATGCTGGTCGGAAGAGTGGGGATGTTGTGCAGCACAGCCCTTGCTGCCAGGCTCAGCCTCTAACATGCCCCAGCAGTATCCATCAGTGATCAATGAGCCACTTCAATGTCAGGTGAAGGAAGAAGAGGATGGGACAGAGCGGAGAGGAAGCCTCGCACTGGCCTCTTGTGCATTAAATCATGCCACGAGTCCTTGGCAAACCTCTGCTCCACTGAGCATCGCAGCTGGGGACCTCAGTGGGTAAATTGCTGCCCTAACACTGCACATCCCATCACTTTTTTTCAGGAGCAAGAATCAAGCATCTCTTGTGAGAGGCCATTCAGTACCTGTCAATGCAGAAAATGTCTCTCCTCAGAAGCACACAGCACATCTGCTTGCAGATCCCACTCAGGAATGACTGCCAGGTGATGTGGTGGGAGGAGGTTACAGATGACCAGGACTGAGCATCTGTAACCCATGAACTGCCCAGGTAATTGAGTTCCTTCACAGCTGCCTTTCCCTATGGACAGGGGTAGAGGTGACCCTTAGCTCAGGACCTGTGCTAGAGTTTGGCTCAGCTCCAGCCTACTGGCAGCTCCCAGCTCCAGGCTCTGGGCTGTGAACAGTCCAGGAAGGGGGAGAACAGGGTCAGTCCAGAACAAGCCCTGCTCACAGTCACCATCTCCTCCCTGTCCTTGGACCCAGCCAGTACAGATTGAACCAAGCTGAGAAATCAGATGGCTGAAAAATAACCCTTCTTTCTTGCCCTTCTTTTTCTATGGGTTATTTCTCAGCTGGATTTGTCCCTGCTCTGGTTCACAATGCTTTGCCCCTGCTGTGGGTCACAAAGGATTGAGCACAGCAGACGAACAAACTCCTCAAACTGTCCCTGGAGCCATGGGAGGTCTATGCCAAGCTGTGTCAAGAGGAATAGGGGCATGGGCTGGGGGCCAGTGTGATAACCCCAGGGCTTTCCAGCCCAGCTGACACCCAGCGTGTCCTTCAGACAGCACACGAGCACAGTGGGAATTCCAGAAGGGACAGGAGGATCTGAATCTGGGCTGCAGGCAGAGGCAGAGCCAGCCCTTGGGGCACAGACAGCAAGCTTTGGCACCCTGGGCTTTGTACCCTGGGGTATTTGAAGCTGTGGCTGCCCCATGCCTGGAAGTCTCCAAGGCCAAGTTGCGCAGGACTTGGAATAACCTGGTCTAGAAGACAGTGTCCCTGCCCATTGCAGGGAGGTGAAACTGGATAAACTTTAAGGTCCCTCCCAAACCAAACCTGTCTGTGATTCCATGATTCTATGATTTATATAATGGGATTTGTACCCTGGATTATTATTTGTACCCTGGGATATTGCTGTCTGAGTTTTTAGACATCCAGCCTGCAAACAGGGAGAAATATAAGTGCCTGCCATCTGTCACCAGCAGCATCCTTCCCCGATTGTTTGTGGTTGATGCCAGTCACCAGGTACCCACTCGACATGTAAGTGACTCTAATTGAAATTTGATTATATTTCATGGCTGACATAATCCATATGTGGTTTAATTTTCTATCTTCTTTTGCAGCTTCAAAGATTCAGTCAGGGCTGGGGAAGATTTGAGGCAAAGTGGCAAATATTGACCCTTCTTTCCTTAAGCCCATCCTGCCTGGAGCTGGGTCCCTGGATGGCATGACCAGGAACATCAAGCAGCCAAAGGAAAACAAGCTATTTGTTACCTGAACGAAGTGTCTGCTCAGCTGGGTGTGGGGCGGCCGGGTTTGTCTCCCAGACACAAGGTGGCTCCAGCAGCCCTGACCAAGAGCTGACGACCATCCTCATTCTGCTCCTGCTCTGACAGTGTAGCCAGGCTGGGGCCCATGGCACTGTGGAATTCCTGACATGTTCCCAATGTTTGTATTTTCTCAGAGAATTCAGTGAGTGCGTTAGGTGTGAAGAATGGATCTGCCTTGGAAAGGGAGGTGTTACCAGGATGGTGATCTAAAAGGAGTCAGCAGAAATATAATCAGAAACCAGACACAGGAAATAATCTGAAATCTTCTTGGTTTTAACCCTGGGGACTGGCATTATGTTGCAAAGCAGCTGCTCTGCCTTGGGAAACAAGGAGCCAGCTCTCCTGTATCCCAATGGAGAGGGATCACTGCCAGGATCACAGCAGCGCCAGTAAAGAGGACTGGTTTTTGGACTCTAACCCCAGTTCTCTGATACTGAGTGTTCCTCTAAACCAGGGACATGTAATCTGGAGACAGTGGCAGCATTTCCAGCAGGCTCTTTGTGCATGGTTCCCAAGGTTCCCTGCGTGGCCCTGGCCCACAGTGCAGATGTGTGGGATGGCCAGTCTGACACAGCAGCTCCACATCCTCCATCGCACTGTGCCACGAACCAGTGTAGAGGGAACCAACCCAGTGTGGGCGAGCAGCAGAGCCAAGGCCAGCACTCCTGGTTTTTGCCTTTGATGTGTGTTTATTTCCAAAGAACCTGGATTGAAATTAAAAACCTGGATGGAGGAGAAATGGTTTTTAATTGCGGTGGGTCTGCTCTCTTCTGGTATTACCAGCACTGGCAGAGATTTGGCCTTCCACACAGACTGCCCAGCAGACTCTCAGCCCTTCCTATTCCCCACTGTCATGAGATATTGCTCTGGTTCCCAGTCCCACATGCCAGCCCAGCTGTGCCCGGTTATGGTGGTGGCAGCTTTCTTTGGGAACAGATGGCTGAGTCTCTCAGCCCTGGTGGCATTAGCTTCCCTGTCCTCCTCACGAATATTCATGTGTTTTCCCCTCTCCTGGGGCTGCCGTCCCTCCATGTGCTCCAGTGAGGGCTTCCAAGGGCTGGAAACATTCACAACCCACTAATGAGGACCTTTGTCCCTGGTCTGGCTAAAAATTAGATCTTGCTTCAATTAGTGCAAGAGAGGTGACCATAGCTAGTCAGGCCTGAGTCCTGAAGACTGTTTCCCTGCTGGCCAAAGGAGATAGGAAACAGGGATGCCAGGGAACCCCTTCTCTTCCTGCATACCCTGCCCAAGCAGCCCCAGTCACAGTTGCCTTCCCCAAGCTTACAAATCATTGAACAATGGGCACAAATTCATCTATTACATCAATTAAAACACCACTTCCTCATATTTTTTTCACTTGCAGAGAAACAACAACAGTGCCAGGAAGGTATATAATTATGGCTCATGATGGCAAATTTTACATCTCCAAATTGGAGTGTTTAATTCAATTAACCATTATAAAGCTCTTGTTATGCCCTTCAGATATTAATAAACTCAAGAATTTAAAACTCACTGTATTTCCAGCTCTCATCACCCCAAACTGCTGTTATTTATATGTTTCTAAGCTATTTCTAAACAGAACAGATTTTTATTGCTCTCTGGCCCTATGCCCAGAATGAATGAGCAAAATTTTGGGGAAAAAAATTAAAAACTGGAAACTTTTCTTTCTGTTTTTATCTCCTTTGCCCATTTCACTGAGGGGTGCATGAGCTGTGAAAAAAAACCCAGAGGTTAATGCAGTGGGGGTTGTATCTGAAACCATTAGAGACTCTTCAGGAATGTCAGAGGGGAGCATCCTGTGGGAGCTAGACAGAAGACACTGCCCTCGCCCCATGTCTGCCATCATGATACTGCTTTTGGGAGCTGCTTCTGGAAATGGGTTTTCTCTGATCCCTTTAGGTTATGTGCTGTAGCACAGAGCTGCAGCACAGATGGACACATCCCAGCCCTGCCAGCACGGGGGCCGAGGTGTGAAAGCAAAGTTCAGCAAACAGGATTGCCAAAGTGTGTGTTTGTTCACGCTGTCTGGGGATGTTGGTTCAGCAGCCAGACCCCACAGGATTTTATTCCCAGCGTTCCGAGATGACCACAGAGTGATCTCTGGAATGACTCATGCATGCTAGGCTGAGCTCAGGCAGCTGTGCCCAGCCGAGCTGCTGTTGTCATGAGATACAGTCCTTGAGGTCTTATCAGTTTCTTGTTTTTACTTGTGGGAAATTGGGATAACTGGGGGAACCCAGGCTAGAAACCATCTGTGATGCTTTGGAAGGCTCCCTGCGATTCCGTGTGGCTCGCCATGTCCAGTCCCCTGGTGCACATACAGCAGGATGCTCAGGTGCAGGAGGTTCCCCCCCAGACTGGTACAGTCAGGCCCTCTGTCGTCCCTGAGGAAGGGAGTGCTGCATCAAAATGGAAAGAGGGAAAATTTAGGTTGGATATATGGAAGAATTTGTTCCTTGTGAGGGTGGACAGGCCCTGGCACAGGGTGTCCAGAGCAGCTGTTGCTGCCCCTGGATCCCTGTCAGTGCCCAAGGCCAGGCTGGACAGGGCTGGGAGCAGCCTGGGACAGTGAGAGGTGTCCCTGCCATGGCAGGGGTGGAACGAGATGAGCTTTAGGGTCGCTTCCAACCCAAGCCATTCCATGACTCTCTGTCCCCAGAGGCATATGGATAATGGGGGTTTTAGAGATTACCTGCCTCACAGAGATTTTTGGAGCCTGGTTTTGCCTGATTCCCAAAGCTACAACCCTTACTGGCCACTTGTGAGTCAGTGAGGCCCCTGGCTTGATCTGTGCCTTAGAACTGAGTCAAATGGTGGCACGTCCCAGGTCACTGTGGCTATGGGCAGGTGTCAGGGCTGATAACATGGGGCAGAGCAGGTAACTGAAGATGTTTCATAACCAACAGCAGTGGAGAAGATGAGAAGCTGGGCACATATTGCTTCAGACATGCTTCTGACAATTCTCTAGCTCCAGACTGTTTCAACTTTAGCTGGAAAAGGTTGAGCTATTAGTTCATGGTGCAGAACAGAACTGCCCAGGGCTCGTGGGGCCAGGAGGGTGATGTGAAAGTCAGAGAATTCTTTTGTTTGAATGCTCTTTTTTTTCACTCTTTCCCTAAGTCCCTGAGGCTTTTCAGCTTTTAAATCTGCACTCTTGTGTGGCAGCTGCATTGACCAGCTCTGTAATGTCAATAACCCATGTCACACAGTGTTCTGGAGGGGTCATTGGCATTGGGGAACACAGCAGCTCATCCTGGTGCTGGGATCCACTTCCAGAGTTGTCTTCTAAATTGAACTGGCTTGGGTGCATAGGATGGGAGCAGTGGGAATGCTGAGGACTGGAAAGAAGGATCACTGTCAGACCAAGCTGAGGATCCAGGTGAGTTGGAGCCTTGTGAAAGAGCATCCCTACTGTGAGAACAAGCTGCAGAGAGGGGCTGGGATCCAGAGGAGCAGAGGAATATGTCAGTCTTGGCACAGTGAGCTCTGAAACAGGCACTGAGCGTGCCCTGGAAAGGCTCCTTCCAAGCAGGAGGTGCCTGTGGCACTTTTGCATCCCTATTTGAGAGAGGCAAGTGCTCTGAACCAGTGCTGAACCAGTAGGAGTATCAGAGATGAGAAAACAAACCAGGACCAGTGATTTGTTTGAGGAATTCAGGCAGCAATTCTGTCTGCAGGTTATCAGAAAAAAAAGTGCTTTGATTTGCAGATATTCCTTCATTATTCTCAATTATTCAGAGCGCATTGTGCTGCCTCAGCACTGCAGAAGGAGCTCTGTGCAGTGCTGGCTGTGGTGGTGGCCCTGGTCCCATCCTGGAGGCTCAGGTCATTGCCTGACATGGTCCTGTGCTACAGCTTCTGACCCAGACTCCAGTGCAGTGAGGGGAAGAGCAGCAAGATTCCACCCTGCCTGAAGAGCTTTCCTCGGGATTTCTCACACGAGGGATGTGTGACCAAAAGTGTGACAAATGTTTGAGGTGATGCATGTCTGCTGTCACCCCAAATGGTAAGCTGGTGTGGCTTTCTGAAGTGGGAAATTAACTCTGAAGTGGGAAAACCTGCTTTTACAAATGTTTCACGGAAGGAGATTAGCAAGTAAGCTGGGGACATGAGGTACATCTACCTGTCAGAGTAGCTGTGGCTACCCCATCCCTGGAAGTGCCCAAGGCCAAGTTGGACAGGGCTTGGAACACCCAGGGATAGTGGAAGGTGTCCCTGCCCATGGCAGGGGTGAAACTGGATGGACTTTAAGGTCCCTTCTGACAAAATGCATTCTGTGATTCTGTGATACCTGGGAGGGGCTTTTGGCCAGCTGCATGGTGGGTCCAATCAAAGCTGCCAGCTACAACCTCAGCAGGCACAGACCGAGGAATTTTTAAGAAAACTGAATAAAATGTGCAACATGACCATCGCCATTCCTGAGTCACATGTCAGTAGCATGGCTCTGAATCCAAGCCTCTGCCAGATGGATGTTGGGCAGTCATGGTCAGCACCACAGTACTCACCTCTGTCTTCTTCCTGAGCACCTATCTCCACATTGTGTGAGGTTCTGGCATTGTTTTTACTTTGTTTGCAGAGACTTTGCTAAGGAATCCCCAGCAGTTGAGTGCTACACAGAGCACTGGAGTGAGCAGCTCATGGGCATGAGTTCCAATTGGCCAGGCCAAGACACCCATGAGGGCTTAAGCTGCCAGCCCCAACTGCCCCACAGAGAGCTTGAGCCTGCCCCGCCTGCCCCACACATCTTCCTTGAGGGCCAGATTTTCTGTTGAAGCCCATTCACTGTCTATCATTTTTGACACAGCCACAAGGACATTCGAAAATGCTTTTCAATGAAAACAAAACCCAGCATTTTTGTTTAATTTTTTGGTGCTATCAAAAGCTGCTCACTGCCCTATTTTTAGCTCCCCCAGAACAAGCTGCATGAGCTGTGAAAGGAGCAGCATGTTGATGAGGGGCAGTTATTGAATCCCAATCTCCCACTGCTCCCCCTCACAGGCTGAGCCCAGCAGGGTTCCACACTGGGCATCCCTCACCTCACAGGGCCCCTAATGGGGGTCTTCATCTCTCCTTGCTGTGAGCATGAAGTGCAAGTTGGCAAAGACCTTGGAGGTGTATTAAGACCCCTTGGTTCCTCATTAGCATCTTCCTGTTGGAAGAGAGCAGTCCAGTGGAGCCCAGCATGCCAGGGGATTCATGAATGTGCTCAGCCCCTGCTGAATTGATTCTGCCTTTGGCTCAAGGTTTGAGCTTAGGTGTGCTGGGAGAAATTCCCATTGTGAGTCCTTGTTTGGGAAAGAACTGCTCCATGGAGAGTTTTGTCCCCATGAATCACCCTGGAAGGAGATGGCAATGAAGTACAGCTGGATGTTGGGGAAGGGCAGCACTTTCAGCTCCCTCGAATATGCTACTGAAGAAGGAATAAGCTTGACCCAGATACATGAAATAACACGGTCCCTGACAAAGCACTGCAGCAAGAGCTAGAATTTCACATTTATTAAAAAACCAACTTACTTGCTGTCCACAGATACACAGCCCATATCTAGGAATGCACTGGGATACAGTGGCATCAGCATAGGCTGAATCCAGCTGATGCATTGCCATGGCTCTGTGCTAGGGCTGTGCCAACATTGCTGCTCCACCTACCCTCAGCATTGCATCTTTTTTTCCTCTTGAAGTCCAGTTTGGGCAGGAAACACAGAAAGGATCTCCTATGCCAGACACCTGACAACCCTGGATTAGTGCTGGGGATGCAGACTGTGTGCTGGAGCTGGAGACAAAAAATGCCTCAAATTAACTCCTCAAAGCCCAAATCCTGGAGTTTGCAGCACCATAGGAACAGTGATGATAATTCCTGAAGGTTTATGCTCCAGGTCTGGCAGGGATGGACTGCCCATGGCACAAAGGATTTCTGAGTGTTTCATGCTGGCCATCCATGTCTGGTGTATTCACTTGCTGTGCACATCTCCAGGACACCTACTTCCCCTTACCTGGGTCTGCTGTTTCTTCTTTGCAATGGCTCTTTCCCTAATTAGGAGCCATAAATATGATTCTACAAAAATTTAGGTTAGGCTCCATGTGTGATGGAGGGAGGACTTTGTACAGACAGATCAGCTTTAAAACTGCAGAGTGCAAAGGGATCTTTGCAGGGATTTTAATCCCAGAATGTTTCAGTTCTTTCCAAAGAAAGGAGAGAAAAATAAAGAGACAGGGAAAGAACCATCAACACATCTCTTTTAAAGCCGCTAGTGGAAGATTCCCCAAGGTGCCCAGTTGAGCTGGAAATCCTCCTGCTTCACTTCTTGACAGCTCCTGTCTCTGCTGGAGTTGTGAGCCCAGACACCTCTGTGTTTTGGCACTCAAGAACTGACAGACATAGCAGGACATTGCTGGGACCCAGCTGGACCTGGGCTCGGGGGTCATACAGACCCCTATCTCTGACCCATCTTTCCTCTAGGTGGGCCCAGGATGGGTGAAGGTTTTCTCTTTTTCTCTTTTCTCTGACTTGCAGTGGTTAGTGATGGAGCCAGTCCAGCTGAGATCTGTGCTCCATGTAATGCAGCCAGCAGTGGCCATCGGGGCCAGGAGGGACAGGTGGGTCTTTGCCATCCCAGCACACCTGAGCTGACACAAAGGCATAAACCGTGTCCTGCTCCTGCCTTCCCGTTGCCATGGGCTGTGGGGATGTGTGATGCTCACTAACAGCTCTCCAAATTTCCAGAGGGCTCATTTTATGCCCCTTCTGCATTTCCTTGGAGGGCTGCATTGATCAAAGAGTTTTGATCAAAAGGTGCCAGAACACTTGCAGAGATCAGCTTAGAGCCTTTTTATACTGTGGGTATGGGAGAGACCCCACAGTCCCATGCTGCACCCATAGGACATGAATACAGAACAGACCTGTGAGCACCAGCAGAGCAACGTCTGGCACACTGAGCAGGGGTGTGTGTCCCAGAGCACTCACTGCACCACAAGCAAGTTCATTAGCAAGCAAGTGGCCCATCACTTAATCACCTGTGTGGTGTCATTGACCTTGTGTCCAGCCACAGGGAGGGAGGTTACATTACTCCCAGCACCCTGCTCTGGGACTGTGTTTTTGCACTGGGAGTAAGGTGTAAAAGCCTGTGGTTGCTCATCTCGGGCACTGCCAGCCAGGCCCAGACAAGCAGCTTGTTAATTCTTATCTAAAACCAGAAATCTGGGTGGAAACCTGAAAGCAAAATACCCCAACCCTCTGGAAAATGCCTAGAACAGCACCAGAGTGTTTCCCTCTCCAAGGCAGCAGCCACTGGGAAATGGGTATATCAATAACAAATGGAAGATGCATCAAAAAAATAAATAGTTGAAGTTTCTTTGCCCCACTGGGTCTGCCTCATCCCCTCATGACGCCAGGACCTCATATGAGGTGGCTGGTGGTACTGGCAGGAGATGCCCTCAGTCTGCTAGGCCCAAAGTCTGCACAGAACTAGCATGGGAAGAGCCACTGGTGATTAATGCCTCGTACTTCACCCTGAGGTCCCTAAAGCCTCCTGTTTGGTGAGTGTTCCAGCACCTTTGGTGTTGGTCTGGTTTTGTTCATTTCTAAGTTGCAGTAAAACTCCCAGAGGTGGTACTGGAACACCCCTGGCCCTGCTGTACATCTCTGGACTGCGTAGGACATGTGCAGGGCTCCTGACTCTGTGGGGAGGCAGCATCCCTGTCTGCCACCAGGACAGAACCAGATGTGTCTCCCAGACAGCTGCCATGGAGAAGGATATCATCTTCCCATGTATTTCTGGTGGCTCTAAAAAATAATTCCAAAGAGATCTTGGCATCATCCTCACTGTTTTTCTGAGAGGTGTCCCACAACAGGGACCCCTCCACCACTGCAACCAGTATGGTCTGACCAAAGGGTGAGGGTTGTGTTGTGTTTTTATTTGGCATGTTTATTGTTTGATTTGTGGTTTGGTAGTCCTTTTGGGTTTTTTCTCCCCGTTTTTAGTGACACAGTGTTATTTAATTGAGCCAGGTGTCAGTTTATCTGTTTGTTACTTAGCTACTCCCTGCCAAGTTTCAAACCCCCTTCCCCACCCATCCAGTTGTTAACCCCTCCTATCCCAAGCAATTTTCCTCCCTTGAAATCCTTCGCTGGTTTATACATTGCATTCCCTGCCTTGTGTTCCACCCCCTGTTCTCCTGATTAGCTGAACATTGTATCCTGCCTTGAGACCTGCCCCCCTTTATAAGCTGTTGTTTGCCCGCAGGTTGGGGCCTGGGACCCCAGGACTCTGGGAGTGTAACATCAAATAAAGTCACCCAGTGCCCCCCAGGCCCGTGCTGGGGCCCTTTTGTTCCGCGCTGCGCCTCCGCTGGTGGCTGGGGCTCTGCGGAGCCCGAGAGAGGGGGACTGTCCCCCCCAGTGTCCCCGTCCAGCCGGGAGGTGCGACAGGTGAGCAGTGGTGACATTCCACTGTGGTGTTACCACAGGCACGGGAGCTGCACTTGGGGATCCATCCAGCAGCTGTGGGAGATGGTCCATTCTCCTGGTCCCCTCTTCCAAGTGACTGAGCTGATTCCTCCGAGTTCCTGTTCCCCTCAGCAGGTCTTGTGGCATAATTCCCTCTTCCTGCCCATGCTGAGGCTCCTCAGGGAATCTCACAGCTGCCCTTCAGCCTTTTGAGGATTGAGGATTTTGGCCAAAGGATTTTAACTGCTGAAGGCAAGTCATTCAAATGGGACCACAGCTCCTGGACAGGGACAGGGAAACAGCGCATGTGGCCACATGTGCTGCCTCTGGAACAGACTATGGAGCATCCTCTGCCCAGAGGAGAGCAGGAGAAGGAGGAGGATGCTGTGGAGAGTACGGGATGAGCCCTGATGGAGCCACAGACACTGAAGTTAACTCCTACACTGGGATGTGGGGCTCACTCTTCCTGCTTGGCATCATTCCCAGAGGTTAATGTGCCCTTCAGGAGGCGACACTGACACCTGCTCAGCCGGAGGCAAAGAGTACCCACTGCTGTTCATGCTGTAGGGTTGCTGGAGACCCTCTGAGCCCCACATGCCCCACACACACAGAGCTGGGAAGGGAGGGGAGGGGACGGGACTCACCACAGAGGGATCAGACTGTGCTGGGGATTGGAGGTGCTGGGACGGCTGTGGCCAGCCATGAGGGTGGTTTCCAGGAGCAAAACTCCTGTGGGCAGCAGGCTGGCGCCAGTTTCGGGGCTGGGAGGTGCTAGAGCTTATCCTGACTTGCCTCACACAAAGCCAGGCAGTGATCCCACCTTGGTTCCCCTCAAAGCACCTTTGGTCTGAGGTATGTGGGATGTCCAACCCCTCCACAGGGTGTTGAAAAAAGAGATGAACCAGTGCTTCAAAGGCAGTCCAGAACTCCCTGGGTTCTGTAGGTGATTCACTGCATGCAGGAAGCCCCTCTCCTGCTCCAGCGCTGGGACAGATTGTGCTGCCAAGCCCAGCCAGCCCAGCCAAAACCATGCAGAGGGACTCCAGGCACACTGAGCAGATGGCATTACCCATCCCCACAATAAGGGGGGATCCTGTATAGCTCCCACAGGGAATGTCCTGCCTAGGGCAGCCTGGGCTCTGCCTCCACTGGGACCAGCCCTGACACAAAGCGGCAGCACCAGCTGAGCTTCCCCTGCCACGTAAGAGCTCCTGAAAGCCCTGACAGCTCCTGGGGTCTCTGCTCCCCACTGAGCTGGAGAGGCAGCTCCTGCCCTGCCTCTGCTGTGGGGGCGTGGGCAACAAGACAGGCTCTTTATGGCAGCCAGAGCATCCAAACAGAGCCAGGAAGAGCAGCTGTTGCCAAAAGCATCTGCTCCCTGTGTTCCTGAGTAGTTCCAGCACCATGGCGTCCTTCTCCTCTAAAAACTGGGAGCACCACCTGCACACCCCATGGCACAACCACAGCCCCAGGGCTGGGAGCTTTGGCAGCAGGACTGGTCCCAAGAACGGGGAGCAGAACCATGGCTGCAGACAGGGTCACCACAGGGTCACAGGGGCAGGGCTTCGGCCAAGTGCTGTTGCATGGCCACTTACGTGCTGCATCCGGCCACTGAACAGCAAAATGCCTTGAAAAGGCACTGGCTGGGGACAGGCAAACTGTCACAGGAATGCATGTGTCACACACCTGGAATACACAAAGCAATGTCCCTGCACCCACATTGCTATAGCTGGAAAAAACAGAGCAAAATTATCTATGAAGGTTTATCCACAGCTATCCCAGCATTTAGGGATGCATTGCAGACTTTCCTGGGAAAACACACTTAAAAATTCTAATCTGAGCCTTGTACTTATCTGACCTACTCAGCACCACATGATCTGTGCAACAAATCATCTGGATACCAAGTAATTACAGCCTGGTGCTAATAAATGAGCAACAAACTCATAATCATCTGCAGAAGTTTTGATGAATGATTTTTGGAAAACCCTCCATGACTCTTGCTAAGTTTGGAAGGACTCAAATCTATCTGTGCCTGCGGGAATGAGCCCGTGGGCAGGACAGTCGCTCCTGGCAGTAGCGCGGTGCTGTCGCTGATGTCCTGGCTTGCAGGGGATAGTTCTGTGCCCCTTGAGGTCTCTGTAAAACCTCAGTTCTTGGCTCCTGTGGAGCAGGGCAGACAACCTCTGCTTCTGTGTGCAGAGCGCAGGGACAGTGGCACTTGGGCTGGCCCTGGGTGGCTCTGGTGGCCATCCAGGTGCATCCATCTGGTGTCCCATCCGGCCGGAGGGGCAGGGCAGGCACCATGGCCCAGGGTCACTGGTGAGGGGCTGGCAGGGAGCTGCCCTGCAGTGCCCTCGTCCTGCCTGGTTCCCAGCATGGCTCCTGCCATGCTGCAAAGCCAGGAGAGCTGCCTCTCACCCAAAAAGGGCTTGGCAGCACCTGATCCCAGCCAGAGATAATGGCAGCACTGGGTGGGAACCCACCCAGGGCCGATTCTGGCGCAGGCAGCGGGCAGGCTGTGCGCCACTGCTCTGCAGGTGTCCAAGGGCATTCCCAGGGCCTCTGGGGGAGTCCTGCTGGGGCAAATCCCACTGGTGATGTGGAGGGGGTGAGGCCACCTTCAGCCAGACCTTCTCCTGCAAACATCCACTGTGCTCATCCCTGCTGTGCTCAACACAGGGTTAGGTTCCCTGTTCTGATAAGGTCCCCCTAAGGTCACCCCTGGGCTCTGGTCCCCCAGCCCCACATCTCTCTCTGTGCCTGGGGATGGAGATGAAAGGTGAGGATGAGGCCAAAGCACACATCAGCTCAGCTCCATCACCTCAGTCTCCCATCCGTGGTTTGTGCTTGGGCTCAGCACACACCCAGTCACTTGGGACTCTTCTGGGTTGTGCTGCTGCTCCCATCAGGACAGGCAAGCCCTGGGAGCATGTGGCATTTTGTGGTGATGCCCTGCAAAGGCTATGGGCAGCTCTGGAGCTCCTCTGCCCGCTACAGCCCACACAGCAGCACCCTGGGATTCCCTACAGCTCCCATATCTCCCATCTCCTGCAGAAGGCCTGAGGGGGTGCTGAGTTCAGCCCAGCCCATTGAGCACCAACCCCTTCCAATAGCAACATGCCCCCAGGAAAGCAGCATCCCGTGCACTGAGCCAGCTCTCCTGCCCTCCTGAGCTGGTGGAAATACTTTTTTTAGACCTGTAAACCTTTGTGAGTGGCTATAGCATTGCAAAAACTCACCCAGGGCACTGCAGCACCTGTGAGGACTGACCCAGGTACTCCCTGCAGCTGCCTGCAGGGGTGGGGGGGCACCAGGCAGTGCAGTTCTGAACACTCTGCTCGCTATGAAAATGAATTGAAAGCAATATTTTCCTCTCTCTGTCAAGCCAGCAATGTGTTCCCCAAGCACAACTCTCAGTTGGCTGATGGGTGCCTCAGAGGGCTTCTTCACTGTCAGAGTGAAACACCTGAAGCAGAAGTGCTCTCCACAAGTCCTCGTAGCCCTGATTTGTGATGATTTATCCTTGGCAGTGAGGCAGAAGCCATTAGGATGGATGTGCCTGTGAAGGAGCACATTCCTTGTGAGAGCTGCAATTACAATAATGAGCTGTGTGAGAGGGAGACCAACTTTTCCAGCAGCAGCAAAGCAGCTCCACAAACCTCGGGATGCGACCAGCATGAAGGGACAGTGTTGAGAAGTCTACTTCCATCAAACAAGCATCAGATCTCCTTAAAACCTTATACTGACATTCTCTTTGCACGTGTGAGTTGCTGGGAAGGCAAGAAACTTGCCTTACTTTAAGTAGGTGGTGAGGTATGACAATCCTGCCAGAGCTTTAAAAATAACAAAAATAGGTGTGAGTGCCCTGCTCTGTAGGAATTTGGTGCCGGCTGAAGACTGAGATGCTCAGATAGCTGCACAGGGGTTTGGTCAAGCAGGAGCCTCTCTGGAAAACGAGATAAACCGCCTCCATAACAGCTTCCGAGCCCTTAGATGTGAAGTTTTTACCTTTTATCTCCATCCAAAAGAACAATATTTTTGTTTTGCCATGTCAGCTGAATGGACGACCCCCAGAGAGTGGGGGCAGCCAGGGTGACCAGGCAGCTCACCACACTGATCAGCTCAGCTCTGGGTCCCATCTCTCTGGGAATGAAGCACAGGCTGGTGGTATTCAGAGCTGGTGGTGGCGGTCCCACCACAATCCTCAGTAAATGGTTTGAGGAACTAATCACCCTCTTAATGAGCTGAGTGAATTGTGTTTCCCCTCTGAACTGCTGGTTGATACTCCCAGCTCAGCTCTTGTGCCAGACCCGTGCTAGGTGAAAGAAGCTTTTCCCACTCAGCATCGGCTCCCCACGCAAGTTTTCATGGGCTGGACTGGTGTCACCACGTCCTCTGCTATGGGAAGTAGCTGAAATTTTGAAGTTTCACCACAGCTTTTCAGCTTCTCTGCATAGTTTTAGCTCCCAGAAGGGATGTCCCTTCCCTTCACCAGCCCCAGTACCAATGGAGGGAGCAAGACAGTCAGTGTATGTGTACACCTGTGCATGGTTCCATCCTCCACCTTCTCTTCTTCCTCCTCCAGACTTCAATTTCCCATCAAGCCCGAACATCACTTTAATTTGGAGCCAGCACACACAACTCTGCTCCCGAGCCCCATGCCTGCTGAGGGAGGAGCAGAGCAGCAGGCAGTTGCACCCTGTTGGACCTGCTAGGCCAGGTGCCTGTTCCACAGGGAATTCCTCTCCTGACACGGGGAGTCACAGCTGGCTGGGGGAGGAGTGCGGAGAAGAAGGGGCTGGAGCTCAGGGAGGCTTCACTTGAACCTCGCATGTGGACCTGAGGGCTGACAGCCTGCCATGAGGGGGCAACCATTTCATGGGTAGGGTCTTCTCCCACCAGATGCAGCCACATCCATCAATGTCCTTGTCCCCTCATGCAGCCTCACTGTGCTTTCAGCATCAGTTGCTCTCCCAGCTCCTCTCACTGAACAGCAGCACACCACGTTATCCTTGAGATGAGCTTCTCTCGCTCTGATTTGCATTTTGTTCTGTTCTGTTCTGCATGGCCTGCCCCAGTCTCATCTGACTGGCTTGCCACAGTTGGACACAGTGAGGCAAGCTCCAACTCTCCGGGCTGCCTAAAAGCTCTTGGCCTCTCTCCTGGCTGGAGAGGAGCCAACTCCCTACCCAGGGCTGTGTCCAGCTCTCTCCCTGCATTTCAACTGTTCCTAAGGTTAGCTGTCTCCCAGGAGGCCTGCATGCTCCTGTTGCCCAGATAAACATCTGGGCTTCACCCGCTGCAGTCTCGCCATCTCCACACCTGTGCCTTGGCAGCCGCTCTGCGCGGAGACTGTGGGCAGCCAGCCCATGCTGATGGCTGAGACCACGCAGCCTCTATTTCACAACCTGATTCAGTAAATGCCCTCTATGTGCCTTTTGCTCCCTCCTCTGCCTCAGTAACAAAGACAGGGCTGTTTAGGAACATGAGTTATTTACTGAGGGGGGCAGCGGGCTCAGGACAGCCTCATGGGCCCCACACATAGGGATGGGCACCTGCTCAGCCAAAACAGGGATCCTGCTCTGGCAAACCTCAGTCCTTGTCTTCCCAGTTCCCTGCCCAGCACATGCTCCTACCCAGAGGTGCTACTGTGAAGCCCAAGGGAGGATCTGCTGTCATTTGTCTCTCCTTAAATTCCTTCAAGCTCAGCATTCATTTTTTTCTCTCTACTTCCAGCTGATGAGGTGTGAACAGGGAGGAGGAATCACTTGCTGAGTGCTGCAGGCAAGGGGGTAGGGGAATATATAAGCTGGAAGAGCGCATCTTTCCTTTTTGGAAAGTCTTTGATATCCTTTGAGTGCAGATGATGACTGTTGAGGAAATTTTGAGTGCTCTGAATTGAGCATATTTCTTTTTTTCTGGTTATAAGCCTGACCTAGGTCTTACTAAGTGTGTATTTGCTTTGTTTAATTGCTAAGATAGCCCTAATGCTGGGGTGAAAAAACTATAATAGTGGAATACCTGTTACGTGTCAGTGTGTGAGGCTCAAAGAAAGTGAGAGGTTCATGTAAACATGGAAGGGCTGCCCTGAGTGTGTGTGAGCCATGAGCTGGGAAGGGGGAATGCTCCTTGCAGCATGGTGAGTCAGGGCAGCTCTGGTGATGCCAGGAGCTGGCTGGGGTTGAGGAAGGCTGGTTTGGCTGCTGAGAGCTGGCTTCTCTTTTGCACAGCACAGGGGTTACCTGAAACATTCCCCAAGCCAGTGTGGTCACTGCGGGAGCCTCGTGACAGCAGCCTGACCTATCCTTGGCTAGGACCTGGTGAATGCAGGTGTGGTGTAACCTCCCTTTCCCTTTGTGCTGTCACAGGGATATGTGTGTACAAAGGGGCATTCTCAAATGCAGCTTTGGAAATATGTCAGAGGAAGGAGAAATTATCATAAAAACGCACTAGAAATCTCCGGGCTTTGAGAGCCAGTATTCCCCTTGGATGCTCCACTGAGCAGGTCCAGCAGCCTGAAATCAAGTTCATGGGGAACACTCCAGCAGCGCTGCCCTGCTCCTTGCAGTGCATGTCCTACTGAGTGCAGTGCTGCGCTCTGCAGTGCGTGACCTTGGGAGTAATTTCTGTACTTCCTTTTTGTTTTATTTCCTATTCAATTGATTGCATGTACCCATTGGCCCCTCCCCTTAGTTCTGCTCCTTTGCCCTCATCTCGTTCGTTCTGATGTTCTGCTCCATCCCTCACTATCCCTATGTAAACCCCTGCTCTCTCTGCCTGAGTGAGTTCTTGGGGCCTGGACCCCTCTGCAGTAAGAGCTCAATAAAGACCCTCTGTGGAACCCCAGAGGAAGGCTCCATCCCTTCCTTCTGCGTCGCTCTGGCTGTGAGAGCGAGACGTGCCTGTGAACCCAGGATGTCTTTTAAAGCCGCTTCTCTGGGAAAGTCGGGGCACTCGGCCACCTCTGCCCACTGCAACCCTTGGGTGCAAGGCTGGGCCCTTTCCATCCATGTACAGGTGCAGCTCAGGCCAGCACAGCTGGCTTTGTGCATGGAATATTGTGCAGAATGCAGAATTACAGGTGTGTGACCTGAGCTCTGCAAGCATCATGCAGGTTTTTCCCACATGAATGTGTGACAGTGGGGACACAAAGCCCAAGCATGCCAGGGAAAAGCAGAGGCAGGGTGTCATCCCTCTGCATGCCTGACCTGAGGGACTCGGGAGCCTCTTCCTTGGCACAACAGGTCTTTGTGAGCAAATCTGCTGCTGAGCTCCAGCATGGGAAAGTGCAAATGGCATTGGCAGTACAGAGATGTTCAGGAGATCGCTGGAAACCTGGCTGGACAGTTCTCACCAGCAAAGCCTGCCTCCTTTCCCTCTTGAGGGTCCTGGGGGAGGGAGGCAGAGCAGGGGATTGCTCACAAACAGGGTGACACAAAAATCCTGTGACCCTTCTGAAAGAGCTGGACTGGATTGGGGAGCATCTAGGGTTGGTTTGAATGTAGAAAAGGGATGAACTTGGGAAAACAGACTTTCCTCTTCAGAAATCAACCCTCAGAGCCTGTGAAACAGCTCATCTGGCTGCTGGGGCTTTGGCAGGTCCGTCAGAGCCCGGGGCCTTAACAAAGGTCTTAACACTGCCACTGAGCCCTTGTGTGAGGATGAGGCGTCGCTGTTATCCAGCCGAGTAAATTGCGGGGGGGATGAGTACTCCACCTCCCTCGCCATGGGAGAGAGGTGGAGCTGGTAGCAGGCTCTGAAATTCCAGGCCTCAACATGAGGTGGTGCACAGCATCCACTCCTATCCCTGCTCTGCCGCTCCCTTCGCAGCAGGAGGGAGCGAGAGCAGAATGCCTTGGGGGAAAACTGGGGATAAAGGAGGTGCTAATGAGAACTGGAGAAATGAAATCATCAAAATGTAGAAAATAATCGAGAAGAAATTCTTCTGGGGGAATTCATCCATCCAGCCCTGCTCATCTCCACACTGCCTGCCTGCTCTTCAGAGGGAGTGGGAAGAGGGATGCAGAACTTA